>JAYEPQ010000010.1:7445493-8127993 GCA_036321105.1 Dracaena cambodiana
TCGACCCCATAGTTCACTCATATCTAATTTTTTAGGTTTTAATTTAATTTGGATTTCTATCAGTTAGGCACAAAATTAACGGTTTTAGATAAATAAATAATTTTTATCCATTTGATGAAAAATAAATGAACTTCGAAACCCATGGAATGTCATAACTTTTTAGTCACTGACTCATATAACTTATCTTAGATGACAGCTCATATACAATAATCCGACTATGCCACCACCTCATAGTAGTTATGAGTTGCAGTTCTTTTTCTCTATCTCTAATAATTTTTTTTTTTAAAAAATCTTTTGGATTATGATGTCAACTCCCATGGGTTCACTAATACCCAATTTCTTGAATTTTAATTTTAGTTTAGTCTTCTATCAAGAATACATAAAATTAACGATTTTCGATGAGTTCTATCAACTATACATAAAATCGATAGCGAAAAAGTAATGGTCCTATTATTATTTTTTTATTTTTTATAGAATCATGATCTCTACCTTTTTAGCTTTTTTAGAATCAAATTTCATGAATTTTGAAGTTTATTTATCCTTTCATCAAGTGCATACAAAATGCTATATTCACCAAAATACTTAATTTTGTATTTACTTGATGGAAATTCAAATCAAAACTAAAACCCAAGAAATTGGGTATGAGTAAACTCTATGAGATTGAAATCATAATACATAATATTTTTTTAAAAGAAATATTAGAGACAATGAAAATAGACTACAGTTTAGGTAACTTATGTGAGACGATAACTTATTTCTATTATTCTCTTATGTGCGTTTGTGCACGCATGCGTGAAGTGCGGGCTTGTGTGTATGGAAAAAGTGTATCAAAAGTGTCTCGATAGAGAGTTGTCTGCAGAGGCACCCTAGATCTCAATGTAAATGGTATGTATAGATAATTCAAATCATTAGTTGTGATCTCCATTTTCCAAACTAGTAAATACAAAAAATCATGCATTTCGACATATTTTAATTGTATATTTGATAGGTACAAAATAAACTATTTCCAATTATAAAACAAATTAGACCTTTTAATCGGTAATGCAGAAGTATCAAAATTACATAATTTTTTATATATCACATTTTTTAATATGAAGATCACAATCAACAATTCAGGTCATCCACATTGACCTTTCAGATTTAAATTTAGGGGCGCATTCACAAGTGGCTTTTATGGAGATACATAAGGAAAACTTTTTCGTGTGTGTGTGCATACATGCGTGTGTGTATATATGTAATCAGACTCTATCTGTTCCAAGAACATACTTTCATTCACTTAGTCTTCTTTCTAAATTAGCTCACATCCATTGGTGCAGTTTTACGAATTATCTAAGCATAGTTCACTTGCGTTGATCACTCCAGAGCTCTGTCGCCACTTGAAGAACCCGCTATGCGGATGTTGCTTGGTAGTGGAATCAGTCTTTCGCCGGTATCATAGTCGAGAGCAAGCCAGATGAAGAAAGAAACATGAAAGAGGTGCCAGAGGCAGATTGTTTATTATGCAAAGTTTGTTTTTTAATATTCTTCCTTCTCTGCTAAGAGTAAGTGGAAATTACCGATTATTTTCTTGATCAGCAAGTAAGCGAGTTGACAATTAGGTAGTTCAGTCTCCAATAAGTGAGGCTGAAGAGCCCATTACTGCATATAAGCCATTAGCTAAAATAAATTACGTGAGTCGTTGGCGAAAACTTAATGATCCTATTATCTTTTTCCAAATTTTTCTTATAATCATAATCTATACCTCTTTAACTTTTTTAGGATTAAATTTTACGAAATTTAAAGTTTATTTGCCCTTTCATCAAGTGGATATAAAATATTGTATTCACCGAAAATCGTTAATTTTGTGACTACTTGATGGAAGACAAAATCAAAACTAAAACCCAAAAAATTAAGTATGAATGAACTTTAGGAGATGAGATCAAAATCCAGAACAAGTTTTTTTTTTTTAAAAAAAATTATTAGAGATAGTAGAAATGGACTGCAGTTTAGATAACTTACGTGAGACGGTGGGGAAATTCTATTTGCACATGACATTTTACTCTTGACGTACGGTTTTGAAACTTCTAAATAATTACAAGTTTGTCATTATTTTTTTGAACTAAATTACCCTTATAAATTCTAAACTAAAACTTCTTAAAATTTAGAACTACGACTCATTGTTTTTCTCCTCTATTTTCTATCTAAAACCCTAAATAAATTTTTTTGTTATTTAATAAAAATACATTTCCTACCAAATCATCAATTTGATTTCTTGACCATTTAAAATTTTTTACATTAACGTTCCTGAAAAGATTAGAAAAATTTTAAATTCTTCGATTTCACCGTGACAAGTGAAATTTGGGTTTTGAGTTTGAGTTTGATTTTTCTTATGCAAATGAAAAATTAAAACTTGCAATTGGTATCAGAAGACAAATCTAAGATACGATTTGAATTTTCTTTTTTTAGGTTTTATGCGTATTTGTTTGAGATTTATTGTTAATTTGCTTTTTCTGTGGGGGGACTTTGCTTGCTGGTCGTGTATTAATACCCGATCAGCACATTTCTTGGTTGGGTATTAATACCCGACCAAAATATTTTTTGCTCTTAAAGTAATATCCAGCTCAAACAAAAATGGATAAAAATGGGATCGGACGGAGTGAGGAGTTAGAGAAAATGAGGAGGGGTATTTTTGGAAAAAAAATTGAACGTAAAGAGTAAAATGATAGTATTTCAAAATAGGAGTTTAGTGCAAAGAGTAACAGGGCGTCAAGAGTAAAATGTCGTGTGCAAATAGAATTTCCCGAGACGATGCTCATTTCCATTATATATATATATATATATATGTATATATATATATATATATATATATATATATATATATATATATATATATATATATATATATATATATATATATATATATATATATATATATATATATATATATATATATATATATATATATATATATATATATATAATATATAAAGTTGTTTTTCAAAGTAAGATGAATTCAAATTAGTTTAATTCGTTATTGAGTTTGATTGCATGTTTCCTTATTGCACGACATTTTGTCATGTCAAATGGTTAGCTTTGCATCTTGAAATGTAAATTTTTTTTTTTTTTAATTTTAAAGGGAATTTTGGTCATTGAAAAGAAGTTTGGTAATCATGCGTGGGAAGAATGAATTGGTTAGGGTTGATGACCAAATACAACATAAAATAAGAAGCACAAATTAATAAATAATAATTCAGTTGAGGAAAATCTGTCTAGGTTTGAAAGTGAAATCCTAAGTTCAATCTAGGACTACACACAGACACATTTTATACGCACACAGAGAGATATATATGTATATATAGGAATTACTGTAGGTAAGTCGCCAGCTCAGGAAAAGTAATATGAGCTAGGGGCAAAAGTATAATGATCCAATGATTTTTCTTCAATTTTTTTTTAACAATTACTATCTTTATCTCCATAACTTCTTTCAGATTAAATTTCATAAATTTTGGAGTTAATTTACCCTTTCATCAAGTGCATATAAAATATTTTATTTATTGAAAATCGTTAATTTTGTGTTAACTTGATAAATGACCAAATCAAAGCTAAAATCCAAGAAATTGGGTATGAGTGAAGTTTAGGGGGTCAAGATCATAATCCAAAAGAAATTTTAAAAAAATTATTGGAAATAGTAGAAATGAACTGCTGCTCAGATAACTTGCGTGAGCTGTCAACTCATTTTTATTTTTCTCGTATACACACACACACATTCAAATTCGCACATGCGCGCACATTCACATTCGCACATGCGCGCGCACACACACATATATACATATGAACATACATATATATATGCATACAATACATACATACATATATAAATATGTGAGAATAACAAAAATGAGCTGACATGTCAAACAAGTTATCTGAGCTGCAGTTTATTTCTACTTTCTCCAATATTTTTTTATTTTTTTTTTCTTTCTGATTATGATCTCGACCCCTTACAGTTTATTCATACTCAATTTCTTTGGTTTTAATTTTAATTTGATCATCCATCAAGTTGACACAAAATTAACGGTTTTCGACGATTAGAACATTTTGTAACTATTTGCTGAAAATGTAAATAAACTCCAAAATTTATGAAATTTGATTTTAAAAAAGTTATGAATGTATAGATTATAATTCCAAAAAAAAATTGAAGAAAAAATATTAAATATTTATTATACTTTTGCCGCTAGCTCACGTAAGATTTCCTGAGTTGGCGGCTCACCTACAGTAATTCATATATGGGTATATGTGTGTTTAGATATATGTCTTGTATTGAGTTAAAATAGAATTTTTCACTTTGATTAAGTTGGCTAAAAGAGTTTGATTATGCTTTTTGGAGGGTGCTTCGCCTTCTTAACATTTAAAGATTATTTTGGTAGAAAATAAGAAAATACTGATGGAGATAAATAAAATTTGACTCATGTATATCAGGGGAATTCAAATTAGATTAGGAAACATTCTCTTTAATTGAACAAATTCAAGATATATTCCGAACATATGTCTCTCAAAATGGAGAAAATTATTCTATACGAAGGCTATCCTTCCCTTATAGGAAAGATACTCATAAATATTGAGGCATTGAGATAGCAAGAAGACTCGTCTAATGTGTGTTTTTGCATGATGCTCAAAGCTTTAGGCTTACTAGCAAGAGCAACTTTTCATTTAAGGGGAAAAAAAGAAAAAGAAAAAAAGTGTAAAAAAAAACAACTTTTAATATGTTTACTCGATGAGTTCTTGCTCAATGAAGATATTGAACTAAATGAGGAAACTAAATAAGAAAATGAATCGCTTTTACAAAAAAAAAGCTAGTTTATTCTCTCAGTCCCCACATTTTAAAAAATTGTAAGTTAAAGAATAGCAAAAAGTAAATGAATAAATGAAATTCCTCTTAAAGTGTAGCTATTTAAAATTAGCTGCTATGAACCCATTTGATTAGACAACTCCATGTTTAATAATAATTTTGTGGACCAAACTAAGAAAAAAAAAAAAAGAAAAAAAAAAAATCTAATTCAATAATAATGATAAATTGTGAGAGGTCGCAAGTTCAAATACTGTACCAAACAGAAAAAGAACAACTAAATAGTTAGGACGATAATGCATTATGATATTCCATGGATAATACTCTGGTATATCCATACAATCAATCACTATATTCGATCATAATACTTCTCTATATGGTAACATTGTACGATGATTCCAAGTAACATCATTCGATAAGAGCTACCTCTTCATCAATCTCATCTCATGAGCTTTAGTAATCGAAAAAAAAAAAAAAAAAAAACATTTTGAATATGTATCTCTTAAAGTGACAATTAAGCTAATCAATGGCAAAAGGAATACTATTTCGGCATACCTCTTCCTTAAATAGACAAAAAAAAAAAAAAAAAAAACCCTTTTATTTTTTTTAATCAAACTCACACACACACATAGGAAAAAATATATCTAAAGTGACACCATAAGGGAATTGTCTATTGAACTACCTTAAATCTCAACATAGATATTGTTTATGCAAGATCCAAACTATTAATTATGATGCTTACATTAAAAATAATAACATACAAAAAATCATGCATTTTAGATATATTTTGACCGTGTATATATATATATATATATATATATATATATATATATATATATATATATATATATATATATATATATATATATATATATATATATATATATATATATATATATATATATATATACACACGCACACAAAATGAACGTTTTTTTAACAATTAGAATAAATAAAACCTCTTGATTCATGATAAAAAGTGTATAAATCGCATAATTTTTTATATTTCATCCATTTAGAGTATGGAAATGCAATCAATGATTCGGATCATTCATATATACTCTCTATGTTGAGATTTAAGATGCTTTCATATTGAGTATCCATTGAGTCGAATTTGGAATCTCACACTAATTCAAGAGGAATGGTACTATAAAAATACTCTCTCTTTCTCTCTTTTGTTTCAATTTTTTTCCCTGTTCTTTATATGGATAGATAGATAGACAACAACAAAAAAAATGCCCTTTTATTTTTTTAATCAAACTCACCCACAAACATAGGAAAAAGTATAACTAAGGTGACACCATAAGAGAATTGTCTATTGAACTATCTTAAATCTCAACATAGATATTGTTTATGCAAGATTCAAACTATTAATTATGATGCTTACATTAAAAATAATAACATACAAAAAATCATGCATTTTAGGTATATTTTAACCGTATATATATATATACACAAAATGAACGGTTTTTCAACAATTAGAATAAATAAAACCTCTTGATTCATGATAAAAAGTGTATAAATCGCATAATTTTTTATATTTTATCCATTTAGAGTATGGAAATACAATCAATGATTCGGATCATTCACATATACTCTCTATGTTGAGATTTAGGATGCTTTCATATTGGGTATCCATTGAGTCGAATTTGGAACCTCACACTAATTCAAGAGGGATGGTACTACAAAAATACTCTCTCTCTTTTTTGTTTCAATTTTTTTCCCCCGTTCTTTATATGGATAGATAGATAGCAATCTAACATAACTTCTCTATCTCTCTCGCTTCTCTATCTATCTCTCTCTTTAATTTCTATTTATCCCACAATAATTCTCTGGTGATCACCTCAACAAAAAATTGATAGGGTGACGCACTACAAGCCGTCCAAACAATCGCAATTTTGGCCTTTTTTAGTTGCATCTTCCCATAATGACCTCATGCCTCATTTGCCATTTTGTGCAAGTGCAAGTATCCAATCATAAATCTGGAAAAAGAATAATAGTACAATTAAAATAAATAAATTGAAGATGCAAAGGTATTTTAGTTGAAAGACGGTGATTATGAAACCCATACCTCTGAATTTTTTGCTTTGAATTTTATAACTTATATTGTTAAAAATAAATGAAAAAAAAAAAAATGGACTTCTTGAGTCTAGAAGTTACTTGCATTAGTAGTCTATAATGTTAAATTCTATTCATTTAATGTTGTTTTGGAGGGGTTGATACTTTCTGCTTCTCTCTTTTGAAAAACTCTTTAAAACTTAATCAATATAATCCACAAGAAGTCACGAAACTTCCAAATTCTTAATTAAATATTTCAACTTCCATTAATATTGTGGATCCCTCTCACAGCCACCTTCCCATATAATACTTCCAGTAATTTTCTCATCTTCGAATCTATTGAAGTCTCTTCCACTGTATTAAAACTTTGCTAAAATCCCTTCCACTATACCAAAACTTCAAAATTGTAGTGAGAGTTGAGAAAATTATTTTGTATTTTAACATGCCCCCGCAGATTGAATGTCCAAACATAGGTTGGGCAGAACTTGGGCTGCAGCGATATAATTTTTTTTGAAAGACCCTTCAACTGCACCAAGGGTTGAGGAAATTATTTTGTATTTTAACATGTTCCCGCAGGTTGAGTGCCCAAAGATCGGTTGAAGACCCATCTTTGGGCAGAATCTGGGTTTTTACGCAGTGGAATTGAACTAGGTATAATCTTTTTAAAACCCGCGATTAAATGCGCGCTCGGCAGGAATTGAACCTGAATTCCTGTAATACCTTGTTGAAGGACCCTTCGACTGCACTAAAACTTCGAAATTGTTGTAAGAGTTGAGAATAATTATTTTGTATTTTAATATGCCCCCGCAGGTTGAAGGCTCATTTTTTGAAAGAAAGCTGAGCTTTACGCAGCGGTATAATTTTTTTTAAAATCCGTAATTAAATGCACGCCTGACAGGATTCGAATATGAAATGCTCTGATACCAAGTTGAAGGTCCCTTCTGCTGCACCAAAATTCCGAACTTATGGTGAGGGTTAAGAGTAATTATTTTATATTTTAACAAAATCTCTCCTTTGAGCAATTTCTTTTGATCTGATCGCTAACTTTGCCATCTTCATTCCTCAAAATAAATAAAATGCTCAAATATAACGAGTGGTTTTTTTTTTTTTTTCATGTATCCCTCTTCTCTAGTTCATAAAAATAAATACCTATTCTTTTTCTTCAAAGGTTAAAATATAAAAATTAATTAGAAAAGCAAAAGAGAGAACAAAAATTTCCAAAAAGAAAAAATTAGAAAAAAAAAAAATCCTTTTAAATCTCACCATCTTTGTCTATGAGCCTTCGCCTACACAAATTAACCAAAATAAAAAAGAAGTGGCAGACAAAACAGACTCTATTCCGTATTCACTACTTCTCACTAACTTTTAACTCCTCCGCCTCTCTCTCGCTCTCTCTATATATATATATATAACTCCACCCCTCTAATTCCCCCTCACTTCTCTCTCCCCACCCCCCACCTCGAGGCTCTCACCCCCCCACCCCGACGCCAACCATGCAAGTCGCCGCCGCCGCCTCCTCCTCCTACTCCCTCCTCCCCCTCCCCGACGACGACGACTACCCCTCCGACCACGCTGCCGCCGACCCCTGCTTCGGATCCGACTTCGGCGGCCTCGTCCGCACCCGACCCGCCTTCGTCTTCCACCCCAAATCCCCCGCCGACGTCTGCGCCGCCCTCAACTTCGCCTCCCTCCGCTCCCTCCCCATCGCCCCCCGCGGCAACGGGCACTCCGTCCACGGCCAGGCCCAGGCCCCCTCCGGCCTCGTCCTCAACATGCGCTCCCTATCCCGCCCCCTCGACCTCGTCCGGCAGGGACCCTCCGCCTTCGCCGACGTCGCCGGCGGGGTCCTCTGGGCGGAGCTGCTGACGTGGAGCATCGAGGGGTACGGCCTCGCCCCCGCGTCGTGGACTGACTACTTGGACTTGACGGTGGGCGGGACGTTGTCCAACGGCGGGATCAGCGGGCAGGCGTTCCGGCACGGGCCCCAGGTGTCCAACGTCACGGAGCTGGAGGTCGTCACCCCCGACGGGGAGTGCCACGTGTGCACCGGAGATAGCGGGTCGGATCTTTTCTTCGCTGTTCTCGGCGGCCTCGGCCAGTTCGGGGTCATCACCCGCGCCAGGATACCCCTGCTCCCCGCTCCTGATATGGTAAGCACACCCCCCCGGTCACTCCACCTCGGAGGTGCTTTCTGCAATTTTGTTTCATATAATTGGACAGAGAATGTAAATATTTTAATTTTTAAATTTTGAGAACTTATTCGTGCAGTTTTTTTTTTTCTTTTTTTTGAAATTAAATCTCATCAGGTGAAGTGGATTAGGGTGGTCTACGGGAGGTTTTCGGAGTACAAGCAGGATGCGGAGTTTCTGGTGACCCGACCCGAATTCGAATCCTTCAACTACGTGGAGGGATTCGTGTTCGTGAACTCGGACGACCCCGTCAACGGGTATGGGTCCGTTCCCCTGTCGCCCGGATCTGAATTCGATCCGGCGCGGGTCCCGGCCGGGTCGGGCCCCGTCCTCTACTGCCTCGAGGTCGCGCTCCACTACCAGCAAGGCGACAACGTGGATAAGGTAATTAGCGATAAAGTTTAGGGGTATTTTTGGGATTTCGACAATCTCGATGGCGAGCCTCAGTCGTGTACTGTTCCCGATGTCTCCGTCGTGTATCTTCCGCTGGATTTTCTGACACGATGAATTATTCCCAGAACAACCCCCATTTTTGCGGATATTACGATAGTACCCCTAGTTTGTTTTTATTCACCCGCGTACGTCCAAGATACTGGAATGTGACGTAATTGCCCCTGACAGCACGCTTGTGAAGGGGATCCCATAGTTCGTCGCTACCCGCAACCTAAATATGAAATTTCCAATTAACCCCCTCAGGTTTATTATTTACTTTTGTTATTTATTTGTTTTTTCCCCAGAGGGTGGCTGAAATGTTGCGGCCGTTGAGATACGTAAGGGGGTTGGAGTTTGGAGCGGAAGTGAGTTACGTGGACTTCCTGACTCGTGTGAAGACGGCGGAGGCGGAGGCACGTGCTAATGGGAGCTGGAATGCTCCTCATCCTTGGCTCAATCTCCTCGTGTCATCGTCGGACATCATCGATTTCGATCGGAAAGTGTTCCAGAAAATTCTCAAGGATGGCATTGGTGGGCCCATGTTGGTGTATCCGCTCGTCAGAAGCAAGTGAGTTAATTAGTTTTTTTTTTCTTTTTTTGCAGGATTTTATTTTTAATATTATTTGTAAATTGTTGGAGAGTGGAGGGGCTATCTGCTTAAGGTTTTCGGTGAGGTAGGAGAGATTTGGTTCGTTGGCTGCAATGAGATACGAAAGGACACGGATGCCATTTGTGGAAAAGACAAGGGCATCCCATGTGCCCGCAATATTCCCCACAGAGGGAAGCTCTGTTTTGTCCCCACCGGCCGTGGGCCCCACCATCCGTTTGGCACGGTTCGTCCCTGTGGGAGCGGCCCGAATAACCCGACTATTCGCGTATACTTCGTTCTGGGCTCGTCCCGGGCCGGTGGTGGCTGCGGAAAGCCCATTCGCCTATAACTTGCCCACCTGTCGGGCCTTTCAGCCCACCCACTTGACGCTTCGCCTAAACTCTCGCCCGCAAAAACAAAAAAAGGCGGGCCCGGCAGCTACTGACATATAATTGGTGCATTGCAGGTGGGACCCGCGGACCTCGGTGGCCCTACCCGACAGCGAGATCTTCTACCTGGTGGCCCTGCTCCGGTTCAGCGGACCCTACCCGGGCGGACCGCGGGTCGAGGACCTGACGGATCAGAACCGTCAGATCATGGAGTGCTGCCGATCCAACGGTTACGATTTCAAGATGTACCTCCCCCACTACAAGACAGAGTCGGAGTGGGAGGAGCACTTTGGAAAGGAGTGGCCCAGATTCGTCGACCGGAAGGACCGGTACGATCCGATGGCCATCCTTGCGCCAGGTCAGCGGATCTTCGATTGGAGGAGGAGAGGAAATTGATGGAGAAGATCCGAGCCGTTGGTCCTGTGACGATGCACTTGATTAGTTATTGTTGGGTTCCAATGAGAGCGGGTGGTTGTAGTGGGTGGGGGCAAAGGGGAAATTATTGGGCCATTAATATTATTGTAAATGTTGGCTTTGTAATTCTTTTTTGTTTTTAACCTAAATGGTATGTTTTTATAATCTCTTTCCATGGCTTTTTTTTTTTTTTTTTTGCCCCTTTTTGTTTTGGTGGGGGTTGTGTTTTTGATAAGGGGAGTTAGAGATCTAATCAGCATAAGCAATCCTTTAATCATCCCCCTAAAAGATTTGTTTAGACAGAAAAAGGACCCCACATAGGATTTTGGATATGTCACACATGATGCTATGTGTGCATTTTTTTTTTTTTTCCTTTTTTTATGTTAATGATCATGACTAGATTTGGTGGTTTTTTTTTTTTTTTTTTTTTTTTTTTTTTGAGAATTCAAAACTGAACTATCATGATTTCATTTTGCTTGAATGGCATTATAGACTTTCTTTTGCCAATGAACTTTTGAGTCTAATTTGTGAGAGATTCGGATTTCGATCCCTAGTGCGAATTCAATTTGAATAATATTGTAAAAAAAATATGCATATTTATGAATTTGATTAGAAAAAAAATTATAAACTTTGTTTTCTTATTATGATGAAAAAAAGGCAAGATTTTTTTCTTTTATTGCCCAACAATTGTATCTTGGTTTGAGATTTTTTTTGGAGTTAATTACAGTCAAATCCCCTTGTAGTATTGAGAGTGTGTAAGTTAATACCCTTGAAATTTGAAACTCTCAAAAAACTCTCTGAACTTAGTTATTTTCACTCTCCTTTTTTTTTTATTAAAGTGCACTCTTTGTCTCTCAAATTCTTATTTTACCCTCATCCTTCCCTTTAACCAGTAGAGTTCCCCCCTCTCTCTCTCTCTCTCTCTCAGTCACTCACACTCCCTCTCTGACTGAGAGAGAGGGACAGAGAGAGAGTGAGAGGGAGAGAGAGAGAGAGAGAGAGAGAGAGGAGAGAAAGAGAGAGAGAGAGAGAGAGTGCTGGTTAAAAAGAGGAATGATGGTAGAATAGGAATTTGAGAGACAAGAATGCACTTTAGTAAAAAAAAGAGTGAAAATAACTAAGTCCAGGGGGTTTATCGAGAATTTCAAACTTCAGAGATGTTAAGTTACATACTCAAAATACTACAGGAGTCTAACTATAATTAACCCTTTTTTTTAATAGTAAAACTTTCAAATATATTTTTTGTAACATTATTCAGATTGAATTTTCACTTCTATTGAAAGTCATATTCGGAGCCTCTCACAAGTTCAAAAAAATAATGCTACGAGAAATAAGGCTCATTGCCTTCTAAATAGAAATAGGAGGTATTTCGATGCCTCCCTTGAAAATCTCTCTCTCTCTCTCTCTCTCCCCCCTCTTTTCATGAGTATCTAATTGATATGTAACGTTAAAAGTGGAAATGAGAGAATAATATGTTGAAAGAAGTAAGGCTACAAAATTTTGTCCAAAACATACAAATTTGGTAAGTTTGCTTAGGCCTAGGTCCCTATGATTGCAAATATGGATTCGCATGTGCGACAATTGGATATTTAGGGCCATTCTTTGCAAGATCTATCTAAAAGTTGGTTGATTTTGCAAAAAGAAAAAAAGATTGAACCTAGTTGCACGATAGATCTACTCTCTTTTTTTTTCTTCTTTTTTTTCCCCTAAAATACTTATTTCTTTTTTCTTTAAAAAGCCCTAATAACCGATCCCGTCAATTTCTTTATGGTAGAGAATGGCCAACTCATATTACTGATTTGTTATTTGAGATGAAAACATAATTTTTCTACTATTTTATAGCTTCACTTTACAAAATTCACTTCTTTCTTAGTAACGGTCATAGTAAATTACAGCTACATGTGAAATAAATATAATAAAATAAGTGAATTTTTCACAATAATTTTAGCATTCATGTTTTGGGGGCATTTTGAGACTATTTACCAATTAATGTAAATAACAAAAGTAAAACCAAAAGAAGCTTCCAAATTGATCTCATTATTGACAAACACAAACAAATTTGAGAGAGAGAGAGAGAGAGAGAGGTGAGTTATGCAATCATTTGAGTGGGACAGTTGGATCAATTACACACGTGGCGTCACTAAAAATAATAATAAAAAAAAACTTTCTTAACCACTCTCTGAGTGACGCCATGTGTAATTATTTTATTTGGTCACCTAAGCACTAGTAGAGGAACTTCCTTCGCCATCAGTAAATTTTCCGTTTCCCCAATCTCTCTCTCTTTTTATATATATATATATATATATATATATATATATATATATATATATATATATATATATACACACACCGGAAAAACTAGCTTAGGTGGACTAATTGGATATTTGCATGTAGATTTATCACATGGGCTATTTTTTTAAAAAAAATCCCTCCACCTAATGTTTTTTTTTAAAACCTCCCCTCAACATACAAACATCCAATTGGTCTATCTAAACATCATAGGTCATATTCTTACTCTATATATATATATAGAGAGAGAGGGAAATTCACTGACAGTGAAAGGAATTCTTTCACTGGCACTTAGATGGCCCAAGAAAACAATTATACATTACGCCATTCAAAAGACGGTTAAGAGATTTTTTTTATTTGTTATCTTGAGGGATGCTACGTAATATATATATATATATATATATATATATATATATATATATATATATATATATATATATATATATATATATATATATAAGAAAACGGAAAATTCACTAACATTGAAGAGAATTTCTTTACTATTGCTTAGGTGACCTAATAAAATAATTGCACATGGCGATACTTAAAGGATGGTTAAGAGAGTTTTTTATTTGTTATTTTTGATGGCGTCACGTGTAATAATTGTATTAGTCTATCTAAACGGCGGTGAAAGAACTCTCCAACTGGTGAACTCCCCCACCCTCGTGTGTGTGTATATATATACATATATATATATATATATACATATATATATATATATATATATATATATATATACATATATATATATATATACATATATACATATATATATACATATACATATATATATACATATACATATATATATACATATACATATATATATATATATATATATATATATGAGAAAACGGGAAATACACCGGCGATGAAGAAAGTTTCCTTCACCGCCGCCTAGGTGGCCCAATTAAATTATTACACGTGGTGTCATTTAAGAGAATTCATTTATTTGTTATCTTGAATGACGCTCCGTGTTATAATTTTATTGGGCCACCTAAGCGGCGGTGAAGAAACTCTCTTTACCATCGGTGTATTTTCCGTTTCCTATATATATATATATATATATATATATATATATATATATATATATATATATATATATATATATATATCACGTGCATGTGCATGGACCACAGTTGGGGAACGACTAAAGAGGCAGACATGTGCATGGAAGCAGCAACTGACACGTGCTCCCATTCAAAAGAGGAAAGTGTGCTCCCATGCATGCAAAGGGAATTAGAATCAAAATTTCAATACATAATATTTACCAATTTAAACTTTTTAGGACACATGGCTCCAAAACTCCCCGGATCAATCTTTTCCAGTTGCATGCAATCAAACTCAACTTTGCTTTAAAGAGGCAAAGATTCCATCCCAAGCTCTTAAAAGTCTAACCTTCTCTCTCTCTCTCTCTCTCTATGTCTCAAGTTTTTTTATCTAGCATTTTCATTCCTTACGAAGTTACTCTCCTACTAGATTGAAAGAAAACAATCTTTTCAACAAGATATATATGGCATATATAAAAAAAAAAAGAGAAAGAGCTCTATAATTAAGCATCTCTCTCATTGGTTTATGAGACTTATAAAGCATGTCTTATTGTCCTCCATGCATCTTACTACTTTTTACTAGTTATAGTCTCGTATTAATCCTCATCAAAAGGAAAAGCGATGAATTTATCTTATCGATATAAAATATATTAAATAGTAAATATAGATAAAGGTGATATTGAAAGATATGGATACTAAAATTTTAAATAAAATTATATCGCTCAATAGAAATTAGTGGAGAAGGATTATCGATATGATCGATCCAACGTGATTCTTTTTTGCTCATATAACATATCGTTAATATTTAGAATAAAAGGCTTATCAGCAAGTTGTTGTTACAGTCACATATTTAGAATTTTTAATAATGTTAATATTTATTCATAGGAAAATATCCCCTGAATCTTACGGTATTGTGCAATTCAAAATCTTTGGTGAGTGCAAAACTTTCAATCTGAAAAGAAATGGAGAGAGAGAGAGAGAGTCAGCAAAGCAAGACTCTTCTTTTGATTTGTCACTGGTACTTGCAGAGACAGAAGAGAGATGCCCCCTCAACTCAACAGAGCAAGTCTCTTGTTGTTTGGATGCAGTACATGCACAGAGAGAGAGTCTCTTTCTTTCGGGGAGAGAGAGAGAGAGAGACTCTTTCTTTTTCTTTCTTTTTATTTGTTAGGAGTACTTGCAAGGCAAGACCATAGGGCGAGGGCTAGCAGACAATGAGAGATTCTTGTACTTTTCCTTGGATTCATTGGACTCTCACTTTCTCCCTTGGCAGATGTACCAGTTAAGAGAAAGGAAACAAATTTAAAAAAAAATAATAATAATAAAGTAATCATGTATTAAAGTTTAATCTAATTCACTCTCTTTTGTTGCCGCAAGCAAGTTTGCAGTACTGCTACTAGCATGAAACCAAGACGAACAAAGGTTGGTGGCTCAATGAGCCATGCTTATTGGTTACAACTTTGACCTTTGTTCAAAGATGAATGGTGGACAATTCTATTCACGCACACCACTTTGCACTAAGAGCCCACCTTTTTTACTACGCACACTTTTAATGTTGAATATTATCTCATATTTACTCAACATATCCGCTCTTTTTTCCAACTCTAACTTCCCCCTCCCCTCTCTCTCTTCTATTCCATCCCATTTCATCCTGATTGTAAATTATTATCCAGTCCAAATGAAACTTGGTCAGACATTAATATCCGATCGGTATTCAATTTGGTCGGGTGTTAATACCCGACCAGCAAGTTGTGAAAAGGCAACTTAACGATGACGAACTTCTAATTATTTTGGAAGTTTCAAAAGCTTGAGGTCTTGAGCAAAGTGGTGTGCGGTGAATGAATTTCCAGTAGAATATATTTAATCATAACTAAAATGAGGGTAGATTTCCCTCTAAATATATGTATATAACAAATGCCAAAGCAATCAATCAATATGACAATTAAAATAAATAAATTAAACCGCAATCAGAAGAAACAAACGAGAAAAAGAATACTGGAGAATTTAAGTTTTCTTTTCACTATATTCATCGAGCAGGATTACAAACGTTTTTATATATGACTCCCGTATATAATTACATAAATACCCTTTGGGAACCGTATAGCGTTGGGCTTTGCACCCCTCATCTCCCAACCCCTTTAGCTTGTTCTGCATGCGGAGGAAAATTTGGTTCACGTAGTTCAGCGGGCGCTGGGCCTCCGACCCTTTGAGCATTCGCTTTGCCGTGTTTGCCAAAAACTTTAATTCCTCTTGAAAATCTACCACATGACCCAAATCCAATAATCGGGAATCATATCGATAGAGATTATGATATATTGACGTTTCATTTTCTTGTTAATTCCTACATTTGACATTCTCCTCATCAGGTAAATAAAAGTTACAATAATTGAGGTGAGAACCAGATACTCTATCATCATCAAGTTGTTATTCTTGTATGAATGGGAAAACATGCAAGCAATTTTAATTTTTAGGATTAGAAAAAAAATTTTTTGTAATTTAAAGAATAAGAGTTGATTTGTTCAAAATCCTGTAATATAAATATTACCGTGTCAGCATATTAACTGTTTTGACGTTACACTAAAAATAAAAAGAAGGATCATGCTAAAGAGTCTAAATGATGATCTCATGTATTGTACTAGATGCACACTCCATTTTTTTTCTCATTTGAGATGGAGAGTATAACATATAAAAAATGAAATAAAATACTAGATCATATTCCTTTGTGCCTTTATATATTACCTTTAAAATCATTTCTAGCTAGAAGGTTTACCCAATATGATACTCATAGCATGTTTCATATTTTAATGTGAATAAGTATATAAGTTATAAGAACGATACCTAATTATATTTACGGATATGAAAAAAAAAAATTAGTTTATAAAAAAATTCAATTAATTCATAAAATAATTATAATTCATCTTAGAATCGGTAATTAATAATAAACTATTATAATTTTTATTATTCTATTAAAAATTAGTATATTCTTACGAAATTATATTATATAAAGAAATATATTTGATTTGTTTTTCTTAAGAACCAAACATTTAATTATATTGTGGATATATTAAAGTTGGGCTACTATCAAATCAAATTAATTGGTCAAAGGCCAATGTCAACCCACTGGCACAAGTCTCCTCCTTAAATCTTATTAAATTAAAATAAGAAAAAAAAAAAAAAAAAAAAAAAGGAAAGAAGATCTCTTTTTCCCTACAAAGACCAGATGGGCACGCATCTGATTCCCCATGCAAATCTACTTGGGCTTTGAGACGTTAATGTTGCTCTCTCTCTCTCTCTCTCTCTCTCTCTCTGTGGGCGCGCGCGCGCATGGGACGCACCCAAAACAAAAGAAAGAACCTCAAAAGATGTGAAGTACTTTATAAAGAAGAGATTAAGAGAGAACCAAATCAATTAAAGGATGATGAGCCCCTAGAAATTCTCACCTCTCCCATGCAAATCAATTATAGCACCATGATATATACCCCCCAAAAGGGGTGTAATCATAATGCTATTTTGAAAAATTTTTTATCAGAGATGATCTAAATAGACAGTGACTCGAACAACTCATGAACTATCAGCCTATTTTTTTAAGGGTAATATACAGAGAATATATCTATTTTACCTACAAGATAAATATATAGAGAATATATAAAGGGATCAAATTATTATTTGCTCAGCACCAAATGCCTTTTGGTTATCTTGAAATCTTCTAATCTTTAACCAACCTACAGTACACCAACATGCCAGCATGTATGCATTAGCATAAAAGCATATGAATTGTGAAAGGTTCTAATAGGTTAGCTGCAACACAGAGAACTAGAAAGATCTTCTCTTATTTTTCCTCTCTCTCTCTCTCTTCTTTCTTTTGCAAAAGAATCCATGCAGCTCGTAACTGCATGCAAGCTGCCAACACACAACCCTAGGAATATTAAATATAGTTATAAATGTTATGCGCAGATTATTTTACCAGAAAATGGTCAATTATCCAACCAGCTGAAGAATTTTCCAAGTAGATACAGGAGATAAATAGCTCTAGTGTGGCTTAAAATATATTTCCTCCGTCCGGTTATAGTGCTTGTTTTTTTAAGGAAATTTTTAAAGGAGCACAACACTTGTCCTAATGAGCACATCTTCTGCTTAGCAAGCATACCCTCTCTTTATATATATATATATATATATATATATAAATAAAGATTTTCCGATTGACCACACCTTATTTTAAAAGAGAGTTTTAAAAGGAGAGTTTTATTTTCCAGTGAGCATACTAAAAAATTTCTAAACACCTTCCTCTTTCCCTACCATACCTACAATCCTCTTCCTTTCCGTGCCCTATGACACCAAAAATCAATTGCATATGCTCTCTGGCCTCCTTCACTCTTGAGTTAGTCCACTCCAATGCAGCCCATAGCCACACGCCTTCTCCTTTGCCCTTGCAATCCCCTTCGCAACTCGATAGGAAATAATACCATTTAGAATCTAATTTCGAATAGAAAATAATACCGTTTATAATTTAACTCTGCATGAGAATTAATCCTGTTAAAAATCTAATCCCGAACAAAAATATTTTTTTGGGAGTGATAGAGGTTGAAGATAAAGACAATATTATCCTAAAATTTTTATGATATACTTGTAATGTAAGGGTATTAGTTAGTGTGCACACTAAGACCAGTTGTGTGCCCCTTTAGAAATTCCTTTTTTTAAAATAAACGCTCATTCTAATAAAAAACTGATTTTAATAAAAGACAATTATCATGAAAATTTAAAATTCTATATTTTCTCATATTAAACTTGTGAAAACTTAAAAAAGTTGTGACGTTTTATTGAAAGTTTATGAATTTTATCTTTATGCACTGGGATAAGTTAAAATTAGTTTCAAATTCATTCTTTTTTTTTTTTTTAAATTTTATCTCGAAGCTCAAATTGATCAAGTAATTTGGAACAATTCTTTCATAAACAAAGAAAGTACCGTTGTTGGACGGACGGCAGAAAAAGTCATAACCCAACCTTATACCTCCCACGACTCGCGAAACCCTTGGACAAGAAGGCAAGCCTCGTCGGTGCCCTAAAATTTTATTATAAAGCCCATAAAACATGAGGGAGACACAAATCTCACACCCAACTAGCATGAGAATGAACAAGTGCACGGACTAATATTTCCTCGGTTCTACTCAAAATTTTAAATTAGAAATAAAAAAAACCAAAAATTGACCAAAAATTAACCTTGAACTCCGTATTCTCATCTCTGCATCCAACACTCAGTCAATTTGCAGTAAAAGTCTGCAACAATGACCACAAAATAGTAGCAAAGTGAAAAGGTGCTGACAAACACTTCACTAAATTCTCAGCCTACACATCAGCAAGTCATCTTTACATCCCCATGGAGAAACTGTTGTAGACAGTGAAGTTCTATTTAAAACATAACTTCCCTCTGAGACGACAAAAGAAGCAAAATATCTTATCAGAAGTTTCCTTGGTGCATATTAGATCAAAACACATCCATCAATACCCAAATGTATCAAGTTCAAACTTACCTCGGAATGTAACTAATTTCTAACTGCAGCAATAAGCTGAGCCATGCAGGTGGCGTATTGGACGGCAGTATGTTGAGATGTGTAATGGTCCGAAAGGCCATACTCTGCGAAGTTTGATTCGATATGCATGAAATGGCCAGGCAATGACTTCTTGGTTAGGGCCTCCTTCCATATGTCGAAGAATTCTTCGAGGACTTGCTGGGATTTCTCTATGGAAGACAAGGGAAGGTACTCTACCTGCCAAATAGTATGTAGCAACGTCAAAATGTGTATCCATAGGTGAAACAAGATATCCAAATGGCAAGTTCATCAACTAAATAGACATTTAATTATTCTAGGGAGGGGGAAAAAAACCATTTTTCTATCTATTTATGTTACTATTTTCTTCAAAGTAAACTTCATTGCAGATTATACCTGAATTGACAATAGAGGAACAGATGGCAGCTATGATATACCAGTAAGATTGTTTTTTTTTTTTTTTTTTGTGTGTTAATTCAAAGTCATTAGAGCATCACATCTGTTAATATTTAGTTCCAGCTCTACTGAACACAATTTATGTACGAGGGATTCTGAAGGAAACAATACTAGCTAACATGATATCTAATAAAACAGGGGAGTCTGAAAGCTACCATTTTCTCTGAGAAGGCAACCCTAAAGCTAGCAAGTCTATAAAAGAAGTTGCCATAGTGCAAGAATGGATTTCTCTACTTATCTAGCCATTCTGCCACTCTCTTAAGAAACATTAAGGGATTAAGGAATGAAATAAAGGCTGCAATATGGATGATTAGAGGAGGTGAAAGCTATTATTTTCTCTGGGAAGGTAACACTAAATTAAACTTAAGTTGACATGTGCACAAGAAATTCGAATAATTAAATAATGAACTCCTCTACTTATCCATACTGAGGCATGTATTCCATCCGATAATCACTAAATATTTCTTAAGAGAGTGACAGAACGTCTGGGTGCCTGGTCGTTTATGTTCAATGGCCTTACTGATAATTTATGTGCAATTTGACAATGCTCTACTCTATTTCCCTGTGGTACTCATTTCTTTCCCAACCCTTGCTGGGTAGGCTTGAAGGAAAGGCCTTTTTTAAATTGACTACTGTAGACATTTTTTTTTAATTGAGATGGAACTGGAAGTGGTACTATCCCAATTTTTTTTACAAGATAAACGGGAAAGATCCGACTTAAAGAGTGGGTTTATGTTTATTGAGCCTATTGATAAATTATTGCACCTTGATAACTTGTCATTCATCTCTTTCCCAATTCTTTCTGGGTAGGGACTGAAGGAAAGACCTTCGTTTTCATTGAGTACTGCAATATGCGTGTTTTTATTGAAACTGTAGGTCATTCTACCCCATTATTCCCACGTAACACACACTAAAGGATCATGTAGAATGGTTGAAATTGTTTGGGACTGCCATTTGCACATTTCCTTTTCTCACAAAATGCAGCCAATACTTTGACAAATCACATAAAAAGGGCAAAACCCATTGTATCAGTCACTCAAGCAATATGAATATACTAATGACGCATTTAAATTCATAATTCTAGAAGTTTGGTAATGAACAAAAAGAAAAGTTGAGCACTGGTTTCTGAACATCTAACTTCGTGATCAATGAACCAAAAAAAAAGTTGAACACTGGTTTCTGAACATCCAACTTCGTGATCAATGACATTAAAATTTATGAACTCTATTCACATAATGAGAAATAAGTCCAATATGGAACCTAAAACTACCAATTAATCAGAACACTACTAAATCCTACTTTAGGCCCTTTAAGTCAAATGTATACAAGGATTAAATTGCTAAAACTAGAATAGTTTATCAGTGTAAACAAAATCCCTGAAGGTTCCGACCATTACTTATAATTGAAAACTCATATGCTTTCGAAATTCAAGAAGTTGAGGATCACAGAAAGCAATCTAATTCTATTGTTTGCTTGATTGTAATTATGATGCTTGATTCCTTTGAATTCATTTTTTTTTCTTCATTTCATTGGACATATTTGGAATCTTAACTCCTACTTTCAATATTATCAGATAACATGTAACCTGTTTGAGACAAAAATGGAAATATAATTTGCACGCTACATGAATGTCCCAATTCACAAGAACATGATTCAAATTTGAAGCTGTAGCTGGAAATCGCCAAACCAAGAAACAAATGGTTGTATTTCTCAAGTCCTGTAACCAACACGGCCTAACTATCGCAAGTTTAATATGTGCAAAGTTCCTGATTGTTATTCCTTGAGTTATAGATAACTGATAGTACTCTCTGTTAGACAGAATATGCAAGCAACAGCCCTGATGCAAATGATGTGTAGTCAAGTCAATAAACAAACCTCACAGTAAATTTCTGGAGAGCTACACATTAATACTGATTACATATGTCCAGAATCAAAAACTTAAGCCAAAAGTCTGTAAATAGATGAAAGATGTGGTATTTTCAAATTATTTTGGTATTATACTAGGGCTACACATCCACGAGAACATATAAAATTCATATACATATACAAAGATATACAACATACCTCCATCATAATTCCCCTCAAACTTTCCGCCTGGTTAGGAACACATTTTCCCACTCTCAGCTGGAAATCACCAAGTTTATATTGGAAGCCCTATGAAAAAAATAAAGATACCACAAACATGTTAGGAAGTCATTCCAATTTATCCGGTCAATGGAAAGCCAGTATAAACCTGAATAGATTAATAAACACTGTTAATGAAAATTCAACCATGATAAGAAACTACTAATAGGCTTTAAAAAAAATAAATACAAGAACCAATATATCTCCAGAAAACTAGTGGTTATTCTTGAATCCTGGTCATAGATTTATCTAACCCTTGGTGATGTTTGATTCTCTTCATTGCAGGGTACAAAAAGGCGCTTTGCTGTCCTAGTTGCTGGACCCAATGCTTCAGTAGAAGAGCAAAAAAGATGAGGTACGTGGACCCATAGAAAGGAAAATTTTGTCAAAAAAACATGCATAAACACCTTTACTGCATTTGCATGACCATCAAGGACCTCCAGCATCGTAACAGTTGTTCTGCCTCACCTCCACCACCACATTGCTGCAACGAAGGGTTTAAGTTACGTGAAACAGGTTTAACTGAAACCCCTTCGTATAAGTAGGTTAGGGCATCAATCCCTAACCCATCCCTCTTTGTTCCACTGCAGCGACACAGCAGTGAAGGCGGGGCACAACAAAGAAGCAACTGCGACCAGAGAGGCCTACCTGAGGTCCTTGACGGCTTCCCTGAGATCCCTAATCCATCCCTCCTTTTAACTTTATCTTCTATTGTTTAAACATAAGCACCTAAATTGGGGGCCTTATGCAAATTGGGGTAGCTTGTGGGCTAGGCACCCGCACAGGCAGCCACCCAGGCCGTCTTTTACAACACTGCTTCATTGTGGAAGCCCATTATCTTCTACTAGCTCCTTGGATGGAGACACTACAGTTCCGGTGTCCCTATATGCCTACATAGTAACTTCTAGTAACCATTCTTTCTAAATTAAACTAGACAGAAGATAATAAGTATGATTTATTGTTCTTGCTAGTTATTTCTCATAAGATATGCATTTGTTGACATTACGGCTTTCCGAGCCAGATATGACCATTTCCACAATAATCTTAAGATCATCCAGTCCAACATGACCCTCCAGCACAATCCAAGACTCTTACCCACATAGGTCTGCATCACCACTGCACAATGCCATACCACTTAGTCCATTAATAGCTTCCACACTTGATCCATTAATCGTTTCCACAAACTTATCTAGATTAGATAACTTGACACTATATATCTACTATTTTGATGCTAAATCCTTTGTCAGAAATTCAATTTTGCTGATCAACATCCTCAGATCTGCTTGAGCTTCACCAAAAGATTACTAGCCCTCCATCTCTACTAATGAAATCAAATGCATTCTAAACAGTTCAATTTTATAAGAGACCTAGTCTCAGCTAACTAAAACAAATACCTAGATGTATCTAAGATCAGCACAAGTACAAAATCTAAACCAGAGGATGCCTTGACTTCTATGGTCTTTTCACCTTTGCACTATGTGGAAGTATCCATGGCTTCTCCTTTTCTCAAAGAAGCTTTATAAAAAGAACTAGACTATAGATATAGAAAAAGTGAAAATTGACTAAAAAAAGAAAAAAAAAAAAGAAAGACAGGAAGAGAACTGGAAAAGTGTAGAGAGAAAAGCCTAACTGAAGTATCCACAGTCTATATACTATCACCAGGTTTGTTTTATCGGAATTTAGATTTAAAAAAATTCTGAAATCTGTTTAAATTTTATGAGCACTTTTTATAACTGTAACAAAAAAAAACAAAAAACATTGTTAATGAGAAGAAAACGAAGAAAGGGAAATTTTAGAACTTCTGATAAACTGATCCTTGATTTATATTCCTAAATCCTTGATTTATATTCCTAAATTGATTGTTTATATCATATGTTTGTTCTCAATCTTTCTTTCTTTTTCTTTCTGGTATCTGGAGTAAATCCACCTCTAGTGGATAAGGAGTTTGACAGATAAAAGTAGGAATAAGGACGAGAAATAAAAATAATAGAAATTGGCTAGGGAAGTTTTTTTTTACTTTCCAAACATCAAGCTTTGATTTTCATTTCTTCAACATGCCAAGCATAAGCTCATTTGTTGGGACTACATTTTCCTGGAACATGACTGGCTCTTTCAATTGCACCTTATGAGCATGTCAATCCATATTGTGCACACATACATAGTGTTCCAAATAGTTTTCAATAGTGTCACCATAGCAAAAGCCCCTAGATCGCTACACTTTTACCCACAAGAAAGCAAGATAGTGGTTAGAAGTTGAAGTGGTCGTTTTAGCATCGGCTAACCAGTTAAGCACTCTCTTTCACTAAATTGCTAATGTGCTATAGCAGGTTAATCCATTACAATATTACTCCATTTTTCTAACGAATTAATTGTATCACAACTGTTATGTATTTATGTAATAAGTAATTATAAGGTGGACTTATGTGTAAAATTGTACAAAATGTTAATAAAATGAGATGAGATGGGAATAATCCACCCATCTAGTTCTCCTCAGTTCATCTCTAACCATTAGCCTAACTCTTATTATCGTGGTATCAGAGCACTGCTTTCCTCAATCATTTCCATAATTTCTCTCTTAATCATCTCATCTCCTTTAATCAATCTATCAACCACCAAAATCCTTTTTTTCTTTTCATCAAACCCATCTCAATAAGTTCCCTTATTCAAACATCAAAACCATTTATTACCATCTCATTCTCCCCGATCCCCTAACCATCAACCACCAAGTCACCAACCACAGATCATCCATCGACCATCATCCATCGACCATCAGCCATCAGCCACCAAACCCATTAGCCATCGAACTCATCTACTGTCATCTTCCTGATCTATCTTCTACCTTAATCCTCGATTTTTGATCAGCCAGCCACACGGGGGATAAAGAAGATGCAGAACCATCAAGACTAGCTAGAAGTGCTGCATTTTCTAGGAAGTTTATCAACAAAGTATACTTCTACAAATTCACAGATGATAGGTAGTTTTATGGTTGACTCTGTATCATAGACATACCGTTTTCTTCAAAGTGTCATTTTGGAGGAATCATATAACCCTACTGGAAATGAATCCTATGAACAGTCAACGAGAGTTGTCCAATAAAGGCCACTTATAACTCATGGTAGAAACTGTAGCATTTGACAGAGGAGGCTGCTTTGGTGGTGGCAGAGGAGATTTTGGTCGAGGCCAATTTGGTGGCAAAAAGAAAGATTTTGATCGTGAAAGAAATGGAGCTGAAATTGGCAAATTAAGAGGACTTGTTATAACTATGATGTTGGACATACGAGAAACATGAGCTCTAAATTGTATGACAATACATCTCAATTTGGCCAATTTACTCATACAGCCCATGTATTAAAGAGACCGAATCAAGTTCCCTCAAATTTCAAAAAAAATACTTATATCAAATGAAGAGTTAAAAATATACCAGATATTACAATAGTTTCATGCTACTTAGATCACATCATCTGCATCTACTGCAATCTTGGCACAGTATGGTAACTTTGCTGTGTGTATCACTTCCAGAGCCCTAATACTTGGATCATGAACAAAGAACAGTTGATCACTTAACGGAAAAGAGATATTTTGCATGACTAGCCTTCATCCTTATTGCTTCCTACAATGACTTTAGCAAATAGTACGTCTCATGTTGAAATTGTAGCCACCACTAATTTAACTGTTTTTATATACAGAATTTCTATTTAACCACTAAACTTATATGATTCTTGAATCGAAAGCTGAGGTTGCCGTGATGAGGAAAGGATGCGATGAGATGGCATCTGATGTTGGTGACAAGGGCAGACGACGAAGGTTGAGACTGTTGCAGTAGCTAGGTTTTGTTTTTATTTTAAATAATTTATTATTGATGCTCTTATACCATGTTAGTACAGTAATCAGAGATCATCAGAAAGCTATAACACCAATTAGAGTTGATCATATTATTATATAGCAAATTAATGAAGAAAACATAATTACAATAATAACCCTTCACCAATATGTTCAAAAGAAATATGTATATACAGCTGTGTCTCATATCTAAATTTTGGACATTGACCAAGTCTGACACTTTGCATCTTTGTTTGATAGAATACTCATGTCCGACTTTACATGACATAACTCAAAACCTACTTAGTACACATCCAATTATTTCCCCCCCAAAAAAAAAAAAAAACTTGCATGCTTCTAATACGTAACAAAATAAAAAAATCCCTACAAACAAGACTAGAACACAAACAAATCTAAAATAGGGAGAGGGGCATATCAAACCCTCGATAACTCCTTTCCCATTCTAACTTGAACTTTTAATAACACCCAAGCCTTCTAATACCAATTCAAATAAAACCATCAAATGCGTATAAACATACAAAATGAAATCTTGAGAAAAAACTGATCAAAATAATGGGAGAAGGATGCTTCTATAATGAAATAATCTCATAAAGAATCTAAATAACACCCAATTCCGATTGACTAATTTAAACTATTTTTACCCTCACTAGAAGTAACTTTTATCTTCGAATATATCTTCATGCACTACCCTTATCTGAAAGCATTGCTAAACCTAACAAAAACTACTGCAAAATGATACCTTGACCACAACAACAACAAATTATTTATTCCAAATGTTAGGAGTCAGGTACAATTATCATGTTTGTTCCATTCAATATTTAAAGGGCCATCTCCTCCATCACATTAACCACAACCACACCTAGATATCTTTCAGAATTGCCTTTATCCAATTCTTCTTAAGCCCATCTCTAATCCTCATTGTCCCATTAACTACAATCCTATCAATTCTCTTAACTAACACACTTATTCTATCTATTGCACATTCCTTGATCAATTCAACCGACTCTCCTTATTTTATCGTCAGCCAAAGCATCCAGTAACTACTTACATATGAACAAATTTTATCCAATTCCTTAGCGGTTGTCATGGGTTTCGACTATTTTGTTTGAACTATGACTTCTTCTTGGATTTTTACCGTTTTTTGTTATTGGTTTTGACCTCAGATTCAAATTTTGAAATCTAGTGGTGTTCACTTTAGGCTTGGAATTCGATTTCAAAATCTAGTATTGTTAGTTGCATTTGTAACTTTAATTCGAACTTGATTCTAAAATCCTAATCTCTGTATATAATGATCTATAAATTTTAGATGGTCCAAACTCTAAATATAGTCCAAGACAAAAAAATATTGGATCTTTTCTTTTTGTCTAGGACTCTCTCTTGAACCCTCTCCCTCGACTAATTAATTAATATTAATAAATGATAAGTTTCTATTTATTATGAAAGATATACAATAGTGTCGTTTTATAAGTTTATAACTAGCTAATAATAAATGATAAATTTATATATTATAAATATAGTAGTAATTATAATGCATAATACTAATTAATTAGTGCTAATTAGCAATAACAATTAGTTCTGCTCTTGTTAAATTATTTTTAAAGATATAATAATAAATAGCTCCACACTCCACAGTACACATCAAAAATTCAAAAAATTACTTAGTTTTTTATTAAATTAGTAATCAAATTAGTTAAAAGTTATAATTATTAATCTTAAATATAGGATGATATTATTTAACATTATGAATTAGAGCTTACTATTAGGACCTACATTAATTAACAATATAAAATAATATTACTTAACATTTTAAAGCTAAGAAGATGAATCTCATATCATCAACAATTGAACAAATCTGTCCATATTTTAGCCCAAGTTATTTTGTAGTCCTAGTGAGTCAAACCAAAGAGTTCATATTGTAGGCCAAGTCCAGAAAAAATTCAAGTTGGAAACAATCCGAGTTTAACTTAAGAAGTGCAAATGAATAAGACCCCCTTAGTGTATATCACCATTCACCTATTTTAGCATTCTCATTTATGCTACACCAAGGTCTTAATATCACCATATTCCGATATGTAATGCAAATATTTTATCGAACTTCTATGAATTTCTACATATCAAATAATATATAAACCCTATAATATAGGTAAGGTGTTGTCAACATCGCCTCTGATAGTGCCTACATGATATGTTTGATATTGCTGATTTGGCGATACCATAAATTATCAGCCAATAGATCTTAAACCTTGTGCTCTGCTCATTTTATGGACAATGTTGTCCCTTATTTGCCATAGGCCATAAACTAATAAAAATCTCATAACCCAGAAGCACTTCATCCCAGTCCTAACTCAACCTTCATCGATCCCCAAATTATCCTAATTTAAGCAGCTAACATTAAAACAAGACCATAACAACATACTGACTTGAAGCTTGCTTTAACATTTATCTGAATTTCACAAGAAAAATGATGCTATCTTACTCCTAACCAATAACTCGAAACATGAAATTCTCCCAACTCCAATAAAGAACTAAAACCCATAGCCATCCAATCACAATCAACCCCACAACCGCCTCAAAATCAAATCTTTAGGGCAAAAAACAAAACAAAACTACCTCAAAATTGAGCACAATCCTGGCTTTATACGACTGCAGCTTCTCCATGACGATCTGAATAGACGCGTCCGCTTCGAGAACAATCCGATGAGCCCTCAGTATGAAATAGTACTTGTTGGGCTGCTCTTGGAGAGCCAATCCGAGGAAATCCCTGGGATGATCCACCAGCCCCGCCGACGGGTCCCTAACAATCGGCCGGTAGAAGGTCAGCGACGACTTCCACCGGCCGTCCTTGACGCCATTAAGCCCCTCAACGCACTGGCACGCCTCCGTCAGGATCTGGCTGTTGAGCGCCGTGCCGGGGTTCGGCTGCCAGTGCATCAGCCTGCGATTTCATCGACAGAGTCCCGAAATTAGAAACCCTAACTTTAATCTGAGAGAGAGAGAGAGAGAAAGAGAGAGAGAGAGTCGCGTACCATTTCACTGTCATGGGGATTTGCTCGGATTGAGAATTGGGAGAGAGAGGGCGCTTTTCTGTCACATGCAATACTCGTGCTTTTAAGGACTGGCGGAGGCAGTACTACTTCTACTTTATTCGGAAAGTCTATTCGCACACCAATTTAATCTTGATTAAAAATTTATAAATAATTTACAAGTTTGCCAATTTTTTTTACTAAGTTACCATTTCAAATCTCAAATCTCTAAAACTTATAAAAATTAAGAATGCTATCATCGTCTCCTTCCACTCCTTTCTCTAAGAATAATAATAAAAAAAAAAATTGTATTTTTAAAATTTTCAAAATAAACAATCTCCCACAAACTCATTGATATTCTGACTGTCTAAATTTTTACATTTGCATTCCTAAAAAAAAAGTTAGGAAGGATTCTGAATTCTTTCGGATTTACTGTGACAAGTAAAAATAGAGTTTAGAATTAGATTTTTTTTAAAGAAAATAGAATTAACATGCAATTAGTGTTGGAGGTTACGAAGGCGAGTAGGAGTGGGGGCGACAGAGGCGGACTCGGAGGTCGCATTGGACAGACTGTGGATGGAGGTCACTATAAACAAAAAAAGAGAGAGAAGGAAGGTGGGTTAGAATTGAAAAAAAAAAAAAAAAGAAGTGTGTCAATAAATATAGCCATACTCAAAATTAGATATAGGTGTAAAGAGTAATGTGTGCAACAAGAATAAATTGGTTTGTGTGAATAGAATTTCCCAAAATTCTAAATGTGCACCACACGTGACTTAGTGAGCACCGTTTTTACAGCTGCTCCTCACTTTGCTATCGGATGTGATGCTCGCTAAATCAACTGTGGTGCGCATTTGGAAATTTTCCTTGTGCGCATTTTTGAAATTAAAAATCAATAAAATCAAAATTTCCAAAAAGTTTGTGTTGTCCTTTTTACAAGTTTCCTGTTTTTTCCAATTTTAGAGCTTCAAAATGTAAGAGCATGGGAATTGGATCCTACTAAAGTAAGCAGATATGTAATATTAGTTAGAAGCAATTGAATTTGGCTCAACTTACATTATTCTTTTTTAATTTGTGAGAGGTTTTGAGTTCTGCTTCTACTTCTGATAGAAAATCAATTTGGATGGTCTTTCGATGATCAACATCCGTCCTCAGTAACAATTTTTCCTAGCTTAAAAAAATAAATTGGTAACCGAGCACATTTATCTCAATCTAATGTTATATTATTTTCTTTCTCCTAGAGAAAACTGCATTAATGTATGGGAGACGGCCACCAAAGATGGACATTCGCGAGAACCAGCATCGCCTCTAGTGGTGGCATAATTCGGTTAAAATCAAAATAACCGCAAAACCAAAATTGAATTTCGGTTTCGAGGTTTGAAAACCGAAACCGAACTGAACAATCAAATTATTTAAAAATTATATATTTAAACTCAAACATGTATACATATATACATATCAACATATATGTATACATATATAAATACACACAAATATATATTATAGACAATAAATTCAACACAAAATGGATATCTTGAAGAGATATGTTTACTTAAACAATTAAAATTATAGTTTTAAATAATTTTGATTCAAAATTCGATTACTTAAACAATTAGTTCGGTTCGATTTCGGTTCTCATGTCTAATCGGTTCGGTTCGGTTTTGTAAAAATTGGTAAAAACCAAACCGAAACCGACAGATGCTCATCCTTAATGGCCTCATTTTTTATTTTGCTAGTTGAACTCACACACACCTGGTAACTTACTTCTCATTTTCTCTTTCGCTAGTCAAACTTACACACAAATAATTTTTACAATATTATTCAGATTGAATCCTCACTAGGAGTCAAACTCGGAATCTCTGATAAATATGTTTTTAGCAATATTATTCAAATTGAGTTCTCACCATATGTTGAACTTGGAATCTCCCACAAATCGCAAAAGGTAATGTCGTTAGAGACGAGACTAATTGTTTTCTTTTCCTCTTCTAGCAATTATTAACAAATTTTAAGGATTTTTGTCTAGGATGCATGGCTCGTCTCAAATTGAAACTGGTTCACCACTTATTTATACATAGTATACTTTATGGTTATATTGGATGCATCCCATGTACATGAGAGAGTTTGAATGCTTTATTAATTTATGATAAAGTTCTTGATTTGGAGTTTATCTTCATCCAACAAAGATATGTATTTTTGTTATAAAGATTTCATTTACAATTCTTTTTTGGGAGCAAATTATACCACACACTCTTGATACATAAAGGGAAAAACTATAAATTAAAATTCCTAATTTATTTTCTTGTTATCATTCAACATAATCTTTATTCTCAATTTTTTTTTATGACGTTTTAACCATAGGATACAAGTTCGTTGGTTGAAATGGAGGAGGACAACGGGAGTTTTATACGACCGTAACATTCCGTTAAGATTGAAAGGAAAATTTTATAGGACTGCTATTAGACCAGTTTTATTATATGGCACGGAATATTGGGCTATAAAGAAACGCCATTCACAGAAGATAAGTGTAGCAGATATGCACATGCTCCGTTGGATGTACGACAATACTAGGAGAGATAAAGTGAGAAATTAAGATATTCGTGCTAAAGTAGGTATAACTCCCATCGATAAGAAGATGCGAGAAAATCACTTACGATGATTTGGTCATATGCAATGTAGGTCTATAAGTGCACCAGTTCGAAAATTGGAGTTTATCAATGTAGGACAAGTTAAAAGAACGAAGGGAAGATCGAAAAAAATATGGATGGAGATGATACGCAAGTATATGGAGTCTAGAGTTTTAAATAAGGAGATATTACTTGATAGAAATGAATGGAGAAGGAATATCAAAGTGATCGATCCGGTGCGATTCTTTTTTTGATTCATGTAGCCTACCCCAAATACTTGGGATAAAAGGCTTAGTTGTTGTTGTTGTTGTTTTAATCAAAAAAATATAAATGTGGAGAAGAAAGGCAAGGAAAATGGTGAATCGAGAGCTATTTTGACACACTGAATGCATCATATTGCCTACCTTCAACCTTCCATAAAATATATTATCATCGATTGTACAACTATGACGTTAGAATTAGTATCATTTAAAAAAAAAATATTAAATTGGATGAATTGGCAATAACCTCCAACGGGAAATTCTATTTGCACATGGCATTTTACTCTTGACGCACGGTTTTAAAACTTATAAATAATTACAAGTTTGCCATTATTTTTTTGGACTAAGTTACCCTTATAAATTCCAAACTAAGACTTTTTAATTACGACTCATCGTCTTCCTCCTCTATTTTATCTCTAAAACCCTAAATGAATTTTTTAGTATTTAATAAAAACACATCTCCTACAAAATCATCTATTTGATTTCTTGACCCCTTAAAATTTTTTACATTAACGTTTCTGAAAAGATTAGAAGAATTTTAAATTTTTCAATTTCACCGTGACAAGTGAAATTTGAGTTTGGAATTTGCATTTGAGTTTTCTTATGCAAATGGAAAATTCCAACATACAATTGGTGTCAGAGAATAACTCTAAGGTACGATTTGAAATTGTTTTAGGTTTTATACGTATTTGTTTGAAATTTATCGTTAATTAGTTTTTTTTTGAGACTTCGCTTGCTGGTCGGGTATTAATACCCGACCAACACATTTCTTCGTCGGATATTAATACCCGACCAAAATATTTTTTTGCTAAATAGAATTGGACGGGTGAGGAGTTAGAGAAAAAGATGAGGGGTATTTTTGGAAAAAAATTTGGGCGCAGAAAGTAAAATGACAGTATTTCAAAATATGAGTTTGGTGTAAAAAGAAACCAAGGTGCCAAGAGTAAATTGCCGTGCGTAAATAGAATTTCCCGCCTCCAACTCTTATAATAATTTAGGGGTATTTACAGGTTTGTCCTTTAAATCTTTATAAATTATGATTTAGCCTCCAAATCTTCATATTTAGGATTTAGCCCCCAAAATTTTCTAAGTTACTATAATTTAGTATCTCCGTTAGTTTTTCCGTCCAAATAAACGGCAGAATTAAATTTTTATTTTTTAAATAATAAAATTACTTAAATACCCCTATGAAGAAAAATGGGGAAGAAGAGGGAGATAGAAGAGAAGAAAAAGGGAGGAAGCCAATGAGCTCAATGAAAAAAAGGAGAAGAAAGGAGGAAGATAGAAGGAGAAGAGAGGAGGAAGAGAAAGGGAGAAGAGGGGAGGAAGAACGAAGAAAATGAAAAGAGAGGAGGAAGAGGGAAGGAGAGGAGATGAGCAAGAGGAAAGAAGGAATTAAGGAGGGTAAAATGGTAAAATCAGATCAAAAAATAAACTTAGAGAATTTTGGGGACTAAATCCTAAATATGAAGATTTGATTGACTAAATTATAATTTATAAAGATGTAAAGGGACAAATCTGTAAATACTCTAATAATTTATTAATTCCCTTAAAAACAAAATATAGAAATATAATCTTTAATCCTATCACAATCCAATAAGAAAAAATGAATAAGATTTTCCATGTGTAAATGGTTCTAACAAATATGAAACTGACATTTCAAGCTTTAAAATTTTGAATTTTTTCGAGAGAATGTGTTTATTTTCTAATAATAAGATCTCTTGCCTACCTATCTCTAATTTTTAAAATTTTATGTTTGTTTATTTTAATAACTTGCATTGGTATATCTAACTCTAAGACTGCATTTTAAAAACAATTATCTATGTCACGATCATTAGGCCATAAATAGCCAACATGAATAAATTACGGCTAAAAATATTATATATATATGTATATATATATATATATATATATATATATATATATATATATATATATATATATATATATATATATCTTTCAGGGACATACTATACAATTTTAATGCATGAAAATTAAACAGAATATATAGTCTCTAACTAGGCTGAACCTTTGTTGGGGAAATTCTAACGGGCACCACTTTTTTGCTAGTGAGCACCATGGGTTAACTTTGAAATAGTTACAATTTTGCCATTTATTTTTTTTGGACTGGACTTTATTATTTTCTTAGTGAGCACTATGACCCTATGTATTTCTTCTCTAATCCTTCTTCTTCCCTTCTTTTTCTTCCTGCGTGCGTCAGTGGCCTACGAGGAGGAAAGGCGATGAGCAGCAAAGTTCCTTGTGCGGGGAGATTGGCCAGAGGCGAGAGGAAGGGGGCAACAAGACGAAAGCGACGGGGAGTTAATTGGTGCTCACTGGGGAAAAAAAGTTGAAGTGGAATGGGTTAAAATTGAAAAATTGATGGTGCTCACTAAAAAAAAGCGTATGTTTTAAAGTTATATGATGCTCACTAAGCAGATGGTGCTCACTATATCTGCTCACTAAGAAAAAGTGGTGCGCATTTAGAATTACCCCTTTTGTTATCAATCTAAACAATTTAGGAAATTTTTTTTGTTGTAGTTGTAATTTCTAACTGGCTTCAGATCATATTATTCACTAAGGCTTTGTTTTGTTGAGATAATAAGACCTAACAAATTATTGATGATCTCCTATCCAGATATTATGAGTTATTAGAATTTATGTTATTAAGATTTTTTTTTTTTTGCTTATTAGTTTGAGTTGCTGAATTGTTGAGAGATTTATTGTATCTAAAATGCTATTTAATTTCCTCCTTATAAATATTATTGAATATTATTGTAGCTATTTATATACTCAAATTGAATGAATGAAATGTTTTCAAATTTTCCAATCCAAAATTTGAACAAAATATCAGAGTAAGCAACCTTCTAAAAACCACTTTGTTGGTGTTGAGCCACCTTCATGTGTACCCAATAAGCCATCCTCCACTACTATTATTCAATCATAAAGGAAATTACAATTTCCTCTTCTCAAATAGCCTCGCCGCAATCGATCAACTCCCTCTTGGTTCCATCTAGATCCATAATTTTAAATCGACTCTGAGTCAAGTATGTCTTTCTTCAAAACTCAATTTTGAAATAATTATCTCATGGCATTCTCTGGTAAAATTCCAAACCTTTGATGCCACCTTCAATCTAATTTCCGTCCAGATCTCTTCAAGTAAGATCGTTAAGATCGTCTATTCTAGTATAGCTCAATCCATATCTATCAGCTAGTTTCATTCTCCAGTACTTGTGATTCGTATTTCATTGCATCACAATTTTTTTCCCAAAATTATCATTTTTTAAAATGGTATTATGTCTCCTATTGATATTTTGCCATTTTTCTGGCCATTTATATTTTCCTCACATTGCTGTTCTTTTTGTGATCATGTCATCCTTATGGCACAATCACTCCCAATCAACACGGTGTGTGAAATGGTTCTTGTCTTTCAGTCATCTCTGAGAATGATCATTTTTTTTTTATGTTCACATCCTTATTCAATTCCTGTAATCGATATGTACATCGATTCTTATTCTTTGCACATGATGATTTATAATGAAAGTTAGTTTACTTATGCATCGTCACTTGCATTGTACATCTCTATTCTTCATGTCACCTCTTTGATCTAAGGCTTTTCTATTTTGCTACTCTACCAATAAAAACAATTTGTTTCCATTCGTCAGAAGCTTATTCAGAAGGAATAAACTCCCAGCATAGCTATGAATTATCGCATATCTAAATATTATGAGTTGTTAGAATTTATGTTATTAGGATTTTATTTTGTTTATTAGTTTGAGTTGTTAAGAGATTTATTGTAACTAAAATGTTATTCGATTTTATCCTTAGAGATATTATTGTAGTTATTTATATACTCAAGTTGAATGAATGAAATGTACTCGAATTTTCCAATCCAAAACTTCAACATGGTTGGTTTGAAGGAAAAAATTAAACGAAAAAAAAAATTTACTTCCGCCTATATTTCTCGGTCAAGGTTTAGCCATTCGAATTTGCTGGGACGGGGAGCATAAATTCACTGAAATCTTCTTTCTAAAATTGGTTTTCCATGATAGAAGATTTTGCGTGTTCTTGTATCCAAAACGAATCTGATATATAAAGCTTTTGTTACAATTCGCGTTCCCTTATTAGTATATACCATACATAGTACTCTTCATCTTTGGTGTGCACCCGACTGAAACTTTCACAGTCGAACGAAAAAAATGGTGAGGTCAGGGCCGTTATTGCCCTCCGGCCCGAACATGTACAGCGTCTCCGAGTCTCTTGATCCGACGACATGCTCGAAATCTGCTCTCATGTATGTCATCTCTCCATCAGGCCCCTCGGTCTCCGATCTACCGGCCAACACACCTGCGCCCACCGACACTGCCTTCAGCACCTCCATCAGTGCCAAGTCATCCGGGCTCGGCTCTCTCCTCAGTCCGTAGCCGCTCTTCTTCCCGTTGAAGAACACGGTCCATAGTGGCTCGTCCAACAGCCTTCCTGGCCGTTGCTCGGCACTCTTCTCGCACTCCAACGCTATCCTCACCTGAGAGGATCTCAAATCAGTAAATATTGTGATGAGGGGAAATGATCGATAGGTTTGATATGCAAACCAAGGCAACTGTATACGTACCATTCCTGTGCTCATATCCTTCATGAGGACGTGAGCGGGGATGGCGAGCTCGATGATGAGGTTAGGGAGGCACCCTGAGTCCTGTTGTATTGCAAGGCTGATTCGGCCTTTCCGATACCCGAACAGCGTGCCCGTGGTCCTCGATCCAGACAGGTTTCGCCCGCCCATGGCCGAGACCCTGTGCTCGCACAATGAGGGGAGCTTGCATTGGGGGTTGAATATGGGAAGGGACCGACAAAGGGAGAACGTGCGTAGTCTACTCCAATGGAATCTGCGACGGCGGCTTCGGGGCCTGATGAGAGTGTATAAGGGGCGGGGGGCGGGCGGAGAGAGAGCAGAGCAAGAGGCGGCCGATACGCTCGGGCGGGGGTTGAGGAGGGTGGTCTCCATGGGGAAGTAGGGGACAATGGAGGGAGAGACTGGTGAAAGGAATAAGAAGGGGGGGCAAGGGAGTTGTTCGGGAGCTTGTTAAGAGGTTATTTTGTTTTGAAATGTGAGGTGGTGATGAAGGGACTTTGTTATTGTTACTGTAATTCTATTGTTAGATAACTATAGTTTTTATGTGCTATTTTTAGAGATTTTTCTTGTCGTTGCCACAAGTACCGGACTTACACAAGAAATAAAATTATTAACCTAGTTTTTTTTCGTCACTAATATTTTTGCATATAAGTAAAACCGTTTGAGTTTCTTTTTCTCTTTTTGAGTTTCTTTCTCTTTTTGTCTTTCTTTGCTAAATCACGAGTGTTACGAACTGCTCATGGCATCAAATGCACTCATATCTGGCATCAAATGAATTCCTTATTGCAAGATTTATAGACAGTTAGGAAAACTTTCTCACCAAATCACTATAGTCTCCGTCTCCAACATGATACTTTCATTAACTATATAATCTGCGCACATGTTGACTACATGTTAACTTCTTTTCAAGTACCTGTTCGGGTTTCTATCCCAATAGTATTAAAACCATAAGAAAATCTTTCCTGGAGGGTGGAGAGGACATTATTTTTGTAGTAACCATATATAGGAGTAGGAAATTTGACATAATAGCTTATATAGCACCAGCCACAAATTTGACATAATAGCTTATATAGCAGAGTATTGTCCAAACTGTTATGAACATTAAGATAGAAAAACCTCCGCAAGTTATTGCACCAGCCGCAACGAGTCAGAGAACAAATGAACAACGAACAAAATGAGAAAAGAAGTTGCCTTCTTTGAGCTGTAAACAGAGAGCACACCAATCATGCGCATCCGCAGGATACAGAGAAGACTCAGTTTATATCCTTATTTAATTGAATATTTAAACAATCATAAATAAAGTTTGCAATATGTTAAACAAGATAACTGTAAGCACCATCTCCAAAGTACCAAAAAAAAGAAAAAAGAAAAAATGATCACAAACGGACAGATACTAAATGAATCAGACACTGACCCCAGAACGTCAGTACACTTAAACAGATTCAAATATGAAGCAGATTCGAATATGAAGCAGATTAAGACACTTTAGAGATCATTTAATCCTAATACACCCAGAGAACATTAGGTCATAATTGTACCTAAACAAGTATTTTCAACAAAAAATAACCAATACTACTACTGCTACTAATGAATAAGATACAAGTCTTGATGGTGATGTATGCAAAAACATTAGGTAAAATGCCTTGATGCAGACAACATAACATTCTCCCAACAACAATTGTTGGACCTTGATAGACTAACTACAAATACACTTCTCATTATGCATACTCTGTTCATATGAAGTATCAATACAACTTCCTATGCTTCTACCTTTACAAATGAACTTGACCAAAAACGTGTGAGATGACGCCCACTCGCAAAGTCAAAATAAACCACAGGACTTTGGTCACTATTACTTGGAGAAGAAAATTCAACTTTCAAGTCGATTCAGTTTCCAGCTAACAAGCACATAATCTTGGTGTTTCTGGTTATGAACAATGATGAGACCCTTGTTTGGTTCATCAATGTCCAAGTTTCCTCCACAGATAGCCTTTGGATGCAACGAGCGACTTCACTTTTCCAAAGACAAAGCCGGTCTTTGTAGGGTTGCCATCGACAAGTGAATTTTCATATATTTCTTTGCACTCTTGTACCACCTGATTCAAAATCAAGACAGCAACACACCATTCAGTACATAATCATCATACGATTAAAAGGTGAGTTGTAATTTGTTGCTATTTATGAATATGCTTGATGCGCAATTTGGATATTTAGCAAATTCTAAACCCCAACTGCTCAGGAGTCATAAAGCTAAGCCAAAGAACCGAACAAGGAACATGTTTACTGCAGAGGGCTTTCACCATCATTCTTGTGCCTTTTATAAGATACAGTATAATTAATTTGTCACATTGACCGATTAAAACAGACTTTGGGAAAGTTAAGGAAAAGAATAACAATTTATTCCCACTCTGAAAAGGATGAGGACCCTCCGGCCTCAACCCTCCTTCAAAACCTATCCCCTCTATTCGAAAAAGAAATTTGTGAATTTCTGATGAACGGAATGAATTTGCAATTCATTCAGTCTAACCAAACTTTCACAATATAAATCATGAATTAAACGATGAATACAACTATAATAAGCAAATTTAGTGAATATTTTTGTTGTTTTCCAGAAAAAATATAAAAACAAAATCAGTTGGAATGAATTAATACATGGCTTTTTTGATTGAAACCTGGCCTTCCCAACTGCTAGGCTATGCTTAGCCGTGGGATTTACCACATTAGTTAGTTAATTAATATCGTAACAGTCTGAACATATATACTTCTTCCTCCTAATACTGACCTGTATATTTGCCAATCAATTTGTGGATAATCCAAAACTTTCTGAAGTCCTACTAAAACTGGCTTAATTATTCTTGAACACAGAGTAATTATGCATCTAAGAGGCATTTTGACCATTTTGGTATCATTGTGTATTGATTGATCATTATTGGTCCGTCTATGTTTCGTATAGAATGTGTCCTGTGTTGTATCCATACTTCATAGTTTGATACAAATACTAACCCATCTAGACTAGGGTGTGCACAATTCTGATAAACCACAAAAACTGGCTTAACCCGACCTGAGTTGAGCAAACCTGTTCGGTTATTTTAAAGATTCGGTCAATTTCGAGTTCAGTCACAAACATGAACGAACTGAACCAACCAATAATTTACTTTAAGAAGTTCTAAAATTCCAATGCAAAATTCCCAATCTCGAATCCTAATCAGGCTCACTCTCTACTTACTCATATCTCAAACTCCCAATTTTGTTGTCCACTATCCCCTCATCACCTTGTGTTTTTGCTGCCCCACATCTCCTCCTTGGCTCTTCATACCGCCATTGACTGCCATTTCCTCCTTACCCTAAACACTTGTTTGGTCTGAAGCAGCTATGTCAAGTCCAAGGTGAGAACCACAAGGGTTGCTGATACAAGATCTTTGACCAAAAAATGTTCGATAAGAAGGTTCCATTAATTCAACTGGGATGAGCAAGATTTTCATATGTATAAGCCATGCGTGGTGCAAAAAGTTGTGATGAATAAGAAGGGGACTCCTTGAATCTTGTGCTCGCTCTATCATCCACGTTGTTGAAACTAACAGGTAAGAACTGAATCAACTTGGCTATCGAGCCGATATCGGTTTGGTTCCAATATCCGTGAGTTTTTAAAAGAATCTGCGTCAGAGACTTCTGGAACGTGTCACATATTCAAATAAACAGTTTCAGAATGAATGACAAACTATTGGCACAAAATCACAACAAAAAAGTTCTTTAGAAAATGAGTTGCTAAACACAAATCATAAAAAGAGTACCTCCTTTGCGTCCTTTCTTGGTATTCCCTCTCGTAATCCAACAAGTTTCTCAACAACCTCAGGCTGTATACAAATGAACACACATTAGGTACGATATAACTAAGGACAGTGTATGAGAAACGATCAAATCAGTAATATATGTTTGCATATAATTTAAAAGTCCAATCACATCCTAATTGAGGATCAATTTGGCAAAAGAAATTACTGGGCAATCAGGTTGGTGTTCAAGAATATTTGTATAGATGAGAGTAAAGCTGTCCAGGCTCTCGGCCGAAGCTAACTCTCTCAGATCACTTAGAATCCGCACTCTGCTTTCAACTTTCTGCCAAAAAAAAATTACAAGGTTAGAACAGGAGACACAACCAAGAATAGTGAATAAGGAATATGATTTTCAGTGAGACACACATGAACATACACAGAGTTGGTAGGGTTTCACGTGGAGCTGGCAGGGTTTTGAGCTTGAATCCTTTCACTTTGAAAATATATATTATGTAACTCCGAAAGAAGAATACCTACCGTCTAAGATGATATAATCATTTGAGATGCCAAAAGAAAAGGGTCAAAAAAGAAAGCCAAACCATTTTGCAATTTCTTCCTTATGTTTTCAGATGGATTTGAATGGAATATCAATTATATCTTTGAGTTTGAATGCAAAGAAATTGCCTTCAAATCCTGTTGTGCATTCAAAGCAAATGGTTCCAAATATGGTCACTTAATTTGCATGGAAAGCATTTGCTTTCAAATCCTTCTGGAAGTAGCCTGCCCTCCATCTCACCATTGAAAAGCGATACCAATTGATACGTGGGTAAACAGTGCAGAAACTGTTTAATACTTCATCCTTATACTATCTTTGACATGTAGAACAAGATTAATGGCGTGGAACATTCAAATGATGGCCTATCATTGACTTCTCAATTGAGGTAATTTTCAGAACCACTCTCAGCTAAATTTCCATAAATATATAACCATTCTCATAGGAGAATTTTGACTTTTCACATCCAATCTGTGTGTTTTATGTGTGGAACATCCAAGCGACAGCACACCTCGGTCTTCTAATTAGCCTAATTAGAGAATCATTCGTATAAAAAAAAATTTTGCTACATATCTGTGTCTGTGGATTGTGGACTAGATCGACAAGGTACTCTCCTCACAATAAGCTTTTTAGTAACTTCACAGGGAGCCAGCTAAAGGATAGTTCATCCATTATCTTCATCAACATCTGTGACTTAGTCTAAGAATGAGATATCAAATGCTTCAGAAACTTTTTATGCATGTGTAAGGTTGCTCTTTTTATCAGGCTGAAACATGGATTATTTTGAAATCATGAAAAGGCCCACAGTTGGTCATGAATCTCAACACACGCACATACACACAAACACACAAACAGCCTTGCTGTTCCTTACAAAAGGATCTGGGGACAAATCCTTCCTATTCAAATTTAATCTTCAGCCATTCATACGAAATATCTACTCTGTAAAAGTTGATCTACCTCAACAGTATTTATGCATGTGATATACATAATGATCATTTAAACTCATAATTGTTAAAAACATCGTTTCTTTGAAGTAGAAAGAAAAGAAAAAAGAATCTTAGTACATTGAACAAAATATTTGAAGTCTCTATCGGTGCAAGGTGTTTAGGGCCTATTAATTTAGTAAATCCGTTATGCAAAAAGAATTTTTGTCATTTTAGGCAATATTATAATGCTATAATGCTCAAAACACGATCTCTGTCTTTTTGAAAGCCGGTTACGGCCCCGATATGTGATCTGTATGACTTTTTTGAAAGTGAATATGGCTTGGACATGCAAGTTTTTGGATTTTTAAAATTTGATACGGTTTTGATGTGTCCAATATGTATCGACAAGTGTCATACAAGTATTGGTAACCAACACAAACAAGGCACTTATTTTGAATTGTTCATACCTCATAGCTTGAGGGTGTAAGATCAACGTAATGATCTGTATTATTATTCATTTATTAACTAGTTTAATCCAATTTTATTTTATTTTAGATATAGAATTTTGTTGGCGTTTTATGTATAAATATTATTAATTTATTTATCACTTAGTAGTTGTTTAATTTTAGGGATTTTTCAAATAAATTTCAATATGAGAGTTCCAATGTTATAAAATGTGTGTTCATTATGCGCGAGATCTGGGAGCGCATAATGCTTAAACGGATTTCACAGTGATTAAACGATGTACATGGAATTACGTGGAATATGAATATTTCAATTATTTTAATAATAATAATAACTAAAAATGCATATATTAATTGCTATAAAATCTAAAAAAATTAGGAAAATACATAAACTATATTTTGCTCTTAGAGGATTTGAAAAACCACTATTACTTGAATTCAATGTTCTTAATTTGAATTTACATGATATTGTTCATTTCATACAGTAATTACGGAATTTATTTTCTCATTTATGCTTGTGAACCTAAAGAAATAAATACATTACTATTGCAACAAATAGACATGATTTATTAGTCATACAATGTCACATAATTTTCAACTTTCACAAACTCCATGTTAATAAAACTGTCAAAAGTGTCTCCCCATAAAAGTGTCCACCGTCAAAAGTTACACAAATTCACATAATTCTCAACTTTCACATAATTTTCAATTTTCAACTTTAGCAACACAGCTAACAAAAAAGTCCAGAATCCAAAATATTTTGAGAAGATAAAGAATCAAATATCAATTAATTAATTTAATTTAATTCTGATAGAAGAATTAATGAATCAAAGAAAAAACTATAGCAATATAGAGATACAATTCTAACCAGAGAGGAGTCGGTGATTGGAGAGAGCAGAATTAATGTTAGATTGGAGGTCCCTGGTTGCCTCAGCCAGAGGGGTTGAAACTTTAATGTGGAGAGAGAGGAAAGGAGAGGGGTCGGCGGGCGGGAGTGAAAGAGAGGGGCGGAGGGCGAGAGTGAGGGAGAGAGAGAGAGAGGGGGGGAGAGAAGGAGAGAGTTCGCAGGAGAGGAGATCGGCGGGAGGATTGACCGCAAGATTGATTGGTGAGAGTGCGAGCGAGATTTGGTGGGACTGAGAGAGAGAGAGAGAGGGATTAGCGGGAACGATTGATTGACGAGACCAATTGGAGAGAGACGGTTGCCAATATTGCCGAGAGACATGAGCGTGAGCAAGAGAGATTTGAAGGGATGTGAGAGGATTAGATATTCGATCAATTCATCGAACACGCCCTAGATTTAGGCATTTACTAGGTCGGGTTCGAAAATTTTATGGATTTAAAACCAAATATAAATAAAGAAATATGGATTTACACTGGTTATACAGGCGCGGAATCCACATAATTCGTTTTCTGCCTCTATAATCGCCCTGTTCGTTTGGATAGGGCGATTTCCCCTTTTCTTTGCAGTTCCAAAACACACACATTCTTGGTTCCTTCTTTTCATTTTTCTATCATTTTTCCTATAGAATGTGGAAAAAAGCCCCACAAACCCTATAAACTGAACTCTCCAGTGTTAAAAAAAGATAAAAATGAGTTAGAAACACAAGGAAAGCAACCGAACAAGGAGAAAGCGAATGAAGTACTAAGTTCTCGAGGCACAAATATTGTTTCCAAGAGTTCTTTTGTGAACTTGAATTAATAAGTAATCATTCTTCTTCTCAGAAACAAGAAGGAAATTTCACATTTGATCAAAAGACTTGCTGAAACAATTATTTAGTTTATGTTTACGAATTGTTGTAGATTAATATTTTAGGATGTGTCAAGATGATTTAATTTGAAATTTTGAGTTTTAATTCATTCATTTGAAAGTTAAAGATTTTAGAAATCATAGTTTATTGATTGTTGGGTTTAAAAAAGTACAAGCAGGAAGTACAAGCAGGTACACAAGGGGCAAAATTAAGAAATTTGAAAACTCTATTCATAATAAAGATGCAAAATATCATGATTTTAGGAGAACTCCATCCTCTTCGGCATCCAAACACTCACCTCGAAAATATCATAAATATTTTTTTTCCCAAATCTATACGAAATCATATAATTTTACGATTCTGATGGATATCCAAACGTAACCTTCACCATTAATGTTCGTTAGTTGAACTATTTGAGGCAAAAAAGATTGGCATGATAATTACTTGTACTTAAAATTTATTTGTATATAAATTGATGTATGATTGAACATAGTTTTGCAATTATGACGTTCCATTTTATCCCAAATCTATTATATGATAATAAATGTAACCATTCACTGAGTCATGGTAGTTCATCCCATTAACCCATCGGATTCAGATGTAAAGTCAGCATCATTTTAAAGACCTTTCCCTTTTTATTATTCAAGATATTAAAAAAATAATGTTTGATATATATTGAGGGATGAGAATAATTTTTTCATGGTCATTTAAAACTATAGTTGGATATTTATTTTGTTTGATGAACAAGAATGTTTGTGGAGAAATCTAGGTTGCACGTATACTAGAAAGAAAATTAGATATGATTTGATATATGCAGATTCGTAAGATCTCAAAAGATTATGGATATGAACTTTTCATGGATACAACGATTACAGTTCATTATTACAACTTAAGTTATTATAATTTAATAGATTACCAATAAACTTATAACCTTAAAATTACTCAATTTGCATTTATAACAAACCTAAGCAAACCTAACATGTAACCGTACCTATTTTAGAACGGCATACCCATCAAATTTAAGTATCCTAATGTTAAAAATAACGTGTTATGGAACCCGCTATATTATATTATGATACTTAACATAATCTCAATGTTATCTAACAATAGAAAATAACCCTTTACACCTTAACAATGCATTTTTTAATGTTATTTTACGCTACGTTACATAACTTGTTATTATTTTTTTTGAGTAATTTCTAGATTGCTATGGATTATTTGTTATTAATTGTTAGCTTATTATTGCCCTTTTTTTACTTCATTGTTTGTTTTTTGCTTGTTTGATTATTTACTTAAGTTGCAAATCCTGTTGTAATTTCTCTCCAATTGTTAAATTTTCTTAATTGTTGCTGAATTTATTGCACTCTCAGCTAAACATAAATAAACATTAGAAAATATAAATTGAGCATTACTACAAATTTGGTGATGAACGAAACAAAAATAAATAAATTCAAAATTTTTTGCTGGTGATGATTGAAATTACAGTTGCGAAGTTAATATAATTTATAAATATAAAATATATAAATTATTGTGAAACTTGTTATAAACTTAAAATAGTTTCTATGTATTATAGAATGGTTTATATTCTTTTTTTTTTTAGAATTTCAATCTATTTTTCAATTTATAAAAAAATATTATATATAGTTTTATATTTATTCTTATTAAATAAATAGGAAATTGTGTAATCTACATTATGTGTTACGCTATATGTCATGTAACTTAACAGAGGCAAAATGTTACGTTACCATTATCGCTATTTTAAACATTGAAGTATCCATTAATCCTACATATATCAATCAATCAGTGTGTATTCAATAGAGTACGAGTCCCACCTAGAAGAATGTTACATCATAGTAACAAATTTTTGTTAAGGCTTACTCTATGGAGGATCATTTAGTTTTATTTTTCATTCCTGGAAGGTGGCAGGTAAGAAACCCTTGAGACGAACACAACAACACATCCATCTCCCATAACAATACCAAGAAACTCAATACACAAGATTATTATGCAAATATAGCAACCATAAAAGAAAGAAACAATACACACCACGATATGTGTAGGTTTGCCAATTGGCATATGTCCATAAGAACATAAAGAGAGGGGGAGAGATTTACTAAAACATGAAGTATAAGAGATCAAAATCCTTCTTATAAATTCTAATGTGAAATCTCATTAGTGCTACCCTGATCAAAATCCTTCTTATAATTTCTAATGTGAAATCTCATTAGTGCTACCCTTCTCTCACCGATATAAGGCATAAATTTAGAACCACTCGCGCTCAATGAAATCATCTGTTTGATGAAGAAATTTCGTATTAGTGATTGCCATCATCCTTCCTTTCGATGAATGGTGTCTTTCTTTAGACCTTAAGGTATGAACCTCTCTACTTGATTTTTTTCTTTCATTCTCTCGTCCCTTTCATGGAGTCATTTCTACATATCATCTTTTTCTCTTTTATATTACAACTTTGTCGTTGGCTATATTTATTGTTCTTAAATTGAGAAACTCCATTCCTACAATATAGAGCAACCCCAATATTACAAATCCCTCGGACATTGAAAACAAATTCTAACTCTTAACAGAATACAAACTCTTTTTTCCATTGAATATTCCTAGTCTCACTGAAAAATATCAATCTACTTCAAATTGAGACCCCTCTTCAAATTGGAAACTTGTTTCCTAGCCATACTAGGATTTATATCCATACTTGAAGTTAAGACATAACCAACAGAAGGTATTAATTCAGATTTATGTAGTGATTGTACATTTAAAATTTTGTGAATGAGTTCATTCCACTGATTTCAGTTAATTATTTGTGGATGTATATTTAATAGATTTGTCACGTTCTTGTACAGTGAATTTTTAAGTTGAATGTTAGACTCCTCACACCATCACCATCACCATCACGATCTAAGTCTTTTTCCCATCTAAATGCGGTCAGCTAGGGAGCACAAGCCTCCACCAAAGATTTGGTAAAGTTTTACAACTGGTTGTCTACCTGTCATTAACCCTCTGTAATTTAGGATCAAATTTTGGGCCAAGGAAATTATGGACAAGCAAGGGCCTTCCCATCATTCTGAAATGCCATCATCAAAACCCTCCTAGAATGGGGAATATGCCCAGAAAAAGGGGAAATAATAAACTTGCATTAGGAGTGATTTTTTTTCCAGACTAAGAACATAGCCTGATTAATTATCCAAGTCAAGTTCCCTACACTACATCTGTGTGATCAAAAATCGAACTTTCCTCTGGGGGTCAGGAGGTGGACTAGGCTAACCGCTTTCATGCATTAGGAAGAGATGAGTCTACAAAATGTTTACTGCTCAATTTTACTTATGAGAAAATGAATCAATTGACATGGGCTTCCAGCATCAAGATGCATTAAAATAAAGTTAAAGTGTGATAATTTAATATTCATCACATTCAACTTTTCCCGTGTAACCTCATTAAATAGCAGATTTACTTCAATTAACAATTAACATGACACGAAAATATAACAACCATAAACTATAGAGATAATAAATAACAGTAAAGAAATACTACTTACATTTACACTGATGTACTCCCTGAAGAAATCTAGCAATACCTCTTCATCAAGTCTCATGCGCTCAATGGTTTCTTCTTTAATGTAATTTTTCTACACAAACAGACATTTAAAAACTTTACCATGCCAAACATACAACTGGAAGTTATATTGAGGTTTACAACAGTGTTGTTGTACTCATAAACGATTGTCTTAACCTGTGTAAGGAGATGGTCTACATAAATAATAATTGTTTCTTCTAAGCAGGCTTCAACAAATCTTCTGAATGATCTGTCTTCAATGTACCTGAGAAAATCACAGTAACCAGTGGTCAAAACAACTGATGAAACAATACATGATTCAAGTCAGAGACCAAAACAGAAGTGCAACAGACAATGTAGAAGTGAAACCACATTTTTAGAACACATAAATAATTATAAATATTAAATGAGTATACAATGTGTTAAAAAAGAAAAACTATTTGTTCCCCAAAAGTCCAAGCGTGGCCTACGACAAGCTTCCTGTATATGAAACATTTCGAAGACATCAAGGAAATATTACCGCAATATCCAAAACTAGAAGAATGCAACCCCAAGTTTCAGACATAGTGTTCTCACTTCCAAAATGTTTTCCCAGTTATAAAAGTTAAACCAAACCCACTGGAACATCACACCCTACAACTCTAATACAAGTATCTACTGCTACGAGTAAATCTACACCTCTCTTAATACAGCCAACAACTCTAAACTTTGTGGAGCTCACCAATATAAACCTTTCTTCTTCCTTTTTCCCTGGGAGCAAGGCCTGCAGGCTAAATACATGTCATTCTTAATATAGTGAATTACACAATGGGTGAAGTATCTGACCTCGTGATACAAATTATGTAAAAAATATTTGTTGCTGATCAGATGCAATCCTTTCTAAATACAGTGAGCATACTAGAATATGTATTATTTGTTGCTTCTTCTGAAGCACAGGTACAAGACACAGATACAATACAGATACGGACAAGGAAATGGGACATGCAAGATCCTAAGAAATTAGGATACAAAGACTCACCAACCAATATCTTTTATTAGTATATAAAGCTAAAATTATAAATGATAAATAAAACACCAACAAACTAGTATCACAAAATATTCGTATATAGTAAATGCAAACATATTTATTAACTCAGTTACATTATCAACAACAACAACAACAACAACAACAACAAAGCCTTTTATCCCAAGTATTTGGGGTAGGCTACATGAACCAAAAAAAAGAATCACGCCGGATCGATCACTTTGATATTCCTTCTCCATTCATTTCTATCAAGTAATATCTCCTTATTTAAACCTCTAGACTCCATATTTTTGCGTATCATCTCCATTCATATTTTCTTTGGTCTTTCCTTCGTTCTTTTAATTTGTCCTACATTGATAAACTCCCCTATTCGAACTGATGCACTTGTAGGCCTACGTTGCACATGACCAAACCAGCGTAAGCGATTTTCTCCCATATTCTCATCGATGGGAGCTACACCTACCTTAGCACGAATATCTTCATTTCTCACTTTATCTCTCTTAGTGTTGCCGCACATCCAACGGAGCATGCATATCTCTGCTACACTTATCTTCTGTTAATGACGTTTCTTTATAACCCAACATTCCGTGCCATATAATAAAGTTGGGCTAATAGCAGTTCTATAAAATTTTCTTTTCAATTTTAACGGAATGTTACGGTCGCATAAAACTCCCGTTGCCCTCCTCCATTTCAACTCAGTTACATTATCAGGTTACATAATTAAGTAAAAGCAAGAATATTGTACAGTATAAATTTTCCAATTCAAACAATCAAGACCGTTTGGTTGGTTTTCAAGTTTCTTATACTCTTATGCTTTCTATAACCATATAAGAATTGTGAATGCTTGGATTATACTAATAAACTACTATCTTATCATCATAGGCCATGACTGAATTTAGATCCAACACCAATATCTCACTCACTGAAAAACAAAACTAACAGAACTTAGGCTCATTCAACTTAGATCTGCTCACGTCCATTATCAAGGTTCCCTATTTTACTCAAACAATTACTGGAAAACCAGAAAACAAGGTCATAAACAGATATATTATATCTAAATATCAATCAAAACAAACTATACCTAACAATTTTATATGAAATAACATGAATTAAACTGACCATGCCAATCACACGTCTCAAATTGACTGTGAGTCGGACACATACATTTCGCATTCATTGCGAGTCAGTTGAGGATGTTTCATGTTGACCACAAGTCGGACAAGCAAAATTCATGTCCTAAACACATCGTTACATGTCGTGCACGAATCATTTCCAATAAGTCTTTGACACGGACACAAAGCCAGATTTGGCATGTCCATGCTCCATACTTGCTCCAATCAAGTATGATCATTAATACAATAAGCAAATATAAAACATAGATAAAAACTAAAATAACGAGAAATTCAGAATCTAAGGTGTGTATTATCTACAAAAGAAAAATTGTTTATTAGCAAAATAAGAACAAAAACAATCTTTCTAATGCAGACAAAAGGTTAACCTAAGCAGTGAATTGGACAGAAATAACAGGATTTCTAACATGTCAACAAAATTATATGAAAGGAGATCAAACTAGAAAACAATAAAATACATGATAAGTGAAACCTCGAAAATGAAGGCAACCAAGATTTTAAAATATCAGAAATTTTCACTTATGGATCAAAATCGACAATATTACATGTATTGTATTGACAATATTGGAAAATCGGACAATACTATAGGGTATATTGTGCATCAGATTTCTTAAAATCCAATACAATATATGTGATATATGTTGGTATGGGAAGATATTTAGAACCTTGAAAGCAATCTATACAGAACACACTGTAGCGATGATTGCCTACACTTTGACTGCAGCGAAAAGTGCTTACCCCTTTACATCAACATAATAATCAGCGAATGTCGCAACAAGATACTCAGTTACCAATCCTTCAAACCAATCTGGAATAGACAAAAAGAAAAGTTTGATCTAAGAGTCAACATAATTCAATTGGAATAACTATTAAAAGAAAAAAAATGTCATCAGCAAAAACAAACAAGAATCACCCGTGGAATATATGAATAAGAGCTGCACCATTACTCTCAGTTATTTTAAACCATTAATCCTATCAAAGAAAACAAAAATTATATAGAGAAGACAAGGCAGACAATCAAAGACCATGGAAGCATCTTATTTATAATTTATAAATTAATTTAATTAAATATATCTTTTGAAGGTAATTAGATTGTTCATACATGTTTGTTCAAAAATTCTATATGGATGTAATCATGGAGAACCATTGCTATGTTTGGAATTATTACACCATGAAATTTGGTTATATTGATAGAACTCAAATTAATATAGCATCTCTCTTGAACCGATACTAGTGCTGCATGAATTACCAAGGAAGCAGGTATTGAAAATGTTTTTGAGGTCAGTTAACCAAAATCTCTAGTTCCGTGCTACTTTCTTCTTTGTAAGTAAGCCCATTAAAATCTTAGAGCATAGGATTAATATATTATTGGACATGATCACCGCGAGAATTGCTATATATTTGGAGCTACTACCCACCCACATATACGATACCATACCCAATCAGCATCCAAATTGCATTATTACACCATCAAATTTTGGGTATGTAGTTAGAGCTCCAATTAATAACAGCATCTCCTTCCAACCTGATACTAGTATTGCATGAATTACCAAGGAAGCAATTACTGGAAAATGTTTCTAAGGTCAGTCAGCCAAATAGCTCTCTGCTTCTTTTTTTTTTTTTTTTTTTTTTTTTTTTTTGAGTAAGACCATTAAACTTTTAAAGCATCACAGAAAGAGTAAGTTTGTTATGGAAGTTAAGGCGTAGGTGTCATGGCTTTGGAAAGGGACTTGCCATATCAAATCAGAGTTTGTTTGTCCAAGTTAGGAGTTAATTTAACTCCAGCTCCAGAAAGGTATTTAGAAGACCACGGTTTGAGCCCTAAAGCAAGGGCTAAAGTGAAAAAAAGTTTTTTGTGAAATGCCAATAATACCTTCATCTCAAGATTAGACTCAACCCCTGCCTTCTATGTGCTTGTTTGGCAGGGTTAGAAGGCTTAGTGTGTAACTCCTTGCTAACACCACTTGCCAAGCAATGACTTGAACCTACTGCAAAGGTTAGTCCAGTTCCAAAAAGGTATTACAAGACCATGGTTTAAGCCCAAAGCAAGGGGTAAAAAAGTTTTTTTGAGAAATGCCAATAATACCTTCTACTCATGAATAGATTCAATCCCTGCCTTCTATTTGCTTGTTGGCAGGGTTAGAAGGGGTTAGTGTGTAACCCCTTGCTAACATGACTAGCCAAATGACAGTTGAACCTACTCCCTAAACTCCACCAATTTTTGAATTTGGCACGAGTTAGGCACCCTACTCCTGCCTACACCACTTGCCAGACAAGGCCAAGAGGCATCATGTTCATAATTTGCCCTCACAGAAAACAATAAAACCATCTTTCACTGTAGTTCTTTGTTTTTAACGACCATTATTCTTTTTAAAGCATTTCTACCACATTTTTTTATACTCTATATAGGTCTTCACTTCTCAATTCCCCACATAAGCTAAAAGGCTAAGTGAGGGTTACATTCTGCAGCCAGCAGCAACCATAAAATTCTCTGGGATACCTAAATGGCTATACAAATGGCCATGCCCTTCTAGTTTTCATACTTTTAACTGGATTGTAGCTGTTAGCATTGCAGATGGTGAGGGGCTCAGAGTCACCTCTACTTAAAGAGGTACAGAGGTAGCACATCATATAAAGTCTAGTAAATCAAAAGTACAATGTAGTGTAGCTTGATGTGAATACTAAACATAATTTCTAAAGCATATGTTTGAAGTTTGAACATAAAAGTAAGACGATAACAATAAATAAGCAAATAAATCACAAATGCAGTGAAGTGTATCTTGATCTAGATGAATTGAACAAGGTAACTAAAGCATATGTTTCTATGTAAAAGTACGACAGTAACAGATAAGCAAGAGATAGTTTGAGTATTTCTTATACAGGGAAAATAATGATCTTGATCTTTTGCGTGTACTAGTACCAGATGCTAAAGTAGAATACCTTTTTGGTAAATTTTGACCAGCAGATCTTGTACACCAGGGTCTTCAAATATCACATTAACGGTCTGGTGGATGGCTTCCTGCACATAAACTACCGGAAATTAACAATCTTATTGCGTGCAGAATAAAGAATAGAAGACTAAGCATACAAGTAGATAAGCAATTTTTCAGTTTTATTTGTTTACTTGTGAGTGGCAAATTTGCAATACTTGTTTAATACTAGGAAAGCCAAGAAATCATGATGTGCATGGCACATTCATGTGCATGTAAGGATATCATAGTGCTTTCCCTTGTAGTCAAAGTCCAAGGGGACATAGTTGTACAGATCTGTCCACATGAAATGGCAAAGCAAACCACCAAAAACTGCAGCTAGCAAGTTCAGATTGTACTGGAACCAACAGGTAACTCTATCCAATAAGAACAGAAAATGGATGATAAGCTATTGGTGATGTGCTGGACCAGCACCAAAATAGGGCTTCATTTGACATGGACATGGATTTAACATAATACAGAAAGGTTAAGCAACCCACAACAGTTAGATTCTCTAATTATTTAGAACATAATCGGACCATATATTTACATAAAGGCCTAGCTGTTACTTTAGGAACATGCCTAGGGTGGCGCTCGGTCTCGTTGACCATATATTTACTATTTGTGTACTTCAAGCTACTTTATTCACCTATCAACTTGGAGGAACGGATTTAGAGAGATTAACTACAAGCTACTTTATTCAGCTATCTACTTAGAGGAATGGAACAAATATGTGTTCTAACTTCTAGCCCTCAAGTTAAATACTGTCCCTTTGTGTTCCTACAAGTTGATAATCCTTTTGATAACTGGTATTGAGAGAAAGACAACTGTATTTTGCAGGTCTAAGTTGACTAGTAGTACATATAACAGCCTTGAAAACCAGCATGTCAAAGTTCAACGTAGTGTACCACATTGATTCCCTAAAAAAGAACAAAAGAGAAATGCAAATGAAAGAACAGTGAGGCTGGAACGACAAGTGATAGACCACACCCACCCCTAGACGGAAAACAAGTTAAATGCAGTTTTTTCTTGCCCTGTACAGTTCCTTCAATCATGAGCCACAAGGACAAAAAGTTTAAAATTATCCCGCATCACAACTACATGTTATATGTTTAGTCTTCATAACCCTTTCCCTATTCCAGACCCAACTTTGCTTTTATCCTCATAGCTTTCTGTTATAAAGCTGTCATGTAAAGAGAGTGAACACAGTACCATATCATGATCAGAACATTCAACAAAATAAACTTCGTACGCTCTATTCGTTTAATATTACCATGAGATAGTTGATAAGGATAGTAGTGAAGATCAAACATAGAAAGGATCTCTATTAAGGCCCATGGACGATTATGAGCATTCTCTTCATCTTCCAAGGATTATGTAGATCTATGATGCTTGTCTACCAGGCAAATCAATCAAAGGAGACAATAGTCTGTCATAAAGCTGACATGTATAAAGAGAAAGAACAGAGCACCATATCATGATCAGAACATTCAGCATAACGGAATCTGTATGCCCTATTCATTTAATATTACCACGAGAAAATGAATAAGGATATTAGTGAAGACGGACCACACATAGAAAGGATCCCATGAAACCCTATGGACAATTATGAGCATTCTCTTCATCTTCCAATGATTATGTAGGTATATGATGCTTCTGTACCAGGCAAAGCAATCAAAGGAGTCAATATGTGCACCAGTGAAGAGTTGACAGGATTGTATTTAATGCAGAAACGAGGGGAGATCTAAAAGAACAGGGATTGAGCCATTTAGTTATTTACGTGTCCAATAGAAGGGAAATTATGGTTGTCCATAAATGGCCCATAACAGAGAAGAATGGAGATAAGGGTTCTTATAACCAAAGCCACGGATATTAGATCAAAATTTTGCTGCTGATGCTATTTGTAATATTAAACCACACGAAGCTGAATGGAGAAAATATTCACCAACCCAAAGATTTGGTATAAAGGATCAAGGGTTAACATAGTGAAAAGAGATTTATCACACACTATGTATTACTATGTACTAGAGGCATGGCATTTTTATAACATTCATAATTCTAGATTTAACCAAAATCGCCGGCCTAAGTTAGGGCCATCTACAACCACTGAATAAAAGAGTAAAGTCACTTTTTCAAAGGAGAAAAAGAAAATCGAACCTCAATGAAAGGAAATTAAAGTTTGCTTAAGGCCCATTGAATTGATACATACCACTAACTACTATTTTAGTTTTTTCCTCTGTGGTTAAAAATCATGCAATTTACTCCAAAAATATCAGCCAAACAGTATAATATGAATTAGATTTTGATTATAACCATAAAATATAATAGAGTTATAAGTACCAAGGACCAATGTTTAAAATAGTGATAACGGTAACGTAACGTTTTGCCTTTGTAGGTTATGTCGCATATAGCGTAACACTTAACGTAAGTTATGCAATTTTCTATTTATTTAATAAAAATAAATATAAAACTATATAAAATAATGTTTATAAATTGAAAAATAAATTTAAAATTTCTAAAAAAATATACAACCATTTTGTAGGACATAACCTATTCTAATTTTATATTAAGTTTTACAATAATTTTCACATTTTTCATAAATTATATTAAACCTGCAACTGTAATTCCAGTAATCATCTAAAAAAGAAAACGAGATGCCATTTTTTATTTCAATTAAGTTATTATCATTGTTGTAATTTATATTTTGTAATGTTCAATTTATTTTATTTGTAATTGTTAATTTCAGTTCAGTTAAAAATTCAATAGAATCAACAAGTAAAATATTTCAGTAACCGAAGAGATATTACAACAAGCGAATAAGGAAATAATCGCAAATTAGTAAGTTAGCAATTACACAAGCAATCGAACAAGCCAACAACCAATCAAGTATGAAAATTTAAGAAATTTGCTAATAATTAAAATAATAATCAACAACAATATAGAATTACTAAGAAAATAATTGTAAATAATGTAACATAACGTAATTTAACGTAACGTTACGTAATATAACGTAAAATAACATAAAAAACGTATTGTTACGGTACACTGAATTATTTTCAGTTGTTACGTAGCGCTGAAGTTCTATTAGGTTTCAAAATGCAACATAATGGGTTACATAACGCGTTATTTTCAACATTGCCAAGGACGAACCGGACCAAACTGAAAGTACAATATTGGATGTGGGAAAGAATAACTACAAATACATTAACCATGCAATCCACTAAATTTAGTCGGTTTATAAAGTATTGAACAACTGAAATACCTTGAAGCTTTATATTGCTATAAAAGAATAACAATTTAACTAGTATCACCATTGTGTTGATCATGTCTGGAACAGCCAAATACTAAACAAATACTACACTTTCAGAAATAATCAAGTTTCCCCAGCCCTTGATGGTATTTACCTTTACTTCATTAGGCTATATGGAAAAATCATTTATCAACACTTCAGATGATTTTCTACCGCACCAAAAGTATGCAAGAGATTTTTTTTTCCTTTAAATAAAAGAGTCATGCACAATTTACAAATTTTACAAACCTTCGCAACCTCCAGGAAACCTTTGCAAGTATCTTCAAAGTTAATCTGCAATAAGAAAGAAACAATCAGCAACAAACTGAAACAATCAGCAACAAACTGATCGTGTCGATGATCAGAGAATTTCAAATTAAAAAAAAATTAATCTGCTATAACCATAGTTTAGAGGAATTATTTGAGACATAAGTGTTTGTTTAAATCAGTTTGAAATTAAACTGAAGTGACCTATAGTCTGGGCCGGATGGTTTTCAACTTCATTTCACACGAATGGCCACTTGATTTGACTGTAAGATTCATGTTTCTAATCACAAGAATCAATACACATGTTCTACAGTACAAACACATCTTGGACCAGATATAATCTGGGTAAAAGAAACTTTGTATGATCTGGACCATGAACCCTCGGATGCTAAAAAGATGGAAAGGGCCTATTAACATTAAGTAATTCACAATTGGAACTAGAAAAGGATTGTTAAGATTATTTACTTTGATACAAGAAATAAGATCTTTGCATCTGTGCTTGTAACTTCACGAAAAGGACAGAATGATAATTAAAAAAAAAAAAAAATACTTAGCATGGCATTGATAATAGTTACTTCCTCTTATACTGGAAATTTGTTGTTAATCAGACAACTCTAATAATGTTCTTGTTTTGCATAACTTCCTATTAATGTTTTGATCCAAGATAACAAGTGATTTAAGGTAGAAAGTTTTTTAGGATCATAGCAAGCCCTTCTCTTATTCATAGTTTCCTTAGCCTGGAAGTTGCCATTAATTATGAGATGGTTGCCATCAGGTTGACGATCGGTCATTAAACTTCGTCAAATTCTTTGAGAAACTTTGCTCTATAGCTAACCCCATATCGGAGAGAGAGCTTGGAAGATGACGATGACAATGATGATGAGCTGTAAATGTCAACATTAAAAAAGGCACCCTGCGATCATGAGGCTCCCACCATTGCAGGGTCGATGGAGGATCAGATACTCAGATGTATGCAGCCTTACCCTTGATTATGAGTTGTTCCCGTCACTCAAAACCATGGGTTCCAAGCCAAAATTTCGGAGCCTCATATGTTGGGCCCAAACTTTCAATATTAAAATAAATCAAAGAATGGAAGGCAGAGATTAAACAAGCAGCCAAAAGTTATCATCCTTGCTTTAGCACAAGTCTAATCCAAGAGGGTAGAAGTTAGCTAAGATGTCAAGAGCACGAGAGCACAAAACCGAATAATGAATGAAACTGTATCAGAAGCGACAAATAGAACACATAAACAAATAACTGAATGCATCAGAACAAAATGTAAAACCACATGTGCAAAATATACATATGGAAATTATCATAGTAACCTGATCAGCATAGTTTTGCGGAAGAGCTTCAATTGTGCTGTTACTAAGCTCTGCTGAAAGCTCATAGCAGCGTAGGTTGTTATTGACCTGATATAAAGAAATATGACAAGTAAACTTTAGACTAGTTTACATTGTAATGTGAATGATCTTAAAATTAGAAGACACACACAATATAAAATATTTAGTTGTATTAAAAGAGTCACAAACCATGGCACAAAGAGGCTCCAAACCAATCTCAGAAGCGGGCTCCTCAAGCCTACGCCTTTCAGCTGCCTGAAAATCAATCATCACCTGAAGGAGAAGAAAAGAAAAGAAAGAAGAGACAAGGCAAAATGAGAAGGTTACAAGCTTATGAAACAAGAATCAGGAGGAAAAAAAAAACATTTCAACTCACATACAAATAAAACTCAACACATTATATCCTTAATTTTCATTAGGAAACTATTTGCTTGCAACAATTTCTCAAAATGAAAAAGTTAGTTTCCTCTTCTTTTCCACCAAAAAAAAAAGAGGATTTTCTTCTACCTTTCTGGATAGCTTAAGCGACTTGCAGGAAATGGTTGTTCATTTGTTCCCATTCTGGAGACCTTTAATATTTTGATATATTCTTCTGATAAAAAATGAAAAGTGCAGCTTTTCAGTCCATTGGAATGTTTTATTGATAGTCACATTCACAAAAAAGCAAGTCGGATAGGAGAGGACAGAAATCGGGGTGGCAGTGCAAACAGAAGCTTGCCGCTCTTTTCCTTCCCTCCATCTCTTTCTCCTTCCCTCCATCTCTTTCCCTCTATATTTTCTCCATTGGTTTTTCCTCAACAAATAGTAGTATGGATTTACCTTTATGGACATGCCTCTCCCCATGCACCCCTTCAAGTGTCTCTTTCTCCATCTACTTCTTGCATGAACTTCACTAGTTACTAGATTATTTAAATCGCATCGTTTTCTTTCTTTAATCAAAATCTCAGCAATACTTCAACCCAATGTTGAAAATAACGCGTTATGAAACCCGTTATGTTGCGTTACGAAACCTAACGGAACCCCAACGCTACGCAACAATTGAGAATAACTCAGTGTACAGTAACAATACGTTTTTTTATGTTATTTTACGTTATATTACATAACGTTACGTTAAATTATGTTATGTTAAATTATTTACAATTACTTTTTTAGTAATTTATATATTATTGTTGATTATTATTTTGATTATTAGCAAATTGCTGTAACTTTTTTACTTAATTAATTGTTTGTTTGTTTGATGGATTGTGAAATTGCTAATTTATTAATCTGCGACTATTTTCTTATTCGCTTGTTGTAATTCCTCTCCGATATCTAAAATATCTTACTTGTTAATTCTGATAAATTATTAACTGAACTGAAATTAATAATTACAAATACGATAAATTAAAATTACAGAATATAAATTACAACAATGATAATAACTGGAATTGAAATTAAAAAATTAAAATCTTATTTTCTTATTTAGATGATGACTGGAATTACGGTTGCAAACTTAATATAACTTATGAACATAAATGTGAAAATTATTGTAAAACTTAATATAAAATTAGAATAGATTATGTATTGCAAAATGGTTTTATATTCTTTTTTTAGATATTTTAAATTTATTTTTCAGTTTATATAAATTATTTTATATAGTTCTATATTTTTTATTGAATAAATAGGAAATTGCATAACCTACGTTATTTGTTACGCTATATGCAACATAACCTAACAGAGACAAAAAGTTACGTTACCGTTATCTCTATTTTAAACATTGCTTCAACCCTTAACTCCAATTCCATAATTTTTTTCTGCATTACGAACAACATACATGGATGGGCTGTGTACACAAAGTAAATATGTTCTCCTTGCCCAAAATATCTGCGAGAGATGGCAAATAGGTAGGGTCGGATTAGATTTTACCCAACCCATTTGTGCCTAACTTAGACCGATCCATTTATTTTACAAATCAAGATATTGACTCAAAATCAAGCAATCATATATGGTTTTCCCATACTCAACTAATGGAAGTTTGTTAGAAAGGGTCAGGGTGGATCAGCTCAAATAACAAGTATCGAGTAGGGTGCGACCCAATTTAAGGAGTTTCATTAAAAAAAATATTAAAATACTGAAGGCATGATTGAGCCTGTAGGCTATGAATCAGAAATTTTAGCATGCAGCAAGTCCATTGAACAAGAGAGCCAGTAGCTTTGTGTTAAAGACTACCGAAATACAAACTCCTTCTAGTCAGGAAACAATCAAATCAACTGGGTGGAGATCCTTGACCCAGATCCTTCCTGTTTATTAAAAGAGTCATCACGGTGAACTTGATTATGACCCAGACACGATGTAAATGGCCCAAACCCTGGTAAGGTCAATCCGGTCAGGTTTGGGTCACAAATTGTTGGACCGAGTCAGAAATGCCACCCCTTATTTCTATGAGAAATGATTTCTATTTGTTGGAACAAAAATCATGATTATTTAAAATTCTACAGAAAAATGTTCATATTCTCCCTTTGGGAAATCCTAGCAATTCTTAGCATGATATTGAATAATTTCATTGCTATTACTCAAACAAGCATGAAACGTATGCTTACATATTTGTCTATTGGTCAAATTGGATACGTAATTATTGGAATAAATTGTTGCGATATGCAAGAACGGTAATTTATATGTTGTTCTATATTACCTAAATCTAGAAACTTTTGCTTGCATTGTATCATTTGGTCTACATATTGGAACCGGTAAAATTGACTATAAAAAATCCATTCTCTAATTTTTCTAATACTAATATTAGTAACAAAAATATTAGAAATAATAATTGAGAATTATCATCTTTTTCTCAAGCCTATGCAAGCCTATGCAAATAACTACATGTACACAGTACTATGACTAAGCTCAGATATGGTACTTGTTTTTCATGGCAGTGGTGGTTCGTTTCGGGTTTTTCTTCCAACTAAGGCTGTTAGGTGGGCAGGATACTAAGGGTGGTCAGCTATGCACATCACTTATAATCACGAGTAATAAATTTACAAATACACAACTACTAGATTTTTATTTTATTTCATTAGCAAAGGAATTACGTTGCATATGGTTAATAACCACCAGTAATATGCTGTCTGAAAGGGGGGTATCTCCAAGTGAATGAGGAGGGGAGAGGGACTCCAGATATCTGGGAAGAAGAAATCACAGAGATGCAAATGTCGGAAAGTGGAGAAGCAATAAAATTACTGCTGCAAGAGATGTCATATATAAAAAGAAGACAGAAAGTGAATAATATGCCTGCCTGGATTACTGCAAGAGCAATTCGGTAGAGCATGACATCCGTGCTATTATCCCTTACAATCTGCACCTGCTCCGTCAAAATTCTGAAAAGATCCACAGCTGCTGGTGTATATAGCTTACCATCTTCTGTTTTCTTAGGTGGTTGTACCTTGTCTGCCTCTAGGATATTCATGTACCATTTCTGCAGTAAACACATTAAGCACATATACGTTAAAAATCTACCTCAGCTAAAGTTTGCAAGTTTTCAATTTAAACAAAGATTGCATGGTCTGATGACTACCTTCATTGTTTCTTGCATTCGTTCAACATATGCATTCATAAGTGGATCCATTGAACCACTTTCAGAACAAACTTGAGCTAAAGAATCATCAACACCCAGGCTAATCAGATTTTCTTGATATTCAACAACCCACCCAGTTACCTAAATAAAAAATTTTGAAAAAAATCATCCCAGATTTTAAAAACCTCATAGCCTTCTACTACAATATAAAACACATAAAGCAGCAACATCATGGGTTCGTTGAAAAGTACAAAGGCCATATACTATTGCAACCATTAAGTAAATAAGAAAATTCAGCAATAAAATCCAGGAAATCAACTTTTGCTACCTTTAAGATTTCTAAATTTGTCAGCTTATCGCCTCTGTCGCTAAGCTGCCTAAGCATTTGAATAAATCTTTCAGTATATAGATTAACCATCAATTGGAAAATCTCATATCTGCATGTAAGGAAAAGAAATATCAGGAGACATCAAATCTGCCTCTGAAAGATCATTCTGACTATATGCAAGTATATTCAACATCGTATGTTGTCAATACAAAAGTAATGCGATTCAAAATATATATATATATAATATACAAAAGTTCTATGCAAGTCGATTCATGAATATCAAGAAATATAAAAGAGTTTGTACTCCACATCATATGTTGATCAAATCCCATTAGTTTCACCCCTCTCCTCTAAAGAAACCTATTGCTATATCCCTTAATAATGATCTGACCTCTATTTGTTCAAAAGCTTTTTTTCAGTATGATTTTACATGTTTAATGTCTCTCATACTCTGCATTTCCCTATATGGCCCTTCTCTTAGCCAGTTCACATATAACAAAGGTACCATTTTCATTTGACAACTTGTTTGGATCCTCATATACAGCAGCAAGTTCAAACAGACACGTAGTATTAATATATGAATCATTCACTAGGTGCGCTTATTTCTATCTCAACTTCTACCTCTCCAGCATGATAAACTAGTACGGCTTTTCAGAATCAGTCTTATTTACCAACTAATCAAGATCCAGTAACTTGCAGAATTGCTCAGGAAGAGGAAGAAAAGAAATTGGGCTATGGGAGGTCCCAGCTTCAAAACTGGGGCTATGTCCATTATTTCTGCAATTAAAAACAAAAAGGAATCTTTGATAGTCATCTGTATGTTTCAATACACTGTAATATTATGAAGGATTTTCCTTGTTTTGAGATATCTTACAATAGACTACTGTGTGCATTTGTCTTGATCTCTACTCATGAATATATTCCAGAAAAATATTTAAGTTCCATGGATCCTATTAATGTTCTTAAGCCCTAAAAGGCATCCAATTCTTGAAATCCTTTTAAATATTATAGAGACAATATTATAGAGATACCCATTCCTAATGGTCACATTGATGCAATAGCACAACTACACAGTATAGTGATTTTAGTACATTTAAAAAGTATAAAACCTTTGCAGATTGTAGTATATAACTCTATCAACTAAACCTTCAATATTTCTATTGCAATGTGCTTATTAGTTTACAATTGAGAGGAATGATACTATATAATTATATAATCACACACACACACACACACACACATATAATCGTAAAGGGGTTAGGGGAACCAAAAAACATGAACTTACAAACCTTGGAGGAAAACAAGGAGCCACATAGTCATAAATATCCCCAAGCTCATTAGCAATCTAGAGAAAGAGTGACAATGAGATTACAATTCAACTGAGAGAAATATTTATCATTAACCTACCTGACATTTTAAAATAAAAAGATATACATAAACATCAAACCGTAACTTCGAAACCACATAAAGGACATGTTTCAGATAACAACAGTAGAAGGAAGATACTAGATGTATCCAACAGATGAGCAAGAACCCAAAATACCATTTAGTTCCACCACCCAAAGCATGACTTGTACCACCAGCAACATTATCGCAATCCAACCTACCAACATTATAAAGACTGAAGCAACTGGAGTTGGCTCGTAAAAGGAAACTATAACAAAGGCTGGGCACTAAAAGTTGATCGACGTACATGGTTGCAACAAAACGAGATATAAATAAGGCACCATATGCTTCAACTCATTCTTAACATCATATTTGTGAACTGGGAAATACAAATCATCAGTTTGGGAAAGAACATAATCTGGATGGTGCTGGAAGAAGCTTAAACCTGGTTTTGCGAACAGTCTCATTAGTATTACAGTCTTATTAGAACTAGGCCCTTATGTTCTATCGTGAAGCACATAATTCTACATTGCCAACATCATCAAGAACCTCTTCTCCCCAACCCCACAAGAAAACACACCACATAAACAGAAAAAAGAAAGGAAATTAAAGAAAAGAGGGAAGGAGGAGAAGGGAGAGAGTGAGGGGAAAAAAAATCTATAGCACCCTATTTTTATAAAGAACTTGACCTCGTATTTCATGCTCAAGTAATCACATTCCAAAGTCCGAATGATGGTGCAATGCTGTTTAAAAACTGTCTACCTCAATATTTTCTCTAGTAAAAAATTTTCAAGCTCTTACGACTTATATAAAAAATGATTTTACTTAAATTACTTTCATGTGCGTGATCCAAAAGGCCTGTATAAATCTCATTGCAACTGTGGACCAAGACCCTTTGGTACAACCAAAGTTTTAAATGTCAACTTACATATATATATATATATATATATATATATATATATAAAGAGTAAATGGGAAATTCACCGGCGGTGAAAAGAGTTCCTTCACTAGTGCTTAGGTGGCCCAATAAAATATTACACGCAGTGCCACTCAAAGTAACAAATAAAAGAACTCTTTTAACCGCCCTTTGAGTGACGCCATGTGTAATTATTAAATTGGGCCATCTAAGCGCTAGTGAAGAAATTCCCTTCACCGCCGGTGAATTTCCCATTTACTCAGATATAGAACAAATAGTTAATCAGATTTTGAGGACCAGATATGCAATTTACAGTGTCGAATCGATTCATTATTGCTGACATGGCCAATAAGATATGCAGATATATCTTATTCCAATAACATAAATCACCCACTGAAACAGATACATTCTAAACCTTGGCTATAATATTTACAAGGTAATTACTTTAAGAAGTTCTACAAGGAACCTCAGGATGTGTCTGGTGTTGCTTCAGCTTACAAATAACTCTTTTCGGAAAAGGACTCATCCAAAAGCATTTTTTAGAGGAGACATTTCATACAATCAAGGTATTTGGTAATTTTAAGTTATAAGTGCTGATCAAGAAATATAAATATTTAAAATAAATTCAATGGTTAATGGTTTAGATAAGAATAGAAATGTGTGAAAAAAAAGTTTAGAAAGGATTCAAAAAGTAGTTCAAGAAATAGAAAGAATGATTATGTTAGAAAATTATATGGTAGATCATGATAGAGAAAAACAAGGAGAGAACATAGAGAGAGTACACGGGTGGGCTCTTAGCTTCTACAGTTGAGAGAAGCCAGGTGGCTTTTTGGCTTTTGGAGTTGAGCTTCTAACTTCTCCAAACACTGTTATATAACTTGTGCTTCTACTAAGAGCCATTTTCATAAGTGATCACCAAACATCCAATTTTGCTTAAAAGCACTTGTGTCCTTTAAAAGCAGTCAAATCTCTTATCAGAAGTAAGCAAACCCTCATTTCTATAACCAGTTGTTAGCGTTATATTTCTATAAACATAGACAAAAAATAATAACTTTTTATAATACTTTACTGTTTGGATGAGCTTTAATGATCATTTGTGATATTTATTGTTGTTGCGAAAAGTGAAATCCATTTTTCGTCACCCTAATAAAAACATACTAACATCATTCTCTAGCAGGTGGTTGTGTCAGTCTATAAATCATCATTCATATATAGAGGTCAGCTACCGTTTTGACAGTGCTCCATGCATTTTGTACATTTGTACCTCCATAACTATCAGCTGTCATGCCTCTCACCTCCTTTACATGGAGCTTAATGCTGATATTTTTTTTTTTATCTCTGCTCCAGTTTGCTTTTCTAGAAGAAAGAACATATTCTATCTCAACTATAAAGATTAGGGGTCATGTGGTAATTCCATGCATAACTTTGCCAGTGATGTGCTTAAAGATTTATCCTTTTACTGGCTGTCCCAAACCAGGATAAAGGAGGGTTGTGGTAGGCCGGTGACAGCCAGCGTAAAATATTGTTACATATTATGACATGAGCCAAAATATGAATTTCGTTGGGCCATTCCCTACTGAGCGATGCGCTACATCGGAACCCGGGTGTAGTAAAAAATGTGTGAAAATTGTTAGGTCATCGCCCAGAAGCGACGCGCTACGTCTGCGACCGGATGTAGTGTCAAATGTACAAGGGTTCCTATATCTTAATGAGCAGGTGGGGTAAAGAAATTAGCTAATAAATATAGATTTCAGTTGGTATCGTGTAATATATGTTCCCTTACAGGTAAATTAGCAGAGTTAGTTGATACTATGATTAGAATGAGGATTAATATTTTGTGCGTGCAGAAAACTAAGTGGGTAGGTGAGAAACCTAAAATCATAGAGCCTTGGGGTTATAAACTTTGGTTTACAGGTAGAGATAGAAATTGTAATAGGGTAGGTGTGATCATTAGCTAATAAATATAGATTTCAGTTGGTATCGTACAATATATATTCTCTTACAGGTAAATTAGCAGAGTTAGTTGATACTATGATCAGAAGGAGGATTAATATTTTGTGCGTGCAGAAAACTAAGTGGGTAGGTGAAAAACCTAAAATTATAGAGCCTTGGGGTTATAAACTTTGGTTTACGGGTAGAGATAGAAATCGTAATAAGGTAGGTGTGATCATAAATAAGCAATTACTTGGGGATATAGTGGAAGTTAGGAGGAAGAGTGATAAAATTTTATTAGTTAAAATTATTTTAGATAGAGAGATTTTTAATGTCATTAGTGTCTATGCACCACAAGTAGGACTTAATAAATCCAGTAAACATCAATTTTGGGAAAATCTAGATGAGATAGTATAAGAAATATCCGCTAAAGAAAAACTATTTATTGGTGGTGATTTCAATGGGCATGTAAGAACTAGTCGTAATAGATTTGACAGTGTACATGGAGGATTTGGTTTTGGAGAAAAAAATGAAGCAAGTAATTCAATTCTAAATTTTACTTTGTCTTATGATTTGATTTTAGTGAATACTTGGTTTAAAAAGAGAGTTTTTCACTTAATTACTTTTAAAAGTGGATCGAATGTGAGCCAAATAGATTTCTTTTTAACTAGGAGGGTAGATAAAACTAGTTATATCGATTGTAAGGTAGTGTCAGGTGAGAGTGTAGTTATCCAACATAAACTCTTAGTTTTATATATTCAGATTAGGAAGAAACTTAGGAAAATTAAGTATAACTTAGATCCTAAAATTAAGTGGTGGCGATTAGAAAGTAATCAAAAAAATTTTGTAGATAGAATAGTACAAGAAGCAGATTGGAGGGACCATGATGATTCTAATGTAACATATAACAAAATGGCTATCTGCATTAAAAGGATAGCTAAAAAATATATTTGGGGAGTCGAGAGGCGGTGCTCCACCATGTAAGGATATATCATAGTGGAATGAAGATGTAAAAAATCATATTAAGATCAAACGAGACCTTTATAGAGATTTGAAGAATAATAATAAAAAATGATGAAATAAGTTTTGAGAAGTATAAATTAGCGAAGGAGGCTAAGAAAGCTGTTCGGAATGCAAAAACTAAATTATATAAATAAGTGTACGAGAAGTTGGATAATAAAGAGACAGAAAAAGATATATATAGAATTGTTCGAATAAGAGAGAAAGTCTAGAGACTTATGTACTGTAAAGTGTATTAAAGATGAGAATCAAACGGTTCTAGTTCGAGACGAAAAAATTAAAGAAAAATGAAAAGATTATTTTGATAGATTATATAATAGTAGTTTTACTCAAGATTTGGGAGATTTTACTATTCAATGTGAGCATATGAATCGTAGTTTTATGCGCAGAATTAAAGAGTTTGAAGTAAAAGAGCTTTTGAAGAGGATGAAATCGAGAAAAATTGTTGGTCCAGATGAGATTCCTATAGAGGTATGGAGATATTTAGAAGGGATTGGTGTGAGGTGGCTGACAGATTTTTTTAACAAAATTTGGCAAACTAAGAAAATACCAAATGAATGGAAAAAGAGTACTCTACTATCTCTGTATAAGAACAAGGGTGATATTAGAGTTGTTCTAACTATCGAGAAATAAAATTTATATGTCACACTATGAAACTTTGGGAAAGAGTAATTGAACATAAATTGCGATAAACTGTTAAAATATCAGAGAACCGGTTTGGATTTATGTCGGGGCGATCGACAACAGAAGTTATTCATTTACTTCGTCAATTTATAGAGCGATTCCGAGAGAGAAATAGAGATTTGCATATGGTATTTATTGACTTAGAGAAAATCTATGATAAGGTACCACGAGAGATACTTTGGTGGATATTGATGAAGAAAAGAGTTCCCATCAAGTATATCGACATAATTAAGAACATGTATGATAAAGTAGTGGTTAATGTCAGAACATGTAGTAGTTTAACAAGTGATTTTTCTATCACAATTGGATTGCATCAAGAATTTGCATTGAGCCCGTTCTTATTTGCTAAAGTGATGGATGAGCTTACTAGAGCTATTCAGGATGAGATACCTTGGTGTATGCTATTTACTGATGATATTGTCTTAGTTAATGGGATAAGAGTAAGGGTAAATGCCAAGCTAGAATTATGGAGGCATGTATTAGAATCTAGATGTTTTAAATTGAGTAGGTCTAAAACAGAGTATATGTAGTGTAAATTTAGTAAACGACGGACCATAAACTATAATGTCATAAAACTGGATGGGCAAGAGATACAAATGAGCAGTCAGTTTAGATATTTGGGTTATATTATTCAGAATAATGGAGAGATCGATAATGATGTTATCCATAGGATATAAAATGGCTGGTTAAAATGGAGGGCAATGGGAGTTTTATGCGGCCGTAATATTTCGTTAAAACTGAAGGAAAAATTTTATAGGACTACTATTAGGCCAGCTTTGTTATATGGCACGGAATGTTGGGCTATAAAAAAACGTTATTCATAGAAGATAAGTGTAGTAGACATGCACATCCTCCGCTGGATATGCGGTAACACTAGGAGAGATAAAGTGAGAAATAAAGATATTCGTGTTAAGATAGGTGTAACTCTCATTAATGAGAAGATGCGAGAAAACCGATTACGATGGTTTAGTCATGTGCAATGTAGGCTTACAAATGCACCAGTTCGACGAGAGAGTTTATCAATATAGGACAAATTAAAAGAACGAAGGGAAGACCGAAGAAAACATAGATGGAGGTGATACGAAAAGATATGGATTCTAGAGGTTTAAATGAGGAGATATTACTTGATAGAAATGAATGGAGAAGGACTATCAAAGTGATCGATCCGACGTAATTCTTTTTTGGTTTATGTAGCCTACCCCAAATACTTGGGATGAAAGGCTTAGTTGTTGTTGTTGTTGTTGTTGTTGTTGTGGTAATTCCATGCATAAACATTTTCTAGTCTAGATGTGTTATCTGCCACATGATAAATGCATACCACCACCCCTGTTTATTAGAATATGTGACACAGCCCATGATTAATCAGCTAACTAGGTCATCCCAAGCAAGGACGTTGAAATTAATTGCATATTAATCTTTCAGTTGTGGTCAAATTGTTTTTTGACTTTCTCAAAAGGCAAAACAATTTGACCACACTAGACCGAGGGCCAGCTTTCATAGTTAGGTCCTGGTTCGATTAGAACGCAGCTTACACCAGAGGCTCATGGCTGAGAATACAGGAAGTAAAACAGAAATGAAATGCATAGTAACAAATGTAAGATTAAGTAGGATAATAATAAGGGAGAACATTGCACGTTAAATACAAATAATGTAGCAAGAAGCATAAAAGGAGGTATTAACGAGAATGTGATGAAGATCTGGAATAACATAAAGCAGGCCCTAATAAGGACATATAGCTGCACTATAAACAATTAAATAGGGAAAAAATATTTAAGTATTTAAGGACATGAGCTGAGATTTTGCTAAGTGGATCTTGAGAAGCTTGCTCAGAGACCAGATGTAGCCTTACAAAAAATAGCAAATTCATCAGGAAATATGGATTTGTAAAGCTGACCAAAATAAGTTTATCACATACTAAGTTAAGCAACTACAGAGCAGAACAAACCTTTGCTGCAATCAAACACTGTATCTACTATGTTAAGTCAATCTATAATCTAAAATGGCATTAGAAGGAAGTGAGAGGAGATTTGGCTTGGATACAGATCTGAAGGAAGTTGCACCACAGATGCAAATATATTGTAACCATTTAATGAATATATGTGACAAATGAGGGGCTAAGGATCGTTTACATTTACACACTAGGTATATCGCAATCATGGGCATGCATACATAGATAAGAGAAAATGTTCAGTTTTTTCATAGTTAATCGGTTTAAAACATGCATGAGTAAGATAGAACTGAACAGTATCTTTTAGGTCAATAATCAATGTATGTAATCTGTTGTATATGAAGTTATAGCCTCCGATAAATTAATAGGCTAAGTTGCCTTCGGTTCTCTATTTAGCCACACGCATATCAAGAATCGAAACTTAATGGATAACCAATCATTAGCCCTATCTAAATTTATCTACAGAGGTCTCCATGACCTTAAGTCAGATATTCATTTGATTTTTTTATAGACCAAAGATCAAAATAAAATATGTATCCAATTACATAGTTCATACTGGTATGTGGTTGACAAATTTGATTAAGCCAAGGTCCAGCCTTCCAGGCAATCAAAAACCAAAGATGACACCATATCAAGAGAAATCAATATTGTATGCATGAGCTAGAATTAGGAAAGGCAGGGTTGGTTTTTTGGTATATTGAAATTCAGGCAACTCATCCTATCAGATTACAGTCAACTGATCACTGCAAAGATATACAAACCCAATATTCAGACAACTCATCCTATTAGATTAGAGTGAACTGAGCACTGCAAAGGTATTCAGATGCGGAGTGGGATTTTATCAAGACACGTGCGGAAGAAGAAAGAAGATTTTCTAGGACGAATATCTGGAAAGAAAATGATATGCAGATTCTTTACCTCTCTAGCTTCTTCCAGAGCAGCTTTCAGATCCTTAAACACAAGCTGCATGAATTTAATTATAGTAAGTGGATACATAGAGGAAAATGATATGATGAATGAACTATGAATGGGTAACTTTATTCTCTCTAGAAAGAGGAAGTTTAGAACCCATTCAAGAAGAGAGGACACCAACCTCCTTAAGCAACCTGTTAAAACGCTCCTCAACAGTTTTTCTGATATACTCATAGCATTTATCTTTAAAACATTTCCCCTGACCTTTTGACTTCTCTTGAGCACCATTCTTGGGAGATGTTGTTGCACCTGTACCTTTTCTGCTAAATACGAGGAAAGCAGTAAATGGAGTAAGAATATGAGAAAGTGTAGATACTTCCAAGTAAAGAAAATTTAATTGGATTAAGGTGAGGTTTTAAATAGAGGTTTGAAAATAAAGTACTAATGGCTTTTGACAAATGAAAAGAAGCAGCAGTAAGCAACGTTAGAATCATAATGGTGTACTTTGAATTCTTTATCACCATAGGCTGATAGGCCCATAACCATCAAGTCTTTGTTGTAACTATATGGGATAATCCTCATTAACCGCTGAAAGTTTTTTTCCCCCTCTTTATTGAAAACTGTAGATGAGGCTCCCCCCACCCTTCATTTAAAACTTTTTAATGAGAGCAAGTAAATAAAAAAAAATGAAAAGAAAAAAGATAACACAGAAGTAGCAGCACATGCAACCCCACCAACAAATGCAAAATATAGAACCCTCAAAAGTGCAATTAAGACAGTAGGTGCAGTAGCAAAGCAGTAAGAAAATACCATGGGAAGAACTCACTGTGATATGAGGTAGAATAATAGGAAACTGTAGCGTCTAATTTCGCTTCATTGGCTTTTTGGTGCCTAAAGTGAAATATGATCTATTTTAGCAACTCACATTATCTTAGCTCTTCATCTAGAATTTTCCATGGTCTAAGGGAATCCTGAGCTTCCCCAAGGTTCCATGAATGAATGAGCAAACAGGTAGTTTCTCTGACACTTCAGGCCAGAAGGTTCTATGACATATCCCTTTATTTTTCATATTTATCTTAGCTATGAATTTAGCATAAATTCAGAAGGAACAGCATATGGTTGTAAGTTTGTGAAAGTTTTAGTCAATTCATGTCTGGACTTTCTTGAACTTCTGTTATACATGGCTAACCCCATTCAATTGGAGAAGCTTTAGATGAGGATACTATGGTGATTCTGATACAAAATTAAAAAAAGAACAAAGTGTCTATCCCAAAAAAGATGAAATGCAAAGTTGGCATTAGGTGCCAGATCACTGTTCTGGTTCAGAAAGGTGGAAATTAAAATCCCACTCCCAGTTCACTTTGACTAGCTGCTTTTACTTCCGCTGCTAACCGAAGTGTTGCAGGCACAAGTTTAAATCTTGGTTCCAACAAGACAGTGAGTTTTAAAACCACTTTTCTTTACAAAGCAAGATAAAGCCTTTTATCCCAAAGTTATGGTGTTACCTACATAAATCCTTTAGCTGCCATCTCACAAAGACAAGAAACAGTTTCTGTGAGTCAAACCCATAACTGTAGGTCACAGTGGAGCAACCATACCATTATGCCAAGCCCCCCCGTCGTCTTCCCACGAGACAGTATTAAAGTTGCAGATATAAAACAATTTGGCAGTATAAGGTATTAATTGATAAAGAAAGTTTAGCCATTACTTTGCTGATCTACGTGGATTTGCAATTGATGCCATAGCGCCTCCTCCCTCAGCCTCAGCAGCCTCTTCAGCCAGTTGCTGATCTAAAATCTCTTGCATTTCAATGACCCTGGCATTTAGAATTATGCAACTTGAGACATGATAATCATCATGATTCAGTTAAACTGCAGCAAAATTAAGATAGTAATAATACTATACCTATTTTTTATTACATATTACGCAATATACCCTTTTAATAATTCAAACTTACAGAATTTCTTATTTGTTTGATGAGCCAAGTCTAGCAGCATAAGCATGAAGACTGCTCTCATTTACAGTGGAGAACAAAGCATCTTAGTTTTCATAGCTGGTTTCTAAACATGCTCAGCAGATTTCTAACAACCTAAATCTTCCTTCTCCCTTTTCCTCTATTCATCTGTGACTTTCTTAAAACTCAATATTCTGTTGTATTTTACTGAGAAATGTAAACCTACCACCAATGATTAGTGCTGCAGAGTTCAGGTGTAGAAAAGTCCCATTGTAATTCTCTTTTATTGAATTTCATGCTTATATTTCCTTGTACTAAATTTTATCTAAATTTCTGACATTTCCAACAAGCACGAGGAGAATGATATCGTCATGACACATCTATAACAGTGAAGCCCAAATGAGGGGCCAAAAGAAGACACCACCAAAGCAAACGTTAAAGCAGTCTTCACAGCAAGGCTAGCATGAAAGCATTCAAAGCCACAGTTTCAACAGTAGAAATCTACCAGGAAGAGAAGAGGAAGTACTTTGAGGATGCATTGGGAGTTTGGAATTCAATGCCATAAATTGATCAAACATGACAAGGATGACTTGTATTATGTAATATGAAGCCAATAGACACATTTGTAAACTTGGTAAAAGTTGATTCAGGAACAGGTGAAGAACAAACACAGGAAAAGTCGGAAGAACTGAAAAAAAAAATTGTTTACGTTTGCAGAGATCTTTATTTATTGCAAAAAGGATAATCTGTCTTCAACTGTACTTTCAGGTTTTTTAGCCAATGTATAGAAGAAAAAGTCAGTAGAGCAAGAGCAAGTGGGATATCAGTAGAAGGTGACAAGGAGAAGCACCTATGAGGAAATCCTCTAATGAAGTAAAAGTCCATATTTAACTATCATACTTTAAAAGGAGAATGGCTCAAGCAAAATGAAAAACAGCAAAACCTACTTGCAAATTTTCTTAAACAAAACCTGAATGCTAGTTCCAAACTTATGCACTGTGTACCCCCTCCTTTAATGACTGTCTAGAACTACTGGAAATATTTCAAACTATTTGACGATAGTCACTAGTCAGTTGCGGTGAACATATCTATACTACTCATAAAAGCAACAGTTTGAAGATGTCAATTTTCCGGAAAGTCGAATAAAAAAAAATAAAGAGAGAAACCTTAGCATAAATATCATATGATAATATAATTACATTTGGATATTAAATAAATATGGTTAAGCCTTAGCATAAATATCATGTGATAATAAAATTAAATATGGATATTAAATAAATATAGGTTATTTTTTTATTTAGATTTGATCTGAACTCATTAAAACTTTAATTTAAAAGCTGGATACATATTGACTTTTTATAACAATTTCTTTCCTCTGCTCTAGATACCATCATACAGACTACTTAAGATTATGAAGAAAAAAATACAAACTATCTGAACTCTACTTTCTAGCATAATCATTTAAAGTGTTGATTCTTAATATTTTAATGAGAAATTTTTAGTACATCTTATATCAACGATATCCATTAACTTAATCACCATAATTTCCTCTATTACATATTTGTGTTCTAAGAATAAGGTCATGGCCTGATCAATTATCCAATTTAATCCCCGGTCAACAATGTTGAGAATCAAACCTGAAACCTTTCTCAGGGAGCAACAGGTTTACCAGCAAGGCTAACTCGTTTACACCCACCATTAGAAAAACTAATCAGTGGTTTCTTAAAAATACATATATGGAAGTTAGTTAGTTAGTTATAATTACTTAATAATTATAAATTATAATTAACTTTTGCTATTCATTTTCTACATTGTTTTCTTTATCGAAACATGCATCACACGTGCATTGAAAACTAGATTAAAGATTTCATATGTCAATTTTGCTCAAACTGAAAAAGATAGATAACAGTGTAATTTAAAGCTCCCCTTTTTCTTTGTTTTGATCAATGATCTAAATATTTTTAATCTTTTTCAGCATTACTGGGTCTTTTTTTTGTAGTAGTACTGAGACACTGTCTCTTACTAGCATTTATGAATTACTAGCTCAGTGGAAGAAACAACATTTATGATTTATTTCAAACTTTAAGCTTAGTTAATGGACAATCATTGACATTCTCATTTTTTTTTCAAGGAATTATCATTCTTATCTATATTTAAACTATAATTTGGATAATCCTGAATAACACAAAATGACTTAATACTTTGAGCTCTCTTGAATTTCAAATCCTGAGAACATATTTGGTAGGTAAAATTAACAAATGATAAAATCATGAGCATATCCAAATTTCTAATTAACTTTAGAACTTTTATATGCCATTTTTGGACTATCACAAACGTTATATGAAGCTTTTATTTTTTACTTTTTTCTGGAATAAGCAACTCAATAAATATGAGAAGTCAGATGGATGTATCTATTTAATGGATAAAGTTAAAGATTTGTTCTACCCCATTACGATTTGTCCCAATTCAGGATAAAAAAAAGAGGGTTATGGTAGACCTATAACAGCTAGCGCAAAGTATTATCACATATTATGCTATGAGCCAAAAAGTGAACCTCATTGGGACGTACCCTATTGAGAGATATGCTACATCAGAACTTGGGTATAGTGGAACGTATATGGGTTTGCTAGGCCATCACTCAGAAAGGGCACGCCATGTCAGCACACGGACGTGATATCAGATGTGAGAGGGTTCTCGCACCTTAATAAACGGGTAAGGATTAAGATATTAGTTCATGAACATGAGATTCGATTAGCCTCGTAAAACACAGATTCTCTTACAGATAGATTAGTTGAATTAGTTTATTATAACTAGAAGAAAGATTAATAGGTAGCCGAAAAAGTTAAAGTCACAGAGTCTTAGGGTTATAAATCTTAGTAAACGGGTAAAAATAGAAATCGTAATGTATAGATTTGATCATAGATAAATAATTATTTGGAGAGTTGAGGCTACGCAGAAGGGTGATAGAATTTTATTAGTTAAACTTATTTTAAATAATGAGATTCTTAATATTATTAGTATATATGCAACACAAGTAGGACTTAATGAATCTAACAAATATCAATTTTGGGAGATTTTATATGAGATAATACAAAGAATACTCATTAGCGAAAAGGTCTTTATTAATAGTGACCTTAATAGGCATGAAAAACTAGTCACAGTGGATTTAATGGTGTACATGGAAGGTTTGGTTTTGAAGAAAGCAAAAAAAACAGGTAACTCGATTCTGAATTTTGTTTTATCTTATGATTTGACCTTAGCAAATATAGTTTAAAAAAAGAGTTTCCCATTCGATCTTTTCAGAAGTGAATCGAGTGAGAGCTAAATAGATTTTTTTTTAACAAAGATTAATATAGAGGTAGTTACATCGATTGTAAAGTAGTGTCATATGAGAGTGTAGTTAACTAAATATAGGCTCCTAGTTTTAGATGTTCGGATTAGAAGAAAACATAAAAAGATTAAACATAAATTAGATCATAAGATTAAGTGGCGGCGGATAGAAGATAACCAAAGAGTTTTTATCAAATAGATTGGTACAAGAAGCAATTGAATGACCTAAGATGATCTTAATGCAACATGAAACAAAATCGCTAGCTAGATTAAGAGGGTAGTTAAAAATAAATTTGGTAGAAGGTAGTACTCCACCATATAAGAACACATTATGGTGGAATGAAGAGATAAAAATGTTGTTAAAATCAATAAGGATATTTTTAGAGATTTGAAGAACAGTAATTGAGATAACTTTAAGAGGCATAGGCTACCCAAGAAAGAAGTCGAGAAAATTGTTCAGAGTGCAACAGTTAAAATATATGAAAAACTGTGTGAGAAGTTGGACACTTAAAAGCTGAAAATAAAATATAAAAAATTGCTCGAATAAAAGAGAGTTTAGAGACATATGTACTGTAAAGTTAAAAATAAATCAAAAGGTTCTAGTTCGAAACGATGAGATCAAGGAAAGACGGAGAGATTATTTTGGAATATTGTAATGATAGTTTTACTCAAAATTTGGTGACCTTACCATTCAATGAAAAGATATAAATTGTAATTTTATGTGTGGAATTAAAAAATATATAGAAAAGAGGGGTTGAAGAGGATCAAATCAAGAAAAGTTAGTCCGAACGAGAATCCTATGGGGTATGGAGATACTTAGAAGAGATGAATATCAGATAGTTGACAAATCTCTTTAACAAAATTTGGTATACTAAAAAGATGTCAAATAAAAGAGGAAAAGTACCCTAGTATCTTTTTATAAAAACTATCTGAACACAGATTAAGACAGGCTATTAGAATATTAGAGAATCAGTTTGGGTTAATGCCAGGATGATCAAAGACAGAAACTATTCATTTACTTCAACATATAGCAATTTCGAGACAGAAATAGAAATTTTTGTATACCTTTTATGGATTTAGAAAAAAAAAAATAGGATAAGCTACCGAGCGAGGTGCTAAGATGGACATTGATGAAGAAAGGAAACCCCATCAAGTATACTGATATAACTAAGGACATATACTATGGAGTAGCGACAATGTCCAAACTTTTGGCTGTCTAATAAGTGATTTTTCAATCACAATTGGATTACATTAAGGATCTGAATTGAGTTATATTCTTATTTGTCATAGTAATAGATGAGCTAACTAGAACTATTCAGAATGAGATACTTTACTATATGCTATTTGCTAATGATATTACCTCAGTCGATGAGACAATAGCAGAGGTAAATGCAAAGTTTGAGCTATAAAGGCAAACATTAGATTCTCGAGGTTTTAAACTGAATAGGTCCAAAACAAAGTATATGGACCGCAAATTTAGTAAATGAAAATCCCAAGACCATAGTATTGTGACACTAGATGAGCGAAAGATACAAACAAACAATTCGTTTAGATACTTGAATTCTATTATTCAGAATGATAGAGAGATCAATAGTGATAACTATAGGATCCAAGCGTACTGGTTGAAATAAAGGAGCACAATATGATATTTATGCAATCAGAAAATTCCATTAAGGCCAAAGGAAAATTTTATAGGATTGTTATTAGGTCAGTTTTGCTATATGGCACAGAATGTTGGACTATAACGAGACGACATTAGTAGAAAATGAGTGTAGCATAAATGTGCATGATTCGTTGAATGTGTAGTAACAATAAAAGAGAAAAAATGAGAAATAAGGATATTCTTATTAAGATAGGTATAGGCCCCACAAAATAGAAGATGCGAGAAAATCGCGTACAATAGTTTGGTCATATACAATATAGACCTACAAATAGTTCAATTCAATAGTGGAGTTTATCAACATAGGACAAATTAAAAGAGTTAAGAGATAATGAAACAAAATATGGATGGAGGTGATACGAAAAGCTATAGATGCTTAGGACTTAAACAAAGACATATTGCACGACAAGAATGTGGGGAGAAAGATCATCCATGTGGTTGATTAGGCGTGATTCTCTTTTGGTTCATGTAACCTATCCCAAGTACTTAGGATAAAAAAAACTTAGTTGATGTTGTTGTTGTTGCATGGTACGATTTCCTACAAAACCATGTAAAAGACGAGGAATATAGGAATTAAAATTACGACATAATCTATCATGATTCCAAACAAGAAGAAAAGAAATTTAACAAGTTAGGGCAAAACATCTAACAAAGGGAAGACTGATTATTGGAGCTTTGAAGGATAAAAACTAATTTAATCAGAAACATATTCCATATAATATTATGATAAAAACACATATCTGAAATCTATCAACTTAGAATACATATATGAAGTTGATTAATGCATTCAACATAAATATCTTTAAGTTCTAGGAAAAGATGAAATATAAAAATATGAATATTACCCCGTATCCCCAACGCATAATAGCATCTTAATTTAAACTCTAATTTTTAGGCTATTTCATGAAATTTTAAGAAGGGGTCATGACATTTAGCTTAGTATCACGCTCAGAAAAGGGAACAAGTAAAAGTCTACACAATTGATGTTTCCACTACACTTAACAATTATATACAAGGTCCAACAAACAAGCTAAGAAATAACAATTCCAAAATTCATTTAACCCAGTATTTTAAAAGGTAGGTGGGGAGGCCGCCTAGACAGAGGCGGCACCTGACTGTCCAGGACAAAAAAAATAGGAAAAAAAAAACACTTCACTCCGTAAGCGATTCCCAGACTCCAAGAGGTCCCCATCGACCTCGCAAGGCCTTCACCATCGTTTGGCTGCACCTCCGCAACTCTCCCGCCAACCCCCTCATGAGATTGAGAGAGAAAAGGGTTAGGGCAAGTCGAGCCATAAACCCTTTATATTTGAAAATAATAAAAGGGGCTAGTCTCGATCTCATGATGAGATGGTGGCAAAAGAGTCGTTGAGGTATCTCCAAAGGATGGTGACCGCACATGAGCATTATCGCAGGTATGTCTCCCCATTTTTTCCGTCTCTTTTTTTACATATTCCTCATTTTAAGCTATGCAATGCTTAACCAACTGCCTAGGTGGCAGATCGCTATGTGGTGAGCTACAGCCCCACCCACCATCCTCTATAACACTAATTGATGATGGTTAAAAGTTAGTTATAAGGGAAATCAATTAAAAAGTATAGAGCCACGTGAGATGTCATAAAATTAAGTGAATTGAAGAAAATTGAACGCTTAGCTCCTAAATAAAACTTTTTGAAGTATATGACTACGAGGAACATAAAAACGCCAAGATGCATAAGGTGGATCATCAATGGCTAACACTTCAAAACCACATATTTTGAACAAAGAAAGTGGGAGATAAGATCTAAGGGAGCTAGTGACCATTTTTCTCCATTAATATCATCTTCTAACGGATAGAAAAATCCACCTCAACTAGGTGAATGAAAAATGCACAAAATCAAACTTAAAAACAAAGATTAAGGGTAAGAGGAATACAGATGACAGTGATCATGTTCCATTCACCAAATCACACATTGTTTTGGGGAAATGTGACAAAGGTGGGGTATGGCTAGTAAGCGGGTACACAATATTTTGTAAATTATCAGGACGCAATATTAGTTACCAGAAAAACTTATGCTACAGGAGGCAAGGATGCTTGTGGTGTTAGCCTTAATCATTGTTGCGAGGTGCCTCGATTGAACATTTTGCTAAGGATTTCTAGGTGTTCAAGATTAAGTGGGACGAAGTCACGCTATTGAAAGAATAAAAAAAAGATTCCTGCACAGAAAAGGTTTCTACTTCTGAAAATCACATAACTAAGTCAATCTAATTACCCTTTCAGCAGGTGAAAGCACAAATAGGGACCTATAGTAGCAGTAGATACGCTAGAGAAGGATGGCTACAACCATTGGAGGAACCAATACAAAATATTCCCAAATTTAACTATTCATACCAAATCTTAAGATTGTGATAAGAAATTATACTTGTACTATGAGCATAGTAGGATGGATGGTTGATAGTGGTGAGACACTAGCTTGACATAACTGAAGGTGTCACACATCCTTTTCCTACATTGGGCAAGATATCAAACTAACAACGTTTACAGTTTATAGGCCTATAGCAATGTTGCACCTCTGAGTCTCAGCATCAATCAATCACAAAAAAGAGTATCCAAGTTGAGAAAACTCGGATTTTAGTAAAAAGTGTGTGTGTGTGTGTGTGTGTGTTCACACACACACACATACATATACATATATAATTATATTATACATAAGGAAATGATCATCTGAAACAGGTTCCTAACTAAGCTCTATGAGAACTCCACCATGTGCCTTCCCATGAAAAATTCGAACCATCCATCTTGATCTACTCATATTTATTTGGACATAAACATAAATTCATGTCATTCTGACAACTTTTACTCATGCATTGGATGTTATTTTTTTCAATAGTTGCAATTGCATTTTGCTTAAGACCTATTAAATCATAAGCTAATGGTTTTGTAAGCTAATAAATATGTGTACAATAAGGTGGACGGTTTGGATCTTTCATAGAAAGGTCCTTAGTGGAGTTCTCATGGAGCTTTAGTTAAGGAACTTACCTCAAATGATCATTTCTCTATATATATGTTTATAACTAAATATATATAATATTATATACATATGTGTGTGTGTGTTTGTGTGTGTGTGTGATTGCAAAATATTATACTATTGTACATTTCAAATGTTGGCTGATGACATACCTATAGCTTTAGGCTCTAAAAAGCAGAATATGACACATGATGTCATGTCATCTCTTCCTAGGTGAGATTAACATTTTTGGCCCATGAGTAAACTAAGAGTCATTGCATGCAAATCGTCCTCGAGCAAACACAAACTTTATGAGCCAAACGCTAACACTTTAACCTGAATAACATGCTCAAGCTTCTAGAATGCTCATACTACTCTGCCATGGGAAGTTGATACAGAAGGAAGGTAGACGATTATTAGGTTTGTAAGGATAACTAATAATGACAATGGTCATGGAAAAGCCCAGCCAAACAAAGGACGCATGAAGAGGAAAACAAACCAAAATATCTTAGGATTGAACATATCTAAAGAAGAAAACCTATGCATTGCAGATATGTCTAGGAAAAAGGCTGAACAAGAGAAAAGGAACTAGATTATAGTTAAACAAACTTGAAGACTCAAAACTGAATGAAACAAGACAACAAAACTGGAAGAACAGAGATAGGAAGTAGTAACAATCTCATAAAATTATTTATTTCTAAAGAGTGGTTTAGACAAGAGATGTCGGGAAAAAAATGAAAGTAGGAGCAATTCTCTTTTATATGGGATGCCTTCCTGGCTATGATTACTTTAAGCTGGCTAAATACATATTTGATAGGTTAATAAAACAAAAAACAAGGCAAAACAGACAAAGTTCACAAAAACAAAGATACTGTAAGCAATAAAGGATGAAAGAGAAGTGTGAACAATGGATCATACCTTACAGCACGAACCAGTGTCTGTGGGCTGCAAAACACGAAACAATCATCCATAACAAAAAAAATCAGAAACACCTACTAGAATATGAAACTATATATACATAAGTACATGTGTGTGTGTGTGTGTGTGTATAAGGCTTAAATGTGTTGCACAGATACAAGTCAAAGATATACCAACTGTTCTCCATACAAAATAGGGAATAGAGATAATTCATGGTACACCAGTTAACACCTTAAAAATGCAGTTTTTCTTTATCATCATGACTCATTATGCAAACTGATAGAATTTATATAATATATGTACCATCATCATCCAAGATATTTCAAATCAAAAGGAACCCAGGTGCAAAAGCAGAACTTGAAACTAGAGTCTAGAACATCTACTAAGGGTGCATTTCGAATGTAGAATGTTGTATTCCCACCGAAGAATCTGATTGCCAGGAATCAAATTTCTAACACCATGCTCGATATAATTTTCATATTCCTGTCAATATAATATTATCGCATTTGGTATATTCGAGAGGATTTTCCAATAGTAAAATGTTGGCAACTAGGATGATGGTCGTTAGAGATGGTCACATGTTGCCACATGCTAATGGTGGTGGTGGTGAAGTAGTGATGGCAACAGTGATAGCAACAGTGCATATGTGGTGGTAGATTGTCATGGTGGTAAGGGATTGTTGGGATGATAGTAGTGGATTGCTGAGGTGGTGAAGATATGGTGGTAGTGAAGTTGGTGGTGTTGTTGTTCATGTATCATCAACTGTGGCAATAATGATTACCTGATTGTCGCAGCGATAGTGGTTATGATGATGGCAATGATGATGGTGACAATGATAGTGATGGTCGCTATTGTGGTGGCATTGGTGCATCACTAGAGGGTGGTGGTAGGAAGATCATCGGTTGTTGCAATAATGGTAGTAACGGTGGTAATGATAATGTTGGTGGTTCTGATAGTGGTGGCAGTGACCGAGTAGTTGCAAAGGATCGTCGCAGTAGTGGCGGTGGTTGGTAGATTCCCAATAATGATATCAGCGATGGTCAGCAATGGCGATAGTTACTGACGATGGGAGCAACGATACTATGAAGGATTGAGATTATTGTGGAAAATATAAATTTTTTTATTCCCATGAGATGGAAATAGAGAAAAATCACTTGTTATAGGGGAATCACATTCTCACAAAATGAAATAATGTGATACCAGCTGGGATCAAACATTCTCGAGAATGACAATCGTGCTTATCCTACACGTGGAAATTTCAAATTTCCATGTGGATTCCCACACACCAAATGCACCTTGAGGGTCTCCCTAAATTCTATGTCTATTAGTTGGTAACAAATTTCCATTTAACTCAATTACAAACGGTTGATATCCCTCTTAAAACCTTGAAGCACAGGTAGGGCTTTTACCTCATTCAGTTAAAGTGAGCAAGCCACCAAATTTTACCTAGGCAAGGAAAGTGGCCAGGCATAGAATATTAAGGTTTTACTATAACCTAGGGGCATAGTATAAGCCAAGAGCCTAAGTAGAATCACATTAACCTTAATGAATCTGAAACCAAAACTTTAAAAAAAAAAAAAATAATAAAAGAACCACCTAACAATAAACAATATACACTAGTGTTATATAAGCGACAGTTGGAATATACCATAATGATTCTTTTTACCAATTTAATCCACAACAGAAAAGAAAAACATGTGAAGAACTTTAGAAACATAAACAAATAGAATGGTCACTGAAATAAATTAACATGATAATATACAGGCAAGATCTTACTACAAAATTTTCCACTTTTTTTTTCACCTTTCGCATTGCCAGATATCCCTTGCATCTTTCTTTCTCTTCATCTACTTATTAATAAATGATAATTAACATTAATAAGCTCTTCTTTTTAAATTTTTATCTTACTAATGAATCTTACGCCAATTATCTTACTTAATGTTTGTAAATAAATCTAAACTCTAAAACAAATTCAAATTCTATTAATATAAATATATAAATTTATTGATTTGTTTATTTATCCACTTTTAAACCAATTTTTTAAGTTTAGCCATAACTTTTATATCTAAAACTACTTTAAGTATCTCTCTATCTATATGCTTTCTTGGATCTAAGATTTAAACAACTTCAGTTGGCAAAAGATCTACAAGGCTCACCCATGTCTTCTTACTTAATAGCAATAAGAAACAATCATAAAATATCATTTAAATTCATTCAAAAATTTAAAGTTAGTAACAATTTGATTCTTTAGAATCACAGTAAATAAACATGATTATATGATGAAATTGTTTAGATTAGAAAAGACTATATAAAAAATAATAAATGCAGAGAAGTACATAAAAAAATTCCATTTGCAATGCAACCTTTTATTGTCTCATTAATTCAGAAATTACTCTTCCGTTATTTTACTTATATGTATTATATCTGTAATTTAGAAATTTTGTCTGTACATCGAAAAATTCTTTAAATATTTCTCCATCTATATGTTTTCTTGGGTTTAAGATCAAAGAAGTTCAGCTGTTACATTATTCATCCTCATCCACTACTAGGCTTGCTAGATTAGCAAAAAAAATCTACTAAGCTTGTTCCCGTTTTTTAATTTTTAATAGCAAAAATATAATCACAAAAATATCTTATTCAGAAGCCTATTTACATAAGGCTTGGATTCCCTATATACAAAGTTAGAAACTAAACAGATAATGATATGAAATTATTTACAAATATTCGACAATATTAAATGAAAAGATAAACTGAAGAGAAGAACATACTTTTTAAAATTCTTCTAATGCAACCTCACAATATTTCATTAATTGAAATTATTCCTTAGTTACTTTAATTATATGTATGACAATATAAATTACATTACTTTTCATTCTAGTACATCTCATATGCATTAATGCTAATCCATCGATACTATACATAAAGTATCAGTTGAAATATGTTAAACCAGTTCTCTTTATCAATTTTACAACATTAAAAGTCTTGTAGAATCTTTTGGTAGATAAGATTACTAAATGTGAATTTTCATAATAGCATCTTCAGACATTAAATTAGTAGATATAAATGTTACTCCCTTCGTCCCCTTTTATCTTCGTTTTGGAGGGTTTTTTTTTTCTCCCCCAAATAATTGACGTTTTCAGGTTCCCGGAGAGTGAGCATTGTTATCTTTCCCTGTTTGTCCATGTTAAGAGAGTAAATGACAGAGTTCTAACATTTGCCATTTACATTCATGATAAAGGTACAATGGGAAGAATGTTAAATTTGGACTCAGAGTAATTGTCATTCTTATCTTTACTACTATAACTTGAAAGCCCCATAGGTGTGCTGGATGCAGTCCAGCAGCATCATTATTTTACAAAATACAATCTCCCAGTGCGCCACATATAATATGCTCCCCGATGCAAGCTGGCTGGAAGTCACCTCTTGAAACTGAACATCCGATTGGGGCCCGCTATACACAAATAAAAGATACTTCAAAGATGCAAATAGTTCCCTTTCAAGTTGGAACTGGCACAATTATCCCTTAATCTCTTGAGAAGATCTAATTGTCCTGATTCACAATTTGCAAGAAACTCTCTTCAAACCTATAAAATTGCAATAAAAGAATTCCCGTTCTTGAAAATATTTGGTAACGGCAAGTTAAAAATGTTTTGCACTTAGATGGCATGCTGGACGTATGCATCGGACTTCTCACGTTACTGTCGTAATGAACCCCACTCATCTCTATCCAAAGTCCCAAACTTGGAGTAGCAAACTAGAGCGAAAGATATCTATTTTTTTTTTTTCAATGAAGCCCTTCAAGACCATAAAATTGTATATACACGTATGCAAATTTATGGGTTTAGAGTTTTATGCACATGCAAGAAACTAGTGTGCAATTACAATAACCTTAAATGACAGATAAAAGGAAGCAGAGGGGATATATAGATTTGTTTCTAATACAAGTTCATTTTTCTGGATACCACTTGGATTAATATCAATTCCATCAAAACTTCTTAATTTTACCTCTTAGATAAAATGTTCATACTTAAATTTAGTTTAGTAATTTAACCTAAACTTCCTAACTTGCTCTTTTTTGGAACAAGTATCAAGTAGAATCGGGCATGTGCAGTGCATGTGCATCATTGGAGGGTTAGATGAGATTATATGGGATTATGTTTGGTCTTTGTAGATCACCATGGGTATCAACTGGCTTTAAATAAGAGTAGAGGCCAGCATGAATAAATCATGCCAGCCTTTTAGTTAATCAGTAAAAATTTTGTCGTAACTTTTTAATTTTTATCTGTCTTTTAGTTAACATATAAAATGGTTAAATTTAGATAAATGCTTTCTGATAAACCCTGTTTTAACCTAAACTTCTTAAATTTCTCTCTTAAATAAATAAATTAATTTTTTTATGTCCTAAATATGTATAATTCCATTATGATAAATAAATTTCACTACTTCTCAGCCAAGTCTTTTTTTCTGAAATGTGCATAGCATGTGTCTGAACAAACTAGTATAGCAGCAGAAGGGGTTACGGGTTTGTAAACACCAAGAAATCCTTGAATTCTTCCTGCTCTGTTGAAACAACCTCTTTTAGTAAATCCCAATGTTTTAAATATCTGCCTATAACAAATATACATGCCCAACGTCATATCTGAAATTTAAGTAATTGATATGCAATATACTATATACTGCATAATATCAGTCCAATATTGCCAATGTGTCCAATATTGTTGATTCCCATAAGATATATCCTCGGACTATTACTGTTACAATGTTTTAAACATTTGCTAAATCCAATACCTTCAAAGTTCCTCCACCCGTTGGAAATATATATCATACATGGGTAAATTACCTATAGGCTTCCCCTGAATCATGTGTAGTACGAGAAAATAATGAAATCAATAAAATGTAGGAGAAAACAGAGTAATATACATCAAAGTTGCAGCACTCAAATTTAGGAGAGAGTGAATCTCATACTTTGATTTTCTATCAAATCAATTCAAAAGAACAACCCCCTACTAGTAATAGACTGGACTAAATTATGAGAAACTCCACTGTAAGCATATTCATAAATGACTACATACAACTCAAGAAAGACTGAAAGAAGCCAAATATTCTACTGCTGCTGCACTAAACAATAAACAGAACAAAGCACCATAGAATTAATGACCCATCATATGATGTATCATGACAATACTGTTAAAAATCACAATGATGTAAGGCTGATGGAGCCATAAATTCAACACGATGGCCTGCCAAGTACAAGCCTAAGGTGTTTGAAGGAAAACATCAGTCAAGTATATCAGCTAACATTTGCCAACCACAAACATGATTACAGTTGAAGAAACCAGAAAAGAAGATACTCATCAACTAACCCATGTTTCCATTCATGTTAAATAATATCAAGCATAAAAAATACCAAAAAGGTAATAAATGGTATGAGCACAGTGAGGACATCAAGTTGAAGGAAACACAGAAAGAACATATTTTGACATAATAACCAAATAAGCAACTAAGATAAACGATTGCATTAAGTAAAAATGATATCTTGTCAGGAAGACAATACCTTTCTTTCGCAAGCTTATAGAAGTTGGAAATATGACCCGATAATATTTTTTCAAATGTCTCCCACGTCCGATCTACATCTTCAAAATATTCTCTGTGGACATTATTAAGAATTAAGTGCAAGAACTGTCTAAAAGATATCTAGGTCAAAGGCAGATAAGCACATTGTTCTTATATAAAAAAAGGTTAACAGAATAACCTAGAGTATCCAACATTACAAACAACCATCCAGAACTAGAACAAGAAATCAAGAATGCCCCCAAGGTGTGCACCTAACTTTTAGGATACTGATCTTGTTATCCTATTTTCTGGAAACATGTCGCTAAACCAAATCGATTCTCTGAAACGGAGAGATAGGCAGTAAAGTTTTTATGGTTCAATTTCAGGTTCACATTGTTTTATACTAGGTTATAGAAATAAGGATGTCCATTACTTATGTATGTCGTTTTTTTTATTGATAATGATGATGGTAATTGTCAAAAGTCATGCAAAAGGATTCCCGGTTAGCGGGCTATACTCATTACTAAATGCATTTTCTTATCATGTGTGAACTCTGATCATAATAATTTCTTTTAACGTCTGTATGACAAAACTATTCTTTTCTGAACCGCATGGTCCAGTTCATGCAGTTCATATCTTAACATCCGGTTCACCTGGTTTTCAACAATTCGTGGTTCTGCAACAAACCAGACCATTGTAAGTTGTCAGTTCCCCTCAAACACAGTCCAACTGACTGGTCCAGTCAACATTTTATTCTAAGCTATAAATGCGGGCAGTCGTTTTCGCATAAGCTTGATTACCATTGTATTGCTGATAAACATGGACATATAACTAAGAAAACTAATCAAAACGAGTGGCACACATTAAACAACCGGGAGAGAGATGCTGAGGGCTCCAAAATCAGCCAATATTTCTGCATTCTTTGATTTAAAGGCCATGTTCAAAAATAAATGATGCAATCTGGCATGTAAGAGCTACTGTTCTGACCTTAGCCTGCCAACCTCTTCTCTGTGTGATGATGCAGCTGCTAATGCAAACCGCCTCTTACCATCCAGTGCTGTCAATTTCTTTTAAAAAAAAAAAACCAATTAGCAGAAAAAATAGCAATGCATGCATTACTTGTTTCCAAAATTCTAGAAAAAATGCTAGTCATGTAACATCGTAGAAAACAATAATACCTCATATGTATGAATTAGTTCCCTATCATCACTTAAAGAATCACGAGCTGCAGCTGCTTCAACAGAAATGGACATCATCCCACCAACATCCTAACAAAACTGAGCAATTAGCATAATTACAACCATAGGAACATGATCCTCAACATATTTTTCAAATATAGCTTCAGATAAGCAGACAGCCAGAAACATGTCTTAAAACAATGAGGAGATGCTTTTCTTTTTGTTAAATTTACAGATTGATGAATTAATATGTGAGAAAATAGACACCAAAGTAAGGGCAAAGTTTAAAATTGGCTCCAGAATACATGATTTAGAAACCAGATTGGTAAAATGGTATCAAGACAGTCCAGACAACCTTTAATGTTGTGTTCAAGTTGTTCCTTGCATTGCTAAGTAGTTTGATCCTGTCGTGATTTTCTATCAGTGTTTGACATTCTTGGCACAACCTGACACATCAGCATGCTGACGAATTAAAATGTATTGAAACACTTTAAAATCACAGAATATGAAAGGAAAGCTGAAAATAGCACACAGACAAAAATGACAGAAATCCAAACATCAACTGCAGCCATACTTCTCAATGGACAAGAAGTTATCACGGAGCTGGTTTATTGTTTTCTGAGACAAAGTGAGAGCATCAATACCAGCATGTGCTTGCTCAACCTGAAGAAAGTGTTGGGAAAGGCATTCAATCCTCAGAAAAAAGAAAATAAAGGAGAATAACTAAAAGATTATGTAAAAACAATTTTTGTTAATGTAACTCATGTAGAGTACAAATGTTATCAACAACCGCACTAGATTTCCTGCTCCAGGGCACTTAGCAGTCTGCATGATTAAGTTGTTAACAAAAAACATTAAGTATTTTAGTTGCAGCTCAGTGGTAGACTAACCTGCTCTGCAACCATTGTGCTGAGCTGTGCATCATTTGCCTGGAAAGCATAAGAAAACACAAATACTTACAAAATCTTGAAAGTTAAAACAATGGAATGTAGTCTTCAAAGATGATACATTAAGACCTAAAAGCAAGGTTCAAAATCAGCAAATATTAAAGTTATCGTATCGACAATATCAGAAATAGTATATGGTATAACGCAGTAAATCTGATATGATATATGCAATATATATCGGTATCGGCCGATATTTAAAACTTTGCCTGAAAGTATATATTTTAAACCACTATATTAGGAAATATTCATGAACGTATATACAAAGTAAATTTTCAGAGAACGTAGTATCCACATATAGATTTCACTGAAAAACCATATGCAAATTCATTATATGCCCCCCCAAACTTTTTAAAGGCTGAATTGTTATTGTAGTTGTTGCCTTGTTGCAAAAGGGTTATCGCAAACCTATGGTGTTGACTACTTAGGGACATTCTTTTCCGTGGCTCGTCTCAACTCCAGTAGCACTCTATTCTCTCTTATTGTCAATTTGGTTAGGCTCATGTTCCTATTGAATGTCAAAAATGCTTTCCTTTATGGTGATTTATATGAGGAAGTTATATGGAGCAACCTCGGAGAATGTTGCACAAGAAGACAATATGGTTTGCAAACTTAAAAAGCCACTTATAAACTTATTGTAATGTTTGCAAAGTTTTCTACAATAATTGCTCACATTGGCTTTCAAAGGTGTCATTATGACCACTCTATATTTGTCCGGCATGCGACTTCTGAAATTACACTTCTCGATATCTATATGGATGATCCAGTGAGAGAATATGAATTGTAGTTTTATGCCCAGAATTAAAAAAAAAAAAAAATCTTTAGTAAAAGAGACTTTAAAGAAAATAAAATCAAGAAAAGATGTTGGTCCATATGAGATTCCTATTGAGATCTAGAGATACTTTGGAAAGATGGTTGTGAGGTAACTGAAAGACCTCTTTAATAAGATTTTGTAAACTAAGAAAATGTCAAATGAATGGAAGAAGAGTATTCTAGTACATCTATATAAAAACAATGATGATATTCAGTGTTGTTCTAACCACCATGGAATAAAACTAATATGTCATATTATGAAACTTGAGAAAAGGATAATTGAAAATAAATTAAGACAGACCATTAAAATATCGGAGAAGCAGTTCGGGTTCATGTTACGGCGGTCGACCATAGAAACTATTTATTTAATTCAACTTATAGAGCGATTTCGAGAGCGAAATAAAGATTTATATATAATCTTCGTTGGTCTTAAAAAAGTACATAATAAGCTACCATGAGAGGTGCTCTTCTGAACATTGATAAATAAGGGAGACCTATCAAGCATATTGACATAATTAAGAATATTTATGATGGAGTGTGGCAAATATCAAAACTTATGGTGATTTCTTAATCACAATTGAATTGCATCAAGGATCTACATTGAGTCCATTTTTATTTGTTATAGTTATGGGTGAGCTTATTAAAACTATTCAGGATGAGATATCTTAGTGTATGCTACTTGAGATGATATTGTCTTAGTTGATGAGACGGAAGCAAGGTGAAAACCAAGTTGGAGTTATATTGGCAAATATTAAAATCTAGAGGTTTTAGAATATGTCCAAAACAGAGTATATGTAATGTAAATTTAATAAACGAAGGACCAGAGATTGCAGTGTTGTGATGCTGGATGGGTAAGAGATATAAATGAACAATTAGGTTAGATACTTTGGTTCTATTATTCAAAACAATGGATAGATTGATAGTGATGTCAACCATAAGAGCCAAGCTGGCTGGTTGAAATGGAGGAGCTCATAGGGAGTTATACGCGGCCGTAACATCCCGTTGAAGCAGAAGGGACAATTTTACAGAACTATTATTAGACTAACTTTATTACATAGCACGGAATGCTGGGCTACGTTATTCGCAGAAGATAAGTGTAGCAGTGATGTTCATGCTTTGTTGGATATGCGACAATACTAAGATAGATAAAGTGATAAATGAGGAATTTGTGCTAAATAGGCGTGGCCACCATCAAAGAGAAAATACGAGAAAATCGCTTATGATGGTTTGTTTATTTGCAATGTAAACCTACAAATGCATCAGTTCGATGAGAGGAGTTTATCAACATAGGACAAGTTAAAAAAACAAAGGGAAAACAAAAAAAAATATGGATGGTGGTGACATGAAAAGATATGGATGTTCGAGGTTTAAATGAGGACATATTGTTCGAGAAGAATGAGTGGAGAAGAATCATCCATGTGATCGACCCGGCGTGATTCTCTTTTGATTCATGTAGCCTACCCAAGTACTTAGGATAAAAGACTTAATGTTATTATTGATATTATCTATATGGATGATATTATGTTAACTAGAAGTGGTCCCAGAGTTTTGACTGAGATGAAAAACCAATGCTGAAAATAACGCGTTATGAAATCCGGTTACGCAACCTAACATAACCCCAGCACTATCTAACAATTGAAAATAACTTACTGCACTATAAAAGTATGTTTTTTATGTTATTTTACATAACGTTACATTAAATTACGTTATATTACGTTATTTACTATTGTTTTTTTAGTAATTTATATATTGTTATTGATTATTATTTTAATTATTAGCAAATTGCTACAATATTCTTACTTATTTGCTTATTAATTTGTTTGATTGCATGTGAAATTGCTAACTTGCTAATTTGAAATTATATTTTTGTTCGCTTATTGTAATTCCTCACTGGTTGTTGGAATTTCTTACTTGTTGATTCTATTGAATTTTTAGTTGAACTGGAATAAATAATTATAAATAAAATAAATTGAATATTATAAAACATAAATTACAACGATAATAAATGGAACTGAAATAAAAAATTTGGAATCTTATTTTCTTATTTAGATAATGACTGGAATTACGGTTGCAGACTTAATATAGTTTATGAGGATAAATATGAAAATTACTGTAAAACTTAATATAAAATTGGAATAGTTCTGTATTATAAACTGTTTTTATATTCTTTTTTAAAACTTTTAAATTTATTTTATGATTTATAAAAATTATTTTATCTAGTTTTATATTTATTTTTATTAAATAAATAGAAAATTACATGACCTAATTTATGCATTATGCTATATGTGACATGTACTAACAGAGGCAAAACGTTACGTTACTGTTATTGCTATGTTTAACATTACGAAAAACTATCTTAAGCAGTATTTTGTGACAAAAGACATGAGAAACCCAAGGTAATTTCTTGGATTGAAATTGCATATCATAAGAACGGATGCTTCTTTCTTAGAGAAAATATTCAATGGATCTATTGCAAGAGGCTGGCGTACTTGGGTGTAAACCTGTTAGTAAACCTATGGAAGTAGATGTGGATTTATGGAGTGAAGAGATTAAAGTTTATGATGATGTTATGTAATACCAGAGAATGATTGGAAAATTTATTTATCTCACGGTTACTAGACCAAAAATTTACTTTGTTGTTGGATTATTGGGTCAATTCATATATAAACTAAGAGAGGTTCACTACTCTGAAGATTCTTACATACAACAAGAATTCACCAAAAAAGAGTTTATACAAGCATGGCCATATTCACATCTCTGCAGATTCTAAATATGCAGGAAATAGAGGTGGCATGAAGTCTACCACTAATAATATATTGTGTCTCGATTGAGCGTTGAGTTAGAGTATTGAGTTAAGGCACATACTACATACGAGCTACTATAATTAAACAACTTACTACTAAGTTTGGCTTTAAGGAGAAGAATCTCTACTACTAAGTTTGGCTTTAAGGAGAAGAATCTCACGCCTATGTACTGTGATAATCAATATGCCATTTACATTGCTAAGAATTAGTGTGCTAAAAGTCAGTTTGTTTATTCACTCAGTCCGGGAGCGAATATTGAGTACTCAGAAAACTCGGCGGGTACTCATTCAGAGCTCGGAATATTAAAATTTTAGTACATATGTATAAAAAGCATGTCATAAAAAATATTTAATTTCAAAAATCAAATTATTATAAATATAATAAAATAAGTTTCATACTTTCTAATATCATCTCAAAACTATTTACTCATTATATCATATCTTAGTAACTTGGTAATGAATTAGCAATTAATAAAATATTTAGAAACATGAAGTTCTAATTATCTTTTCTTAGAGGTAGAAAGCAATAATATCTTAATTTTTTGTAATTTGCTATAATTTGCTGTAATTTACTGTGAATATTGCTACGTGGTTGCAATTAACCGTAATTTAGATGCGCCTTTGTTATAACTTCTTATAATTCTATTGATATTTATCAAGTAATTTGTATTTTTTAGGAAAAATGATTCTATCTCCAACTCCTCTCTCTACATATCCTATAATTTTTCAATTCAAATTGCAAAAAAAAGCAATAGAGAAAAAATATTAGATCAATAGATAAAGATGATTACAGACAAAATCAGCCAAATATATTTTCTAATTCTTTAAGAAAATCAAACGTTTCGCCCTCTCTATAAATCCTATAACTCAGAAAAAAAATAAGATTGCAAAAAAATCTAATATAATTAAAAAAAAATGCAGATTTATTAAAAAACAAAAAAAATAATTGCAGAGAAAACAACAAAGGAAAAATGAGCAAGTTTTTAGCAAATCAAGTCCGTAACTCAAAACTCAGACGAGTACTCGGCCAAGTAGGCTGAGTACTCGTTCTGTCTAATTTTCGACCGATTTTCCGCATCACGACTTGTTTCTGAGTAATCCCGAATACTTGGATGAGACTCTTTCGAGTAATTTGGATTTTTTAGAATACTACTAAGATTTTGTGTTCCATGATCACAGCAAGCATATCGAGGCCGATTGTCATCTCATTCAAGATTATTTGATGACGAAGATTTATACTCTGACCACTCCAACGAGTACGAGTTGAAGAAATTGCCCCAAAACTCGAACAAAACTAGTACTCGGTCGAGTACCGAGTGCTCGCCGAGTTAAAAAAGGGTTTCAGGTATTTTTTAGGTTTTTAACCCAAATCTAAACCTAAAACTCCCCCTTAAAGGAAGAGACGGGCTAGGGTTTTGGGTGTTTCGTTCTTTCCTGCCCTAATCTCCGATCTCCCTCAATATCCAATCAATTCCCAATATTTGCGATCCAAATTCCTCCCTGTTGGCAAGCTTTTCCGTCGACGACAATCTTCTCCGTTAATCTTTCAAGTCTCTCTTAGTCTCAGCGACAATCCAAATCGACTTCTCTCAGTCTCTCTCAAGTTCGAACTTGTCGACTACTTCTATCAAGGTGCACTGCAATTAGAGCTAAAATTTTACTTTAATTTTAGTCACTCTGAGGTTTCGGTTAGGCTTTGGTTTTCAGTTATGGGTTTTGCTCTAGCTATGGCTTTCGATTTGGGTCTTTCTATGTAACTGTGTGAACTCCTGAAGCTTCATTTCTGTATGAGTGTGTTTGATGTGAAACTGTAATATTTGTAATGGCTTTTGTGCATTCGGATTGGCTTTGGCTTTCGGTTGTGGGCTTCACTTTGGTTTTAGCTTTCGGTTGTGGGGTTTCACTTTGGCTTTAGGTTGTGGGTGTCGCTTTGGCTTTGGCTTTCAGTTATGGGTTTAGCTTTGACTTTGGTTTCGGTTGTGGGTGTCGCTTTAGCTTTAGCTGTTGGTTTGGATCTCTCTGTGCGACTATATGAACTCCTGAAGTTTTAGCTTTAGGTTTTAGTGTGACTGTGTGGACTCTTAATGCTTGACCTCTATGTGATATGAGAAGGGAAAATAGAAAATTAAAATATTATTATTCCGAGTTCTTAACAAACACTCACCGAGTACTCCGAGCACTCACTACTCTCTCTTAGACCGAGTGAGTACTTTAACTGAGTTTTAGATCACTGGGACCGCCAAATGCAAAGGACTAAGGACTGCCAAATGCAAAGGACAACCATCACAAAAATTCCTCCTGCGAACCTAATCCAACGAGACTGTTGAAATTGTAGATCAAGGCATAGTAGAAAATAAAAACACAACCTCAAAACTGCCAGATTCACCTCCATGGACACTAGTAGGGCTATAAAAGCTTGGAAAAGCTCGAATCCCTGCACAAGCTCGTTTGGTAACTAACCAAGCTTGAACACATGCGTGGAGGCAGTTATGGTGATGTTAGCTGATGTATGGAGGCACGTGTTGGCCATAGTACTAGTTCTAGGTTTTTAATACAAATGGATGGACGACCTGATGCCCTGTGTACGGGGGTTTCACTTCACATCGACGAGGTAGCGAGACTGATCGCAATTACAGGAATCAGTTCGACTCTCTTTCGTCGATTAAAAAGTGAAATTCGTTTAGTACGAGATCGCTTCACACCCTGTTCAATAAAATAAATGTATGAACATGATCATAACTTGTTCAAGCTGTACTCCTTCACGGGCTCGTGATGCTCAACTCGTATTGGGCTCATTAAAGTTGTACTCCTTCACGGGCTCGTGATGCTCAACTCGTATTGGGCTCATTAGTCTTGCCTCATACTAGATCCACATAGGACTGTATTCGAACTCGACCTATTCTAAGGCTTGTTTGGGTTTGATTATAACTTTTATTCAATTTCAAATCATCCAGAAATATTTATTTATTAATCCTAATACCAATTAAAGTAGTAAAAGATCTTTAAAACTTCATTTAAAAACTTGAGACCCAAGAAAATAGGCTCTGTAAGTAGAAAAATGCTAGATGAACCACTCTTATATTGTCACACCCCACTCCCGATATATGGTATACGAGCATGTGCAGCAGGTACTAACAACACATTTGATTTGAATATTCTTAAACCTCAATTATAATATCACAACCACAAAGAATAAATACACGTAGATAAATAAACTGACATTCATTAAGTCATGAAATTTATTACATAACGAAAAACAGAAGGACGATACTGGATAACTTAAGATAATATCAATTAAGGAATAAGAAGCTCAAAAACATAAAAAGACTATATTTAATACAAACTAAGTACTTAAATCACTACTGATTTTCGATCACTTGAGCAAAATACTCCATGTTTTTTGCAGTACGATCAACAGGGTTCAACTCAGTCTCTAAACATGCATATTCAGCTCGTCAGATAGAGACCAACACAATAAATACAAAAAAAGTATATGATGTAACAATTATATCCAAACATGGTAATAATGCAAATATTAGAAAATATTAAATTCACAAGTAACGATGATATCAACCAAATATCTTTTAGTGTGTCGCAATTATAGCAAGTTTATTTAGGATGTCACGTAATTGGAAAACTTAACTGATGGAATATCACTGTTTTGATTATTTTCTGTACAAATCCAGGAAATTATCACATGGATTGTTTAGTGCAAAATCGGACCTGCCGTCAGGCAAACAGGAATTATAGTCAAATATGATCCAGCAAATCATCAATACCTATTATGTGCGAAATATTCAATTGTACAACTTAACAAATTTACAGTCGAAACAGAGTATATTTCCATCATTTAGTTTCTCCCCAACCTAGTGTCATTTAGATATAGCCCATGTAGGTCTAAATTCTTATTTTCGTAACTTGTATATTGATTATATCAAGTACAATATTTCAATTAGATTTTGTTAACTTGTTAACAATATGATTTATAGAGTCCATTCAATTTATACTTTATTCAATAAATCACAATTAGCTATATCCAAGAGTTACTGATTTGAGATATCATAAAGATATCGGGCAAGCAAGTGTATGGATGTTAGGAGGTTTTCCGTGCGATACACGTTCCTTAATTAGAGAACCAGTATGCAAAATCACTTTTCTAGACACGATTATAGCTTTTGTTGATTTATCAAATATTGTCTATTTCAGTTGTTCTAAAATCTAACTATGTGATTTAACAATATTTAATAATAAAATGACAAAATCATAAGTGATTAATGAATTCCAAAACAATTTATACAAAATAAACAATGTAATTGAACAACAAATATATAAAATAACATGATTAGTGAGTCCAAAAATGAATTCACCTGCATTTCGTTTTCCAATGTTGCTCAACGAAGCAATCTCTTTGTTAAAAGGTGAAAAGTCAAAAATGTAAAAAGAAAAGGAAGAAGGTGCTCCTCAACGGCGAAATAATAGCGGCTCCGGCGGTGGCTCCTATGGTGGTTCCGGCGACTCCGAGGGTGGCTTCGGCGTAATGAGAGGAAAAAAGAATTTTTAGAAAGAAAATTTTAGAGGAAGATTTGTATCATTTATATGGGTTAGAGATAAGCATTTATATAGCCTTCAAATGGGAGGTTTTAGAATATGAAAGGTTTTAGTTTAATTAGGGAGTTTAATTTTGAGAATTAAATATGAGAGTTACATTTTTGAAATAATGGAGAAGATGAATAGTTTGGAGGTTGGAGAAAATGAACAGTTTGGAGGTTATAAAAGATTAAAGGTTTGGAGGTTATAAAAAGTGAAAGGCTATATTTATTATTATTTTTATTTATTTATTTATGTCTAATGAAAATTAAGGATTACTACATATATTCTTCTTAATTGTAAATGAAATGCATAAACTCAGTAAAGCTCAGCTCACTAGTCATCCGAACTCGTTCATTAAAAAAACAAACAGATCTTGAATATACATCTAAACATGTTTAAATAATTGAATGAACAGAAAATCCAAAGCTCTGCTCGTTCCGCTCATTTACATCCTAGTCGTTAGAGTAGACAAGTTAACCAACAGTTCCTTATATTCAATATAAAACCCTTTTTTCTTACTGCTTCATGTCTCAAGTTGTCTTGTTCTCAATATGTGATGATTTTAGCACGCTGCTTTGGCTCAGGTGGTAAACGGTTAGTACGAATGATGAGATCTCCATGTTTAAGTCATTGTTAAGTAATGCACTAGACACATATCAGGCCATCCAAAAAGAGTATGACAACATACAACCCCAAGTTTGAAGCTCCCACACCTAGCTTAAATAAATTCGGAGTCGTTATTTGAAGTTTGAATCTTGGAAAAAATCCTTCAAGCAGATGTACTGGAATAGAATGAACATCAGGAATCTTGAGCCAAAAACTTTGGAAAGGAAATTTTCTTTGAATTACGAGCTTTACCAATTCAATCATCTGAGGATATTAAAGAAAAAGGAACCATTTAAACGTTTCCTGCATATGGTTAAAGAGAACACGATACCGATTAGGTTGTTTGCTTTTATTGAGTCAAAATTATAATTGATTCAGTCCACTCTGAGACTAAGGGCCCTCTCTCTAAAACAGGGATGCTGACATGTCAATTAGTGGCATCATAATTGTGAAGGGTGTATTGAGAGTGTGCTAGCACTTCTTTTCAATACATTCTACTGTTGTTTCCTATGTGTTCGAAACCTCACTGATAGAGTTGAATCATCAAGCAAGCAATGAAATAGTATTATCTCTACCTAATAATCTCTAATTCTTCGTAGAAAGTTTTTCCATTTCTTATTGGCTTTGTTCCTATGGCTACTGTTACATTAGAAAACTATCTTATATTTGGATTTAGTTTAGATTTAGCTTCATATCGCCAGTTTGGATTGTTTGTATGGTGTTGAAACACTTATAAATATATATATCTCTTAACTCATAATAAACATATTAGTTGGCTCTGATTATTTCATAATATAATATCAGAGCACGTTATGAAATAGATTTCAACCGTCAATCTCAACATTCCTAATCGATGGCCGAATCCGATTCTGATATTGACTCCGATTTCGACTCCGACTCCGCAATTGCGTCACCAATTCAATGTCGACTATGATTCCAACTCCGACTCTACAATCGCGTCACCAATTTGATTTTATGTCTGCCTCAGTTTTTTCTTCTTCTCTCCTTTGTGACTGCAAGGACTCTGACCGATTCCTCCTCGACTATAAGGGTGCAATTTAGGCTTGATGCAGCTCTTTACTCATCCCTTTTTCTACTACTGCTTCAAAGAAAGAAATTTATCCATTACTTACTACTGCTTCAAAAAAAGAAATTTATCTATCGCCTACTACTATTTCTAAAAAGAAAGTTTATCTGATACCTACTGCTACCTACGGCTGCTTTTAAGAAAGAAGTTTATATATTATTTGTTACCTATCAACTCACGATGGTAGGATAAAGGCCTATCATAGTGGTGATGGGTGAGCTACAATGATTCAAGTGATTCATCTATTACTGTTGTTGCTCATCTATTTCAATCTAATATGTACTATTGAAGAAAGAGACAGTGTTTTCAATATATGTAACAAGTTGGATACAATATATTCCAACTTGAGAGGGTTAGATTAAAAAACTCTCTTGTATTTGGCTCTAGTTTGGATTTAGTCCCACATCGCCTATTAAATTGCTTATATAGTGTTGAGACACCTATAAATATATGTATCTCTTGACTCATAATAAACAAATTGGTTGGCTCTAATTATTTCATAACAGTTACTAGTCGTGGAAATGATTCTCAGGATTCAGTTAAATGACTAAATATGTTCCATGCTAGCCTCACAACTCTGGTTTTTAAGTTGGCTGCACCAAAGCCTCCCCGAGTACAGATACATATTATAGTGTTGAGAAAGTTGAGCAACTTAAATTCTGCATCACAATTAAGAAACATCAAACTTAATTGAGATGTGAACTCCTGATCATATTAATAGTATACAGTACTATCATAATTTAGAATTCGATGGCACCGGTAGGAATGTTTAGACATTTCAGTTATTTTGAAATTGAATGGAAATTTTCTCCGGTATGTAGTACAATATTAAGTAAATAGCTGCTTGCAGTTTTGAAATTTAAATATTGAATTAAAAAAAAAAACTCAATTAAAACAATTCTTCAGCCTAAAAGCAAAAATTCAATGATCCTCTTGCTGGACTGGTTAAATCCTATGAATAAATTAATTCTTCCCAGTTCACATAGTTGAATAATTTACACACACCCTGACCTAATTCCTATCATCTCAATCTGCTGACTAAAGTTTTTATAATTTGTTACGTACAAATGTGTTCTTAAATAAAAATATGAGTGTGATAGCTCAAATCCTAGACAACCCGATCTTAACCACAAATCCAAAATTCTTTATAAGAACAGCTTCAGGTTAGAGTGATAAAGTTTTGTCAGGTTGGCACCCCTATGCATAACAGCCCAAACCACCCAATAAGCCTTTTCCTCTTTGCACCATCAAACAAAAGAAATAAGGGACGTGTCAAACCAAGAATTTTAGTCATTGTATCAAACCTAAATAGGTTTTTCCCCCCTCAAATCTTATAGGCGTTAAAGGTTTTTCAAAACCTGATTTGACTTGGAATAGAGAATAGTTTTGAGAGCAACCAGGGGGAGGCAAAAAGAACTATTATTCTAAACCTTCTCCTAAAAGCAGCAATTCCATTTTATGGGTTTCTTGGGTTTCCTTTTATTGCTATCAACCATCTATTAAGTAATAAAATTCCTGATTAGAAAAAAAAAGTAATTAAATTTCCTACTGTCTTTATGAACCATTTTGTCTGTTCAGGCCATAAGGTTTGAATCAAGTCTTGAGCCAAGATACAAGCTGGTCCTTGTATATAATAATCTTCCCATATTCAATAAAATGATTCCTTACACTCCACTTTGACTCTGAATCTGTGAAATAATACAAGATGTCATATACGAAATTTGATTCAATTACTGTATATTCATTCTTCAATCTATCAACAGCTCGAGTTTGTATCAATCACTGTTCAGATAGTTCTGACAATCTGACAGACAGTAGGGCCAGTTTATGAGAAGACAGAGTGATGCTCAGTGACACCAAGCTGTAGGTGAATTCCATTTCAAAGAGCTGAGATCAACATTTTGCAAGAGCAGATCAAATACATAATCAAAGGAAATAATCTAGTTGAAAAGAAAAGCTAAATGTCAAAATTTGTCTCGTGAATGAATAAGTTGCAAAAACCAAATGAAGTTGTGGACATCTGAATCACAGTTGTTGCTAACAACAAAGATAATGAAGACCTTTCATTTGATGAAAGTAATATGAAAAGAAGAATTCAACAACCTATTTCACAAACTCGCTCAATGAATAATTCCGAGCATGGTGAGTTCAAGTTTATTATGCCCATTCATAGCGATTAATAATTTGGTAGGGACAAAAGGAATAAGAGAAGAAATAATGGAACCTGAGTCTATGATTACAAAGAATTAGCAATTTCAAGCAGATATGTTCATGTTTCATCCATGTTGATATACAAGAGTAAACTTGGAATTGAAAGTTAGGTTTTAGTTTCTCATTTGGAAAAAATAAAAGGTGAAGGATGAGAATTATGTGATAATTGGATGTAGAGAAGTTAATTCTACCAGTGTTGTGCTTCATGTTTCCATCATTTGACTATCTGTTCTATGCAAGATAAGACGAGTTGTGGTAGGCTTGTGACAGCAAGTGGTAAAACCTTATTCCGTATTATGACATGAGCCAAAATTGAATTTTGCTAGGGCGTTACCTATTTAGCAACGTACTATATCGTAGTCCACAATGGTGAAAAGTGGGAAGTGTTATTATGTCGTCGCCAAAAAGCAACACACCACATCGGCACTCGAATATAGTATCAAATAAGAAAGAACTTCCACACCTTAATAAGTGGATGGGAGTAAAAAGATGGCTCATGAATATAATATTCGATTAGCCTCATGGAACATAGCTTCTCCTATAGGTAAACTAGTAAAGTTAGTTAGTTGATATTATGATTAAATAGTTTTTATGTGTGCAAAAGACTAAGTGAGCAGATGAGAAAGCTAATCATAAAGCATTGGGATTTTAAACCATGGTACACAGGTAGATATAAAAATCGTATTAGGGAAGGTGTCATCATAGATAAACAGTTACATCATTATAGATAAACAGTTACTTAGGCATGTAGTCGAGGTTAATAGGAAGGGTGATAGCATTTTACCAATTAAACTTAATTTAGACATGGAGATTCTTAATATTAGTAGTATTTATACACAACAAACAGGATGTGATGAGACTAGTAAGTATAAATTTTGGGAAGATCTAAATGAGATGGTACAAAAGATACCCATTAGAGAAAAATTTTATAGGTGGTGACCTCAATGAGTATTAGGAACTGTTCTATGGATTTGATAGTACACATGAAGGATTTGGTTTTGGAAAAGGAAATAAAGCAAGTAAAACGATTATAGATTTTGTTTGGTAGTATAATTCGATATTTGCAAATACTTGATTTACAAAGAGAGCTTACTTGATCGCTTTTAGAAGGCGATCAAATGTGAGCTAAATAAATTTCTTTTTAAATAGGAGGGTAAATAGAGGTAGTTACATCCACTTGGTAGTACCAGGTGAGAGTATATAACTCAGTATCGGCTCTTAGTTTCACATATTCGGATTAGAAGGAAACTTAGAAAGAGTAAACACAAGTTAGATCCAAAGATTTTACGTGGCAACTAAAACAAGGTAACAAAGGAGTCTTTGTAGATTGAGTGGTATGAGAAACAGATTGGAAGACCAACATAATTCCAATGCAACATGAAACAAAATGGTTAGTTATATCAAGAGGATAACTAAAATAATATTTGGTGAGTCCAGTAGTGGCGCTCCACCATATAAGGACACATTATGGTGAAATGGAAAGATAAAAACTACTAGATTAAGTAGAATTCTTACAGAAATATGAAGAACAATGATGGAGTGCACTTCGAGAGATATAAGCTAACCAAGAAGGAAAGTAAAAAAATAGCTACTAGGGATGCAAAACCTAAAGTCTACAAAGAAGTATAGAAGTTAGACACCGAAAGACCGAAAGGATATTTACAAAATTATTTGAATAAGAGAGAATGTATAGAGACCTACGTACTGTGAAGAACGTCAAAAATGACGTTCGCAAGGTTATAGTTCAAGACAGAGCAATGAAAGATGGAGAGATTATTTTGATAAATTATATAATGGTAAATTTACAAAATATTTAGGTGATCTTCCCATTCAGTGTCAAGACATGAGCATAATTAGAGGATCTGAAATTAAAAAAAGTTTTGAAGAGGACAATATTAAGAAAAGCTATTGATCTCGATAGAATTCCTATTGAGATATAGAGATACCAGGAAGAGATGAGCAAGAGATGGTTGACAGACCTCTTTAACAAGATTTGATAAACTAAAACGATATCAAATGAGTGGAAGAAGTATCATAATATCTCTCTATAAAAACAAGAGTCGTATTTAGAGTTGTTCTACTTACTGCGGAATAAAACTCATGAGTCGCCATGAAGTTTTTAAAAAGGATAATTAAACACCAATTAGATAGAATATTAAGATATCAAGGAACCAGTTTGGCTTCATATCCAAGCAATTAATTACAGATGCTATTAATTTACTTCAACTTATAGAGCAATTTCAACAGAGAAGTGGGGATTTGTATATGATTTTTATTGGTTTAAAAAAGCCCTTATAAGGTACCAAGAGAGGTACAATTAGATATCTAGGTTGTATTATCTAAAAGGATGGAAAAATTGATAATGATGTTAACCATAGGATCGAAATTGGCTGGTTAAAATGGAGGAGCGCAATGGGAGTTTTATATGACCATAGTATTCTATTAAGATTGAAAGTAATGTTTTATCGGACTGCCTTTAGACAAACTTTGTTATATAGTAGGAATGTTGGTTATAAAGAGATTATGTAGAAAATATAAGTTTAGCAGAAATGTGAATGCTTCATTAGATGTAAAGTAACTTGGAGAGAAAAGGTAAGAAATGAGGATATTCTCGCTAAAGTAGGCAACCCCATAGAAGAGAGATGCTAGCACCTATGATGGCTAGTCATATGCAATATAGACCTACGGATGTACCAATTCGAGCTTATTGACAAAATGCAAGTTAAAGGGATGACGAGAGAACATGGATGGAGATGATATAAAAAGATATACAAACTAAAGGCTTAATGAAAACATGTCCCTCATAGGAATGAGTTGGAAAAGGATAATTTATGTGCTCGATCCAACGAAATTCGCTTTTTGATTCATGTAGACTACTCCAAATACTTGGAATAAAAAGAATAGTTATTGCATTTGATGTATAGAAGTTCTTGCCAGGAAAAGTCGCAAATGATATACAGAAATAGAATAAGTTTTTTAGATATTAGCTGTTCAAGATGTGAAAGGAAGTAAAAGGTGATAGATTCTTCATCCACTAACATACTTCTTAGATTCTATATTCAGGCTACATGTTTCATGTTTTATTTATGCCATAGCACTGACCTAACAATTGCAAATCAAGTTACCATTCCATCATGGAGAAAAAAGACAAAAATACAGGACAAACACAAGTAACAGATGCATATAGTTTTAGGGGTTCATCAAGAGAGGAGTTTAAGGAACATCAAGCCATCAAATAAGCGTAGATACGATAATGTCATGTCTAGTTTGTTTTGGTTTTTGGTATTTCATTTGAATTAGAAAAGAGGATAATTAAACTACCATTAGATGATCTTTTAAATGAAACTAACTATATTACATAGAGTGAAGCTTTACAAACCCCCTTCACATTTGGCTAGTCCAACAATAATCCCCAAGCAATCAACACATTTTTGCCTCCTATCATCAGAACTTTAATGAAGAGAGCATTACTTCCCTTCCACTTTCATTGTTCAAGCCTAATTCCCCCCTCTCTAATTGTCCTTGATTTCCACCGATCACTAGCAGCATAGAACATAATGGGAAAATCCAGTGCTCAAGAGATGAAATTCAGCATGTTTTAGGAGTGTGATTCAATAGGGAGAGGAATTTGATTGTTGGGAGTCTGGAGATGAAATCAGATTGAGTGAATAATTTAAAAAGAAAAAAGAAAAAAATTGATCTCGAGAAAGATCTATGATAGGTGAAGAACAGGTTTTAATAGGGGTACTTAGGTGGAAGAAAGAGGGTATTCATGTCCTTTTCCATCATCTCCTAGTCATGTGATGTTCTTTTCCCAACATATGTTAGATGGTAGACGTAGGCAAAATGTGCCACAAAAAACATTGGGGGTTATTGTCATATAGGCCAAACATAAAGGGGCCTCGTAAAACGTTACCCTATAACATTTTGTTCATTCTATAAAGACCTTGATATATGAGTATCACTAAAGGGAAACTAGATTTATTATGCTTGTTTAATGCAGGGTGGTGTGCAATACTTTAATTTTGGCAGGGTAAAAGTTAAACATGAAAATGATAGGCAATAGTTATTCAATTATTGCACATTAGAGGAAATTTTGCTTGGATAAACAAAATAAGTCACTGTAAGGACTATTAATTCTTCATCAATTTTTAATAGAAAATACAGTTTGACTACATAAACTATCAAACTATTTCTCTTGCATATTCACTCCCCCATTTAATGTAATTTGCAATATAAAATCCCCTCAATCAACTGTTGTGTCCAATCAAACCCACAACTAGCTACCTTAATTTGCTAATAAATAATTCAGTATAGAGAATTAACCAGTTAAATCTCTTCTCTCACAGTGTCCACCAATTTTGTTACAGTCAGGGGAAAAACATAAATCTTATAATTTCCATCGTTCACTCAGATTGACATCCGGTAGGTAGACTCATGTTCATACTTAAATCATTCAAAAGTCCTCACTCAAACCTTAAAAAAAAAAAAAATCTTGAAATTTAGCATCAGTCCCGGATTTTGCATCTACTATGTTTCTAATTCTAATTCTAGCCAATATGTCCAATACCTACTAAAGATCAACGTCATTCAGAAATTCATTTTAACCCTTATAATTCAAAGAATTGATCATTTAGTGGACTTTAGCGGAAAAATAATCATTTATCCCCTTACAATCCTTGCATTCAATATCCCATTTCTCCCAAAATCTCCATATTCTACTGAAACTACAGCATCGGTTAATTCAACAAAATCAGCTTAAAGTGCCCACTCAGATTGAATCACCAGAACTCGAGATCAGCGAAATTGCTGCTTGAATTAAAACTTCGACTAAATAAATCGATTTAATCGGGGGAAATCAGAGGAATTAAAGTTCCGCACCTGTTGGCGAGAGATATAGTCGGACTTGATGGTGGCGATGGAGGCCAGGAGCTCCGGCAGCGGGAGGAGCTTGGCGACCTCGCGGACGGCCGTCTCCTTCGCTTCGATCCCGACATCTTCCATTTATCTCGATCGATCGAAACTCCAGATCTCGAGCTCGAACCAAAGAATTAGGAAGAATAAGCAAAATGTTCTTTGTTATTATTATTATAATTTATTGTTTTTGGACCCGTTTATCGCTGAGGACGCGTCAGGGGAGTTACCAGAGGGGCACACCATTTTTCTTAATGAGCCCACTTAAGACTTTTTCCCAATTTTTTAGACTGGATTATCCTTATTTTTAATATTTCTTCTTTTTCTCTTCTTACAGTTCAATTAAAAAAAAAAAATTAAAATACACAATTATTCTATCAAATCTTTCTTTATATTAAATTATCTCACAAATCCTAGAAACAATGCGGATTGATAAAAGTTATGAATCCAAAAAAAACTCATAGTCCGAACGACTCTCCGCTATTCGGACTGACAGTCCGAGTGGTCCAATATCCGTCCGGACTTCCGATCTAGACAGTGGACTGTTGTCCAGACTTTCAGTCCTAACAATTTTTTTGCCCGGACTGAAAGTAAAGTTGGAATTTTGTCCGTGGTGCACACCCCGAGCAGGAGAGAGTTGCTACTGACAGGTCATTGGGTGCTTTGCAAAGTCAAATTCTCAGTATCCAATGTGTGGGAATAATTATAATATAGTGCATTGGGTGCTTTGCAAAAAAAAAAGTTGCTAATGACACGAGCTGAGTGGGAACAATTCTAGTAACTAAACAACAAAACAAATACAAAATATCAAATTCATGATACAACTCATTCAGAAGACGTTGATCACAAGATTTATAATGATTACAAAATATAAAATATTTGCACTTCATTGCCCCTAAACTTTATACATGATTTATTACCTTCGTGTTTTCCTAGAAGGTGATGTCTGGTTCGAGTCGTTCTGACAGTATCGGGTGTTTCTGGTGTGACTTGTTCCTCGGGTTGCACTTAAATCTTTATGAATCTGCTAGATCCTTAGCAATATAGAGCTTCACTAATATCGATGTCTTAACCCTTGCAAGTGGATAATTATAAATATTTAGCACAAATGTTGTTGAGATGGATATTTCCTTTCAGTAATAAATATTTCAATAGCTGTGTAACGATACATCTTTTTATATGCTAATTTTCCAAGTTGCACATAATAAAATTTCAACACGTTAAATTTAGCCTTAAAATCAATTTCTTTTTTTTTTCTTTCTAAACGCCAAATTAGAAAGACATCCATCCTTTGAATATTGTAGGATTCTTCGATTGTCTGAAGCTTGATCATTACTTAATGATTTAAGTTTTATCTTCCTCAATAGTCTACTAATCTCATATCCATTTTTGTCCAACAGCTGAAGGCGGCACGCCGGCATCGAACACGGAAAAGTAATTATAGTGAAATTAAACAAGAGAATAGCATGTTCGCCGATCCTCCAAATATAAAGAAGAAGAAAAATATGAACTTTATATCTCTTTTCAAGTCTTTATTCTAATTTTAGAAATTTGGGAATAATATCTCAACACAATTGTTGTGTGTCGTGAACCTGAATTGGAGAACTGGAGATGGCATGCGCCAGCAAGGGAAGGAAGTGGCAGCAGCTACAGTTGGACAGTAAAGCTGCTAATTGCATTTGGTTTGGAACTTAAGTGGCGGGTCGGGTTGCGGACGGAATTGACCAAGAAGATCCATTATCAACCATTTCATCTAATCGAACGGTTGTCAAGTTTCTGATTGAATCCGACGGCTGTCGAGTAGTTAGAAAGAGAGAACTCTGGTTATAAATACTGTAACTCAAATGTATCCAAATTATCGATTGAATGATACGTTCAAATTCTCTCTCAATTTCTCTTCTGTCTGATTCTTGTTCTTGTTCTTCTATCTTCTACCTCTGAATTCTACTCTCTCTCTAGTTCTTGTCTTGATCCCTACTGTTATCTTCTCTTCTCTCACTTTCTTCTTCTCAATCCTCTCTTATTGCTATTTTCTACATATCTCTACCCTAATTCCGACGAACAGGTCACCGGCGGAAAGGTCTTACGGCTTGGATCGTAACAAAGGTATCAGAGCGCAGTTCGTTTTTGGTTCCATGGCTTCAATCAGGACAGGAAGTGTATCTTCGGTTATCCATCAAATGGAGGATCTATCTTGCCTAACCCGTTCTTTGATCGAGGATATTAAACAGTTTTATGCCAACCGAGCAAGAGACCATCAAGAATTGAAGAGTTTGATCTTGGGACTGTATCCAAGATCAGCAACTCCTGTAGCTATCTCATCTATCAGCACCGCTGGTCCTTCTCTTTCCAATGAAGAAGACAAAGAAATCACATCTGAAATTGACACAGCTGGTCCTTCTCTTTCCAATGAAGAAGACAAAGAAATCACATCTGAAATTGAAGATCTTGAAGCCCTAACCTCTGACGACCTCAACTGCAGCAAGCAAAGCCAGATTTCTATCTCTTTTCCATCTTTGAACCACCAATTGACTGCTCTACATATGCTTAGCTGTGGCAACAGGTCTTCAAATCTTGATGGCAATATTGTTGAGAAGGAGGAAATTGTGGAGGAGATTATTGATGATTGATCAAAAATGGAAGGAGGGGGGATGATTGAAGGAAAGATTGTTCAGGTACTTGTTGATTGTTCCAAATTTGAAGACATCAAGGAGGTCAGCGAAGTGTTTGACAAAATTCCCCAGAAGGACCTGTTCTTTGTTAGTGCTTGCAAGGTGTTCGATGAAATTCTCCACAAGAAACTGTTTACTTGTAATGGGTTTTGTCTAGGCGATTTGATTTGGGGCAGAGTTAGGAGCAGTCCTTAGGGACCAGGGCAAATTTTCGATCCGAAGTATGCATTAGAAATGGCATTGAAGTGGCAGAAGAAGGATCATTTCTTAGTAGCATACGTCCAAAATAAGAAATTTGCTTGGGTTTTTGAGTTCCAGCTGAAACAATTCCAAGCATATTTCTCTAAGATGGTGAAGTGGTTTGGTACCAAGCAGTTTACAAATATAGTTAATGATGTTCTTGAAGAGGCCTCAAGGTGGATTAAGTTGGAAATAGCTTATCATTGTTTTAAGTTGGAAATAGCTTATCATTGTTTGAGGAATAAGATTTATGCTGATCTGAAGTATAAGGAAGTTGAGAATGCTATAATTTGTCTGGGGAAGTACAGTGCTGCTGTCAACAGGTCTTCGTTTGTGCATGTTTTGATTCCAGGGGTCCTTCTTGAGTATATTTGTGCATTAGCTACTTGCCCATTGAGAGGATTTGATAGATTAGTGCAGTTGATGGTTTTCTATCATTTGAATGGTCATTATGAACTCATTGTATTTGTCTCTGGTGGTACCTTAGAAGAAAATAGGGCGGTCAGTCCACTGTCTAAGATGGAGACCATGGCATCATCATCATCAAATATGGTATCACCATTCATATATAGTTCTACTGATGACAAACTAAAGAGTAGTGCGACCAAGAAGCATCCAAGGGAAGATGCTTATCATTCTTCCAAAGCTGCAGAGGTAAATGAAGTTGCTACCGAGGAGTATTTCAGCTTCGAGGACGAAGCTGTGAATCAAAAAAGGGGTATTGTCATGAACCTGAATTGGAGAACTGGAGATGGCATGCGCCGGCAAGGGAAGGAAGTGGCATTAGCTGCAGTTGATAAGTAAAGCTGCTAATTGCATTTGGTTTGGAACTTAAGCGGCGGGTCGGATTGCGGACGGAATTGACCAAGAAGATCCATTATCAACCATTTCATCTAATCGAACGGTTGTCAAGTTTCTGATTGAATCCGACAGCTGTCGAGTAATTAGGAAGAGAGAACTCTGGTTATAAATACTGTAACTCAAATTTATCCAAATTATCGATTGAATGATACTTCCAAATTCTCTCTCAATTTCTCTTCTGTCTGATTCTTGTTCTTGTTCTTCTTCTTCTATCTTCTACCTCTGAATTTTACTCTCTCTAGTTCTTGTCTTGATCCCTACTGTTATCTTCTCTTCTCTCACTTTCTTCTTCTCAATCATCTCTTATTACTATTTTCTACATATCTCTATCCTAATTCCGACGAACAGGTTACCGGTGGAAAGGTCTTCCGGCTTGGATCGTGACATTGTGTGACATTGTGTTGTAAATTTAAATTGTAATGAGGAGATTGATGAATGAATTAATACCAACATACTCGCAGATGAACTCCCCTTTTTTGACAAATTGATCAGCGTGCAGTCCCCAACCCTTCCTCAAATCCCTAACAATCTTCAATTTCACGCAAATCCCTCTCTGGGTCGCCCGATTCGCAGGTAGTTTCTAGAGGGGCACACCTTCTTTCCTAGTGAGCCCACTTTTCCCAGTGAGCCCACCCTCTCTTTTGAAAAAAGAGATTTTTTCCTAATTAGCACACCCTCTCTTTTGAAAAAAGAGGAATTTTTCTAGTGAGCACACAAAAAAAAAAAATCTGTCCTCACTTCCACCATAGTGGATCTAGGACTGTAAGCCCAGATTCACCATAATGGATCAGGGACTATAAACCCAGATCCAGTATAGTGAATCCGGACTGTCTAACCTGAATCAATATTTGGAGCTTGTAGTAAAAAACAAGCACACTTTTGATCAATATTTGGAGGTTGCGTTGAAGAACGAGTGCACATTTAATCTCGCCATCAAAGGAGAACAGGGGCGGCGGCGGCGACGGCAGAAAAGTAATGGCGGTAGAGGAGATGAGAGAGAGAATAAAGAGGTTGAAAATAAGGGTATTTTTACCTTAAGATTTAAATAGCAAGTTGTAAATAAAAGCAAACTTTTAAGTGGGCTCACTAGGAAAAAAAAGTGTGCTCCTTTGAAAATTCCCGATTAGCGCAACCTAGCCGCACCGGCAATTCGATCTGCACTCCCTCATCACCTCCGCCAAATTAGGGGAGTTTCTAAAAGGGCACCCCATTTTTCCTAGTTGCCATGGTCACCAAGCTTGGGTTGGATGATTGTATGGGTGATGAAGTGAGATGTCTCCTTTGCTTCATCCAGGACCCTCCTCATCTTCGCCTCAAACGCCATGTTCAAGTTGTTCTCGAATTTCCAGCGGACCTCTCAACTCTAGGGCTTGGGAAGAAGAAACAAAGAAGAAAGAAGAGCGAGAAGTGTAGGGGAGAAAAAAAAAAAGAAAGGATAGAGAAGGAAATTTTGAGTGTGTTCACTAGGAAAATTCCATTCTTTTCGAAAGAGAGTGTGGGTTCACTAGGAAAAATGGTGTGCTCCTCTAAAAACTCTCCGCATTAGGAATGGGCCGGACCGAGGAATGGATCCGGGTCAGACCGTGGAGAATTGACCATTTGACAAGTCATTGGTTTTTTTTTCTTTCTTTTTCCTCCTTTGCGAGATGATAATGATATTATCTATTCCACTTATCTCTACTGGAAAAAAAATAATATTCAATCATAAAAAGACCTGTGTTAACGTTCAAAAGTTTTGAGCTATATGTATTATTTTTTTCAGTCTAGTCATACCGAATAAGGTTACCGAAATCAATTTTGGACACCGAAATAATTTTCAGCGGACATAATTTTAAATTCGCAGCTCCAAATGATATTCAGTCTTTGCGATAATTAATTTTTTAATATTTATAATTTTTAGAAATTTTCCTTACGAGACCGAAAAAACTTCCAAAACTGCTAATTTAATAATATTAAAATTATCTTTCTAATTTTTCGGAATTTCGGTTCATTTATTCTAGATGTTGGAATGATAAACGGATAATTTTATAGCATTTCTCTCATTGAATACTATGCCTATGTTAATTTGGTAGTATTTGGAGAACGTTACATGAAACCGAAATTATTATATTATTAAATAAATATATAAAATAATTTATTAACTTTCCTGGAATTTAAGTAGAGAGAGAAAGAGACGAGTTTGATGTGCTCTCACAAGAAAATGAATTGTGACATAGAAGATACCTAGGTGTCTCATTTAGAGAAAATAAAGTGCGAGGATTCGGTTGAATTTACCAAATTACCCTCTCGAGTTATAGGATCACAATTTCCTCGGTGAGCACACCTTTCACTCTCTATTCTTGGACCAAACGGAAGAAATAGAGAAAAATAAAGAAAAAAAGAGAGAGAAGAGAGAAAAAAGAAAGAAAATTTAATCAAACCAAGAATTCGAGATCAATCCGAGACAAGAAACACTACTATTTTTCGTTCATTTCTCTATTTAATTTATATTTGTGTATGCAATTTATTTTGCAAAAATGCTTAGTTCAACGTTTGGACCATCAATTGATAGTTTTGGTTTAAAAAAAAAGTTTTAACATATGCGAAATTAAATTCGTACCCATTTAAAATAAAACAGTTGCATAGAAAAATAATTTTGCATGAAAATGTTTTGGGCCACTAACTTATGTGTCGCATGTGTAGACACCTTAAAAAAAAATGGGGGGAAATTCCCTAGTGGGTGGGCCCTGTGGGAATTCCTCCCGCGGGTGCCCACCTGCGGGAAGAATCCCGCGGGACACCCGCGGGAGGGCTCCTGCGGGAGGCTCCCGCAGGTTGCCACCCGCGGGAGCGATCCCGCGGGTGCCACCAGCGGGAGCGCTTCCACAGGTGCCAATCCGCGGGATGTTTTCCATATATTTCCATTTGTTTATTTTACTGATATCTCGTGATCAGATTTTTCAGGGAGAATTCGAGCCGGATTTCGAGCTGATTCGGTTTATAAAAGATAGGAATTGATTCCAGAGGGGGGAGATTTGGAGCGAGCTCGTGAAATTGAGCAGCGGAGCAGAGCCATCCCCTTCCTAATCAGACGGTCAACGGAGTGCATTAGCGAGGCTTCACCGCCATTCGAACCCACATCAAAAAATGGACTCAATCAATATTCCCGTTCTTGTAATTCCTCAATATTTGAAAATCTCAATTTTCTCGTTGTAATTAAATAATTTTACAATTGAAGGAAAAGTTTAATTTTTGAGCAAACAAGAACTGGCGACCACAGTGGGAGCCCCTCTGTTTACCACAGAGAATTTGGTAGCGCAGTCCGACCGGGTGCAAATCGGCTCAATGGTTGAGACGCTGGTCGTGGAGGTTGACCAGCAAAAATACGAGTAGTTCCTATCATCCTCGGATTCGGAGCCCAGGCGTCATCGCCGGGCGATGATTAAACAAGGCGAGGCATCATCGCCCGCCAAAATTGAAAAGGCATTATCGCATTCAATACTTACGAGGAATTATCACCCGTTGAAACTGACAAAACGTCATCGTCTCTCAAGAACATTCAAAGTCAAGCCAAAAGTCAAACCAGACCTTAACCCGCTCCCAAAAGAGAAATCTAAGGCGTAAAACTCAATGAGCACGCCTCAATCATACAGGAAGGGTTGCGGAAAACTCCGGGACAGTGAAAAATTTCGGGGCAAACCCACGGATGCAGCCGCGGGTTGTATCCTGCGGAAGCAGCCTCATCGGTGCAAACCCGTGGCTTGCAACCGCAGGTGCCAACCCGTGGCTTACAACTGCGGGTGGCATTCCACGGGTTGCAACCGCGGGTACCAACCCGCGGGTTGCCACCCGCGGCTTGCAACCGCGGGTGCTAACCCGCCGCTTACAACCGCAGGTGCAAACCCGTGGGTGCAAACCCCCGGGTGCAACCGCGGGTTGCACCCAGCGGGAACAAACCCACAGGTGCAAACCTGCAGTTGCAACTGCGGGTTGCATCCCGCAGATGCAACTGCGGGTTGCACCCCGTAGATTTCACTTCGCGGAAGTAATGATGGATTACGTTTAATGAACACAACTCTCATGTCTTTTCGAGCATACCTATGGTGAGCACGCAACATACACCAAATATTTTAATCTCTCTATCACAGGCACGGGGCCCACACAACTACTCAGGCCAGTGTGCACTCCAGAAGAATCTGCAGAAGGGTTGGAGAACAATTTGATGCTGGAAAAGAGCTCAGCCCTGAAATGTTGCAAACTCTCCAGTATTATGAACCGAATTTGCGACGCAAGAGGCGTCAAGATGCAAATAGAGATGAGAAGGTGCCTCAAGATTTGAGAGAGTACCTCAATTGGAAGAAGAACTTCTTACAAAATATTCCTCATTGCCAATGCGAACAACTGATCTCAACTGTTCTATCAAACTGCAAATGTAACTCGAAACGGTCCGTTTTTGAGCGGATCACCGAACCCAAAAGAATACGGACAGTGAAAAAGGTGTGCTCTGGAACTGATCTGCATGCCGCCTCATCCCATATGGTTAATAAAGGCAAAAAGGTGGTCGAAAATAACCCTTCAGATAATAAAATCACTCCAGGGTTAAAAAGAGTTTCTATTGAGTCAGAGGGCGTGCGTCTAGAAGAAGTCTCTGGAAGGCTTGAGAGACAAGAAAAATGTCTCGAATAGTAAGAGGAGGCCATAGAAGAAATGAAACAACTTTTACTAATTGAGTTGTTAGCTCAAACTAGAAAGAGCCAATCCTCGTCGTACGTTTCTGGTCGGCAGAAAGGAAATCGACTCGTCCAAATAAATGAAAACAGCGAGGACGCGGATGAAGAAGTACCTCCTCATTCAAGAGAGGAAGGGAAAGTGAAGGTTATCATCAACCCTCACGTAGAAAAAATAGAGAAGATGGAGAACCAACTACAAACTCTCCTTCATCGCAAAAAACTACAAGAGGTGGGGGTAGTCCGTCCATATCCCATAGAATGGGAGACCGTACCTTATCCTGCAAAATATAAACCGTTGAACCTTCAGTCATTCGACGGTAAAAGTTCGCCGCAACATCACATCTTCTACTTTCTGTCGTAGACAGGACACCTCATGGGGAATGATCCGACTATGACTAAGATATTTGCGAGCACTTTATGGGGGCCCGTATTTACCTGGTTCATGCAGCTATCTCAGGGAACAATTAAATCATGGGCTGATGTAGAACGTGAGTTCTTAGCCCGATTCTTTGAAGATGATACAGAAGTCTCTATACTATCCTTACTAGTAGCAAAACAAGAGGAAGGCGAGACGGTCAAAACTTATATCGAGCGATTCCGAGAACTCTCTGTTCGATGCCCACATGGCATAATGCAGGACACTCTTATGGAAACCTGCAGACACAACATGTTGACTAACGTTCTAGATAAAATGGGCTCGGTCGAATCCAAATTATGGAAAGATCTGCTTAAGCAGGGTGAACAGGCCGAAGATATGCTTCAACGCCTCAAAAAGCAGCAGTCCGCAATCGGAGGCCGTACAAATGAACCTCTATTCCATTTCTCCCGTTCTAAAGGGAAAAACATAATGGCAATGGCGGTAGAGAACACACCGAAACAGAAAGTATGGCCAACTATAAACAACACAGCAAAATTACCCAGGTTTCAAAAGCAGTATTCGTTTAAGGATGAGCATACTGCTATTATATTCAATCTGCTCAGCAAACGCAAGATGCTCAAGTTGTCAGAGAGTAAGAGGTCTGAAGAAGTTGGGAAGACTAACGATCCGAATTACTGCCTGTACCACCGGATTGTGGGTCACCCTACAAAAAATTATTTTATTCTAAAAGACAAAATTCAAGCGTTAATTGACGCTGGAGCAGTTCAACTCAAAGCTGAACAAAAAAAGAATTAGAGCTAACTCGGACATATTTAATGTGGATGGTCTAAAGGTACCACTTGGGCTCATAACAATTCCAAAGACGAGCTCAGAGCGGTTAATTTAAACCTCCATAATCTGCAGAAGAAAGGGTTAGTCTCTTTTGCAATAGAGATGCAGGGGGTCATGAGGGTGCATCCAGACCTTAAAAAAAATGCCCAACGCCGATAAGGCAACAGGAAGAGAATAAATTTCTCACCAATCCTACCATACTGGAGGTAAAAAGCACGAACTACCCAATGCCGACAAGGCAACGGGAAGAGAATAAATTTCTCACCAACCCCACCATGCTGGGGGTAAAAAGCATGAACTACCCAATGCCGTCAAGGCAACGGGAAGAGAATAAATTTCTTGCCAATCCCACCATGCGGGGGTAAAAAGCATGAACTGCCCAATGCCGACAAGACAACGGGAAGAGAATAAATTCCTCACCAACCCCACCATGCTGGGGGTAAAAAGCATAAACTACCCAACACCGTCAAGATAACAGGAAGAGAATAAATTTCTCGCCAACCCCACCATGCTGGGATTAAAAAGTATGAACTGCCCAATACCGTCAAGGCAACGGAAAGAGAACCAGTTTCTCGCCAACTCCTTCATGCTGGGGGTAAAAGTATGAATTGTCCAACACTGTTAAGGTAAAGGGAAGAGAAAAAGTTTGGCATTTAAGCCAAATAAAATTCTCGACAACTCACCATACTGAGAGAAATAGTATGGATAGCCAACTTAAACGGTAATTGGTAAAAACTAATCAAATCCGTTAATACCTGTGGATTTGCTAAAAATCTCATGACAAATCTGTCACAACAGTATCCTTATTCGAATATAAGGATATATCGCTGCCCTAAGCTGCTAAGGCAAAGGGAAGAGGAAAAGTTTGGCATTTAAGTCCAAACAAAATTCTCGACAACTCACCATACTGAGAGGAAGAGCATGGCTAGTCCAACTTAAACGGTAGTTGGTAAAGACTAATCAAACCCGTTGATAGCTGGGGTTTATTAAAAATCCTAATCAGGTAAATCTCTTGTCACGTTAAGATTTCACCTCTAACAGCAAAACTTTTCTCGTCATTTTTCTCCAGCAGAACAAGTGACACTCCAAAATATTTGTCAAGTTAAAATCATAACTTTGATATCATAATTCAAAATTAAATGAGATAAAATCCGATTAAATCTCCTGTCATGTTAAGATTTTACCTCTGACAGAAAAAAAACTCACACTTCATTAAGTCCAATATTACAAGTTCTGATAAATTTATTTTTTGATATCGTTAAATTAAAAATTACCCCTGACGAAAATCATCTCCCTATCAAGTTAACAGTTACCTCTGATAGTCCGATTCCAAGGCTAAATACGTTAACCGTCATCTCTGTTTAGTCAGCTTGTTCCTATCACGACCAGATCCTCTGAATATGTTGAGCTCCAAGACACGTTTAATGTCACCTCTGTTTTTCTCTGATCCGTCATACTAGATGTCACTGAACGGTTAGGATTCTAATGAGTACGTTAACATGATACATTTGCTTGACCTAAAATAAGTATGTTAACATCATACATCTGCTTGTCACCCAATGAGTATGTTAACATCATATCTCTACTTGTCATCTAATGAGCACGTTAAAATCATACCTCTGCTTGTTATTAAATAATTGAATAAGCATGTTAACGAAATATCTCCACTCCGCGAAATATGTTAACAATTTTCTCTGTCTACCAAATCCTTTAAAATGTCTAATAGCAAAATTAAAGAATCCAAAGTGTTTCGAAATTCAGTGCGACTCAATACAGAACTTCGAAAACTTTGGAGGGGTTATGTAGACACCTTAAAAAAATGGGGGGAAATTCTCTCGCGGGTGGGCCCTGCGGGAGAAATCCCGCGAGACACCCGCGGGAGGGCTCTCGCAGGTGGGAACCCACGGGAGCGCTTTCGCAGGTGCCAACCCGTAGATTGTTTTCCGTCTATTCCCGTTTGTTTATTTCGCTGAGATCTCGTGATCCGATTTTTCAGGGAGGATTCGAGCCAAATTTCGAGCTGATTCAGTCTATAAAATATAGAAATTCATTCCAGAGAGAAGACGATTTGGAGCGAGCTCGTGAAATTGTGGAGCGAAGCAGAGCCATTCCCTTTCCAGTCAGATAGTTAACGGAGTGCATTAGCGAGGCTCCACTACCACCCGAACCCACATCAAAAATAGAGAATCAATCAATATTTCCGTTCTTATAATTCCTCAATATTTGAAAATCTCAATTTTCTCATTGTAATCAAATAATTTTATAATGGAAGGAAAAATTTAATTTTTTAGCAAACAACATGAAAACTGTTTTGTTACATATGATAGTGGCCCAAACTGTTTTGTTCAATTTAATTCAGTTGCTTAATGCATGAAAACTGTTAGTAGCCTAGCATAATTTAGTTTAGTTGTTTAGTTTAGTTGTTCAGTTCAGTTGTTCAGTTCAGTTTTCATGCAGTACCCACGCAAAATAATTTAGTTCAGTTGTTTAGGACATGAAAACTGTTTTGGGCTACTAACATGTGTGTTGCCTATATCATTTAGTTACATATCATTTACTGAACATATGTGTGTTGCTCGTATGTGTTTTGCCCATATGTGTGTTTTTGGCCACTAATTTTAAATTTAATAATTAGTGGCTCATTTAATAATTTATCTAATAACAACTAAACTAAAATTTTAATAATAATTTAGTTATACAATTATTATAATATTTAGTTGAAAAAAATAAATAGTACAAAAAGAAAAAAAATAAGGGGGCAGCAACAATGTTAACCATCTTGCATATGTACTATCATTTTGCATGGGTCTTGATAGCAAAAATGAAATTTAATAGTCGTGTCATATATCATTTTGTATGGACTTAAAATTAATGTAGTATTATTATATGATGCACTTGACCCACAATACATCATTTGTGTGATATATAACTCCTAATACATGGTATATATATACCTGAACCCAATACATGACATGTCCGAATAAATTATATGACATACTGGATAAACGATGACATAATCATTTTGTGGGAACATGATGACAAGTTTCTTGTATTTTGGTTATATGATATGAAGCATGTTTATGATATGCGTGTACATGATCTCAAATTCTGATTCCTGAATTCTTATTTCTCGTGATAAGGTCATGTATACAGTTGACTTGACAAGCTACGTGTTTTTATTAATTCATATATATTATGTATCATTAATATGGGAAATAGGGGAAACTACATGATGGATAAATACCGTATTGTACAAAATCTTGTTGGCCAACTCCTTGATTAAGGTGCTGAGGAGTTTTACTACAGCAGTATTGGGTGGTACTGGGCCACCGTCTGATACATGAGTCACCATGAAGGTGATGTTTGTTACTGTTTCACAGTACGGATTTTAACTTGAACACCTAACGGTGTGTCATGATTCAGTGCCATGGGTTTGAGGTTGTTCGCCATGAAAGTTGCACACTCTTTATATCGAAGTATTTTCAATAAAAGGGTTACAATCGAACGGTTTCCCATTTACAGAGGATGAGGAAGATAGCTTTTCCTCTTTGTTTAAGGCTGGGTTTCTAGGTAGCTATGGAGGACGATCCTGCTCTCCGTTGACACTCCGTACAATTTCTCTCAGTTGGCTAAAAGGAAAAGAAAAAAAAGGGCTCTTTTACTTTTGATTATAAGGGGGTAACTTCTGAGAGAAGACGTCCGTCTCTGTCTGTTCCTTCCTCTCCTTTTTGTTTCTTTTTCTCCCCGCCTTTTATAGGGGCTTGGAGTAACGTCCCGCCATATTTTGCTCGACCGTTAGCTCCCACTACTCGAGAAGCGCCGCCATATTCGTTGGGTAGTTATTCCCACGATCGAAGTAACGCCGCTGCATTCGTTTGGCAGTTATTCCCACGATCCGATGTGGCAATTCTTCTATTCGGGTCAGGTGACTTTGGATTAAACCCCCACCTGAAAGCTATGGGTAGTGTCGCGAATCTCAGCTTTAGATTCGCGAACCTGTTCCGTCGTCTGGATCGCGGACCTCAGTTTCTTAGATTCGCGTACCTCAGTTTCTTAGGTTCGCGGACCAGATGAGTTGTGGGCTTCTGTCTCTGCATTCATGGATCTGCTTTGCTTTTTCAGAATTTTTCGCCTACAAAATCCCCTCCAAAGTTTTCAAAACTCTCATGAATTTTTGAAGGAGTTTCGGAATACTTTAGATATAACCTCCTGTATTAGAACTTCTGTTGCATTTGTTTGAAGTCTGTGACTCTGTATTAGCGCCACTACTGCTTCTTGCTCTTGAAGGGACACGTCTCTGTATTAGGAGCGCGACTTCTTCATCTTTGAGTAGGAGACGACTCTGTATTAGGGTCGCGAACTCCTGTTTTGGAAGGAACACGTCTCTGTATTAGGGGCGTGCGCCTTTATCTTTGAGTAGGAGATGACTCTGTATTAGGGAACTCCTGTTTTGGAAGGAACACGTCTCTGTATTAGAGGCGTGAGCCTTCACTTTTTGAGAAGAAAACGGCTCTGTATTAGGGTCGCGAACTTCGCTTTTTGAGGAGAAACCGACTCTGTATTAGGGTCGCGAACTTCGCTTTTTGAGAAGAAACCGACTCTGTATTAGGGTCGCGAACTTTTGCGGGAAGGCTGGTAGGCGGTTGCTTTTCCATGGTGTCAGATTCGAGGCGTTTTTCTGAGCCGCATTAAATGAAAAGGTAACCACGCGATTCGAGCCGGATATCACGTCTGTTCAGAGATCCTGGCCGTCAAATCACAGGCTATATAACCTCCACTTTATGAGAGGTTTCCCTTATCTCAAGAAATTTGAAATCTGAGTTCTTCGTTAGAGCTCCTCAGACTTCTCGTCTTCAATCTCCCATAGCGTTTGATTCGAAGGGTTTTCTCAATCTGTAAAAGATGCCAAAGAAATCTTCTTCCTCTGATGCTGCCGCTAGTGGTCGTCAAGATCCTCGAGCAACCTCCAGTTCAATAGTAGTTCGGCAGGAACCCTTGATTGGAGGTAATAATAAAAAAAAACTTTCGAAAGGCAGTCCCTTTCTTATCATTTTTTCTTTACCTTGAATCTGAATGTCTTTTGCAGTCGACTATGCCTTGAATCCTTGGCCTAAAGACCATTATTTCGGATACTCTGATGGTTATGATGGGGAGAAAGAGTTTAGATTTGGTCACGTCTTTCCACATTGTACAACATCAGACAGCCAAGAGAGAGAAGATAAGATTCTCCACCCTTCTCGCTCAACATTGCGAGAGCTGATGACTAATGTATCTTTTGAAGGAGACAATAGGTCTCCGTTGTCCAAACTTGTCTTTTTGTTTGGGGACCATATTTCAATGCCCGACAGTAGTTTGGAAGATGGCGATTACAAGTGGCTTTGCCAAGTTGAAGGTCGCCACTTGTTTCTCTCCAATATGGAGAGATCTTATCCATTCTTATTCTTTCAGTCCCTTTCTGTGCCCAGGCGAATGGACTGTCACATAAACAGGCCACAAGACGGTATCATGTTGGGGTGCTTCAATGCTCAAGGTGCTTTTCCTCGTGGTACTGGGAAGAGCTTTCGCGGATTACTGCGGGATTGCTTAAACACATCCCCCCAGAGGCGAGGTTCCTATAATCGCGCAGACTTTCTTGCACCGTTTTACCAATGCATAAGGAGAGTTTTCTGTTCAGGATTTTCGTCCCCCTGGATGGGTTCATTGCTCTTCAAAAGGAGAGTGGGCAGTCTTGACTGACTTCTTCTTGAAAACCTTCAGGGATCAGCTTCATTATGCAGGGCTATATCGTGCTATCAGGGCTGTTCAGCACGGTAATCCTGCTAGTAGATTTCATTTTTTTGCTTTACTGAAATTATACAATTCTGATACTTGTACAGTTTTTAGCTCTCGTGGCGAGTTGGGCTTTGCCCTTCATGAAATGTTGAAATTTCGGGCTTACCCATGGGAGACATCCCGTATGAAGAGTATGTCCCTACCGGGGAAGAACTCCATCTGTTGAAGACCCGGGACCCTTTGATTTATAATACTTACTGGGAATTGCTCTGCCACTACCATATTTGCACCCACACATCTGACACCCATAGTTTGAAACCAAAGAAGTGGTTGCAGTATCTTCTGCCCAATTTTTCTAAGGGTAGTCTTAATTTTACTCGCTTTCCTCCAGTTTCTGAAAAGGAAGTTGAGAGAAGAATCGCCAGTTTCGAGACAGATGCTTATGTCGCTGAATCTGACGAGAACGTCTTCAAGACTGGAACGTCCTTTGAAAGTTTTCACTATCAGGCCCTCCAGCCTTTGTCCAATCCTGCCTTCTTGGCGTGCTTTTTGATGGTATGGCTGGAGAAGTGTGTTATTCTTTCGTAGGAAAATATACCCATTAGAGCCGTATACCCAGCCGTCTTACTAGCATTTGGTAGGCGGCTCAGTTTGTTGTCTGCGATGGTTTGCAACATCCAGAGTGGACTAAGAAGATTATCTGACAAATTCTGTCAGGTGAAGAAGGAGCAAAGGAAGAAAGGAGATCCGGTCATTAAGACTCCCAATCCACGTATAGAACTCCCTTATACTTATTTGATAGCTTGGCTGCTTCTACACTGCCCTACTTTGATGAGTCCTGCAGACTCGTAGATCGATTTAAGTGCTCCCAAAGTACAGCACTATGAGAGGTCGCAATGGAAGGGAGGCTACATGGCCGCGATCCGCAAAACCCTTCGTCATTTCTCAACTTTTGAGTTATTCAGATGTTTCCCATACTTCCCGAATGCTGGAAACGGGGAAGAATTCGCGGACACTGCTGGCGCTGACAAATTTACCACCCTATCCTCGGGATGTTTCTAGTGGTTGATAAACATCCGCCCAGGACATTTGGTTTTTCGTTTGGGGAACCTTTGCTATATAGAAGCTTACTACCCAAGTCGCTTTGCCCGACAGTTTGGGTATGATCAGCTTTACGTTGGCAATCCCAATAGAGAATTAAGCTTTGTTGGGAATGTTCTTGAGGGGGCTCGAGCTTGGTTTCACTTCGCCGCAGGTGGAACTCAAGCCAAATTTGATCTTCCGCTCAAAACTCCGAATTCGAGTATGAGCTTCTGCTTTTGTAAATTGTTTGCGGATGCTAACTCTGCTCCTCAGAATTTCAACGTATACCATACCAGTCTGCGGGAGATTAGATCCTGGTATGCCCAGAAAAAGAAAGCCGGCAGCACAAAGGAGGCAGGAATGGAGGACTTCAGGGGGGACAGCACATCCAACTAATCGGAACAAAGGGAAGAGGACACTGATGCACCGGTTCAGGCTGCTTCCCTTGATGCTTCTCCTGATCCGACGTCGAGGAAGACTTCTCCTCCACCGCAGTCTTCTTCTGAGAAGCCTTTACATAAGCGAAAGAGGCTAAGGCGTCTCAGCGACTTGCCTGCCATTCCGCAGGGAACTGATTCGCAGAGCATCCCATCTGGGACTGGCACTGCAACGTCCCTTCTGGTTTTTGAGTCCCTTGTTGAGGAACCTGAGGAGGATGAAAATGACTCATCTTTAACCCTCCGTTCCTTTAAGAGGCGTCAGAGTCAAGGACCTGTTCTTTGCAACGACCCTGTTCCCACTACTCAAAGGGATTCTATTCCTCCTATCGGCCAGGCTAGCGTTGAGGTCAATGCTTCTTCGGCTTTACAGGAGGACTCTGTAGCTCTTGTTGCTCAAGACACTGCCGATGATGAAGTGCGAATCATTGGGGAGACTCGCGCATCGGATCCCCCAAAAGCAGTACCTCCTTCTGAAGACCAAAATGAATGGGGCGATGATGATGACGCCAGTAGTGACAGTTTTCGCTCTTCTACTCCTCCTTCAGATCATGAAAAATATGTCTTTTTGAGTGAGGAGGTTCGGATCGAAGTCTACGGGCCTGAAGTGTTTGGTCCTGAAGTGTACGGACTTGGGGAATCCAGCGTCCAACCTTCAGGTCTTATCTTCTTTTTTCAGCAATTATGCTATTTTATCAAGCGATATTGTAATGCTTAACTGTCAATTTTCTTCTTTTTTCTAGCTCCAGTTTTGACTCCGGACTTAGAGTGCATGGACGCGAAGGTGACTTCATCAGACAATACCATTGAGGGAGCTGACACTGGTGAAGCGACCGAAGTTACTACTGCCGCGGTTGCTACTCCAGAAGTAGTGATTCCTGAGGCTGCTATGCCTACGACCTTGGTCACGACCACTCCAACTAATGTTATACTTCAGGAGGCTATGATCAGTAGCTCCACGGAGATCTCCAGAGGTGCCATTCCTCCTGTTGCGGATCAACCCGCTTTTGCCTCATCCAGTATTACTCCTTCTCATGCAGAGATCGACATGCTTGAAAGTGATTTGCTGAAGGATACAATGGTGACTTTCCTTCACTTTCTGGACCGCTGTATCGATAAAATACTAAAGGGGGTTCCTTTTGCTTCAATCGCCAATGTTCTCAACATTTACCTAACTGGTATCGTTAGCATTGGTGGGGAGGATAGAGCTGCTCCTTTTAGGCTTATGATAGCTCAGCTTTAAAGGCATGCTGAATCTCTGTCGAAAGCCAGAAGTGCTGATAAATCTGAGACAGTGAAAATCATTTTCCAAAAGCTGAAAGAGGAACAACTTAAGTCTCGAAAGGAGATTCAAGAGAAGGCAACTATTTGCAAGGCCTCTTTAGAGCAATGTCAATCAAATCGCGAATCTCTGGTTCTTCAAGTGGAGGCTGCTGCTTCGATTGTCAAGAGTCATGACCAGGCTATTACCAAGGCTCAAGAGACCATCGCCAAGGCTCAAGCTTTCTTGGCCAAAATAACCAAGGAGCGCGATGAATCAATGAGGAACCTCGTCGACTTATCGCGCCAACAGGACAATACAACCAGAGATCTCCAGGTGGTACATGCTGAATTGGCTACACTGGAGGCTGCTGCAGCGCAGAATGTTATCGCCAGTGACGAGGAATTACGTCGTCAGGCCGCTGTTCAAGCTTATGAAACCCTTCAACAAGACATTGACGATGCGGAGGAGAAAATAAAGGCCCTTTTGAACCATTGAATCGTAAAGCTATTGTGTATACTATTTGAGGCTCCCTCTTTTTTTGTAATGGTTCCCTTGTTATTTATGGAGAACCTCATTTTGGCCTTCTGAGGTATGATTCTGCAGTTATTCTTTAGAGATTTGTAACGAACTTGCCATCTTTCGTCTGAAGTTTGCGAACCATCGTAAAACTCTGGTATCTGTATATCTGTTACGCGACTTTCTTAAGTCACGTGAATTTTAGGGGTTCGCGAATTCACACTATCCATATCTGACCCGCGACCCAAGTTCCGGATCTCTGATCCGCGATGCTTCGTCTAGAAGTTCGCAGAATAGACCGTAGATTTTTCAGAATTTGTAGAGACTTCTGCGAGCCATGGAATGCAGCCGTTTGGGCGTAGAATTCCAAGCGTTGCATGCCTCTATTAATGACGAGATCTTCGGGTTGCGATATCTAAGCGTCCCATGCAACAGCAATAAATTCTATTGAGATCTGAACTGAAAATCTTGACCGAAGATTTCGGTCTTATCTCTTCTAAACTGGAGATCACAGTTAGCAGCTCGCCTATATAAGGCACATGCTCTCTTCGATGAAGGATCATTCAGCCGTGAGAAAATTTCTTCTTGACTCTCTTCTCTTTCTCTCTTTTGTAGTAGATCCACCAGCGTGGCTATATTTTCTTCTTCTTCAACCGAAGTGATGGATAAGAATTGGCATGTCACAAGACCTCCAGACTGCATCAATCCAGCGGGGTGTCTCACCGACGAGGTCCTTCTGACCGTAGTCATTTTCCTTAATTAAGGTATACATCTTCTTCTGATTCATACCCTCCTCCTCTTTCTTTTGCTTTCTTTTTAACGAGGATTTGTTTCGTCTGCAGGAGATAACCGTAGTCATTCTCCTTAACAATGGCCCAGACCCAATGAGCTCGTAATTGCTTCCAATGCCTCAAGGGGCTTGGAAGGTCTCATGTATCTTTCATGAGAGAAAAGATTTCGGGTTTGAGGCATTGTTTTTCTTCTTTCCTAGTATCCCACAAGGTTGGGGTACTAATGACCAGGACCTTGAACTTGCGCAACCCATCAGCTATATAGCTGGGGTTTGTCAGAGGTAATTTTTAACTTGGCAAATTTGGATAAAAGGAAAATCTGGTTCGCCAGAGGTAATTTTAACTTGGCAAATTTGGATAAAAGGAAAATCTGGTTTGCCAGAGGTAATTTTTAACTTGGCAAATTTGGATAAAAGGAAAATCTGGTTCACGAACTAAAGATTTTTTAGTCCGGAACCAAGAGCTTTCATTGCCGAAGTTCTGATTACAGAGAAACCATTTGCTCATGACTAGCCTAGAACTACCCAGGCCGTAGAATAACTGGTGTTCTGTAATTTTACTAAGGATAATACTTTTTCAAAAACTTGTCATTGATTGGCATTAGGACCTTGTCACCATTAGGCTTTGTCAACCGATACGCCCCGTTGGAGTGGACCGTATCAATGACGAAGGGTCCTTCCCACTTTGGCTGGAACTTTCCCCTAGACTTCTGGCTTGTTATGATTGGTCTTATAACTGACAGGATCAGATTACATTTCTTAAAAGTCCTTCGTTTAGCCTTTTTGTTAAAGGTTCTGGAGATCCGCGCCTGGTATAGCTCGATACTCTGTTGAGCTTCTAAGCGTTTATCATCCAAGGCCTCTAACTCTTGGAGTCTTTACTGATGCTTTTCTTCTTCTGTCATCCTTGTTGTTAACGCGACTAGTAATGAAGGGATTTGGATCTCCAAAGGCAAGACCGCTTCTGATCCATATACCAAGGAGAACGGAGTGGCATTAGTGGGAATTCGGACCGTGGTTCGGTATGCCCACAGACACTCTCCGAGCTTTTCGTCCCAATTCCGTTGATTGGATGATACAAACTTCTTAAGAAGTTTTATAATGGTCTTATTGAAGGCTTCTGCTAGACCATTGGCTGCAGGGTAGTACGGCGATGAAGCCACATTTTCGATCATGTATTTGTTGCAGAATCTAGAGTACACTTGGCTTACGAACTAAGGTCCGTTGTCATGAATTATTCTTCTAGGCACCCCGAAGCGATAAAGCACATGGTGCTTGATGAACTTGATAACATCTGACGATTTTACTTCGGTGAGGGAAATGGCATCAGTCCACTTTGAAAAGTAATCAGTTATGGCCAAAATGAACCGGTGTCCTCTCGTTTATTGCGGAGAAATTGGCCCTATGATATCCATACTCCATTGTTCAAATGGCCATGATGTAGCCGTTGAGTGGAGATATTCCGGAGCTTGATGTATAAAGTCTGCATGTATTTGGCAGGCCCTACACTTCTTGGCATAGTTGACTGCTTCTATCATCATCTTAGGCCAATAATAACCCATCTTTTGGATTCTATTCCAGAGTTTCGGTCCTGGCTGATGTGCTCCGCATATGCCAGCATGAGCTTCTTCGAGTCGCAGTTGGAAAGACAGCGAAGTAAAACTCCGTCGTAGGATTTTCTGTACAACGTCTGGAGTTCCGCATTGTAGTAAAATCGGATGGCCCTTCTCTGAATGGCTTTGGCTTCTTTCGAGCTTTCGGGAAATATCCCGTAAAGGACATAGTCTATATAAGGAAAACGCCAATCCCTTGGCTCTAGGCTAGACGCGTAAGCGTCAGCTTCGTTTTCTTGTGGCTTTTTCGCTTCTTCTTCGAGCTCATCCTGTGAACAGAACAATTCCTTGCTGCTTACCATAATTTGCCTTTTAGCATGCTTGGACAAGGCTAATGTAGCAACCAAGGAAGCTAGCGAATCCGCATAACTATTGAGGTGGCGCTTTATGTGGCTGATATAGAAACCAGTGAAACCGTTAGCGACCTTGATCACCGCATGATAATACCGTAAGAGGTCTTCATGTTTGACTTCGTACTCCCCTTTTATTTGGTTTACAACGAGTTGAGAGTCCCCATACGCCTCCAAATATTTGACCCCCAGTTGTTTGGCCATTCTTAAGCCGATTAGGAGGGCGTTGTATTCCGCGACGTTGTTGGAGCACGAGCTTGTCAATGAGTAAGCTTGAGGAATGATGTGGTTGCGATGAGAGACGAGAACAACTCCCACCCCCACTGTTGTCTTTCCTTTGGATTCCATTCGGGAGACGCCATCAAAGAAAAGTTGCCATACACCTTTCGAAACCGTATTCGATTCGGAAGACTTTCTCGGACCATCTTTTTCTAGAATTAAATCCTATTCCTCCAACTCTCCTGGGATTTGTTCATATAACCCAAAGGACGCCGGAACTGGATGTTCGGCCAAGAAGTCGGCCACGGCCTGTCCTTTGACAGATTTCTGTGGGACAAAGTGCATATCATATTGTGATAGCAAAATAGCCCAATTGGATAGTTTTGAATTTAATGACACGGGTTTAGTCATTAATATTCTCAAAGGGTTAACTCTCAATACAACGTAGATAGTTTGTCCAACTAAGTAGTGTCGCATTTTCTGTATTGCGAACACCAGCGCTAGACATTCTTTTTCCACGGGATTATACCGATGTTCCACCCCGATCATCATTCTGCTGAGGTAGTAAATGGCTTGCTCGTGGCCTGACTCATTCTTCTGTGCTAGCAAAACGCCCAATGAATGGCCCATAGCCCTTACATATAACTGGAAGGGACTTTCCGAAACTGGGGACACGAGCACTGGTGGCTTTGTGAGATATTGTTTGATCTCTTCAAAAGCCTTTTGGCATGCTTCATCCCAGATAAACGACACTCCTTTTCTCATCAATCTGGTGAAAGGTTGATATTTACCAGATAAATTTGATATAAATCTGCGAATGTACGCTAGCCTGCTTTGTAATCCTCTTAGCTCTTTGAGGTTACGGGGAGGTGGCATGTCTTGGATAACTTTGACTTTATCTGGATCAAGATGTATTCCTTTCAAAGTTACGACAAAGCCGAGGAATTTCCCACTAGAGACCCCCAGGAAAGACTTAGCTGGATTCATCTTGAGCTGGTGCTTCCTCATGAGGTCAAACACTGTCTTCAAATCTTTCAAATGATCTTCTTTATTTCTGCTTTTAATTGCTAGGTCATCTACGTAGCACTCCACTGTTTTCCGAAGGTGCTCATGGAAAATTACATGCATGGCGCGTTGATACGTAACACCTGCGTTCTTTAGGCCAAAGAGCATGACTGTATAGCAGTATACTCCGAGTGGTATCCTGAAGAACTTATGTTTCTCATCATCGGGGTACATCTTTATTTGATTATATCCCGAGAATCCATCCATGAACGTCATGCGCTCATACCCACAAGTATTATCTATCATGATATCAGTGATGGGTAATGGGAATTCGTGTTTGGGGCAAGCCTCATTCAAATCCCTAAAGTCTATACAGACTCGGATTTTTCCATTTTTCTTGGTCACGGGAACTATATTTGCGACCCAATCAGGGTGCTGTTCCTCGCGAATAAAACCTGACGAGATCAACTTTTTGATTTCAGCTTCTATAGCTTCCATGGTCTCTGGGCGGAATCTTCGTTGTTGCTGCTTTACTGGCTTAGCTTCTGGTCGGATCTTCAATTTGTGAACCGTCACGCTTGGATCCAACCCTGACATCTCCTCATAACTCCAAGCGAAAATATCGATGTATTCGCGGACGAGGGATATCAATTCCTTCCTCTCTTTCGAGAATAGGTTCTCACTTATAAATATGGGTTTAGGACTCTTTTCATCTCCCATATTGATTTGGATCACTTTATCTTCAGTTGGGGGCTCCCGCTGTTCAAACTGAATCTCCCACTTCATATTAAGATGTTTGTCCCAAGGGTCGTCTCTTTCTGGTGAGTTTTCCTTCAAGTCTTCGTCTTCGTGGATCGCGGAAGCCATGTTCGCGGATACCTCGTGGAAAATCACACCTGTGCTGACATCTGAATCCCAGCATGATGATTCTAATGAATGATCGTACTGTCTTTTCTCAGCCTTGTCGCTTGAGGAGGCCTCGGAAGTGGTGATGCAGCCCAACCCCCTACGGTTTTCTGGTAATAGTCTGGCGTCTTTCTTTCAGGGACAAAAGGTTGAAGAATTGTCTTCCTTCCTTTTTCGAAATTCAACCCCCTGCCTTCGGCCAGGTTGTATCCCATTTTCTTTATTATTCCCGGGAATTTTCATCATAATGGAAGAACTCGGGTTTTCTCTGTTTTCCTCAGAATCTGAACATTTCTCTTTGTTCTTGTGACTTGCTTTTCCAAATATTATGGCCTTTTGGGTTCCGTTTTTTGGAGGGACCTCAAAAACGCTTGGTCAGCACTTTCAACATCATCACTTAATTCATATAAGGATGATCAGATAGGTGCTTGGAAGGAAGTCAGAGAATATATCTCATTCACACAGTCGCTAAATGCATCTGTGCTAGTGTTTGAGGGCTCAGAGTCAACACCAGAAGAATAAGCAAATTCCATATTTTCATTTATCACCCATTCACCATCAGAGTGAATGGCGTTGTTTACATCAAGGCCTTCGAGGTTTTTCACAATGGGCTCACCATCCCAAATTACATCCTCGGATTCCGAATTTTTGGATCCTGATTCTGTATCAGGCTCTTCGCCACTATCAGAGTCATCTTGAACGGGCCGATCTGCGACGCCAAACGCATCTTGATACAGCAACGCGTCAGTAAAGTAGTTTTCAACTCCTTTGAAGGGTTGTTTTTCCGCAACGAGCGTTTTCACGTTCGCGTCTTCGTCGACATACTTCATACATTGGTGTAACGTGGAGGGCACAATTAGATTGCTATGGATCCATGGTCTTCCCAATAGCAGATTGTATGATGTGTCCGCATCTATCATGTAATACGTGACTTCCATTTTCAGGTCACCGATTTGACACTTGAGCTTTATTTTACCCAGGGGTCTACTACCGTTAGCATTGAACCCGAAGATAGTAGTGTTGGTTGCGGCTAACCTGTTCATCGGCACTCCAAGATATCGTAGCATTCTTCGTGGCATGATGCTCAAGGCCGAGCCTGGATCAACTTGAATACGATCAATCTCTGTAGACCTTATATATCCCTTGTAATACAAAGGGCGATGATGCTTATTGCTTCTGACTTGCATATCTTCCGGAGAGAAGGTGACGCAAGGGATGTTTTTACCAGAGATCTGGTGACATGTCGTGCAAAGGGACTCTCCCTCTTCGATCATCTCTGGTATGTGAACCAAGAATACTTCCGAATCTTGCAGAGCCTCTCTTAAAGCTTCTCTAGTAGATTTGGAGAGCTTCAGGAGCTCGTACAAGGTTATCCTTGCAGGGATATTGGCCAACTGTGTTAGGATGTCGAACTGGAATGACTTTCGCGAGTCTTCCGCAAGTTCTTTTCCCTTCTTCCTTAGAGCTTTGTCAAACTTCAGCTCCTTTTGCTTGATTTTCTCTGGAGATGGTTGAGAACCCGTTGTTTGGCCGTAATTCTTTAAGTAATCTTTGCGGGGGGAGGGTCTGCATCGGCGACCAAGGAATTTTTGATTTCTTTTTCCGAATCGGTCAGAGCAGGAATGATCTCATCGTCTTCGGGAATTACGGAAACGACATTAGAGGTGAAGACCCTCTCTCTTCGCTTCTTCCCAGATGAACTGGAACTCCATTGTTCATCATTTAGGAGATCAGGATGTACCCATAGTATCTCTCCCCTATCAGTTTCAAAGGGGAATAGTCCTTTCTTTTATTGTTGGTGTGGATCAAAATTTACGACTTACATCGTACCTTTATGGATGGGTTGCACTCCATTTTGAACTGTTGATTCTATCCAGTGGAGCGCTTTACCGAACTTGACGGTCACCACGTTCGCAGTCACCTTCTTCTGATGCTCTTGAAGCTTGATGACACTAGCGTCCACTAAGCCTTGAATTTTTTCTTTAAGGATGTAGCAGTTTTGGGTGGGGTGGTTAATGATCCTATGGTAGACACAGTAGTTAGGATCATTAATTTTTCAAGCTTCCTCTGGACGTTTAGACTTTGGCAACTTTAGCATCTTCTTACTCATGAGGAGGTTGAAGATGGTCTTCGTGTGCTCATCCTTAAAGGAGTATTGCTTTTGTAGCACTCGCGCCTGAGGATGAAGTTTCGGAGGAGTCTTCGTGGGTTGTGGCGCATCAGACCATTGTTTCCTTTCCCTTATACCCTCGGGGTCGGGACTTATAGTTGTTATCACCACCTCGCTTCGGTTTCTCCTCGCCTCCTTCTTCTTCAAGCCTTTGCGTAATTTCTTCAGCTTCTTCAGCTTGTAGGGCGAGATCTTTCCAAGTTGAGGACTTCACCGCTCCCATCATGGCTAGAACCTTGGTCGATAAATTATGTCGACAGGTTTCTACCAGGGTCTTTTCTGGCATCCCATGCGGACATCTGAGAGAATCATTCCGGAATCTTTTGATGAAGTCCCGGGCTGACTCTCCTTTCTTTTGTTTAGCAGCTAGAAGCGCCGGCATTGATACCTCCATATCATCTTCATAGAACCTAGTGAGAAAGGCTTTCTCCATGTCGCTCCAGGAATTGATGGTTCCCGGTTCTAATATCCGGAACCATTCAAAAGCTAGCCCGATAAGGTACTAACAAATATTCTTGTAATAATATGGTCATTTCCGGATAAATGCCCTATCTGCGACTTAAAATAGTAGAGGTGTTGGTTTGGCGATCCTCTACCATCAAAAGATTTAAGCTTCAACGGTTTGTAGCTTTCTGGGAACGGCACCGTTTCCCACTCCATGGGATATGGCCTTACTACACCCAGTTCTTGTAGGTCGCTCTTATGCATGAGGGCGTTCAGTTGGTTATGGAAGCTCTCCATCCAGATAGTATTTGCATTTTCCTCCCGGTGCATGGAGCGGTTGTCATCATCTTTATGACGTTCTTCTTCTTCTCGATTGTCATGAGGACCAAGACCTTCTTCTTCGGTCTTCTTTCCTGTATTCTTCAGTTTAGTTTTTTCTAACTCCATCAGAACGTGTAGCATATCTTTAAGCTCACTGATGACGTTCTGCTGCTGCTGGATATGCCTATCTTGCTCCTCCATTCTCCGCATGAACTCTTCTGGGACATTGTTCTGCGTCATATATGCAGAGGCAGAGTCTTCTAAGAATGAGTCAGACGTCTGTGATTCAGCCATAACAGACTTGGCTATATCTTCTTCATCAGATGAGATCCCCGCCATCTGTCTATAATTCATAGGGATCGCCACCCCACTTTTGAGTCGAGTGTGCCGAAAAACTCCTTGCTCTTCGTTGGATGGGTCTTTCGAACTCGAAGAGAGCCCTGGGTCAGAAGCTTCTTCTTCGGAGATTTTCTTTGGCTTCTTTTTCTTCTTCTTTTCTCCAACGCTTATCATGTTGGAGGTCATTGCGGGATATTCTGGCTCAGAAAACTCCAGCCCGCGTCGTCTCCTTTTTGCCAGTTGGGATGACGATGTTGATGGAGACGACAATTGATAAAACACCGAGGATCGGGCATGAGTTGAACAATGACAGTGAGACAGTACTGCCTTGATCAGTCGTTCACAGTGGCATTGAGATATATGGGATTCTTCCCTTCTTCTGTTTAGAAGTTCGCTAAGATCTCTTGCACTGGAGTCCCTTGTGACGGGCTCATTTATGAGGGACGGTAGAGTTTCAACCTCGCGGATAGGCATGCACCTTCTGCGAATTTGAGGTTCGCGAGTTTCTTCAGATTTTTCCCTTGGGACGCGAATGTATGCTCCGCGTTGATTATGGACAACTTTGACGGGTTCACTTCGCTCCTGTAGGAAACACGAGTGAATCCTTCTGCATCTTGACCAACCTCGCCCTTCGGCTTCCATATTTGGATCGTAGGTTTCTGCCGAGATGAGTTGGCAGTTTCTTTTTGTTGTGCGTTCCTGTGAAGGGCATAAGCTTTACTTCTCCTCAGGTTTCTCCTTATTGTACGAGTGAGAGGAACCTCCTTCTCCGCATGACATCTTTGCGGAGCGGGCGGTGGTCGCTTCCCCTTATTGAAGCGGGGACTTTGGTCCACTTTGCTTGAGAGATCAAGAGTCTTTATCGGAACTGACAGAGAGCCCGTTATTAAGGAAGGGGATTTCAGACTATCTTGGTCCGTTGATCCCCTCAACTAGGCTATTGCCATCTCCTTGGGGATTGACCCCTTGGAGATTTTATGGTATCCCCTTAGGGAAGTAGGGCTCTTGGAGCCTGAAGAAAGAAATTCTTCATATCTTTGCTGGTCGACGGAAATGGTGAGCGAGTCGACCATACTACCAACTAGAATGTTGTCGGATTGAGTTACCACCAAGTCACCGGAGGTGATGGTGGTCCCCAGCGGAGTCACCAATCTTCTGTTCGCCATGAAAGTTGCACACTCTTTATATCGAAGTATTTTCAATAAAAGGGTTACAATCGAACGGTTTTCCATTTACAGAAAATGAGGAAGATAGCTTTTCCTCTTTATTTAAGGCTGGGTTTCTAGGTAGCTATGGAGGACGATCCTGCTCTCCGTTGACACTCCGTACAATTTCTCTCAGTTGGCTAAAAGGAAAAGAAAAAAAGGGGGCTCTTTTACTCTTGATTACAAGGGGGTAACTTCTGAGAGAAGACGTCCGTCTCTGTCTGTTCCTTCCTCTCCTTTTTATTTCTTTCGCTCCCCGCCTTTTATAGGGGGTTTGGAGTAACGTCCCGCTATATTTTGCTCGACCGTTAGCTCCCACTACTCGAGAAGTGCTGCCATATTCATTGGGTAGTTATTCCCACGATCGAAGTAACGCCGCTGCATTCGTTTGGCAGTTATTCCCATGATCCGAGGTGGCAATTCTTCTGTTCGGGTCGGGTGACTTTGTATTAAACCCCCACCTGAAAGCTATGGGTAGTGTCGCGAATCTCAGCTTTAGATTCGAGAATCTGTTCCGTCGTCTGGATCGCGGACCTCAGTTTCTTAGATTCGCAGACCTCAGTTTCTTAGGTTCGCGGACCAGATGAGTTGCGGGCTTCTATCTCTGCATTCGTGGATCTGCTTTGCTTTTCCAGAATTTTTCACCGACAGAGGCCGGGTCCCTAGTATGCACGAGCATTTGTACAATACGAAAAATTATGCGCTATTTTATCCATCATTTAGTTTCAAATGTTAATAAGGATTTGACCTAGACTTGACATTTTTATGAGATATTTACTTGCTATTTGCATATGACATGACAATTTTGCTTGTTCTATTTTTCACTACTCATTTGACATGTTTAATACTATCGCAATTTAATTGTATACTTTATCTCTAGTATTGTGATAGTATATGTATTTTTTTGTGCTACTTTCTAGGTCTAATCACCTGGGTTTTGAACCCAGGTTTAGAGGACCGAGAAGGAGAACTAGCCCCGATTGAGGATCCATACTTTATCGATCCGACCGAGCAATATTAAGCAGTAACGTACTTTCCGGAGAATCTTGTATATATTTGTTTATATTTTTTTTTTTGTCTGGATACTATTTTTCTCCTTTACTTCTTTTGTATTCATATTCAGAGCAGTGTGCTGCTTATGTAGCTAACTCTTTGTATAAATGAAATTTTTTAAGTTTTAAACGTACTATTTATTCATGTGATTGTGCCAGCAGTTACGGTTATTCTAAGATACCGTAACTGTTGGGTTGTCTACTACAAATATTAAGCAGCGTCCTCCATTTTGGAAAGCAGCTGAAAAACGAGGGCGTTACAACCTGTAGTAGATCTATCAAAATGAGTAAATAGTTGGCATTGGATAAGGGTTATATTAATACTTATGATGTAATTCGTATTTGAGAAGCGAAAGATTTACGATGTTTTCTTCATTAATGAAAGGATTTTTTTTTTTTTCAAAGGTTTACTTTTCTAAATTCACATTAAGTTAGCCATTTGTCATTTTTCCGGGTTAGCAAATAGAATTTTTATGAGGGAATTTGGATTGATTGCAGGAATTGAGGAATAGAAGATGAATTTAATTGGGAAAGAGAGTGAGAGTTAAATGATTTTTCTAACTACAGTTAAAAGAGAATTGAAATTTTTCTTTGGATGAATGCGTAACGAGACAGATGGATGAATGAAATAATTGAATGATGACTTGCAATTTTAAGACAGATTTAGACCTCTCTCTCTCTCTCTCTCTCCCAATGAATTAGTAAAGAAATTTTGTAAAATTAACATATATACCACATCATTATTTTCTAACTTCATTCAAACCATTTATGGGATGCAGTAAATAAGTTTTCAGCTTAACTAACGTACGTGAGTTATCAACCGGAAAAAACAGTAATTTCATTATTTTTGTAATAAATTTTTTTTATCATGATCTTTACGTTATTGATTTCTTTATTATCAAATTTTATGATTTTAAAATTCATTACCCTTTCTATCAAATACGTGTTGTGTTTCTTGTAAAGTGTTAGTTTTGTGTATATTTAATAAACGACCATATCAAAACTAAAACTATATAAATTGGATATGAATGAATTTTACGAGATTGAGACTAGACTATAAGCTGAAAAAGGAGTGGGAGATGCTACATAATAAATAATTTACGCAAGTTAATTCATTTCCATTATTAGTTATCAGTGCAGAAAATAGTAATTCAATTCAAAAGGTGTTCAAACTGGGTGGCCAGGGTCGAATTTGAAACCCTATTCGACTCAAATTCGAGGGGTCCAAGCTGGGCATTTGGCAGCCAATATTTGGGCACACCCACAATTTACTTTAAAAATAAAAAAAGTTAGATACAAAAGAATTTGGAAAAATACTATAAAAAATAAAAAAAAATAAAACAACATATATGATATTTTAAAAAATAAATAAAGCGTTTAATCATTAAATTGATAATATTAGAATTTACTTGAGATATATTATTTGATTCAAATAATTTTAGGAAAATATTGTTTCACATTATTATGATTACATCCCAACTAAATTAGCACCTATTCATCTACTTTTGATGATGTATAAATATTTCTTAAAGAGAAATTTATAATTTATTTTCAACTTAGTTGTTTACATAAGTCAGTGAGTATTTGTTTCGTCGCGTCAATGGCTCTATGTCTTGCCGCCTTTTTATGTTATTGTTGAGAAAATAAAATCTAACAAATAAGATATTATCTCATATTCAAATATTATGAGTTGTTAGGATTATATTTATTTTATTAGTTTAAATTATTAAGTGTTGTTACTGAGAGACATATTGTAGCTAAATGTTATTTGATTTTATCCTTATGGATATTATTATAATTATTTATATATTCTAATTGAATGAATGAATGACTCTGAAATTTCCAATCTAAAATTTCATCATGGTATCAGAGTGATCAACTTTCTAAGGGTTTTCAACAAAACCACCCGTTGACGTTAGGCCACCTCCGTATATGCCCAACAAGCCATCTTACTCCGTTGTTATTCCATCGTAAAAGAAACTCCAAAATACTCCTCTCAAATAGTCTCGCCACAATCGACCACATCCATCTTGGTTCGATCTGGATCTACAATTTTTAGTCTCGATTCTGGCTCGAGCATGTCTTTTTTCAAATGACCTTTTTGAAGCAATTATCTCATGGTGTTCTCTGGTAAAATTCTAAGCCTCCAGCGCCATTTTTAACCTGGTTTCCTTCCAGATCTCTTCAAATATGATCATTAAGATCGTCTATTCTAGTATGGTTCTGTCCATATCTCCATCAAATGGTTTCATTATTCAGTAATTGTGATCCACATTCCATTGCATCATAATTTTTCCAATTATTCTCTTTTTCAACGGTATTATGTCTTCCATTAATATTTTACCAATTTTCTGGCAATCAATTTTTGTCCTCAAATTGTTATTTTTTTTGTGATCATGTTGTCCTTCTTATGGTGCAATCACTCTCCATCAACACGTGTGTAAAATGATTCTTGGCTTTCGGCCTTCTCTAAACATGATTACTTTTTCTGTGATCAAATCCTCATTCATTTTTTATAATCGACACGTACGTCGATTCTTATTCTTTACACGTAATCATTCATAATACAAATTATTTAACTTATGCATCATTATTTAAATGGTGTATCTCTATTCTTCATGTTGCCTCTTTGATTTCATACATATGTAACTTCTTTATTTTGCTTCTCCATCAATAAGAACAATTTATTTTCTATTCATCAGAAATTTATCCACAAGGAGTAAACTGTCAGCACAACTATTTTAGAAGTTTATCTGCAAGTTAATCCGTTCTATCTACTCTCTAACTTGCAGGAAAGTGTTGAGAAAATAAAACCTAGCAAATCAAATATTATCTCATATTCAGATATTATGAGTTGTTAGAATTATATTTATTTTATTAGTTTGAGTTATTGAGAGTTGTTACTGAGAGATTTATTGTAACTAAATGTTATTTGATTTTATCCTTTAGATATTATTGTAACTATTTTTATACTCAAGTTGAATGAATGAATGACTCTAAAATTTCCAATCAATTTCATCAGTTATCCACCAATCTTATAGACACATGAGCGTTTACACTGTTATATCCAGATTTGACTTGTGATTGACGATCAACTATTCTCTCGTGTCGAATGTATTCTCAAACCTGCATCTTAAACTTGCCATATTTGTAAATCGCGAGCTATGATAGAAATGTTTGGATACAATGTTAATCCAATTTGTTAAATGTATGTCCCCACATGACCTACATTTGATAAATAATAAACTATATTTGTTGTATGATGCATTTGATGAAGTATATACATGTTAAATAGATGAATAACCAAATCAAGCAATATGGCTAATACGGACGATATTGATAGGATGATAACAATGTGACTCCAAGATCAATTTTGACAGAGAAACAACAGATATCACGCTATGGAATCAACTATAAAACTTTAGATATTTGAATCCTTTGCAAAGCGCAACAAGATGACCGAAATTGAGTTTAAAATGAGAAAGTTGCCGATATTTCAAGATATTACTACACAGCTGGAAAAGAGTCACCTACCTACCAGTAGGTAGGATGTTTTTCAAGATAAAGGAAATATTTTTCTATCCGATCTTGAGTAGGAATGGTAATGGACGCATCATTAGCCTGGTCCGTCCAACACAATTTTTTTAATTAGAAAAATATTTTTTTCAAATTCAAAATTTTATATAAAATAAATAAAAAATTTATCCATAAACGCGTCCATTACTATCATTAATCTTGAGGGGTCGGGGTGAATTGTATTGGGTGAATTGTATACATGAGAAATTTGATTGGCACTAAAAGGACAAACACCATCTTTGTTGGTGCCCTTAATAAAGGGTTCACTTAGCAATTTGGCAAATGTGCATAGTGGGCTCACTAGGAAAGTTAGTGTGCTCCTTTGGAAACTCCCCCTTCGAAGCAGATGTCTTCAGGATTCGGCTATCGGCTCATCGGGTCCAACCCGAACCCAATCCAACTTCAGATTAAAGCTGGGAACTTCTAAAGGGGCACAGGTTTTTTCCTAGTGAGCCCAGTAAAAACTTACTATAAATAACAATACTGCCATCCAAAATAAATTCCAAACTTACCCTTCCTCCCTCTCCCGCTACCTCCATCCGTCTCGCGCGCGACAACAGGTAAATTTTTTTTTTTTTAAACCTAAAAAACTCATTTCAATCTTCAATCTCCTTCTAAAAATATGTTAATTAGAAATTTAAAAGGTGATTATTTTCTTCGTTTTGTGTATTTTCATTAGAAATCAAAACAAAAGAGAAATTTTTGAGTTGTGTCGAACGAGACGTCAATGGAGAATACAACGATGTCGTTGGTTTCATTCGAGAATCAAAACACACTTGAGGTTTGATTCCATCTTCTTTGTATTAAATGATTCGAAATATACCTTTAGATTTAGATATTCGTTGAGTATAATGAAATTAGGGTTTTAAAAATCAGTTTTCTGGTCGATGCGGGGCGAGAAACCGGGGGTTGACGTCGCGGTGCGGACTGAAAGGCCGCCCCAAATTTTAAGGGCCGGACTTAGAGTCCGGACAAAGAGAATTTGTTCGGACTCTAAGTCTGGACAAATTCTTTTTGTCCGGACTTAGAGTCTGGACAAATTCATCTCGTCCAGACTGTAAGTCCGGACGAAAGTAATTTGCCCAGAGTTAAACTCTGGACCAAATTTTTTTGTTCGGACTTTAAGTCCGGACAAAATTAATTTTTAAAGATGGTTTCTTTCCATAAGAGTGTTATCAATTATTAATTATTAATATTGTTAAATTCTTGGAACACAGGGTTATATTTCGATGCAGAGTAGGCAAGTCGATAATGAATTAGTTATCGATTATGGTTTGGACTTCACAACAAATCAGGTATGATATTATGTTTAGAACCTGGTCATATTGAAATTAGAATATTTCCACTAAAAAAATATTTTCTGTCTATTATGACTATAGATTTTTACAAATCGAGACGAACTTTGGCGGTGGGTGCGCGATATTGGAAAGAAATCAGGATTTGTCATCATGGTTTCAAAATCTGATACTGGAGGTCAATTGAATAAGTGGAGAATATGGTTTGGATGTGAACGGGGTGGACAATCAAGATTCAAGAAATTAAAGAATGATGAAGGCCACAGGGGCAGTAAAAAATGTGGATGTCCTTTTCGATTAAAGGGTCAACAGATATCAATAGGGGGCCCCGAATATAACCTGACGGTTTTATCCGGTGTTCATAATCATCCAGCAGCAGATTATTTCGAAGGCCATTCGTATGCAGGAAGATTATCTGAAACCGAGAAAAATGTTGTGCTCGAAATGTCGAAGTGTCACGTAAAGCCGAAAGATATACTGACAGCACTGAAGCAAAAGGATCCACAAAATGTTTCGACAATGAAAACAATATATAATGCACGACACAAGTTAAGAGTCAATGAACAAGGTGGTCGAACGCAGATGCAACAGTTGTTACTAAAAATTTCTGAACTCAAGTATATCGAATGGCATCGAAGCAATGATCAAACAGAATCAGTAACGGATCTTTTCTGGGCTCATCCTGTTGGCGTCGATCTTCTCCGAGCATTTCCAGGTGTTATTATCATGGATTGTACCTATAAAACAAACAGGTACAAATATCCTTTACTAGAGATGATTGGAGTAACCTCAACGAATATGTCATTTTGCATTGCTTTTGCCTTTCTTGAAAAAGAAAGGGAAACAAATTATTCCTGGGCACTTGACAAGTTGCGTGGACTGTTTCTGAACGATGTATATCCAAGTGTCATTGTTACAGATAGAGATCTATCGCTTGTTAATGCAGTTAAGCTGATATTCCCGCCTAGCCGGCATCTTCTTTGTAGATGACATATAAATAAGAATGTGTTGACAAACTGCAAGAAATTGCTAGAAAAACAGAGTGAGTGGGAGAAATTTTTCTTAATGTGGAAGCTGATAATGCTATCTGATTCTCTAGATGCATACAATGCAAATCTAAGCAATCTAACAAACGATTTCCAAGGAAAACCTGAGGCAGTTGACTACATTCTAAAAACATGGTTAAATCCACACAAGGAGAAGTTCGTGGCTTATTGGACAAATATGTGTCAACATCGGGACAACGTGACTAGCAACCGAGCAGAAAGTGCCCACGCAAAATTGAAGAGACAATTGCGAACTAGTCAAGGCGATTTCGAAAAGTGTTGGAGTAATATACATACATTACTTGAACTTCAACATACAGAGATTAAAGCATCTTTTCAAAAAAGTTTGACCTTCGTTAAACGATGTTTTATGCTGGCAGAATTTAAGGAATTACGGGGCACAGTATCAATCCATGCATTGAATTTGATCTTAGCCGAAGTAAAGAGAACTGAGTCTGTTGGAGTCAACCCTGCTGAATGTGGTTGCATCATTCGACAAACTCACAACTTGCCATGTGCTCATGAGATTGCAATATACAAAAGAGACAACCGACCAATTCCCTTGGATTGCATTGACCAACATTGGCGGAAGCTTGATATGTCCGCGAGTAAAGCATTGGTTGTTGAAGGTGTCGGCTATCAGAAAGATGTTGAGGTTTTTATTCATAACTTTATTATGTGTGATAAAGAAGAACGTACTCAAAGATTGAGGAAATTAAGGGAAATATCTACTCCAGTTTGTTCTTCATTGGCGGATCCTGTGTCCAGGGTGATCGGACATACAGTTGGCCGCAAAAGGAAACTTGATATTTCGACACGAAGGGATCCGTGTGCGTTTGAGCTAATAGCCTCCGGCTCTGATAGTGCTTCTCCAAAAATGACGGCATTGATTCCCCGCAGCGACCGTAAACCATATAAGTTAATTCCAAGAAGGCCGCATATGATCAAGGTTCGCTATTATATATAACTAATTCTTCCTATATTTCACTTGAATTTATTATAATTATAATTTTTTTGTTCCGAACAGAAATCGAAAATTGATGCCAAGACCGCCCCCCATGAACTGCCAGCAGCCCATGCGGAACAACTCCATCAAGCTCCAACTCTTGCAGATCCTGTTGAATTCTTAGCTGACACAGATCCTGCCGGTAGTATGATCGGAATGTCCGTACCTGAACTGGAGTTAAAACCTTGTCCCAAGCCCGATTTGAAGTTCGAAAACTCATTGCCTGGATTTATGTTGCCATATATAGAAGATGTTCGCGATGTCAAGGCCGACGGAAATTGTGGTTTTAGGGTTATCGCACACAGCCTTGATATGGGGGAATACCAATGGATGCAAATCAGAAGAGATTTGTTGGTTGAACTCGATACAAATTACGTCTTCTACATTCCATTATTTGGGAGTATTGATCGGATTGTTGAGCTCCGAAAAGCACTTAATTATTTTCGGGACTTTCCAAAGGCCGACTATTGGATGACGATGCCGGACATGGGACATATTGTCTCTTCCCGTTACAATGTTGTTATTTTCTTCTTATCCAATGCGCAATGCCTTACTTTTTTGCCACTCAGAACTCCTCCTCCTGCCGCAAATATCCAACGGAAAGAAGTGACCATGGCATTCGTTGCGGACTGTCACTTTGTACATGTAAGCACAATTCATTGTTGTTAAAATTAGTTTGATTTAACTAATAATATGCTTATATATGGTTATAACATCTTTACTATTAAGTGTCATTGAAAGAACTTCATCCCATCCCTCAAATTGCATTGAATTGGCACCGACACCATGATCCTATTGCACAAGGATGGGAGGTACCGTACTTACCACGGATTGAACAGTTCAAAGGGATTGTACCATCTTCGGTTGCTACACAAGATGTTATTGAGTTGTAATTTAGTTTTGTTACTCGCAGACGAGTTAATTTTGGGTTTTAATTTGATGTATCCGTGTATCAGTGTGTTAGTTAACTACTGTATTATTGTTGTGAAATTAACCATATTTTGTAGAAAATTGTATAATTAAATGTATTTAAGCACAATTAATATGGTGTTACAGTGGGTCGTCTTCCACATTTACCAATTTATTATGTAAAATATTGGGTAATATAGCGGGTTCGGAGTTGGATTTCGTTCGGACTGTCAGTCCGAACGATACCAGTTCGTTCGGACTGACATCCCGAACAGTGGCCATCAACCCGGCCTTTGAATATTCTAGTCGTTATTTGATTTATTTAGTTGTAATGAAAGTATTTATATATTATTATTGGAATTTAGGCAAGGAAGCAAGAAAACATATAATGAAATACCGATACACATCACCAACCCATTGATACACTGATACAACAATCACTGCAACACAATGATACACATGCACACAATTATTTAACCGATATAATGATATAATGGAACATGGCAACTCCGATACATTGATATGTCGACAAAACTCTTATACAATGAAATAGTATTTATATTAAAACGAGAAAAACGAACAAGAGAGAGCATTACATAGAAAAAAACCATTAATTTAACATAACTTGATATGTTTGCAAGAAATAATTTTACACCGGCCACTTCATGTTACATACATTATCCATATCATTACATAACTCGTGCAATGATCACTGTCTCCTTGTTTTTCTCAGGGGATTACGTCTGCTTCTGGTTCGAGTCATAATTGCCGTATCGGGTGCATTAGGAGTGGATTGATCTGGTGTTAGTTCCTCCACTTGCTCTTGTGGTGGTTCTTCTGACTGAGTGCAACCGGTTAGCACGGCGTTGATCTTCGTAAGTGCAGTAAATAACAATCCAGATCGCTTCTTGAATGCCTTATCCCCTTGCGCAAGTAATGGATCGATTATTATTTTTATGTGTGTATATCTCTGTTATATTAGTGGACGGAAAAACAATAAGCAGCAGAAAAACTGGTTAACCGTATTGAACATTAAAGTATGAAGATATATGGTTATTACCTCATCATCGATATTTGCCCGGGTTGCTTGAAATCCTTCCTCTGCTGGGGGTTCATCTGGTGCTACTCCAAAGAAGCGCTGTGAAACTTTAGAGAACCAAAAAATATAATCTGACGTGCAATCAGATGGGTAGTCAGCAATAGACCCATGGTGCTCTAGAAACAATACGTGATCATACCAATTTATCCACATCTCCTCAATGTGAGTGCACTTTACCACATAACTATTGGCTGTTATACCCCATGCTTCACGTAATGCTGAGAATGGTGGAGGTGGAACATACTATTGACGACCAAACTGCCTTAGTACACGCACTGGATGATACGGCTCAATCACGCTGAAAATTTTCAACGTACCCATAAAAAATGTAATTTCTTTGAATGGATATTTCTCTCTATAATTTCGATATGGATCCCAATCAACCTGCATGTACGTTGGATACAAAGAAATAAATTAGTTACTGTTTCAAAATTTGCAAACTAAATAAGTATATGAAGAAAGAGGGAAATAGTACCTGGTTGCCTGTGAGTTTCTCTAGACTTGACCGAATAGACTGCACATGTGATTGGGAGATATTGTGATCCCGTCTGCTCTTCCAGCGACAAGCAAGTGGATCACCGGTGGTAAAAGATAGGTTCGAGACCGGCATAAAACTTGGGAAATGAGCAAATATCCAAGCTTGTAGTAGTGTCAAATACCCCGCAATCTGAGCAACGTTAGCTCGGGAAGCAAGCCCAAGCTGCCTATATAACCATGCAAGAGCACCAGCACCCCATGCGAACGTATGAATATCTTCGAGATCATGCAGCAATGGTAAGTAATCAATGGAAACTCTCGTACAACTCTTGTCAGTAAAGAGCGTGCAACCAAGAAGATAAAGTAAATAAGCCCTTGCAGCACACCGAATCCTATGTTCGGTGTCAGTATCGACAACCCCGCAGAATCTTTCTCGTAACCAATCTAGTCGAACCGATACACCGCCTTTGGTATTGAGCTCATTCCACGCTTCATCATAACTGACGCCCAACGAATGAGTAATTGTATCAGCAGCTTTACGTGAAACAGCTGATACTTGTTGGCAGACGGATTTTCCAATAACAGGTAAGTCAAGTAAACACGAAATATCATCCAACGTGATCGTCATCTCACCAAATGGCATATGAAATGTGTTTGTTTCAGGATGCCATCTCTCAACAAATGCACTAACCTCAACAGCACTAATGTACTGGTAGGAGCATTTCACCAATGGATACAATGAAGACCCACGTACTAATTCCATGAAACGGGTGTTTGGCTCAGGTGTTAACAATGACCATGCACTTATTTTTCTCCAATGACTAATACATCGAAGTGGATCTCGTTTCTGTATATATACTATAGTCTTAACATATGCACACACACACAGTAGAGTAGTTTAAGGTTTAAAACGGAAATATTACCTCATCTTTTAAAACGAAGAAAGCAACGTGCGTCTTAAAACTCTTCAGTACTGATAAATCAACTGGACCCCGGTAATTTGACCCATGAAGATCATCTTCAGAGCCTTCTGCATTAGTATTCCCTTCTTCCAGTCTTTCACTATCATATCTCATCAAATTCGGAGTTTCTATATTTATTTCAGTTTCTACGGCCACTTCGATTGCTCTCTCTCGTATCGGCCGTTGGATTTGTGGTCGAGATGCTACTTTCTTCCTCCTTAACGAGGCCGTCGGTCGAACGCGAGAAGATTCTGCCGGATCCATCTATGTAACACAAAGATATTTCATTTATAGAAATATTTTATCAAAGCAATAAATTTTCTATGAGCAAATAAGTAGTAATAAAGTATAAGTATAATTTGTTACAAATTTCATATTTTATCTATTTATTTTCAACTTCTAAATTAATTATTAAATTTTAATATTAAAACCTACAATTAGAAAATAACTACTTGTTTCGCAAATTTTACAACTACGATTACAATAGTATACTTTTTCCGTAATTATAATCTAAATATTAAATAAACTAAATTAACAAAAAAATTGTACTCGTTTAGAATTTTCCGAATGTAAATTATTATCGAACCATACAAGAAGTTTTCAGTTTTCAAAACAGTTACAATGCATATAAGAATAAACAAAATAAAACAAATTAAATTTAAATTAAAGGAGGCTTACAGTAGAGAGCTCAAAAATCCTGGACCGAGAAGAAATCAGGCAGCTGAGTGTTGGGTGTGGCAGCGGACACTGGAGGCAGACGGTCGGGGTGTGGCAGCGGTAGGTGGGGGCGGAGCGCGTTGGGGCGGGCGGAGGGTGGGGGGGCCGGGCGGGGGCGGATGGGGGGAGGGGGTAGGGGCGGAGAATGTGGGTCGGGCGGAGCCGGGTGGGGGCGGAGGGGGATGTGGGGGCGGGCGGAGGCGGGTGGGGGCGGGCGGAGGGGGTAGGGGCGGACGGATCTGGATAAGGACGGAGGTGGGCGGAGAAGAGAGCGTCGGGGAGGAGATAGGTGAGGGCTGGGATCGGACGGAGCTGGGTGGGAGCGGGGTGGCGGCAGCGCGGGGGGGTTGGGAAGGAGAAGAGAGTGCCGGGGGGGAGGGGGGGTTGGGAAGGAGAAGTTCAGTGGGAGAGAGAGTGAGATGCGAGATATAGTAGAAGTAGAAGGGTAATTTGGGAATAAATATGTGCTCACTAAGAAGTTCTCTTCTTTTCTTAACTTAAATTAAACTGGGCTCACTAGGAAATCCCGGCTCACTGGGAAAAATCTTGTGCCCCTTTAGAAGTTCCCATTAAAGCTCCGTTCGCAAGTCGGAACCCGTGTCTTTCCCTTTCGCCGGTTCGCCCCTCTCTCTCCTCTCTTAAGTTCTACCATGGCCGCGGAGTCTCCGACGTCGGACCGCAAAGGTGAGAAGCAAGGGCAAAATATCCAAATCTCTCGAATTCACGATTAGGGTTTTCTTCACCTCAATCCCAATTGTTCCTTTTTTTGCAGTTGTGGTTCACTTGAGAGCGACGGGCGATGCCCCGATTCTTAAGCAAGCTAAGTTCAAGGTCCGCTTCAATTATTTCTTTCTTTTATTTTTTCATCAAATTAGGCTCTTTAAGGAGTGCTTTCACTTGCTTTTCACTTTGTTTTGCATAATTTAGTTCGCCATAGAAACCCTAGCAAGAATTAGATATATAATTTACTCCGAACAAATATAATTAGTTCACAGAAACTACACCGTATATGCATGTGCATTGAAGATTCCTAAAGAACTTGTAGAAAATGAGATAATTTTGATTTTTTACAAAGAATTTGAAAGCTGAGAAGTAGGGATGAGAATGGCTCATATTCAGAATTTTGAATTACAAAAATAAAATTTCATTTTGTTAATTCAAAATTTTGAATAGGATGGACTAGGGTTGGCCCTTGAACCCGCCCATTCTCATCCTTAGTATTGAGAAATGACAAAACTATTCGAGTAGACAAAACTATTTGAGTAGTTGGCATTTGAAATGTATGTGTTGTTAATTTGTTAAGATGACTAAAAGTTATTGAGAAAACAAAATGTTTCATCGGAGTACATAATTTCCTTTTCCTTTTGGAGGATGCTAGTAAGCTTACGCAATAACCCCATAACGAGCGAAAGGATCCCCATCATTGTGAGAAAGAAGCTTCCAAGTTCCAACTTAGGAAAAAGAAACTTATTTTGATTACACCGAGTCTTACATGACAACTGCTAGAATCCTTTGTCCATAATTTTCATATGCCATGAGTATGTTTCCACAAGCCAATACGTAGGCCTAAACACCTCCGTATGTTGTAATCTTGAGTTGCGTACAAGTATGTCCCTTTGGTGTGCCGTACAATTTCAATAAAAAATTTCCTCTTAAATCAACCATGAGGAGATTCGTAGCCATGCTCTTGTGTGAAGGAGGAAAGTGGTTATGTGCAGGTGGTAACACTCAATTGACCGGAGAATATAAATTACAAATTGATTTATTGAACTTGTACTTTTATTTGTTGATCAATGTTCTAAAATCTAAAATTTTTGCTAAGTTAGGTGTGTAGCTAGGGACTATGTTAGGTCGGCAGCTAGGGACGTTCTTAAAGCATATACCCAATCTTATAAAATAATAATAGTAACAATGAAATAATTATAAACAAATAAAAAACTAGGGAAGTAGTTGTGTAAAGGAACTATCCCCACCTAGTGTGCCTAAATGGTTAGCCAGGTGCCTGAAAGTCTCTAAGTATCCATCTTTCCGAACATTCAATTTCTAACTGGTAATAATTTATAAGTAATGACATGCTAGTTATTGTCTTCCTGAACGTTTCTCTTGTCAGTAAATTTGCCGGTTGCTTATGCCTGAATGAAATGGTCATAATTGATTGATAAGTAGTGAATGGAACTTATATCTCAGATTCCATAGAGTTTCATCATACTTCGAAACTGCCACTTATCTGATCGTGTAGCCTTCTGTTAGAATCTAATTTTTTTTTTTTTGATATATTAGTATTTTGGTTTGTTCTGAAATGTTTGTGGCATCACCTCATCTAAGTTTATTGGGTATGTGTTTCTCTGGAAGATTAGCATAGCCCACCTTCTATTCGTGTATTAAAACCTTAAATGTTTGTGAACAAACTCTGTGCCAGATTGCGGGAACTGAGAAGTTCTTGAAGGTCATCGAGTTTCTTTGCCGTCAACTTCATCGAGATACATTGGTAAACATACTCCTTTAGAAATTTTTTTGTGTTATACCTGGACAAAATCACTAATCCGCAGCCCTTCTCAAACAGTTTGTTTACATCAATAGTGCATTTTCGCCCAATCCAGATGAATTAGTAATGGACCTATACAATGTAAGGGCTCTTTCTCTTGGTGAATTTCCTAATTGGTTGCAGTGTATTTGTTTTAAATTAGATTATTTTGGTAATTTCTGTACAGTAACATGCATACTTCAAACAACATGCACGTGCATGGACAAAAGGGTAACTATTATGTGTTGATGATACATTCCGTATGTCGTGATAATAGATAGTATCTCTACAATGTCTGTTCATCTTGCTTTACACATGTTGCATTTTGTAATGCTATACAAGCGATATAACCAGGATAGGGATGGTAATGGACGCATCCATTGGTCAATTTTTGACCCATCTTATACAAAATTTTAAATTAAGAATGAAAATTTTATTTTTCTAATTAAAAATTTTGTATAAAACGGGCCAAAAATTGACTCATGGACGCGTCTATTACCATTTCTATACTCGGATGCTACATGTATCAAGTACTGACGAGTGAACTACTGCAAATTTCTTTTTTCTTGTCGTTTCTACTCCTTGAATTAGTTTCTTCCATAGCTTATTCATTGTAGAGATCCTCTTGATGTGTGAGATCGCAAAAATTGTTGGGGATTTATATCAACATGTAAATGTAATACCCACCAATGAAAAATGAAATTAGGAAAAACTGGGCCAGATAGATGCAAGTACCAATGCCACAAGATATATTTGAATTAGGGAAAGCATTTTGTAGAATTGAACAGAGAAAATATAAAAGCTGGTGGTACATGAGTCTTCTAGAGTATGTTCAACATACCACCACAAAGTCAAACCAACCTCCATAAGTCTTCTAGAAAATGATCAATGTACCATACAAAAGTAAACCTACCTATTATTTGAGCCTTGATAAACTACTATTGTATTTTATGCTTTTTCCCCCTCATTGTCAACTTCAATGGTGTGTGCTCGATCATGTCTGTGGATATCAAATTAGAGAGAATCACTTACAAGTCTTTTGCTCATCCTCCCACCACCTTGTTTGAAGCCTTCTTTAGTCCATGATCCTGTTTGAAGCTAATGTTCTAAACTGCTTGGTTAGCCTGCCATTGTTATTTGATAGAGGTAATTATAGACTTAATTATCCACTTCATTTCATGCAAATGGGAAACACAAGCTCATCTGTATCCCTTAGAATTGATTGTGCCTATTTCCCATCGTTTATAGATTGGTTTTAAATATCAGCCCAAACCAATACGTATCGGTTGATTTGTGTAGATTTCAGACTAACTGATGCGATGTAGGCCTCATAATATTGTATCGGCCAAAACATTTCAGAGTATTAGGCAGAAATTATCAGGTGGTCTTAGCATGGGTATATTTTCTCTTCCAATCTATCCAGTTTTGTAGTCAATAAGTTGGCAATGGTTAATAGTCAAACACATACCTCTTACTTTCTCATGCTTCAATCTCTTGTGTGAAGTTCACCTCTAATGATCCCCTAGGGGAACTATTCTTGCTTATTCACAATGGTCAAGTTAGCAAGGAAGCAACTAAATTATTTGAATTACTACCTTTTGCTTATTCCCAAAGCTCAAGTCAACAAGGTGTTTTGAACATATTATTCTTTTAATCATTTTCTACCCTCTTTTACCTAGCATGATGTTACTAAAAGATAAGTGTAAATCTCATGAAGAAGATATTTTTTACAGTACCTGTCATTATAACCTGTAATTACAAAAGATGAGATAAGATGCTTCACAAATAGAATATGTTGCATGCTGGAAAGTAATTAGGTAAGTCCTTTTTAAGTCATGTCAGTGCGGTTTCCCTCCTAATGTATGAGTTTGGGAAGCCTTCGGAGATCTAGTAGCCAGTCAATACTCGTGTTTGTCTTGAAGCGTGATTATCAACTGACAAGTTGCTGGTTTTGTGGATTGGGCTTTAGGTACAAAGTATTGTCAGTAGCTTATCTATTGAAACTCTGACCTCATGCATTTTGGGAAGGTGAGGGACTAAATTTATCAAAGTAAAATACTTCCCTCCTAAGTTCCAAGCACATCATCGAGTCCACTGCTACTTCCAAACTGTCCTATTTGGGAAAGAGATTCACCAACCTGTGAACATGCTCAAAGCTAACTCAATCTGGTAACCTAGATGGCTATTTCTAAGTGGACCAAAAATTAACATAATTCCCATCATAGTTATGCCAATTTCTTGCTGAGCAGCGGAGGGCCAAACACAATGTGATTACTATATTGGTCCTTTTTACAATTTCTTCTGCAAGTATCACTTCATGTGACTGCTGAAAGTATTTTAACTCAGTTCCATTATATGTGTAGGAATGATGGTGTCATGTTTGCATTTTATTCTTCTTCCTCGTGTGTGTGTGTGTATAGAGAGAGAGAAATTCACTGGCGGTGATGGAAGTTTCTTCACTAGCGCTTAGGTGACCCAATAAAATAATTACACGTAGCGCCACTCAAGATATCAAATCTAAATCAATTTTTTTTCTCTCCCCTCATAACTATTTTCATATTTTATTTGTTATCTTGAGTGGTGCCATGCGTAATTATTTTATTGGGCCACCTAAGCGCTAGTGAAGGAACTCCCTTCACCTGGCCTGCTAGTGAAGGAAGTCTTTTCACCGCCTGTGAATTTCCTGTTTTCTCTCTCTCTCTCTCTCTCACACACACACACACACATATATATAATCTTCATTAAGTCGCAGGGCACGTGTAATAAAGAATTCAACAACTTGAGGTGCTCAATGTCATCTGTCTAATGCAAAGTTTACCTTGTTAACAAAGTTTGTGGAAACAATAGCATGCCATTTCACTGAGCAGAGCTCTGACCTAGCTTGATCCCCTCTCTTGGGATTGAACACAATAGTTTGTTTGGGTTTTAATATATAATAAACGGGGGTTTCTTTGTGGAAACATTTCTTTCTAACCTGTTTTTACTTGTGATGTTATAACAGAATTTTGGATTTGATGGCAAGCTGGTGGTTAATTATGCTTGCTCCATGGCATGGGGCTGATAGCAGGCAGGCTGGGGAATTTCATAGTTGATTCTTCACAGCTTAACAACGTATGAGAGGAGATAAGAATTAATTCACAATTCTTGGTCCTAACTGTTTACTACATTTACCATTCCATTAGTAATAGCAGACCAGCCATTTGTTTTGCTTGTAAATAACAATAAAAAATCTTCATCTTCTTTCTTATGTAAAACTCAAAGTTTGACACACCAGTCTTTGCCTTCTTGTTTGTGTGTATATACTATAATGGTGAATGATAGAATACTGCATTCTCATGTTTTCATTCTGTGAAATCTTCTCTCATGTCTTTCTATTATATTATGAATCATTTTGCTAAACTCGGTTTCATAGTAAAATCTAGAATTGAGAACTATAGTTGGATATCAGGTGGTGTTCACAGACTAGCTGTCCATGTTCTCTTCTCTAGGTTGCTAGCTGTGTTTGATAACCATTTTAGAGGCTGGTGATTTCTCTGGGACCATTTTTGAGGTCATTGCCAACTTGTGCCAGTTATGAACATTACTCTTTTAACGTTCTCCAATCATTTCATAAAACCAGATCCACTTTAAGTGGGAGAAGGCTTGTTTGGTTTTGTTGATTGGACATGAAAAACTTATGGTATTGCAAATATATTAATTATTAAGCCTATTTGATCATAATGGTGAGGTCCACTTAAGGGGATAATGAAGGCTATACTTGATTAGGGATTTGATAATAATGGTTAGATCTGATTAGAAATATTATTTGATTTAGGTTTTATTGTTGAAAATTTCTTTAGATTTGATTTATTATTAGGGATTTTATTAAATTTTGTTTGTTTTCTATTAATAAGATTTGTAAATAGAACTTTCAAGCAAATTATGATATATGGGGATGAGGGCTTGTCCCATCCTATTAAAAAATTTGAATTATAAAAATGAATTTTTTTTAATTCAAATTTTTGAATAGGATAGGCTAAGAGGCCCATTCTCATCCCTAAACTGATATATTATTGAAAATTTCAATCCTATCATGCTGATTACTATTGTACTTGAAATCTTTCTTCGTGGATTTATTGAAAGTTGGCGTGAATTCGCTTGGCTGATGAGACTTGAATCCTAAATTGTTCTTCACCAAATCCATCAAAATCCCTAAATTTTAAATCCTAATTTACCCTCCTGCAAATTTTAATTAGTTTTTGTACAACGTCAAATTGGTATCAGAGTTAAAAGTTCCACCTCTTCAGATACTCAAGAGAGATTTTTCCCATCTCCATCTCCTTCATCTTCTATTTTATTTTTTTATTTTCGTTGTTTTAAAAGAAAAGGAAAAGAAAAAGAAAAAAAAAGGAACAGGAAAAAGAGTGAAAAAAGAACAAACCAAAAAAAAAAAAAAAAAATAGAGAGGAAAAACTCGAAAGGGTTAATTACAGAAGCTACCTTTATATTCTTGGGAGTATATCACTAATAATCCTTATAAAAAAAATTTACATAGAGGCTCCGGATAGATGTATGAGTGAAACAAAATGTATTGTTTTTGTTACACTTGAACTCCTATCAGGGGTCTCTCCGCAAAATTTTTTTTGATGAGGTATTAGTGATTGATCTCAATATTATATGAGTATCCATTCCAGTTAACCCAATTTGGAAAGAGAGAAAAGGGGGAAATAATTTTTTTTCCCTGACAATCGCATAACAAAATTGATCAAGTGAACTAGGCAACCACATCTTCGAGGTCTTGATGTCGAATTCATTGCCTTCATTAGGTCTATCGGAATCATCACCGAACGAGTTATCAATGAGGCCCTGCTGCCTCCCCCAACTCTTCTCCCTGCAAAGATTGCCGGTGCAGCTTCCTATGACCATGACTTCAGCTTCCATCATCAACTCCACTCCTATCTTCCTCCCCTTGCTGGCATTTCGTCTCGAAGCACCCCTCTTCGATTCCCTCTCCTGATTGAATCAACGTGGCAATTGATTGAGGGCAGCAACAACAACAGGTCCTTTTGACATCCCTCAAGCCTTTAAAGCTAAGATCCACCCTCATAGTCGGAATCCATGACCCGTTGACTTCACTGTCGAGCTCCAACCATACCTCTGCCAATTTCACAACCACTTGTCGCGTCAAAGGGGGCTGGTGAAAGGGGATTGGTGTTGGCGTTGCCTGATCAGATTCTCTCTGTTGCCCTTGCACCAAAACTGGCAAAGCCCTAGTCACTAAATCCATAGTCTTGACATTGCCATCTTCGATTATTACCTCCTTCCATTAACATCGACAAAAGCTGAATCATTGACATCCCATTAGAAAGATTTCTAGTGAATTGCGAATCCATAGATCTAGAGGCGACTACATCCATTTAGATTCAAATTGGGTCAAGACCCAAATCCAAATTAGTCCAATCCAACAATCAAACAAATGCTAACCCGATTAACAATTGCAGATCCAACTCGTTATGTAGAAACATGCCTGTTAAGGGTATTTTGTGTGATTCAAAACCCATTTCAAATCCAATTTGAGCCAATTCGGAAGCAGTCGTCTTTTAGTCACCAACACTTGCTAAAGCTATCTCAGGACTTTCGTACAAGATTATCCGCTCTCATTTTGAGTAAATTTTTTAAGAACTTTAAGGGATCCTACGTTTGCGCTTTAACTACTCACCCCCGTAGGTAAAATCTAACTTCACCTAAATTTTCATTTACTAAATTCTTTGCAAATATTATTAGATTGCAATAGTTTATTAACAACATAATTACTTGCTTCTCTTTAGTGATATTCATAATTTTTTGCTATTTTCATCAAGTTAGGATTGCATATCATTTGCATATTTAACAATTGAGCTATTTGAAAATTTTAATTGATTATTTAGTATATGCATTTAGTTTGTTCAAGTCTAGGATTTTGCACCATCATTTGCACATTTGGTTGATTTGCATTGCATAATTCATTCTAGGTTATGTCACAAACTTGTCTCACTTTACTGCATGATTTAGTCATTTTCTAGGGTTAGGTAGATGTAATTATACCTATGATTTGCTTGCCGTTAGATAGAGATTAGAAGAAATTTTTTGGTTTATAGATTCCATATTTTTTAACTCCGCCAGTGCTGTGCTTAAAGATTTATCCTTTTACTGTCTGTTCCAAGGCAGAATAAGGGAGGAGAGTTGTGGTAGGCCGATGACATGTCACATATTATGACATGAGCCAAAATATAGATTTCATATTTGATGGTTATGTCTCTCCCCGTGTTTTTATTAATTGGTTGTTTGATATGGAGTACTATTTCGATTGTTATGAGATGTTTGACAGTTGTAAGTTTCAAGTCTTTAGAAGAAGATTACTGGAACAAGCTGAAAGTTTTTGGACTTCATTGGAGATAGTTGTGAGGCGCAATATGGAATTTATAGATTCTTGAGAAGAAAGACTTATAGAGGAGTGCTTGTCGTGTTGTAGAAATTGTCTTATTGATATGTTGGAAAGGAGATTCACTTAAAGTGTTAAAACACAGTGCTCTAAGTGTGAGCGATATGGACACTTTGACTCTCAGTGTACCTCGATCAAATGTTCTAAGTGTAGCATATTTTAACATTATAACTATGAGTGCCCCTTAAAAAGTCAACATATAGATATCGTGTCTACTGATCATAATGACGATTCGAGAATTATTGAGAGTGTTTATATTTCCTGAGGATAGTACTAATATCATTGATGACCCACTATTAGAATTTAATACACTTATTCTTGTTGCGAATACTTCTATTTTTTATGTGGTTACCAGTGATATAGTTAATGATTTAATAGTCTAATACACATGCACCTATTGAGATCTATGTTTGTAAGGAGAGAGAAAATGATGTTCATGATGCTTTAGTAGAGTGTAGTGCACCCCCACATGATGCTAAAGTGTCACTTTTTGATTCTAGGATAGAGAAAGAGATCGAGTTTGAGATAATTGTAACTAGTGAGCCCTTAAGGTTACTTTCTATGATTTTCCATGTTACTCCTAGTATTTAATCTCGTAGTGATCTGTTGGAGAGCTTTCTTCCACCATTCATCAGCTTCCTACTGAGTGCAGTGATGTTATATCTCTTTTCAGGAGTTATACCATGAAATATGTTGCATTGTATTTACTTGTTATGTATGGTGAGATCTCAAGATAGATAGTAATTTGCAATGATGGGTACAAATTTGCTGTATATTTATATAATATGTTATAGGAATTTGTTGTTATAATGAGGTGATAGTTTATATTCTCCTTGAGAGGTTCCCGTAGAATTATGAGGAAATTAGACATTCAACGTACATATTCTTATGAGCTTTCGATAAGGATTGCTTCTATCACTTATGACCTGGATATTTCGTGAGATTCTTATGCCAGCCAAACTTTCACTAAGAATTATTCAATTATTTTTATTGCAAGTGTCTCTCTAGATCTACTATCATCTAAAGGTGATTCAGTGCAGAAGTCAATTATACTTTCACCGTCTTGTTTCAGACTTGATGCGCGAGTGACAGTTTCTTGGCCGCCATCATAGTCGATTGAGATATTTTGTGTAAGGATGCTCATCAGTTCAGTCTGGACATACTTGACATTTATTATCTCCATATTCTTTGGGAATGAATGTTTTGAAGCTGGAGAGAATTGATTTGATAATAAATGCCAGGTCTAATTAGATATTATATTTGATTTAAGTATCATTGTTGAAAATTTTCTTAGATTTGATTTTATTGTTAGTGACTTTAATAGATTTAGTTTGTTTTTTATTAATAAGGCCAAAACTTTCGAGCAAATAATGATATATTATTAAAATTTCAACCCTAGCATGCTGATTTGCTATTATTTGTGAAATCTTTTCTCGTGGATTAGTTTAATGTGGACGTGGATTCGCTAAATGTTGACATGGATTCACTTGGGCGCTAACACCCAAACCCTAAATTGTTTTTCCCTAAATCCATCAAAATTTCCAAATTCCATTGTCAAATCCTAATTTTCTCTTTCGCTAACCCTAATTGTACTGCATCCAACTGTGTAGATTTGAGCTTAGATCCCTTCAGAATATATGGTTTTGCATTAATAAAATGAAAATTTATCTTGCTCATTACATGCCTGCGAATCAGTTAATGTCATAAGTTTCTTGCAAATCAAGTGTGTGCATACATGAATGCTTTTCATATCAAGTTGATTGGATATTATATGAATCCACTGAGTTTTTATTCTGTTATATGTTATGAAGGTTAAGATCAAAGGGTTGGGTTTGTAATTCATTTGTCCTACACTGTTGCATTTAATTGAGTTATTCTAAAGCTTTCAAACTTCTTTTTTTCCCCCCTTTTTCTTTTTATCTTTTATGTACTATAGGAGAACCATAAAACCATAGTAGCATGCAGTGTTATCTGTTTCATTAAACTCTCAGTTTGAGAGCGAATGGTGAATACTCGAAGAACTTGACCAGTACTTGGACTAGTCATTAAGAGCTCAAAATATTAATATTTTAATATGTATATGGGAAAACAATAAATATGTAAATAAAAAGAATAATCTAAAACTTAAAAATCAAAATAACTCAAATATAATAGAACAAACTTCATATTTTACCAATATCTTATTTCCATCTACTCATCATCCGTCCTCATATTGAACGTCGTTATCGTCCAATTCCTCTTATGCATAATCATCTTAGAGAATCAACAAAAACTCTTAGTCCCTTTGGCATTTGTAAAGTTAATTATTAAAGCATTGTAAGTATCTGATTTCAGAACATAGGTTAGATGAAAGATTTAAAAACAATTCATGATCTCAACTTTGAGTTTCCTTAAAAGCGACCAACTTGCTGACTCGGCTCCAATTTAAAAAATATGATTTCAAAATAAATAGAAAAAATAAAAAATAAATGAAAATAAAATTGTAAATATTAAGAGACAGATAGAAGAAAAGAAGTGAAAATAATAATCAAAAGAAAGAAAGATCAATTTTACCCTCTTGCTGAGGTCATACCATCAAGAGATGTTATCCCGATCATAACTGTTCCCTGAATATATTACTGCGGCCACCCACAAGCTCGTGTCGATGTTGCTTCGCTGAATGCCTTGAAACCGCTTTAGTAATCGCCGATTCGTTATAGCTCCAAAAACTCATCGAGCCTAATCTCTCGCCCAACGACTTTTATAACAAAAGCTGATTAAATCGGGTTTGGATGAAAATATTATGGTCTTTTTTATTTTTCGGTTCGATAAATTTGAATACGTGCTTCATAATCTGGACTCGGCCAAGTACTCGCCCGAGTCAAATGAGTACTTATTTTGTCTTTTTTTTTTTTTAGTGAGTCGGTGGCGTAGGACGAAAACCAAATTAGGGTTTATTGCTAGAAATTTAGGGAAGAACAAAAAAATATAATTTTTGTAGAAATTTAGAACTAAAATAAAAAGATAAAAATTGATTTGAGAATCCACCCAGGTGATCTCTCACCCATTCTCAATGAATTCATGATAAGAGAATTTAAAAATTGTTTTGGAAATCTACCTAGTTGAATCCACGCCCATTCTCAGCGAATCTACGAAAAGAGATTTTAACATGCGAATCCATGCATAGTTTTCACAATTTTTTTCATTTTTCATTTATTCCTCTATCAATTGCTGATTATAAGTCTTATTTATGGGAAATTTCTAACAATAATAATAAGAAAAAAATCATATCAAAATCAAACAAACTCCTCTCAGATCTGATTTCCAAAATCAAATAAAATTTTATAAGATCTTATTAAAATCCTGATAATAAAAATAAAAATCCTATCAAATGTTATCTGATATGATATAATTTCTATCAATTCTCCCTGATTTCAAAACATTCACCCCCGTTGAATATGGTGATAAGAAATACTAAACACGTTCAGGTTGAACTGATCTGTATCTTTCCATAAAGTATTCCAATGGGGCCATGGTGGCGATTGAGGCTGTGACTTGTGTATCTCATCTGAACCAAATTAGTGGAGTTACTGCTGGTGTCTTGATGGAGGAGAGGGTGATATCGGGATTCGGGATTGCTTGACAGCAATGGAGTATGGCTGTAGTGATTTGGATGTTGTCGCTATGATACCGTTGCTAATGTTGTTGAGTTGAACAGGATGACAACGGAGTGATGGCAGAGGGGGATATGAGAAGATTGGGTTTTCTTTTCTTCTTTTTTTTTTTTTCACTTTTTCTCATCTGAAACAAGGAATCTTATCAGATTTTTTTTAAAAAAACCAAAATAAAAATATTAGATGTGAGAGATTGAAAAGGATTTGATTGGGGATTTGTGGAGATCTAGTGGAGATTTGTGGGGATTTGCTGGAGATTTGTGTAGATTGGGTTGTTGGAGCCATGAAGAAGAGGGAGGGGGAAGATCGGGGTTTTCCAATTTGATTTTGATTTTCTTTTCTTTTTTTCATATTTTTCTTCTTCCTTTTTTTTTCCTGCTCTCTGCTTTTGATTTTTTTACTCTTTTTTTATTTTTAAATAAAACTAAAATTAAAAAGATGAAGAAGGAAGAAGGAGGGGTCTAAGATGAAGTGCTTGGTTGGGTGAAGAATTTTCATGGAGATTTTTTTGGAATTAAAACTAAAATAAAATTAAAAAATTGAAAAGATGAGAAGGATGAGAAAAAGAAGTTTAGGCTCTGATACCAATTTGACGCATGACGGAGCCAAATTAGGGTTTATTGGTAGAAATTTATGGAAGAACAAAAAATATAATTTTTGTAGAAATTTAGGACTAAAATAAAAAGATAAAGATTGATTTGGGAATTCACCCAGGTGATCTCTCGCCCACTTTCAATGAATTCACAATGAGAGATTTAAAGATTGTTTTGGAAATCCATCCAGGCGAATCTACGCCCACTATCAGCGAATCCACGAAGAGAGATTTTAATATGCAAATCCACGCATAGTTTTCACAATTTTTTTCATTTTTCATTCATTTCTCTTTCAATTGCTGATTACAAACCTTATTTATAGAAAATTTCTGACAACAATAATAAGAAAAAAATCTTATCAAAATCAAACAAAATTCTCTCCGATCTGATTTCCAAAATCAAACAAAATCTTATAAGATCTTATTAAAATCCTAACAATAGAGATAAAAATCCTATAATATGATATGATTTCCATCAGTCGGTGCTTCTCTCGGAGAGTAAGTAGGGTACTCGGACAAGTATACGAACGAGTTCTCTAAGTTTTAGAACATGGGTAGCATGATAACTTGGACCATCATTAAAAATTATATGCGATGTATTTATCTACCTTTCAACTATAAACCTCAAACAAAAAAGTGAAAGCTGGTGCACGCGTGTGTTATCATAGGTTAGATCTTGATTCCATGAACTTGGATCTGCAAAACTCTGTTCTTAGCCCCCTGCATCTTTTACTTGAAGCCCGAACTTGTATCAGACAAACTTAAGAAAGCTAAAATTACTAAGGTTTTTGAACTAGATAAAAGAAGTACCATAGATCATCTTATGTTCATGTAAAGTTGCTCTGCTCTGCTTTGCCTCCCACGACAAACGAAGAAACCTCGAGAGGAGAAGCTTTCAAGAATACAATTCCTAAATTACCGGAAGAGAGAAAGCCTAGTAACTTTAACATGAGATAGGATTGCTGCGTATCCTTCTTAGTTCGGATTACCTGGGAAAGGTTCTTTCACCTTTTTTTCTGCACTTCACAAGAAGAAGGGATTCTGTTAATGATATAATAAATTGGGGGAGATCAAGGACGCTTATCACAGGTAGCACTAATCAACTGCTAACAACACAAGGTGATTATCTAGAGTCAGACTATAAGGCTACTCTCTAATGTGATTATTGTGGTAATGGTTGCAATGCTATGCTTGTTATGGATGGGTATAATATACAAACTTTCATATAGTTCTATCTTTTGTCGATAGAAGTTGGGAAGAAACAATTTATCATTGAACCAATTGAATAAGCTAAATGCCCACATAGGAGGAATAAAAAATTATGGCAGGATGATCATTGATTTGAAAGTATGCTGGTAAATCAGAAATCAAGGAGAATTTTACTATCAAGCTATCCCACAATAATTTTGCTTCAAAATCATGTGTAGGTGTTTTGTCATAATTTGTAGAATCCAGAATAATTTGATCTTATTACTTATTTAAAATCTTTAAATGTATAATGGCCATATACCATGGATTAATATTGTCCTTTGCAGGTGTTTGGTTAGAAGAATATTATCAGATTATTACGGTACTATAGTGGTTCTTCAAAGTGCTAAGCAGCTTATAGTTTTATTTTGATCCTTTACCCTAATTAAATGTCGTGGCAACAAGATATAAAGCTCAGGAGGCTTGACATGTGTTATGCGCCATTATCTGATTAGGAGGATGAAATCTGAAAAACATGACAGGGGAACCATTATTTATACTTTGATGACCTTTTGCATCTGCCAGCGCAAATTAAAGGTTTGTGGACTTCTATTCTATAGAATTCTTAGGTCTAGACTTGAATCTGAATAGAAATCAATCTTAGTTATCAATGCATGAGAGAGGTCACTCGAGGAAACACTGTGAAATTCAGTCTACAATGATGTATCTGCAGTTACCTGGAGGATTACAATTCTAATCTGAAAACAGTTACATTCGGTTAGTTCTAACAGGTGCATGTGGATAAACTTTGCTGTAGTTTAGAAAAAGGATCAAGTTTTCCTCTTCAAAGGTCATTATCAGTTCACCAGAATACTTTCTGCCACTTCATTGTGGTACCGGACCATAACATGATACAGTCTTAAAAGTTTAAGTTAGCTTTTACCAATCTTTTCCAATTAATTTCTCATAATGGACGCTAGCTAATTTTAGTATGGTATCGGTTGTCACCTCTGCACTTTAGTTTGCAAACTTTTTGGCTGCAGTCACATCAAAAGCAAGAGCAGATCCAACATCTTTGCCTTCTTTGCATATTTATTCCCATATTGACTCATATGTTCAACTTTTTCCTACAAGAGTAATGCAAGACTTTTATCTACATGAATTTCCACCGACCTCACCATTTCCTTTGACTTGCTAACCAACTTTTAATGTAATTCGGCACCAGTATTCAATTCAGGGACTATACTTTCACTTTTCTAACTCATTATCTTGGTAGGGTTTTATCCTAATTAACCAAACTAATAAGCAATCTAGTTTATTTTCTAAAAGACAGTAAACTTTCTGAATGTATCATTTGAGTTTAGATTTCTTTCCCTGCATACCTATCGTATATGGTTTCTACTTTTATGGACACCAATCAAACAGTTATCAAGGAGGGACCCGTGCAGGCATCTGGACTTGCAAGTTGCAACCTTATGTCGGCCATGACGACTCTGCAACTTGCCCACTTGCAGCAGAGAAGGAGTGAGACAGGAGTGCCCGGACCTCTGGTCTCTCGGTGGACTTTTTTTTTTTTTTTTTTTTTGTGCTCTGCCTATTTCGCTTTGTATGTATTGTTAGCTTTCTCTCTACGTGGGGCATGACTAACTGCTATTATATGTAATATTATGTTTCGTTAAGCTTATTTAATGGAACGTCACACCTACCGTATATGCTAAAAATAATTCTAACTTCTATCAAAACTTTGTAACTGTAGCTGTTTTTTTAAAATCGAATGTATCTGATCATGAAAAATCCCATTTTCCATGCAATTTATCCTACTGAGTTAATTGAAATCTCATAAGTTTTTGCAACTTTGCTAAAGGTGTTAGGATATGTCACAGTCCTATTGTCTGTCCCAAAAGAAGCAAACTAATATAATGCTGATTACTTTCTTGCAACTCTAAAAAAAAGAGCCTAACCACTTTGTTTGCCCAATTGAGCTAGTTTTAAAGATCAAATGTGTAAAGTGATGATGATAATGATGACAGGTGCATATACATTCTCCAGTTGCATTTTGCTAACAAAGGTGGTTCCTTCTTACCTATACTGAATCTAAAGGTTGTCATATTCTTCATTCAATTTAGTGTTACTTTTATTTCAAGTCATCATCAAGAGAAAAAGCCAGCTTTGTTTTTCTATTTTGTTGTTGAGCAATGAGCACTGAAGAATGATAATAACAGGGAACGGGTCACTATAATGACTTATGAGAATTACTGATGCTGATAGAATTACAGGACTTGATATTCTACTCTTTGAATTGAAATTTGTGCATTCACGATGAATATAGTTTGTTGAATAACATGTAGACTTCATGATATAGAACTAGCAGCGTTCTGTGAGTTTTTCCATTATGTGACGATTTAGTTGCAAGTAAACTAATCTATTTTGCATGTTATCCTATTACCGTGAATGTAAGCTATAAGTTTGGATCGATAACTATGTCTAGAATAGCTTCTGCATGCTCAAACATATAACTTGTTATTCAGAAATATAACAGAAATTTTAGTCCTGCTATTTTGCGAGCATGTTATATATTTTTTTTCCTGGGGAAAACTTTCTTTCAGTTTAAAGTTCTACCGTTGTTCCTTTCTTCCATATTGTTAGACTTTGTCAAATAACTTGAACCTATTCATGTGCATAACAAGAATACTTACTATGATAAACAAACTACACTGCATTATTGCTAGTGCCTTGAGAGATTCTATTATTATTCCATTGACACACTACACAACAGAACCACTAAAGTTTCAGAGTTAGTTCAGAAGTTTCTGAGAATATTCTTGATTGATATAAGATATAAAGCCATCACTTACTGATTTTAAACATGGCCAACCTAAGATTTTCCGTATTCAGTTTGATTAATACCACGCTATATGCATCAGTGGCCACGATTTCATTATATATGAGTGTGCAGTATGCAGACCAAGGTACCCTCAGAGAATTCAAACATGGGCAGAGCTCCATGCTGTCCTAATGAAGGTCTGAAGAAAGGCACCTGGACCTTGGAGGAAGATCAAATCCTCGTGTCCTACATCAACACCCACGGACCTATGCGGTGGTCGAGAGTTCCTAAAGAAGCAGGTACATTTTCTTTCACTCAAGACTATTTCTGATGCTTGTCTTGGCTGCATGCAACCTCTGATCAGAGGGTGAAATTTTCTTGTGACTATTAATTAGGCCTGAGGAGATGCGGAAAGAGCTGTCGGCTTCGATGGCTTAATTATCTTCGCCCTGACCTCAAGAGGGGGGACATAACTGAAGAGGAGGAGGACCTCATCATAAGGCTCCACAAGCTCTTGGGAAACAGGTATCCTGTTTTAGCAATGCCCTGCCTTAAATTTGGTTCGTCTACATTAGATATATATGAGGCATAGTTCAGTTTAATATATGCTTGTGTTCGGCTTGTTTCTCAATCTTGTTTCTCGTTTATCTATTTTTATGTTTTTTTTTCTTTTTTTTTTTTTTTTTGTATTGTACTTGTTTATGTGAAATCAAGTGGAGTTCAAACCTGTACAGTCACAGATTTGATGCCATCTCTGAAATTTGTTATCCGACTTATCCATAAAAAAAAAAGAATAAACATTCAATTTATAAAAATTTTAATTGTTTATAGTTTGTAGAAGCAAAGAATTGAATATAAATTTTTCTTTTGTATAATGATCTCTTAGGTGGTCTCTTATAGCCGGGCGCCTGCCAGGACGAACAGATAACGAAATAAAAAACTACTGGAACTCAACCCTCAAGAAGAAGCTGCAAGTGCAACAAGGGGGCATGAACAGGACTCCAGAACAGTTCGAGACCGATGATCAACCCATGGAAGAGGCCGATGTGGTCCGAGCCAAGGCCATGAGGTGCAGCAGAGCCTTGTTCCAACCCCAACTTGATGCAGAGATCATGCTCATGGGAAATGAAACTGTGGGGTATGGGAGTGGGACTGGCTCGTCACCATCTCTGGATGATTTTCTTGTGCCTGATGAAGGAATGGTGGAAGAATGGATAGCGAGCTGCGACGGAGGAGAGCAAGCTTGGGTGTTTGAACCTATGGGAGTTGTGTGAGTTTAGGAGAGGAATTGAGTTCGCGAGGGTGTTCATGTATTGCGCCGTTGTGAGTTACGCTGATGTACTTATTGGAATGCAATCTACTTGTATAACTTTAATTTAAAAAGGTAATTTCTTTTTCTTTTTTCTTATACATATATAGAGAGAGAGAGATTTGCGAAATTCACCGGCGGTGAAGGAGATTTCTTTACTAGCGCTTAGTTGGCTCAATAATTGTATTACACGTTGTGCCATTCAAAATAACAAATAAAAGAACTTCTTAATAGTCTTTGAGTGGCGACTCGTGTAATACAAATATTGGGCCACATAAGTATTATTGGGCCACATAAGTATTAGGGAAGAAATCTCTGGCACCGTTGGTGAATTTCCTGTTTTCTCATATATATATATATATATGAGAAAAATGGAAATGAGCTGACAGTTCATGCAAGTTACCTAAGCTGCAGTTTTTTTCTACTATCTCCAGTAATTTTTTTAAAAAAATTTCTTTTGGATTATGATCTCGACCCCTAGGGTTCACTCATACCCAATTTCTTGGGTTTTAGTTTTGATTTTGTCCTCCATCAACTTAACACAAAATTAACGGTTTTCAATGAATAAAATATTTTATATGCACTTGATGAAAAGGCAAATGAACTTCAAATCTATGAAATTTAATCTAAAATAAAATAAGAATATAGAGACAGTAATTGTTAAAAAAAATTAAAAAAATAATTATTGAATCATTATAGTTTTGCCGCTAGCTCACGTAATTTTTCCTGAGCTGGCGGCTCACCTACAGTAATCCATATATATATATATATATATATATATATATATATATATATATATATATATATATATATATATATATATATATATATATGTGAATGAGATGAATTGCATAGAGACATCATTAGACAATTTAATTTTCATGATAATAAAGTTTGTTGGTTACAAAATTTTGTATATGCTTGAGTTTTTGGTAATAGATTATTTTAAGTGATAACAAACTGGTCACTGACATCACTTGCCATATATTAGTTTTAAACTGAGTATTTTAATGAAAGGAAACAACACCACAAGCCTCCTGTTAGTCTTATATGAAAATATTTCTAAAGCTATTTGCTAGTAAATAGCCATATGCACATAAATGAACTGTGCCATACTTACTAACATACTAAGTGCAAACTTTAAACCTAAACTTTAAAATGTGATTTCATTAGGAAATTCTATACCACTGGTTACTTGGTTTGGTAGGCATAAACTTTATGAAAAACTTTTAGAAGACAGTATCCCGAAACATGACATAACAATATTGCCAAAATTATTTATTCCAAATAATATTATATATAAAGCATGCCATTAGACTGAATATCAGAAACCTTTGAAAGGCTGCACAGTAATAGTACAATGCATAAGTAAAACTTTATTATATTATTATAATATCGTGGATGCTAAGTGGTGACTGGTAATACTATCGGTGGATCTAGAACTTTAAATGTCTTCTATTATTTTCTCAAGTATTTTCAATATCAAATCTTCATATCATTTTGTGTAATTTCTGAATATCTATAAACACAAGTGAATATGAGTTAGTGACTTTTAACTTGAATTGTGTGCAAATATTTTGAATGTTAGGGTAATTCTTTTATATAAGTAAGACAAAGTAATTAACGGGGTTAAGGGGAACTAAAAGAAGACTTGAATATATATTTTGGAAGATTTACTTTTTAAATTGCACAGTAAAAATTTAAGGATCTAATTATAGATGTTCCAGATGATTAAATGGATATGTCATATTATAGGACCCCTACACAGAGCGTATGCTCAACCATCATTTGTGAGTATCTATCGGTATGTACTGTTACAATACCATCATTATATGTGTGAAATACTCTGAAAACATATAACCTTTTCTTGCCGACAGTTCCAAATTCATGTATTAGATATTAATGATTAATAACCTGCTTATAAATGTAAATTAGATGTCCATGATTCATATTTTATTATTATTATCCAAGTGCAATATATATTATTAATTATGACTCTCTTATCATGCTTAGTTTATTGTTACATTTTATATGATATATATTTACATCACATATGGCGACGTGTAAGTGGACGTGTATGTGTGCTATATCATTTTTCTCAATGTACTTTTTAGGTCATTTTAACCATTCTGATTTGGCACATCTAAATGAAACTAACTTACTGATAACAGAAGAGGAATATCCCCCATAACTGTAATCGTATCTCGAGGAGTTAGGAAATAACCAGTAGTTGCTTCCACTGTAAAAGCGTTATGAGAGGACTTTATTTATACTCTGCTATATTATTCAATAAAGACGGATAGTAACATTTACTAAAGTCATGTTATTTTTTTTTCCCAGATTTTAAAGTTCCAATATTGTATTAAGAATTATCTTTTTGGACCCTCTTATATTTGCGTCTTTATGATTGTTCTATTTGAATAAATTGATATTTTGTCTCATGATAATTTTCAAAATATGTGTGTACATGTAACATGATGATGTGACAGTAGTACATGTTTATTTTCATATATTTTAGACCTGACGTAATCGTTTTTGATATATCACCGAACGCAACCCATACTTTTGGATGTGAGGGATTACACACTAAGAATCCTTTTGCATAAAGAAGTCATTCAGGAATGATTATATAATATTAAATTGAATCATATTACGTCTATGTTCCAGAACTCACTCTACTTCTTTCAGTCTAAAATTTATCCTCCGATATGTAGATGCTTCATTTTTTTTTGTGTAGTCAGCAACTCTCATAAAATGTGATTGACGCAGAACGGAGGCGAAATTAGGGTTAGAGTTTTGAGAATTAGGGTTTTTTTAGAGAAATTGGTGAAGAAAAGATAAACTGGGGAAGAACTTACGGAATTTGAAAATCCACCCAGGCGAATCCACGCCCACTCTCTACGAATCCACGAGGAAAGATTTGCTCAAGCAAAATTAATGCCAGAAATTTCTCAAAAATTTTTCAAATATTATTCATCTTTTTTAATACTTCATACAAATCCCATATATATAGAAAAACTCTAACAAACAAAATCCTAATAGAATTCAAAATCCTAATAGAATCAGAATTTTAATAAAATCAGAACCCAATCAAATATTCTAAAATCCTAACGTGATCCAAATAAAATCAAATCTAATATATAGAATCAAATCTAATGATATTTTAGCATTGGTGTTAATATAGTGACCATAAAATATGAACTCCATATATAATCAACTTAAAATTTTAGTTCAAAAGGTTTAGAAAATACCCAAGAATCATGGAGGCTCGAAAACAGTTTGAATCGGAGTTGAAACGGACTCCGAATTAAAAGAAAACCCTTAACGGGTCTGCTGTTCTGCTTATACTGGCTGCTGCCACTGCTGTTCTGTGTTCTTACTTGTTGTTGCTGTTATTGATTACTGCTGATATTGTTGTTGCTGGTTTGGATGAAGGGGAAGAAGAGGTGCAGAGCAAGTAGAGAGAGGGAGAGAAGAATTTGTATTTTTTTCTCTTTTTTTCTCTCTCTCTCTTAAATCTCAATTTTTTTTTGAGATCTGAAAGTTCAGTTTTTTTTTTTTTTTAATGTGAACAGATCTCTCTCTTTTCTTCTTTCTCTCCTCTTTTTTTCTCTCCTCTTTTTTTTCCTTCAAATCTGAACTGTTCTTTTTTTTTCAAATCTGTTTTTTTCAGATCTGTTTTTTTAATCTTTTTTTCCCAGATCTGTTTTTTACTCAAAAAAATAAAATAAAAGAGGATGGAGATGGGGAAGCAGAAAATGATGGAGAATAAAATTTAGGCTCTGATACCAAATTTGACGCAGGACGGAGGCGAAATTAGCGTTAGGGTTTTGAAAATTAGGATTTTTTTTTAAATGAATTGGAAAAAATAAATAAATTGGGGAGAACTTACGGGGTTTGGGAATATACCCAAGCGAATCGACGCCCACTCCGCCCACTCTGTACGAATCCACGAGGAAATTTCTCAAGCGAAATCCACGCCAGAAATTTTTCAAGAAATTTTCAAATATTATTCATTTTTTCTAATTCTCCATACAAACCCATATATATAGGAAAACTCTAACAAACAAAATCTTAATAGAATCCAAACTCCTAATCCAATCAAATATCCTAATAAAATCCAAATCCTAATAAGATCCAAATCTAATCAACTCTAATGTATTCCCAAATCAAATCCTGATCTCCATCAGTGATACTTCATGGAAATCTATTTTCGATGTCTCCCTCGTCATGTCGGAAAATCCTATTTACGCAAGACAATTTACTCTTGACATACAGATTTGAAACTTACAAATAATTATAAGTTTGCCTTTTTCTTTACTAAATTACCCTTTTAAATCTCAAATTTCTAAAACTTCTTAAAAATTTAAAATACTATCATCGTATTCCTCCTCTATTCTCTTTGTAAAACCCAAAAAAAAAAAAATTTGTGCGATTTAAATCTTTTAAAAAAACATATCTCCTACAAAATCATCGATTTCCTGACTCTCTAAAATTTTTACATTCGCGTTTCTCAAAAAGTTAGGAAGAAAATTCTTCAAATTTACTGTGACAAGCAAAATTAGAGTTTAGAGTTTGAGATTTTTGAAGCAAATGGAAAAATTCCAATGTGCAATTGGTGTCGGAGGACAAATCTTAGATACGGATTAAAATTATTCTTAGTTTTTGATGTATTTTTATTTGCAATTGATTATTACTAATTTTTTTTTTGTTGGCGTAGCAGTTGGTCACTGGTCGGGTTTGGAGGCATAGGTCGGCCACAAAATAAAGGGCTGGGGCTGGAGGCGGATGGTGACATTGGAGGCGGTGAGTAGTAATAAAGTTGGAGGTGGCGACAGAGGTGGGCAGACAGCGGAGTAGGGTTCAGAGAAAAACTTGAAAATATTAAGGCTCAGTCACGATAGACGAAAGTAGAAGAGAGAATTTAGGAAAAAATTTAGACATAAAGAATAAATTGGTGATGCTTTACAATGGGAGATTGGTATAAAGAGTAATATATGCATCAAAAGTAGTTTGCCGTGTGTAAATAGAATTTTCCCGTCATGCCATTGTTTTATAGCCGCTTATTGATTAAAAGTTGCCAATCCCGGGGGTCCATGCAGGTGTGCGTGTTTAAGAAGAACTTAGGACTGCCAATTTCGGGAATTAAGATTTTTAAAACTTGGGGTTGGCTGTTGGATTATTATCCAACATTAGCCCATATATATGAAATAATCATGTATTGTAAACTGTCTAATATGGTTGGACCCAATTAAAAGTGATCTAGTTTAGTTGGATTTTAATGTATCTAATAGGGTGTAGACCTTTTATATGTAGAAACCTAATGGGTAATTTTTAATTTTATGATGGGCTAAACTAGAAATACCAATAGACAGATTTATCTCTAAAAGGGCGGTTATGGTCCCCAGATCATACGTGAATTTGATTCTTTTCTGTATCCCATCGACAGAGAGAAACTAGAGAGAAAAGTTAAAAGGATTCTCTTAGGAAAACGTATAGATCTGGAAGACCAATCGCACGGCTCTACAACGTGATCTTTGATACGAATTCAGGGACGCTTTCGCATATTTTATTTATGATTTCTTGGTAATTTGACATAAAGATATATTGTGCAATTTTGTATGGTTTCTAACAAGTGCAACTCGAAACTACTCTTCATCTCCACAACAATCAAGTTCTGTTGACTGTGGCATATCTTGATTATTTTTTGTTGGTCTTTTTTATAATTAAAATTATTTTTCTTTTCACAAAATTGTCCCAACTTAAACGATTAATTTTAGTGAAAATTTCCAGGCACATAGAGATGTCATAAGGAAAAATCTTTCATGTCTGACATTTATCAATTTTTAATTAAAGATATAAATTTTTCAATGCTCTCCTTAAATCAAAAAATATATTGATCTCACCTAAATTCAAATTAAGTTTAAATATATGGTTAATCACAGTAAGAGCCCCTGTAGTATGGGGGGTGTATCATTAACACCCCTGAAGTTTGAAACTCTCAAAAAACCTCCTGAACTGTTATCTCTACTAGTGAACAGTTAGTTATATTCACCCTTTTTTAAACCAATAATCACTGTTTTCTCTAATTTTCATTTTACCCTCATCCCTCTACTCTTTCTTCTTCCTTTCTCCTTCCTCACTCTTCTTCTCATCCCCTCTCTCCATTTCTCTCTCTCTCCCTTACTTTCTCTGTTCATTCCATCCCCCCCTCTCTCTATCTATCCCTCTTTCGCCTCACTCCCTTTCTCTATCTCTCTTTCTCTCCCTCTTTTTCACTAATATCTATGATATATTAGAACATTTCTTCTCTTTGAGTTCAATGTTTGTAACTGTGTGGATATAATAGTTATGTGTTTACTATACTAATTTACTTCCAAACAAGATTCCACCGCTTTTTTCATACCAAAAATCCTAAAATTCTACATTGGTATGTAGCAGTTGCAGCAGCAAGCACGGCAGCAACAGCTGATGTGCCTGCTGCTGCTACTTGTGCAAACACTACTACTGCTTGCTTGCTGGTGGTGCAGTAGATAGGTGTATAATCAGGAGTCATTTTAGTCTTTTCAATGCACGTGCAAATCATGTGCCCCACTAACTAACGTCCAGTTCACTCCGTTAGGATGTTTAGGGGATTTTTTGAGAGTTTCAAATTTCAAGAGTTAAGTTAGACACCACTCATACTAAATGGGGTCTGACTGCAGTTAACCCTTAAATATATCTGGATAATTATATGAATATACTTCATAATACTCCCAACAATATATTTAGATAAACCTATCATGATCTCATATTTGAATATTAAAATCATAACAAAAATACTTTGAACAAAATAAATGCATTAACGTAGCATAATTCTTTTCATAAACTTTAACAATACATAATTGTAAATCTTGTCATAGTACATGATTGAAGATTTTATTATTTTTACTTAGATACTTTCTAGATAAAAATCACTTATTTTATTTTCGTTTTGTTTTCTTTTATCTTCTTTGGATAGATATAAAATTTCTTATTTACAAGAATATACATTCTTATTCCATAGTACAATCTTAATATAATTATTTAATAATCATAATTAATATAAATTTAATCTTACGGTTATATTTTGTTTCCAAGATAGTTATGATCATTTAGTGTTTTGTGAAGAGAAAAAAAAAAGATATTAAACTGAAAATCTTTTTTGAAGTTAATATTTTTTAACATGCATCACAGGGTAAACTATTTTTTCTAAAACATATATTTAAAATATTTTTCTAGCATTAAATATTTGAACTGATTGAGGTCCATTGAGGTCCATTGAGCCTAATGGACCATTGAGCCTGACGGATGAGTCATCTTGGGAAATTATATTCACGCACATCAACTTACTCTTGATGCACACATTGATCTCTATGCCCATCTTTAATTTTGAATCCAATCATATTTACTCAGCACACCCAGTTTTTTTTTCTAATTCTAATTCTTCCTCCCTTTCTCTTTCTGTTTTTTTTCCCTCTATTTATCGCAACCTCCATCCACAATCCTCCCAACGCGACCTTCGTGTCTGTCTCCGTCGCCCTCTCCCCTCTCCCCCTCCACAGCTCCTGTCTCCATCATTCTTCGTTGTCTCTGTATCCTTCGACATCAATTGTATGTTGGTTTTTTTTATTTTTCTTCAAAATACCCTAAGCCCTAATTTCACTGTAACCATAAACTCTAGTTTTACTATCACAGTGAATTCTAAAAGATTTTAAAGTTCTTCTTAACTTTTTTAGGAGCGCAAATGTAAATAATTTAGGGAGTCAGAAAATCGATAAGTTTGTACGAGATGTGTTTATTTTGAAGATTTAAAAAATATATAAAAAGTGTATTTCTTATTTTTAGAGAGTGGAGAAGAAGAAAGAAATGATAGTATTTCTAATTTTTTAGATGTTTTAAAAATTTGGGATTTGAAAAGAAAACTTAGTTTAAAAAAAAAAAAAGGAAAGCGAACTTGTAATTATTATTTGCATCAAAAGTACATTGGTGTGCGGAAATAGAATTTCTCATGGGGCCCCTTACAACCAAGGGCTATAATAGTAATTTGATTGCGTCAAATTCTTAATTCCCTATATATTTACCGCCTCTGTCGTGTTCGAGAGTGCCCGAATTAGGGTTTGAGTCTGAGTCCCCGTTCCGTTCTCAGTCGCCTAGGGTTTTTAGACTCCCTGGCTTCCGCCAAAAATCTCATTTTAATCTTCAAATATGCCGTTTTGGGGTAAATTTCTAAAATCTCGCTGTCCTCTTGCTCGGATTTAGGGTTTATTGCGCTAAAGTTTATTCTTGTTCTCAGGGGTCGAAATAAAGCCAGGGAAACCCTACAGCCACAAGCACAACGATCTTCTCGGACGACTTCGAATCTCTCAGGTTCGATCTCGATTCTGTTTCTCCTACAAAAGTATATCATAAATTGAATTCTAGGGTTAGGGTTTTGATCATTTTAATTCATGCAGGCTACTTTGGGAAATGGGAAGTCCACCAACAAATGCACGGTACAGTGTAATGTCGGCAACAAAAGCCCCATCTTGCTCTGTAATCTGATTCCCAATGTATTCGAGACTTGCCATTTGGACCTTGAGTTCGAGGAGTTGCAGGAAGTCGTGTTCTCTGTCCTCGGGCAGAGAAGCATCCACCTCTCCGGTTACTATCTTGGTGGCTCCGGTCGTGACTTGGATGGAGACGACACGTATCCTTTGGTTGTTGCGTTTGTTTTGGTTATCTTGTTATGTGGTTTTAGATTTGTTTCCTTGACTCTATTTAAGTGATTCTTATGGTGAGGACATTGCTGATACTGATGCTTCGGACAGTTACGGCGACTCTGATGATGGAGATGAGTATGAGTCTGATTTCATTGATGATGATGATTATGAAATGTTCCCTGGTCCCCCAAGGCAAAAAAGTGGTGGTAATTTCGATTTGCCCTTTTTCTTTTGATAGTTGGATAATATGATGTTATTCGCACTCACAAAAGCACCACCCGCCCACCCACTCAAACACGCTAAGGTTGTTCGTGGCTTTGTAACTAGTGGACAATTGCATCTTTACTATTTGTCAAATAACTGAATGTCTAACTTCTAATCTTAGGGGCTGTTTGGTTGGTGGGAAATGAAGTTGCACGTAACATTTTCTGCAGCTGCAACTCTATTTTCCATGTGTTTTGCTGCAAAACAGCAGTATTTGCTGCAGAATGCAGTATTGGCTGCAAAAAGCTTCGTGCTACAGCCAAATAGTGTAATTTACTACTAGCAGGTTCTATTGTTGGAGTCAATTGCATTATGAAGGATTGATTATAGGTTCAAGATATAATATGGCCATCAAAGCTTATTATTCCTAGTACACATGACTGCTCTTATCTTTATTTGCACATGTGAAATATAAATAATGTCTCTTGCATTTGGTTTTCTAGAAGGTTATTTATGCTTGATGTGTGATGCTACTTCCATAATGATATAGTATTTAGTGCAAAAAGTTAGAGTGGATGGGAAATCGAAAGGAAACTGGAAAAAAGAACAGTTCCTATGCTGTTCGTTATGGGAACCTTTGGCATAGATGATGTAGATCTGTGACAGTTGTTGCTAAACAAGAACGCAATAGTCATCAGGACAACCTGGAGCCAGCTAATAGCCGCTAAATATTTGTGGAACCTTTCTCGATATAACATGAGAACAGGTTATTGACATAAAGGAAATGACAGCAGAATTCGGGAAGAGAACTAGATCATCAATTACGAATAAAACCCTAAAATCCTAAAATCTGAAGGCATTAATCTGTTTATGACCTGCAGATTAACGGTCATAATGGCTGTTAGAAATTTTAATATATCATAGTAAATTACAAGCTAATTTGGAGCTTGCCAGTTTTCTCAAATTGGCCCCTATGCCATTAATTTGAGCAGTGGTTATATTAGATGCCCCAACATTGTATTAGGAAAGAGTGGGATAAATTGCATATAGGTATGAAAACAGACTTCGACATCATGGGTCCAAATAACACTGAATGTTGCTTGTTTGTTGTCTTGTATATCCTAACAAGTCATATATGTACCGTTGCATGATTTTTCATATTAGCATTGTACTTTTCATCCATGCATTTGTTGCCAAACATGTTTTATGGAAGATGGGTAGGTCGGTTACACCAAATCCTATGGAAACACGGACATGAGCCACGGATGGGAAATTCTTAGGAGGTAGGACACAGGGACATGTGGACACAAGGACATAAATACCTGTATGTTTGTGCATGTTTATAATAAACATCGAAATCTATGATCTTTAGGCATCTTTTATTAGAAGTATATTTGAAGTGGAAAGAGAAGACAACAAATCTTAATGATTTAAGCCATATATCCTAATCAAGTTGCCATATTAAAGAAAAACAAAATAAAAGTTCAGTCCAGTACCTTGCATACTGCAAACCTATGAAGCCCCTTGCATGTTTGTGAGGCATTTAGGTTCAATTAGTATACTATCCCTTTTATTTCTAAGGATCATTTCCTACGTTTCTTAAAGAAATTGATGGCCCTATGGCATCGGACTCATCATCTCAATGTAATTTTGATAACGGACACGGCTCCAGTGTGCATGTTTTTGCATTCTTAAATTTTGATACCGCTCCGAAGTATTTGGCATATGTCAAACAAGTGTCGCAAGTGTTGGTAGTTTGATATATATTTGACATGGATTAGGACACCTATTTTGAAATGTTCATGATTCATAGACCAAATCCTTCATGGGTAGTTTCAACAATCATTTTCTTTGCATTCTATTTACTGGAGTTCTCTGGTTTTCCCTGGTTTTCCCTTATTTTTATTTCAAACTTGCTGGTGTGATGCCAGTTCATTTGGTTTGGTTAAGTGAGGCTACTTTTGCATTGACGCTAAGTGTTGGTTTTGGAATAAAAATTGGTTTAGACTTAAGAATCGACTGTCAGGAATTTGGGCACGCGGAAAACTTGTGTAGTAATGTATTAATGTTTTGTCATGAGCTATCTTCAAGCTATGCCAGGCGGAGATGATGGCAACTGCTTGCAATACTTGACCACAGCATTCTCTGTATCTACAGGAATTTATCATATAGACCAATAAATCCAATTGTTTTTAGAATAAAATTTATATATTAATGTTATTGATAGAGGTTATTTGTTGCATCATGTTCTTTACTCAATTATTCTTTTTCTGTTCGTTTATTATTTTTTGGAAAGGCTGTATCCCGTTTTGGACCTGAGTCCTCTTCTTATGCAATCCAATCCCTTGCTTTACCAGTGAGCCTGGTCTCACTGGTGTGCCCTGGCACTCTTATCTATCCTTTGTGTAGGATGGGAAATTGTTGTTTGTCAATTTTGTCTATTGTTCTGTAATTTCATACTTAAACTTTATGAACTTTATTACCTCTGAGTGGTGAAATGGAGATTATTTGATGATAAAAAGTTCCTTTTGTGTGCATGTATGTTGGGTTTCGTTGCTGGGCATGTATATTTGTCATGTAATCACAATATCTGGACTTTCATTACCGAGCTTGATTCATGAATTTGTGAGGGAGTTAGTCCATTTGAGAAATCAAGTGGAAGAAAAGGAGATATTCTTGTATCATTCTGTTGCTGTCTAATTGAGATGACATGGTGCTTTATATTTCTCGTTCAATTAAAAGTTGATGTTATATATATTTAAAAAATTAATATGTTCTTTAAAGGGTCATCTTATGTTTCTCTTGCTGGAGCAATGAAATTTGGCAAATTAGTTTCTTTTGAATTTTGTAGTTATATATGACAACTTTTTTTTAATCTTCAGTTGTAATTGAGGAGATAATTGAAGATGACAAGCCATCCAACGGGAATGTCAATCATCGACGCTTAAAGAAGAAAAATCAACTGAGTGATTCTGATGATGTGGGTGATGATACTCGAGAAAAAGGAATTATGGTGAAGCGTAATAGCTCTGCGGTAATAGAAAGTGAAGATGAAGATGGCTTCCCAATTTCCTTTTCCTCGAGAAAGAAAAATGTGGTTGAGGACTCTGAGGGAAATTCAAACTTGAAATCTGATGATAAGACCGTCACTGAGGACTTGGAAAAGAAGATTGATATCAGGTGTGTGTTGTGCATTGGAATAGACTGCTTAGTATATTGTCCTTTACATAATTTTTTTTTCCCAAAAATAACTTTGGTTTACCCAGCAGCAAAACTAACTAGCGTTGTGATACTTTGCCACCATCTGAATTTAGGCAAGAAAAAAATGACAAGTCAAAGAAAAAGAAGAAGAAGAAGGCTAAGGATGAAAAGCCTATTGAAAGTAGCCCTAAGGCGCCTGCTGAGGAAACAACAAGTGTTGCACCTGACCAGGATAAACATGACCATAAGGATAATGAGGTGCAAGTTGGAGAAGCAAATGTCGAGGCTAAGACATCTGGAGCTGATGGGACTGATATTGAAGGAAAGCCTTGCGATACTTTGCTACCATCTGAGTTTAGGCAAGAAAAAAATGACAAGTCAAAGAAGAAGACGAAGGCTAAGGATGAAAAACCTTTTGAAACTAGCCCTAAGGCACCTGCTGAGGAAACAACAAGTGTTGCACCTGACCAGGATAAACATGACCGTAAGGACAACGATGTGCAAGTTGGAGAAGCAAATGTCGAGTCTAAGACACCTGGAGCTGATGGGACTGATAACGAAGGGAAGCCAATGAAGAAGAAGAAGAAGAAGACAAAGAAGGGAAAGATCACTGAAGCCGGTGCCGATACATCAGTAGAGAGAACTCACGATAAGTCTGCAGAAGACGCAAGCAAAGATGCTAATAATGATAAGATGGACCAAGATCCTCCTGTTACTGGAGAACTGGAGATAGAACCTAGTCAAAAGTGAGAACCCTCTCTGATGGCTTTTCTGAATTTTTGAAGCAAATTTGCTGACATTTTACTTTTCTTCTGTTTCCCCTTTTGGCTTTCCAATTGTTTTATGGTGTTGCAGTGAAGTGGTTGATCCTTCAGTTGCTTCTGCTACTGCCCAAGAAACTAATGGGAAGTTGAAAAAGAAAAGTAAGAACAAAAGAGCTAAAGATGAAAGGTAAGAACTCATTCAGATAACTTCAGTTGTCAACTTATTGTAAGGTGTAATGGTATTTTGTTCTGCATAAATTTTTAACTGTTCCTTTCTGTTAAGGGGTTCTGATGCTGAAGGTGGCGAAGCTAGTGATGTTAAGCCAACTGATGCTAAGAAAAAGAAGAAGGAGAGCAAGAACAACGATGTAGTTTTAGCCCCAACTCAGGAATTAGAACAAGTGGAATCTGAGGTCACAAAATCTGGGCAGAAAAAACGTTCTTTTGCCAATGGTTTAGTCATAGAGGAGCTGGCTATGGGTAAACCTGATGGCAAGAGAGCTACTAAAGGAAAGAAGGTAGTTTCTTGTTTTTCTTTTTCTAGGACATTCATTTCAGTTAACTATTATTGTTTCTTAAATTTTCGCATCTTAGCAATTGTTGCTGAGTTAGCAATTGCTGCTGAGTAACTATTTGCAGCCATTCGCTATTTTCTTGGAGATTACTGTGATGCATATTTCAATCTCCATTAGTCTTTGTGCTTCGTTGCTCTCAAACAGATGGTAGTTACTAATTAGGCCAAAACTCTTCATCGAATACATAGGTTCATGTCAACTATATAGGAAAGCTAAAGGATGGAACAATATTTGACTCTACTGTTGGCAAAAGGCCATTTTCTTTTCGTCTTGGTAAAATTCTTCTATTAACTTGATCTTACAAGCGTGCTTTGTTCTTCATCGTTCTTCTAAGATGTAATCTCCACTGTTCTGTGCAGGAATCGGCCAAGTCATCAAAGGGTGGGATGTTGGAGTGAGTGGCATGAGGGTTGGTGACAAGAGGAGGCTCACAGTTCCTCCATCTTATGGGTTAGTAAACATTGCTAATTTTCACAACTCTAATTAATTGTTTTCCCCTTCACACAATCTTATAAATCATGCTTCGTTCTTGATTTCTAGTTATGGGCACAAGCAGACTGGACCGATACCCCCCAATTCGTGGCTCACCTTTGATGTGGAGTTGGTTTCTGTGAATTGATAGCATCATGAAATTTGCGGTCTTTGTTTGATGCTTTTAGTTTTGTGCTATCAAATGAACTTCTGAGTCATTTCCCGTCAAATGACTCGAAAAATTTTGCCAGTTAATTTTTTTTTTTTTCTTTTGCTGCGATGTACAACTGTATGCCTGTGTTGGATGTTGATTTCTGAAATACCGAGTTTCCTACCTTTTGATTCAGTTATGTATCTTGCTGATAGATGTTGTGATTATCCTTTTTCCTGGAAAATTGTTTTGATGCCTTAAGTTTTTGAAAGCGCTTATTCTTGTCAAAGGTTTTTTTTTTTTATTGGCGTACGAAACACAGCATATATATCCACGGAGATATGTCCATAGGTATATCCGACACAATCATATGCAAATGCATATGAGATTTTGTTTTCCATTTTAATTCGAATACAAGTACAAATAATATCCAGATATTTCACTTTATACGTCCTAAACCTCTTATATGGCCTCCATTTGGGTGAACTATATACGAACAAAATATTTCACTCGCTTGAGGGAAACGGAGGAAAAAAAAAAAAAATGAAGTTAGTAAATCACAATATGAGGGTTTCAATGAATTTTAGTTGGTTTATATTTTCTTTTCTGAAAATACCTCATAACTACTTCGGAGGTTTAGAGAACTGTAGGAAAGTTTAAGATAGTATCATAGTAATTTAGATTCAAATCTTTTAGATTCAAATCTTACCGGACGTGGGGCCTCCAAAGAAATAATAAATAGTAACTCTTATTTAAAAAATAAATGTTGTGGACCCAAATCTTCAATTTTGTAACTCCCCTCCCTAATTTTTTAATTTCTTATTTAAAAGTTCATGATTATGAGAGATAAATTGTGTCTTAAGATGATATTTTGTTTTCTTGGACTGATATTTTTCTATTTTATTTTGAACTTCAAAGATCAATAACCAAACTTAGTCTTTGGGTATCATTCTCTTTTGAAATTTGCACATCTTAATAGTACTATAATGTTGTAGGGGTGCTTCATCCTTGCATCCCAAAGAGTTATTTTCGAATAATTTTGTCCCCCTTCCGCCTCCCAATTTAACTACTTGGATCCGCCTATGGATGTCAGAACATAAAACAATAACGTTCAATATCTCATCATAATTTTATATATTAAGAATATTTACAGTATATAGATTGACAATTTCTGAATGATTCGAGTTGAGAAAAATAAGCATACCAAAGGTCATGTGAAAGGAAACTCAGCATGCCAAAAGAAACTTCTTATAGAAGGTATGTACATGAGTATCTTCTTAAGAGTATATTATATAATTTAGTGTAGCCATTTATATCTAGTCAGATCTTTTATAGACTATAATGATCTCATATTACATATACAACTTCTCATAGTTACTCTGCTACTTTTATTTTCCTTTTTAATGATGGACCTCATCAAATAAAATAGAAGATTTGACGGGTTCCTTCTAACCTCTAATATATGATATTGATAACATGTCTTGAACTTATAATTTTTTCAGTAAAATTATATATCTATCTAACTCTCTGTAAATTTTCAACTTCCTAATCTCTCTGAGAATGTAGGAATTTGTTTTTCTAATAACATTAATGGTATGTGTCGTAAAGAGATTTTCTTACTAGATATCATATGTAGAGACATTGTCTTAGTTGATGAGACAAGAGCATGAGTAAATGTCAAGTTAGAGTTATAGAGACACACATTAGAATTTAGAGGTTTTAGATTGAGTAGATCTAAAACAGAGTATATGGTGTGTAAATTTAGTAAACGATGGAGCATAGACTATAATGCTGTAAAACTGGATGGGCAAGAGTACAAATAAGCAGTCAGTTTAGGTATTTGGGTTATATTATTCAGAATGATGGAGAGATCGATAATGATGTTAACCATAGGATACAAGTTAGCTGGTTGAAATGGAGGAGGGCAATAGGAGTTTTATGCGACCGTAACATTTCGTTAAGATTGAAGGAATAATTTTATAGGGCTGTTATTACACCAACTTTATTATATGACACGGAATGTTGGGCTATAAAGAAACGTCATTCACAGAAAATAAGTATAACAGAGATGCGCATGCTCCGCTGGATATGCGGCAACACTAGGAGAGATAAAATAAGAAATGAAGATATTCGTGCTAAGATAGGTGTAGCTCCCATCGATGAGAAGATGCGAGAAAATCGCTTACGATGGTTTGGTCATGTGCAACGTAGGCCTACATATGCACAAGTTCGACGAGAAAAGTTTATCAATGTAAGACAAAAAAACGAAGGGAAAATCGAAAAAAATATGAATGGAGGTGATGCGAAAAGATATGGATTCTAGAGGTTTAAATGAAGAGATATTACTTGATAGAAATGAATGGAGAAGAACTATCAAATTGATCAATCCGGCATGATTCTCTTTTTTGGTTCCCGTATCCTATCCCAAATACTTGGGATAAAAGGCTTAGTTGTTGTTGTTGTTATATCATATGTAGAGAGAAATCATATTTGTTAACAAGACTCCTCTATCTTCTTTATATCTTATTAAATCCTTTTACAATCAAACTCACTAGAAAGTTCTGTGTATGTTCCCGTTCAAACAAAGTTTAGTACCAATCTCTCCAAACAATAATTTTTTAAATTACTTCATTACTTAAAGCATCATATTCAATGGAATACGAGGAAAGAGCCGACAAGTTGCACCAATAATTTTCGAGTCTGAATCATTTAGAGTTCACCATTGCACCACCATAATGATCACTAATCATTATTAATTTTAATTAGTCAAGTATTATCTCAAAATTCAAAACTCCACTCCTTTCCAAATTCAACCCTTTTTATACGTGCTTCGCTTTTTGGCCTCAAGGTTTCTTCCTAAATCCTCAATGCTCTTCACTTTGAGAGAGTGAAAGAAAAAGACTAGATAAAGCTTTGACCTTATTTAGAGGCTCTTAGCTAACCTCTCCACTAATAAAAAGCTAAGACTTTGAGCTTAATGCCAAAAGTTGGTAGGTTTAGTTTTGCTAATATAATGATTAATGGATACAGTCTCCTCTCCCATGATGGAGTGCAATGACAAAAATACCCTCTGACCCTTTTTTCTTGAATTTGGCACTTTTTTCCTCTCTTTTTCTTAGTTCAATTTCCATATATCAGAATGCTATTGACTTCTTCGCAACAAACAAATTTAACTAGTAATTTTGGGATTTTTAAAGTCATTTATGATCGTCTGGGCAATACTTTTCATGCTCGTTCTTGTATTATTTGGAAAGACAGATATGACGTAAGACTGACGCACTACTTGTTTGTTTTCGTAAATATCTTCATGTCTCACGCTTTTCCCCTTGTATGAGAAATGTCGATGTGTCGGGTCCGAATTCGTTCAATCATACAAGATTTATTTGAAATTAACCAAAAATTCATAGGATCAATCTGAGAATCTAACCCCCAATTACTCGTCTCATCGTTATCCAATGTCAATTCTTGACTCGCAAAATATATGAATTCCTATTAAAAAAATGTAAATAAAAACTACAAATATTCTTTTCTCTTGTAACTATTTTATTTCATTATATTAGTAATATTAGTCATATTTATACATGATCTACTATATGAGAATAACTCTTTTTAAGAAGAACGAGATAAATTATTTTTAAACTAAATAAATTATTTTCTCCTAATTTTTTTCATATGATCGTGTTCGGATCCTTAAAAGATCCATATCGACATTTATTAAGAAATCGGATCCATTTAAGATACAATTTTTGAATTTAAATCTTAAAATTCGGGTCTGATTCAAATTAGATTATCATATTCCATTGCGTCACCTCTAAATAGACATTATGATTTTTTTTGAACTAAATATATAAGATTTATTTCAGTATTTGTATACATTATAATGCCTTAACTTGAATGAACATACGTCCAACCTAATTTTTGGCTGGAAAATCAAGAATATTTCATTAGATTTAGAATGACTGCATAAATAACTATAATGTCACTCATAAGGATAATAATTTAATTATAGTACATCTCTTAAGCACTATCCAAAACTCAAACTAATTGACTAGAATATAATTCTGATAACTGAAATCCTAATAACTCATAATAATTGGATAGGAGATGATCTCTAATTTGTTAGATTTTACTATTATAATTTAGGGAGTGGATGGAACGAATTACCGTATAAACAAGATTCTGAAATTGATATGCTAAAAATTTAATTTTAATGAATAAAGCGAAGCTAAAGAAATATCAGAATTATATGCATTATGAATTGAGAACTTGATGAATAAGGAACAGGTTCTTCTCATTGATGGGGCAACAAATACAAAGATATCATGCATGCATAAGATCAAAGATTTGCATAAAGAGAAAATATGCACCACAAAAGTAAAGATGCATAATTAAATAACTTGCAATACGACATGATTATGTATAAAGAATAACGATTGATGTACATGTCGATAATAGAAATTGAACAAAATTCATGTGGATCAAAAAGTGAGCAGCCTAGGAGAGGGATGAAAGATAAAAATTATTTCACATGTGCCTTGATGGAGGATGATTGTACTATAAATATATGATCACATAAAGAGTAGCAACGTGAGTAAAATTTTGATGGCCAAAAAATTAGCTAATAATCAATGGGAGACATATACTATTGAAAAGAGAATACCTGAGAGGAAAAAAAAAGAATTGTGATGCAATGGAATGCGAATCATAAGCACCGGACAACGAAGCCTGTTGATGGAGATAAAGACGCCACCATATCCAAATCGACAATTTTACTTAAAGATATCTAGATGGAAACCAGATTGAATATGATACCGGAGCTATAGAAATTTACCAGAGAGCACTATGAGGTAAACAATTCGTAAATGACTTTTGAAAAAAAAAGTCGTGGCTCGAGTTAGAATTGAGTTTAAGATTGTGGATCCAGATGGAATCAAATCAAGACGATCGATTGCAGTGAAGCTATTTGAGAGGAACATCCTCCTCTTTTTTTCACAAGAAAAATGTATGATGGGCATTTTAGGAAGTTAGGTATTTGTCATGAGCGCGCGCGTGGTGAAGATGGGTTGAGAGTGGATTCTCCACAAAAAGGCCACCACCACCACAAACAACAACAAACATTAGAACGCCCTCCTCCTCATTGGGAAATTCTAAATGCGCACCCCATTTTACTTTGTGAGCACCAACCACATCCTATAGTAAAGTGATTTACAACATAGGGGAAAATGGTGCTCACAAAGTAAATTGTGGTGCGCATTTAGATTTTCCCCTCATTTCCCTGCAACAACAATAACAACAACACTCTCTCGCTCGCTCTCTCACGATCTCATAGTGGACTCCTCCCACGCTCGACAGCTCCTTAGTCACGTGCGGGCCCCACGCCCACCGCCCGCCCTCAGCTATTCTCACCCCCACTAAAAACACTCTTACAAGCTCCATCCGGTCACAATAAGTGGCATTAATTTGGGTTGTTTGTCCTCCTGTCCGCAATCTCGGCATGCCCGGTCTCCCCTCCCTCTGGGCCCTACACGCGTGAGGAGTCCAGCGGGTGAGAATTTTGGTGCTTTGAGACAAAGGGAGTTTCTGGAGGAGCACACCAATTTTCCTAGAGCCCACTTTGTTGTGTAGTTTCAGTTCGGACTCTCTGTTATTAAGTAGGCTCATTAAGAAAATGGTGTGCTCGTCTAGAAACTCCCTGAGATAAAGGGCAACCCTGTGCAGAACTCCAAAAGTCAAGAGGCGTTACCTTTACGGTTGAAGCCTCACGTGCTCTTGCCAGCGGCTGCGCTTGGTCTGGCCCCACCGACTGCTGGCTTGCCGGTTCGGACCGACCAGACCGGAGCGGTTTGCAGTTTGGGTTTACTCATAGATTAGATTAAGAAGGGAAACTGTGATTATCTAACATTTATAAAGGATAACAAACTACACCTAAACACATAAATAATAACAAATTGCTATGCTAATCCATATATAAGAGTTAAAAGGAGCTAACTCTTCAAAGTGAAATGTCTACTAATCCATTTTTTAAGAGAATTAAAAAACAATTCTTTAATCATTAAAAAATTTCATAAATCTTTTTACCCTTGAAATCTGAAATAAGATACTATTTAATTATTTCTTTAGTCAATATGGATTAACTTTTAACTCTATTTTAAGCTTTTTTTTATATTAAAACCAGTGCTAACATATAAATATTATAAAATAATTGGATCAAAAAAAATTATCATAAATAATAGGTGATTAGTGTAAAATTTTACAACTCATCTATGAAAAAGGAAAGAATAAAAAAAAAAAATTCTAAAACGAACCGGAAGATTGTGCCACTCAGGAAAAAAAACCAAACCGGACCCGGCTCATGCGGTGGGTCCAAACGGAGAGAGGGATGCCGTTACCCCCGTTACTCCTCCGCCTACGGTGCCACGCGAAATGGAGAGTATGCGGCGATTGGATAACGCGGGGCAGTGGCGGGCCCCACCACGGAGCACGCCTTCATTCCCCCAACTCTCTTAATTAATACCCCCTCAGCCAATTTAACTCAATTATTCAAATGCACTAATTTCATTTAATCAGAGTTAATTATTCTCAACTCTCAAATCCATTGCATCCCTCTTCTGAGATAATTTCACTGCATATAAATTTTTATGCAGCAAATAATCCATAAAATATGGTAGCATGCAAGGAGCGAAGGGCCCAAGGCCCACCACCCTGCCCCGGTCTTTTCTCTATCCCTCTCTCTATATATACCACCTCTCAACGCTCACTCTCTATTGCAATTGCTATCCATTCTTCTTCTTCTCTTCTATAATATCTTGTTCTAGGGTTGTATCTTTGACCAAAATGGGTGAGGCTGTGAAGGAACAGGTCATTGAGGCAATCGACGGTCCGACCGGTGTCTCGACCAAGGCCGACGAGTCGGTGGAGCCATGCAATTGGTACGAGGAGGTGATCGACGATGATCTCAAGTGGTCATTTGCTTTGAATAGGTGAGATCGGGTTTCTTACCTTTTTGTTCAACAGAGTTTTTGTATATCAGTAAAATATTTTGTTAATTTTTTTTTTTTTTTCCCCTTATTAGTGTTCTTCATAGGGGGGCTAGCAAGTATCAGGACATAGCTCTTTTGGACACTAAGCATTTTGGGAAGGTTATTATTATTATTATTATTATTATTAAATTTTCTATATTTTTTGGGTGAAAAGGATTAATTTTGATTACTAGTTTTTTTACATGATGCAGGCTTTGGTGATTGATGGGAAGATGCAGAGTGCCGAGTCGGATGAATTCATTTATCATGAATGCTTGATCCATCCCCCACTCCTTTGCCATCCAAAGCAAGTCTTTCTCTTACAAAAATCTTCTATTAAGTTTTAAATTGACGAAGGAAACTAAATTACTTTTACAAAAAAAAGTATATGATTTTTTTAGAAGAGGAAACGGAAAATTCACCGGTGCTTCACTGTCACTTGGGTGACAAAAAAAATAAACACGAAGCCTTATTTAAAAAGCGGTTAAAAAAGTTATTTTATTTATATCTTGACTAACGTCATGTGTAATTATTTTATTGGGCTGTCTAAACGCTAGTGAATAAACTTTTTTTACCACCGGTAAATTTTCCATTTACTCTTTTTAGAAATAAGTGTGTAATTTTTTTTAGATCCCATGGTATGATCCAAATATAATTAGTGAAGGGCACCTAGAAGTGTTGTTGTTGGATGTCATGACATCACAAAGCCCATGATGTGGTTTCCAACATCATGATTCATAGGGATAATGCATGCATGTAGGTGTTTCTTGTGTATTAGTGAAGTTTGTACCCAAATATTGTACTTAAACATATAAAAAGAAAAGATAATGACTCTTCCCATTCTTCCACCAGTACCAAGGTGGAATATCTAGCATATCTCGATGGTCCCAACTATCGTAGATTCCTAGTAGCCAAGCCTCTTCAGACCTTGCAAACGGACGGATTAGTTTTTGGACTGTCTAATTCAAAATTTTGAATTAAAAATATTTTTTTATTTTTTAATTCAAAATCCCTAGTAATATTTAATAAAGTCAAGATTCATAACCAGATCACTTGATTTTATATAATTTAATTTTTATTTTTTTACCATCTGAATTAGTCTCTAAAACCCTAAAAAAAATATTTTTTTTATATAAGAGAATTTATTTGCAAATTGTTTCATTAATAATATAAAAATATATATTAGTAATTAAGAATTTTCTTAATTATTTCATAATAAATTCTTTTCTTTTGAGAAAGTTGAGTAGTAGATAACAAGTAGTAAATCCGGGCAATACTTGATTGTTAATGTGTTTTATTAGAAACCTGATAATTAAATTTAATATTCTTTTATGGAGATATAACTTTCAAGTAAATTCTGGTATAAGAAAATAAAAGGAAAATTTAAGGATTCATGTAATAAAAAATTGTAGATATGCGTGATGCATGGATTGTGTAAAATAAATTAAGGATATTTAATATTCTACAAAAAATATAAAAAAATTAATAAATTTGAACCACTATTGTGTGTGTGTATATATATATATATGTATGTATATGACCAACTCAGGAAAAGTTACGTAAACTAGCATCAAAACTATAATGATCCAATGATTTTTCTTCAAATTTTTTTATATTTATTATCTCTACCATCTAAACTTCTTTTGAATTAAATTTTATAAAATTTGAAGCTCATTTAACCTTTCATCAAGTGCATACAAAATATTTTATTCATTGAAAACTGTTAATTTTGTGTTAACTTGATGATAGACCAAATCAAAACTAAAACTCAAAAAATTTGGTATGAGTTAACCCTAGGGGGTCGAGATCATAATCCAAAAAATTTTTTTAAATAATATTATTGAAAATAGTGGAAATAAATTGCAGCTCAGATAACTCGCGTGAACTGTCAGTTCATTTCCATCTCTCTCTCTCTCTCTCTCTCTCTATATATATATATATATATATATATATATATATATATATGAGAAAAATGGAAATGAGCTAACAGCTCATGAAAATTACCTGAGGTGCGGTTCATTTATACTATCTCTAATAAAAAAAAATTTTATTATGATCTCGACCCTCTAGCGTTTACTCATACCCAATTTCTTGGGTTTAGTTTTGATTTGGTTTTTCTTTAAGTTAACACAAAATTAACGGTTTTCAATGAATACAACATTTTGCATGCACTTGATGAAATGGTAAATGAACTTTAGAATTTATGAAATTTAATCTGAAAGAAGCTAAGGAGGTAAAGATAGTAATTGTAAAAATAAATTGAAGAAAAATCATTGGATTATTATAATTTTACCGCTAGCTCACGTAATTTTTCCTGAGTTGGAGGCATATATATATATATATATATATATATATATATATATATATATATAATTATGTGGACATTCAAAATACGATTATGAATTGTAGTTGAGCATCGTATTATATTTATCATTTTTTAACATTGTTCGAATTTCTTTTAGGGTTAATTACAGTCAGACCCCCTGTAGTGTAGGGGGTCTATCACTTAACACCCCTGAAATTTGAAACTCTCAAAAAAAATCCCTAAACCGTTACACATGTTAGTGAGCAGTTAGTTATTATCACTCCCTTTTATGCTAAAATACACCCCTTTATCTAATACTTATTTTACTCCTCCCATTTTTTAAACAAGCACGCCACTCTCTCTCTCTCTTGTCTCCCTCTCTCTCTCTCTCTCTCTCTCTCTCTCTCTCGTGTCTCTCTCTCCCCCCTCCCCTTCCCTCCCCCCTCTCTCTCTCCCCCCTTCCCTCCCCCCTCTCTCTCTCTCCCCCCCTCTCTTTTCCCCTTCCCTCCCCTCTCTCTCTCTCTCTCCCTCTCTCTCTCTCTCTCTCCCCCCTCCCTATCTCTCCCTCCCTCCCTCTCTCTCTCTCTCTCTCTCTCTCCCCTCCCTGTCTCTCCCTCCCTCCCTCCCTCCCTCCCTCTCTCTCTCTCGTGTCTCTCTCCCTCCCCCCTCCCTCCCTCTCCTCTCTCTCTCTCTCTCTCTCTCTCTCTCTCTCTCCCTCCCTCCCTCCCTCCCGTCCCCTCTCTCTCGTGTCTCTCTCTCTCTCTCTCTCTCCCCCCCTCCCCTCATCTCTCTTAGTAGCAGCAGCTTGCAGAGTTGCTGCTGCTGCTGAAGCTTGACGCTGGGAAGAATGAAGAGGGAGGAGCTACAGTTTTATGGGCATTTTAGACTTTTTATAACACGTGCATATCACGTGCTCCAAACACTGATGTCGTTAAAATGTCTAGAGGGTTTTTTGAGAATTTCAAATTTTAGGGATGTTAAGTGACGGACCCCCATACTACAGGGGTCTGACTGTAATTAACCCTTTCTTTTATATAGACTTGTAGTTTGGACTACAAATCAAATGCACAATAACAATTTATACCTAGTAGATAAAATTCAGTATCTTAATCCTACATTACAATCTCACACTGAAAACAAATCAGAATTTTGTATGTTAAAATTTTAGTGGCATTCAATTGAAATTTTTGTGCTTGTTTGTGAAATATTTCACCTAAGATTGAGAATTTTAATTTCCTTATTGTGATTGAGTTAAACAATGGCAAATAGATATAACACTAACAAACCCATGAAATTCCAAGAATTACCCTAGGCCATAATAACTTGATTATCACTATTTGCTAAAAAAATAAAAACAATTTAGGCAAATATGAAAGATCCTTTAAATTTTAAACCCTAACTGAACATGGACTAATAATAGATTAAAGTGAGGTTTAGGGGAAAAAGGAAAAATTAGGAGTTTTGTTCTCATTCATCTTGAAGGCGCTTCCTTCTATATGGTTAATTCATGCATCCTTCTTCGATTTACTAGAATCCTTGTCCATTGAAAATCATATTTTTAAAAAAAAAAAGCATAATCAAATCAAAATTAGAAAAAAAAAGTAACATTACATAAGTTAAAATTAGAATTAAAATCACTGACTTTGAGAATGAGATACCAATCAATGAATTCGGGCTCCCATGTCATATATAAGAGAATTGCTAGATGTGCCCCCTGCTTTTCCTTAGTTAGCTCCGTGACTTAATTACAAATTTGTCATAAAATTTTTTGGACAAAAAAAACCCTCCATTTCTTCTCCGCCAAAAAACTCATCCTCCCTTTCTTCTCCGCCAAAAAACTCATCCACCCCATCGCAGACTTGCCGCCGCAGCTGCCGCTGCAGCGACAGCAGTAAGAGACAGTTGCGAGGACGAGCAGCTGCGGCTATTACCGTTCTTGCCGTCGCCACCGTTGTAGTCGCTACCACCATCATTATTGCCGTTGTTGTTGCTGTTGACACTGTTGTCGCCGCCGTCGTTGTTGTTGCTGGTACTGCTAAGGGAGAAGAGAAGGGCAATTTCAGAAAAAATATGGAGCTCACTGAAAAAAACTGGACAAATTTTGAACTTGCCTGGGCTCATTAGGAAAAATATGGAGCGCATCTAGCAACTCTCCATATATAAATGTGAGAATACCAAGTAATTTGAGATGTTGAAAAGCTCCCAAACAAGCTTTCCTTTGGGATCCTACTTCTCCCTATCTCTCTATTGGATGATGCCCAATATCATTTTAATTTAATATAATTGTTTGGATTTTAATTGAATTATTATTTGATTAATCGAGTTTTTTTCCCCTGAATTGTTGGACTTGGGAGTTCAAGAGAGAGAAGATGGGTTTGGGGAGATAAAGGTTGTAACGAAATTCAAATATCTGAAAGGATAAAAGACGAGGAGAGAGAAGATTTAAAACTAATTTTTCTTCTCTCATTCCTCTTTTATCTTATTGAAACCCATTTTTAAAAGAAATTAGAAATTCTAAAACTCTAAAAACTAAGGAAAGGTCTAATTGAATTTTCTTCAATTTTCTAATTATTTATTTTTTAAATTGAAAATCTTCTCTCCTGCTTTTTGCCTTTTATGTTTTGGAAGGAAAAATTTTGAAGTTTGGAAATTAGTTTTATAATACCATATTGATATTTAATGATGAATTTGTTCAAATGTGATAGAAAAGTTATTCTACTTTTAACATTTTTTTTTTTTTATTGATAACTTTTTGTAGTCCAAAGACAGTGTTTATTATGGGAGGTGGCGAGGGCTCGGCTGCCAGGGAAACCCTCAAGCACAACACAGTCAATAGCGTTGTCATGTGCGACATTGATGAGGTCAGCATTATGTAATAAATCAAGAAAAATATAACAATTGTCCTTTATCCCAAGTACTTGGAGTATATTATATGAATCAAAAAAGAATCGCGTTGGATTGATCACATCATTCTCTACTCATTCGTATTGAACAATATATCTTCGTTTAAATCTTTATCATCCATATCTTTTTGTATCTTATATGTCCAGGATATAACATAAGTTCCACTTATTAAACTAGAGTATCTGTAAGTAGGGATGATAATTGACATGTCTACATGTTAAATTTTGGTCCGCACTATACAAAATTTTGAATTAAAAATGAAAATTTTATTTTTCTAATTCAAAAATTTGTATAGTGAACGTGTCTATTACCATCTATATCTATAGGTCTATATCACACATGGCCAAACTATTGCAAATGATTTTCTTATATCTTCTCTTAATAGGGATTGCGCCTATTTTAGCGACAATATTCTCATTTCTCAATTTATTTTTCTTAGTGCTATCGTACATCTAACGAAGTATGAACATCTCTACTGTACTTAATTTTTTGCAAATAACGCCTCTTTATAGCTCAGCATTTCATGTTATATAACAAATATAATAAATATAGTCTAATAGTAGTGCTATAATATTCTATTTTATATAGTATTACTAGAGAGAGAGAGAGATTAGCAATTTTGTATGAAGCCTGATAACTAGTAAAAATCATATACAATATCCTGTTACATGCCATACTTTTTTTTAATGTTGACAATATTTAAAAAAAAAATAGTAAAATTCTCTATTTTACGTAACATCTTTTACCAATTTTTCCTATAAATTCACAAAAATAAAAAATAAAACTCTTTCCGATGCCACGTGGAATGGCAGGAAGTGGTGGAGTTTTGCCGCAAGTATCTGACTGCGAACCACGAGGCTTTCGCTAGCGAGAGGCTTTGCCTCATCATCAATGATGCCAAGTAAGTTACTCATCATCTTTAATTTTGCATAATTCGACAATATAATATTATTGAAAGGGGTATTTACATATATCTCCTTTAACTTTTTAAAAAAATTAGAATTTAGTCTTCCAAATCTTTTAATTTACTACAATTTAGTTTTCTAGAGACTAAAAGAACGATTCAGTTCGAAAATTAAACTGTAGTAACTTAAAGTATTTGAGAAATTAAATTTTAATTTTGAAAAAAATGTAAGGGATAGATATGTAAAAAAACCTTGTTGAAATTACTTTGATCGGAAAAATCAAAATCGTTCGCTCACAGAGCTGAACTGGAGAAAAGGGAAGAGAGGTTCGACATCATAGTAGGAGATCTGGCGGATCCTGTCGAAGGAGGGCCATGCTATCAACTCTACACCAAGTCCTTTTACGAACAAATCCTCAAGCCTAAGCTCAGCGATCATGGCATTTTCGTCACTCAGGCATATCTCTCTCTCAATTCCTTTTCGCACTGTAAGCACATCTTTATAAATACCGAATTATTTGGTTACTTTAATTTGTTCGTTGAAAATTAATTATAGGCTGGACCAGCTGGTGTCTTCAGTCACAAAGAAGTTTTTTCGTCGATTTACAACACCCTAAGACATGTCTTTAAACGTGAGTCTCTTCTAATTAGTTTTTTTTACCGAGTTTTGTGCATGTACGATACTATTGTGATGCTGCAAACTGAATCATGCGTGACCTTGCAGATGTGGTCGCATACACTGCTCACGTTCCATCCTTTGCTGATACCTGGGGCTGGGTCATGGTAAATTTGCTCGTGCTTATTATTAAACGGTTATCGACATCTCTAGCTATGTATTGATTTTTGTATGTCTCGATTTCATGCTATGTTTGTGATTTTAAGGCTTCTGACGAACCGTTCGTCCTGAACGCCCAAGAACTCGATGCAAAGATCAAGGAGAGGATTGAAGGTGAACTGATCTACTTGAATGGGGAGTCCTTCATCTCGTCAACTACGATGAACAAGATTGTCAATGAAACGTAAGTACCATGTCTCAATATTTGCTTCTTCAGTATTTAGAAAGAACATGAACGTTAATGATGCACTCAAGAAACAATCTCATTAGGAGAATATATCTTTATTCATCGATATCAATAATAACAGAGGTGATAATATATATATATATATATATATATATATAGATTACTTCTGCAAGGTTCTAATAAAGGAAAATACCGAAAAAATATTTGAACGTATTGAACAACTCTGACAACTATCAAAGAATGAAATTTTTGAAAAGTTATGTAAAGATTTACCGATAATTTAAATTCGATATTGATGTATATGTTGGAAAGATTCCTTTTGGTGTCACGGTGCAGGCTATCGAAGGAGACTCATGTGTACACTGAAGAGGATGCGAGATTCATCCACGGCCAGGGAATGGGCTGCTGTGCTTGAGGATGCAAAAGATGAGAATCAGAGGGTTTTAAAAAACAACAACTTTAGTTAGAAAAATTAGAAAACTTCTTTCATTTTAGTGAAGTTGTTTGGTGTTGAGGTTCTTTGACTTGTTTTGTAACTAACTGTTCAAAAATGTGATGGGCTAAGAACTCCTTTAGATTTCCTATATAAAAATAAAAGTAAAGTTGGCCCTCAAATAGTTATTTGTCATTTAAATTTTTATTTATTTTATTTTGATGTGTGACTATGGAGAATTTGGTGGATTTAAGCCAAGTGGAGAAGGTCTTAAGGACTATAATTTTTTATGCCTGATACTAGACACATCTATAATTGCTGGTTTTTGTAGTCGATGATGAAAATTATCTAGTCAAACTACTTTCGAATCTCAACCAACAGCCTCGTCTGTTATATAATCAGTATGTGTATTTCTCTTCATCCTAATGATAATAGATACAAAGCTGAGAAAAACAGCCACCAATTAATCTTATACAAGAGTTTTTGCACTTTACATTCGTGCTGCCAAAAGAGAAATATTATCTGCCAAAAAGTATTATTTTAAATTCATAATTCTATATTTAAAGTAAAAATTTTATGTGACTTTTAACTTTTAACGAGAATGTTTAAGTAAAGGGGTTTTTGCATATCGATTCCTTAATTTTGCAATGCAATAATATGATATAAATTCTTAAAAATTTTGTATTTTGATATTAGTCCCAAAATATTTAAATTATTCCGGTTTAATTAACTAATCCGTCCAAATAAATCGTGATTTTAATTTTCAAATGAGTTTAATACCCTCGTATAAGTTAGAAACGGTGAGTGTACTTTTGGAGGGAAAGTTGCGGGGGTGAACTGTTAAGTGAACTGATCGCGAGCGAGAGAGCAGCAGCCGATGAGGGATCTTAGCAGGTGGGCGGGCGGGTGACGCTTCTCGGCAGCGAGGAAGCGTGGGTCGCAGGTGAAGTCACACGGGCGAGGGATCTCGGGCGGGCGGGCGAAGCTTCTCGGAGGATTTTCTGATCGCGATTATTCAAATTCATCGAAGTATTCAGCTCCAAACAATGAGAAATGCAACTATTCAGACATCAAGTGAATAATTTACTTCACTATGGTGGGAAATTCTATTTACACGTGGAAATTTATTTTTTACGTACGATTTTAAAACTTGTAAATAATTATAAATTTATTATTTTTTTTTACTAAATTATTCTTTTAAATTTCAAATTAAAACTTCTTAAAATTTAGAACTATGACTCATCGTGTTTCTCTTCTGTTTTTTCTCTAAACTCCTAAAAAATATTTTTTTTTAGTGGAATTTAGTTTTTAAAAAAATACATTTCCCACAAACTTATCGATTTGATTTTTTAATCCCTTGAAATTTTTATATTCACGCTCTTAAAAAGATTTGGAAGAATTTTAACTTCTTCAAATTCACTGTGACAAATGAAATTAGGATTTGGAGTTTGAGTTTGAGTTTTTTTTAATGAAAATTCCAATATACAATTAGTATCGGAGGACAAATCTGAAGTACAATTTAAAATTATTCTTAGTTTTTTATGTGAATTTGTTTGCAATTTATTATTACTTATGTTTCTTTTGTGAGAGAGATGTCGGCTGCTGTTCAGATTTTAATACTCGACCAAATGATTATTTAGTTGGGTATTAATACCGACTAACATATTTTTAGTTTGGAAATTAATATCCGACTCTGAAAATTTTAAGAAAATTTGGAATTGGACGATACAAGGAGGGAGGGTTAAAATTGGAAAAAAAATTGGGCGCAAAGAGTAAAATAGTGGTATTTCAAATTAGGAGTTTGATGTAAAGAGTAATCAGAACATCAAAAGTAAATTGTTGTGCATAAATAGAATTTCCCCACTATGGTGGGTCATTCTTAAGGAATACTTGCACACATATAATAGTGGGTCATTCTTAAGGAATACTTGCACACATATAATAAGAACATTTGATGAAATGACTTCAACCATGAATATCAAGACCATCTAATTTTGGTTTCCAATTCATTAGCAATTCCCTTTGCTCGCTCCTTAGTATCTAGATCAAGCATTTTGTCATCAGAAAGAGAACACGATCGAGCATCTGCCAATAATTGACTAAGAGATTCCATTGGCATGAGGCAAGTCCTGTGCAACCCCAAGAGGTTGGCTTCTTTCATTCCATCCGCACCTAAAATTTTTCCAGAAGTAAAAATCTTTAAAGAATCCAACAGTGAAATATCTACTAGAAGAAAATCATTCTTCACAATTTTGTAGAACAAATTCTTAGGGCTACAGATCAGACTATGAGAGGTAGCTAGAGGAAGATAGGATTTGGATTTGGGAGGGAGAATTTGGGAAAGTCAAGTTAGAGAAAAGAGAGAGAAGTTAAGTTTTAGAGGGGAAGAGATTGTGAATTGGGACTCTAGAGTATCCCTAGTATTATTTGGAGAGAATATAGAGAGAGAAAGATATGTTGAAGATGAAGAATTGAACTCATCTAATAGGAGAGAGAAAAAGTATGGAGGGAAAGAAAAGGAAAAAAAAAAGAAGGGAAATTAACTGTTATTTTCCTCTCTTCTAGTTCGCGCCTAAGATAATAACAAGAAAAGAGGGATCAAAAGTTAACTTTTTTTAACGGAACTGATTCAAGGAGACTGAACCGGAGTAAGTTAAATATTTTAGGGACTAATATCAAAATGCAAAGCTTTTCAGAAATTTATATTACATTATTACAGAATTAAAAGATCGATATGTAAAAGCCTTTTAGATAAAATATAATAGACACCATCTTTCCCAAGCAATTTAAAGAATACAGGATGTAAAAGAAATTTAGCTACAAGTAAGGGAGTTTTTTAATAAATATTCTTCAATGTTAACGGGGGAAATTCTAAACGAGCACACCACTTGACTTAGTGACCCTTTGCGTAGTGAGCACCACCTCTTTTCACTACCCACATTCTTCCAATTTTAACCTTATCAAACCATTTTCTCTATTTTTCCTTGCCCGCATCCTCTCAAACCTATTACTCTCCCCTGCTCACTCTATGCTCGCTCTTCCTCGCTCACTTCAGGAGTCGGCCTCTCTCTCTACTTGCACACTCGGCAGGTTAGCCAGTCTCTCACTACACCAACAGGTCAGCCCATCATCAAAACCTACTGCCGTCTCCAACACCCTCATCGCTATACATGCCGGGTGTGGGGGTCTTGCCAGTATACTCAACGTGTTCGACAAAATATTCAAAAGAGACCAAATCTCCTGAACTCCTTAATCTAGGTACTCTAAGTATTCGATAAAATGCCTGAATAAGATCATAATACAGAGTAACTTTGTCATAACAAAATTAGCAAACTTGTAATTCTCTAAGTCCAGTTGTGTGCTCATTTAGAATTTCCCGCTAACCGTTACTACAAAAAAATTTGCTTATACTGGCCTCACACGATGGGAAATTCTAAATAAGCACACCACTTAACATAGTGAACACAACGTCAAGTGATGTGCTCATATTTAAAGTTGTGCTGACTAGGTCAAGCGGTGAGCTCATTCTGAATTGCCTCACACGATTTCGCCACCTTGCGCTATAAATTCCTTCAACTGCCCCGTCCTCTCCCTCCATTTTCTCTCAAACCCTAATCCCCAATTTTTCTCTCCCATTTCTCTCTCTCTCTCTCTCTCTCTCTCTCAACCGTAATTTCTACCAAATCCCCCAATTTCCTTCTGTTTCCCTCCTTAAATGGCTCCAATTTTGACGGCGAACGCGATCTCGAAGGTGATCGCCGGCGACACGAATCTGAAGCCGCTGGTCCAAGTGGTCGACCTGAAGCCTGTGAAATCCGGCGACCGCTACAGGATCCTGGTGTCCGATGGATCCGAGACCCAACAGGCGCTGTTGGCTACTCAACTGAATGAGATGGTGAAGGGAGGGAGACTGAGGACTGGATCGATTGTGCAGTTGTTGGAGTACATTTGTAGCACCGTCCAAAATCGGAGGTAATTTGCTAGAATTCCCCTTTTTTGTAGTTAATTGCCCTTAAAAGTCTCTAAATTTGGTAAATTTTGGTAGGTAGAACCTAGTTGTTAGATTTTATTTTTTTTCATGAAATTTACAGTTTTGCTATTTTTATTAAGAGTTTTCTAATGTTCTAGATCTTTAAATGTCTGTGCAAAATTCTATAATAAACTAGCAACGCTGAACTTGACAACAATTAGCGCTCCGACTTTGCAAAGTAATGTCAAGTTTTTATTTCATGGAGAAGCTTTGGAAGATCGTCAAATGGAACACATGAGATTTGTTTTAGGATGCAAATGGTTCATTTGTTCTTTCTTTCTTCTCATGCTTAAGTATTGAGTTTTGCCTAAAAAGTTATTCCTGGTGCGTTGTTATGTAGTCAGATTCAGTGAAAGGAAATCGTGTGAAAAATATTTCAATCATAGTGGATATGGTTTAAATGTTCAACCTCAAAAGATGAGGGAAACTGTGTATGTTGCAGGCAATGATTTGTCTCACTGTGTGTAATTGACTCAGGAAAGCTAAGTAATTTCATAATATTTACTCCAATAAAATATCTCATGATCGAATGGAAGTGTGATTTTTACTTCATTAGAATGAATAATGCCAGTTATGCTACAATGGCAATTTTCCATGATAAGTTTGAATGGGTACAAAATGTTCGAGTTTGACATAATTTGGAGTTGTTAAGTAGATGTTTTTGATGTCTCCCCATTGACTAAGTGAATTTTATTGAGATGGTCCTGCAATTGTAAAAACCTTTAGTGGGTTGTGTGTGTGTATGTACATTTACTTGGTAACTTCAGAGGTACTTGTTTTTAAAATCGATTCATCTGTCCTTACTGTAGATTTAAAAAAAAAAAAATCCAAATTTGCTAAGTGGACACACCCGCGGGTGCACCCGCGGGTTGCAACCCGCGGGAGCCCCCGCGGGTTGCCACCCGCGGGAGGATTCCCGCGGGTGGCAACCCGCGGGGGCGATCCCGCGGGTTGCCACCCGCGGGTTGTTTTCCGTTCTTTATTTCCCGTTGATTTGTTTCCTTGGACTGATAATCCGTGATCCGCTTTTTCATGAGAGAATTGAGCCGGATTTCGAGCTTTTTCGGTTTATAAAATACAGGAATTTAACGGGAGAAGGGGACGGACTTTTCTTTGGAGCCGGCAGAGCGATTCTTCACAGAAGGTTGAGAGAGATCAGAAGGAGCAGGTTTTCTTCACAGATCCCCTTCCAAGTTGGATAGTCAACGGAGGCAGCAACAAGACTCCACCGCCACCCATACCCACTTAAAAAAGGGAATCCACCAATATTCCCGTTCTTGTAATTCTTCGGAATTTTTGTAATCTAAATTCCTATTGTAATTCATCAATTTTTCAATGGAATCAAAGGTTCAATTTTCGGGCGTACAAGAACTGGCGACCACAGTGGGAGCCTCTCTGTTCACTACAGAGAACGTTGTGGCGCAGTCCAACTTGATACCCATCGGATCTGTTGTCGAAACGCTGATCGTAGAGGTTGATCAGCAAAAATACGAAGAGTTTATCTCTTCCTCTGACTCGGAGCCCAGGCGTCATCGTCGGGCTATGATGAGCAAAGGTAAGGCGTCATCGCCCACCGAAAAGAAGAAGGCGTCATCGCCTATTAGAACTTATGAGGCGTCATCGCCTGCTAAAACTGACTCTGTCAGAAAACTTGAGGCGTCATCGCCCACTCCTAAGTTGAATCAAACTCTCACCCGCTCTCAGAAAAGAAACTTGAGGCGCAAAATCCAACGGGCCCGCCTGAACAGCGCCTCTGGAAAATTACAGTCGGAAAATCCAGCCCAAGATTCCAAAAATGAAAATCCGCAGGCAGAAGTGCGGGTTGCACCGCACGGGGGCAACCCCGAGGTTGCAACCGCGGGTGGAAACCCGCGGTTCCAACCGCGGGTTGCACCCCGCGGGGGCAACCCCGCGGTTGCAACCGCAGGTGCAAACCCGCGGTTCCAACCGCGGGTTGCACACCGCAAGTTGCAACCCGTGGGTTCCACTCCGCAGAAAAAATCAAGGGTTGGTTCTGGTGTCTATTCGGGCACACGCGCAGTGAGCACACAGCGCACATCTAACTTTTTGGCTACTCTCTCAGGTGTACCATCCCGTTCCTCTACAAACAAATATAAGGATGTGCTCATGAACTCACCTGAGGATAGCTCTTCAAATTTCTCTTCGGATGAACATATTCATGATAGAATCCTCCAGATCCCGAAGAACAAGTCAGATGCGTGCGAGGCCCGCACAACTGCGCAGGCCAGCACACACTCCAGAAGAATCCGCAGAAGGGTTGGAGAACAATCTAATGCTGGAAAAGAGCTCAGCCCTGAAATATTACAAACTCTCCAGTATTATGAACCAAATTTGAGACGCAAAATACGTCAAGATGCAAATAGAGAGGAGAAGATATCTCAAGACTTGAGAGAATACCTCAATTGGAAGAAGAGCTCTGCACAAAATACTCCTCAATGCCAATGCGAACAGTTAATCTCAACTGTTCTATCAAACTGCGAGTGTCATCCGAGACAATCCGTTTTTGAGCGGATCACCGAACCTAAAAGAATACGGACAGTGAAAAAGGCATACTCTGGGACCGATCTACCTGCTGCCTCATCAAATATGGTTAATAAAGGTAAAAAGGTGATCGGAAACAACCCTTCGGATAAGGAAATCACTCCAGGATCAAAAGGAGTTTCTATCGAACCAGAGGGCGCGCTTCTAGAAGAAGTCTCTGAAAGGCTTGAGAGACAAGAAAAACGTCTCGAACAGCACGAGGAGACCATAGAAGAAATGAAACAACTTTTCATTGAGTTGCTGGCTCAAACTAGAAAGAACCAATCATCGCCGTCCATTTCTAGTCGGCAGAAAGGAAAACGGCCTGTCCAAATAAATGAAGACAGCGAAGACGAAGATAAAGAAGTGCCTCCTCATTCAAGAGAGGAAGAGGAAGTGAAAGTTATCCTCAATCCTCACGCAGAGAAAATAGAGAAGATGGAGAACCAATTACAAGCTCTTCTTCATCGCAAAAAGCTACAAGAGGTGGGGGTAGTCCGTCCATATCCCGTAGAATGGGAGACCGTACCCTATCCTGTAAAATATAAACCGTTGAATCTTCAATCATTCGACGGTAAAGGTTCGCCGCAGCAACACATCTTCTATTTCCTCTCACAGACAGGACATCTCATGGGGAATGATCCAACTATGACTAGGATATTTGCGAGCACTTTACGGGGGCCCGCATTTACCTGGTTTATGCAACTTCCCCAGGGAACAATTAAATCTTGGGCTGATGTAGAACGTGAGTTCCTAGCCCGATTCTTTGAAGATGATACAGAAGTCTCCATATTATCTTTGCTAGCAGCGAAGCAAGAAGAAGGCGAAACGGTCAAAACTTATGTCGAGCGGTTCCGAGAACTTTCCGTTCGATGCCCACATGGCATGACGCAGGATACGCTTGTGGAAACCTGCAGACATAACTTGTTGACCGATATCTTAGACAAGATGGGTTCGGTCGAATCCAAGTCATGGAAGGATCTGCTTAAGCAGGGCGAACAGGCCGAAGAAATACTTCGACGTCTCGAAATGCAACAGTCTGCAACCGGAGACGGTGCAAACGAATCTCCATTCCATTTTTCCCGTTCAAAAGGGAAAGACATAACGGCAATGGCGGTAGAAAGTACACTGAAGCAGAAACCATGGCCAACTACAAGCAACACAGCAAAGTCACCCAGACTTCAAAAGCAGTATTCGTTCAAGGATGAACATACTGCTACTATGTTTAATTTGCTCACTAAGCGCAACATGCTCAAGTTGCCAGAGAGCAAAAGACTTGAAGAGGTTGGAAAGACTAACGATCCGACTTACTGCCTGTACCATCGAATTGTAGGTCACCCCACAAAAAATTGTTTTATCTTAAAAGATAAAATTCAAGCGTTGATTGACGCTGGAGCAGTTCAGCTCAAAGCTGAACAAAAAATGAGTTAGAGCTAACGCCGACACATTTAATGTGTGAGGTCTAAAGGTACCACTTGGGCTCACAACAATTCCAAAAAAATGGGCTCAAGGCGGTTAATTTAAACCCCCATATATATATATATATATATATATATATATATATATATATATATATATATATATATATATATATATATATATATATATTTACAAAAAAAAAAAAAAAAAAAAATGAATCACCCAATGCCGATAAGGCTACGGGAAGAGAATAAATTTCTCGCCAACCCCATCATACTGGGGGTAATAAGTATGAACTGCCCAACGCCGACAAGGCTACGGGAAGAGAATAAATTTCTCGTCAACCCCATCATACTGGGGGTAAAAAAAAGTATGAATCGCCCAACGCCGCTAAGGCTACGGGAAGAGAATAAATTTCTCGTCAACCCCACCATACTGGGGGTAAAAGTATGAATTGCCTAACGCCGCTAAGGCAAAGGGAAGAGGAAAAGTTTGGTATTTAAACCCAAACGAAATCCTCGACAACTCACTATGCTGAGGATAATAGCATGGCTAGCCCAACTCAAACAGTAGTTGGTAAAGGCAAAATCAAACCCGTTGATAGCTGGGGGTTTGCTAAAAATCTCACGACAAATCTGTCACAACAGTATTCTTATCCGAATATAAGAATACATCACTGCCCTAAGCTGCTAAGGCAAAGGGAAGAGGAAAAGTTTGGTATTTAAACCCAAACGAAATCCTTGACAACTCACCATGCTGAGGGGAATAGCATGGCTAGCCCGACTCAAACGGTAGTTGGTAAAGGCAAATCAAACCCGTTGATAGCTGGGGGTTTGCTAAAAATCCTAATCAGATAAATCTCCTGTCACGTTAAGATTTCACCTCTGACAGCAAAACTTTTCTTGTCATTTTGCTCCAACAGAGCAAGCGACACTCCAAAATATTTATCAAGTTAAAATCATACCTCTGACATCATAATTCAAAATCAAAAGAGATAAAATCCTAATTAAATCGATACCCTGTCACGTTAAGATTTCACCTCTGACAAAAAAAGAGAATTCACACTTCATCAAGTCCAACATTACAACCTCTGATGAACGTGCTTTTGATATCGTTAAGTTGAAAATTACCTCTGACGAAAATCATCTCCCTATCAAGTTAACAGTTACCTCTGATAGTCCGATTCCAAAACTAAATACGTTAACCGTCACCTCTGTTTAGTCAGATTGTCCCTATCACGACCAGATCCTCTGAATAGGTTAAGCTCCAAGACACATTTAATGTCACCTCTGTTTTTTCCTGATTTGTCATACTAGATGTCACTGAACGGTTAGGATTAAAATAAGCACGTTAATATTATACCTCTGCTTGACCTAAAATAAGCACGTTAACATTATACTTCTGCTTGTCCTCTAATGAGTACGTTAAAATCATACATCTGCTTGTTATGGAATAAATAAATATATTAATAGTTATCTCTATCGACCAAATCTTTTAAAAGGTCTATAACCAAAATTAAAAAATCCAAAGTATTTCGAAATTCAGTACGGTTCAATACAGAACTTCAAAAACTTTGGAGAGGGTTATGTAGATACAAAAAAAAAAAAAAAAATCCAAATTTGCTAAGTGGGCACACCCGCGGGAACCCCCGCGGGTGTTCCCGCGGGTTGCTTCCCGCGGGAGGATTCCCGCGGGTGGCAACCCGCGGGGGCGATCCCGCGGGTTGTTTTCCGTTCTTTATTTCCCGTTGATTTGTTTCCTTGGACTGATAATCCGTGATCCGCTTTTTCAGGAGAGAATTGAGCCGGATTTCGAGCTTTTTCGGTTTATAAAATACAGGAATTTAACGGGAGAAGGGGACGGACTTTTCTTTGGAGCCGGCAGAGCGATTCTTCACAGAAGGTTGAGAGAGATCAGAAGGAGCAGGTTTTCTTCACAGATCCCCTTCCAAGTAGGATAGTCAACGGAGGCAGCAACAAGACTCCACCGCCACCCGTACCCACTTAAAAAAGGGAATCCACCAATATTCTCATTCTTGTAATTCTTCGGAATTTTTGTAATCTAAATTCCTATTGTAATTCATCAATTTTTCAATGGAATCAAAGGTTCAATTTTCGGGCGTACACTTACTCTATAAGGAGGGGAAGATTAAAACATGTAATTAGAAGTCCGCATTAGGAAAACATGTAAAAGTACTAAAAAGGATGGGTTTTTGAAACCAAATTTTGATTGAGCTATGAAACTTGAACTCTATATTAGGTTATGGCTTAACCAATTTAAAATTGCTAAGTTGTATCAGATGGTCCAGTTAGTTTTTTTCATAAAATTCAGATAGATTCTTTACCTATCTTTTTGTTCAATACTTATTCTACAGGATCATTGTGGTTCTTAACTTGGAAGTCATTATGGCCGAGAGTGAGGTCATTGGAAATTTGAAACAACTTCCAGAGGTCCAAACCTCCATTCAAAATCCGTCAACTAATGGGGCGCCCTTAAGGACTGCTCCACTCAGTGGTGCATCTGGATCTCTTCCCACTTCAAGACTCAATACGAATTCATTGACAAACCAAGGCAGTAACCCCCAGAACTTCCAGCCAACTGTTCAGCCTTCTTATAAGCCGCCTCCAAACTACAGAAATCACGGAGCAATGGTGAAGAATGAGGCTCCTCCACGAGTAATCCCAATAACTGTTTTGAATCCTTACCAGGGTCGTTGGGCTATCAAAGCAAGAGTGACAGCCAAAGGTGACCTTCGGCGTTATAACAATGCCAGGGGAGATGGGAAGGTGTTTTCTTTTGACTTGCTTGATTCCGATGGTGGAGAGATCAGGGTTACTTGTTTCAATGCTGTTGTTGATCGTTTCTATGATGTTGTGGAGGTTGGCAAGGTATATTTGATATCAAAGGGAACCTTAAAACCTGCTCAGAAAAGCTTTAATCACCTTAGTCATCAGTATGAAATATTTTTGGAAACAACATCAACTGTGGAGCTCTGCCCAGATGAAGACAGTTCTATACCAGCACAGCAGTTCAATTTCAGGCTCATCAGTGAGATTGAGAATATAGAGAACAACTCAATTTTAGATGTTATTGGGATTGTCTCATCTGTTAACCCTTCAGCAACTATACTAAGGAAGAATGGCATGGAAACTCAGAGGAGAATTCTTAACTTGAAGGATGTCTCTGGTAAAAGTGTTGAGCTAACTCTATGGGGTGATTTTTGCAATAGAGAGGGACGGGAAATGCAAGATATGGTTGATTCAGGGGTTTTCCCTGTTTTGGCTGTCAAGGCGGGAAAAGTTAACGACTTTAGTGGAAAATCAGTTGGTACAATTTCTGCTACTCAGCTTTTCATCAATCCTGATTTCCCTGAGGCTGTTAGATTGAGACAATGGTTTGAGGGAGGGGGAAGGGATGCTGCTTCCCAGTCCATCTCTAGAGATGTCATGCCAGGAATTCCTCTTAATGAGATCCGTAAGACTGTGTCACAGATCAAAGATGAGGGTCTTGGAAGGGGGGAGAAGCCTGACTGGGTTACAGTAAAAGCGACCATTTCATTCATCAAAACAGATAATTTTTGCTACACTGCTTGCCCTTTGATGATTGGGGATAGGCAATGCAGTAAGAAAGTGACTAAAGTGGGTAATGGGAAATGGTGCTGTGATCGATGTGATAAGGAGTTTGAAGAGTGTGATTATAGATATCTGCTCCAGGCTCAGGTGCAAGACCATACTGGAGTAACTTGGGTGACGGCCTTCCAGGAGTCAGGGGAGGAAATCCTCAGTTGCTCGGCAAAGGAATTGTACAAGCTGAAGAACGAAGAGGGCGATGATACAAGGTTTGCAGAGATTATTCGTCGCAGTCTCTTTGAGCAGTACCTCTTTAAGCTCAAAGTCAAAGAAGAGTCTTATGGAGAGGAGCAGCGACTGAAAATTACAGTCATCAAGGCAGATAAGGTGAATCCTTCGGTGGAGAGCAGATACCTAATTGATTTGATTCTGAAGATGTGATGCAAAATTGGATTTTTCAAATTTTTCATTGGGTTTTGCCATTCCAATGTCGAAGCATCGCTTTTGAATTGTTGAAACTAAAATTCAATTTCCAAAACTGGTGCTATCCGGATTCAGAGTTTAGATATTCTTTTAAGCGTCGAGGAACCATAGTGAACACTACAAATGCAGTCTTCAGTATTCCTCGCAGGATATATTGCTCACCAGCCATGTTACAGTCATTTGAGAAGAGACGAACTTCCTGCGAATGGCTTGTTGCTCGGTAAATCTACTGCATCTGGTTTCATTCTATTTAAATAAGGGTAGTGGGGAAACTCCTTTTTTACCATGACATTCTTTGTTGCCAATTTTCGATAGTAATTTAGCTACAAATTTAGTCTCAAAGCAATTTGTATATATCAATGTTTTCTTATTCGTTGTAAGCTTTAGTTTTCATGGTTTAGGGTTGTAGCTGAGTGTTAAAATTTCATGTTCACTTGATTTAATTCAAGCGTGTAGCTTTATTGTAAGGCCATTTGGTCTCTGCATTCTTCATCTCATAATTCATTTTCTATTTAATTTCTCATCAAGGTAGAGTTGTGACAGCTAATTAGTGATGAATGTTCCAAGTTCAAAACTAAAATGTCATCATTTGCAAGTTTTTTACTTGCATGGAATTTTGTTTAGTCTATGGGATCCGACAATGATGCATTTTCAAGATCTTTGGAATTTTATTTAGTCATGATTTTGATTTATTATATTGCTATTGATATTTCTTATGTATATACATAAATTTTTATCAGATACTTTTGAGGATAAACGCCTACGTTTCATTAATTAGAATTTACCGAAACAAGTAAAGTTTTCATCAGATATGATGATGATGATGCTCATTTTTTTGCTGGGACTGGGAGTTCAGTTGTATGGAATTGGATCAGTTCATACAAATTGCGTTCTGGTAACAGCTTGATTGTAATTTAACCTGCCTAATCCAAATTCGATGTTCTCACCAAAAACTACTTGAGATTCTTAGCCAGCAGTAAACAATACAAGGAGCACATCAGAAGCATGAGATTAATATGTCAGCTCTATCACTCCAACTGTGTTCATGAGTTATATGCATTCAAACTTGGAATTTGCCCAGCAACCAGTTAGCATGATGCAAAAGACTGGAACAGAAATGTATACGATCAACCAATGTTAAACAAACAAGGATACAAAGTTGCAATAGTTTGTAAATTACCCAACAAGATCAATAACAAGAGCAGCGGTAGAGACAAACATGAGAATTCTACTTTCAGGTCCTCTTAACAGGATCGAAGTTGGCCACTCCGATGACAGCCCCGACGATGGCTCCGAGCACGACTCCACCGGAGACGATACTGAGCAGGAAGTTCTTCAGGGATGGCGAGATCCCAGGCTGAGCTGCCTCCGCGATGTCTGGGACCAGGAACGCTGCTGCCAGCGCTGCGGCCGTCAGACCTGCAGCCACCTGCCCCTTGTCATCAGAGGATGCACGGACCTCAAACCGACCGTTGGCCTTGGGAGCCCGTGCAGTGGCAATGGTATGAGAGGGCTTCAGTGGGTTGAAGAAGGCAGTTGAGCCTGCAAGAGGTGCCCGTCGGCTGACGGTTGAGGGCGAGGGCAGGATCGCCATGGCGACAGCGGACGTAGATGCCATTGTGAGGAGGTTTGCAGGGTTAGGGTTGTGTTTGATATGGAAGTAAGAGAAGTTTGGGGCTAGATAAAGTAATTGTAAGAGGAAAGTGGTGATTGGTTAGGGTTGCCAGGTCAGCATCTGAGTCCTATGTGGACTCCTCAGGTTCAGTGTCCAAGATTTTAGAGGATAAGCCCTCACTTCTGTATGGTTCTCGAAGCACTCTCCTTCTGTGTGGATCTAATGAGCAAGCATCCAAAATGAGAAATATTGTTCATTTACAAGATAACAAAGGGAAAAAGAAAAAAAAAAAATCCCATCAAGCAGTATACCATAGGAAATAGATAATAGAATTATTTATAGTTAAGTTCTAAATAAAACAGTCACACATTCTCCGACTTGGTCGGTCGAATCACGTTAATTTCTTTGTGTTCTTCTTATGATGTATTGTTTTCTTCATCTCTATTATTTCGATAAGAGTTTCGATCCCTAACAGCTGGTATCAGAACCTAAGTTGTGGTCCTAGGGGGATTGAAGCCGGTGTGAAATCCGAAATGATTGGGTATGACTTTAGATCTGATTTCCTAAGGTCCTCTACATGGACAGTTTAGACCAAAGTTGAGATCCTACGGATGGTTGATGCATGGGAAGGACTTATAGTTTTCAAGATGATTGTGGCATACTCATAATGAAGGGAAAGATTATTAAGAGTTCATATATGAGTACAGTTACACATCGGATATGACAAAGAAAGTAAATATGTTTAAATACAAAATTGGGCTCTCTATACATATTGGTCAGATTCGTTCTCGGTTTTGTGTTTAGGTCCCATCTTGGGGACCCAGTTTTTTCTCCGCAACACACTACTCATGTCAGCTCCATTCAGCTGAAGAGATGATTCAAGAATAAAGTCCCCTAAAGAGATCAGGCTAAGTTAAGGTTAGGATGACCCACAAGGTCGGATCTCTGGCCATTCTCCTCTGTTATATTTTGGAAGTTGAGCACCACTTCCTATGGTAAAGAGATGAGCAACATAGGGGAAAATGGTGCTCACTAAGTCAAGTGTGGTACGCATTTAGAATTTCCCATATGTGCCCATGTAAACATTCATTCTTTTCAAGATAAATCTAATTAAAATTTATATACACGCACACAGAACGGCACAAACATTCTTATTCTCTAATCAATAAATATGTGCCCACGTAACTCTGGATTCTTTTCAAGATAAATCTAAGGTTCTATCTGTTTTTACGAAATTAAGCTGGAAAATGCTTTTTAGGTCCATTCAACTGTATAGTTTAACTGGTAAACTCTCCTCTCGATGCCGATTTAAAAAGACTAGATTTCAAACATGGTTGTGATTCAACATATAAACCTATTTCTTGGTCAACAATCAATTGGAATTTCTCTCAATCTGAGCACTTTTCTTGGAAATAGATTTATATGCTAAACCAAGACTATGTTCGAAATCCAGTTGACAAAAGCATATATGTATAAATGATAAGTAATATGTATATAAAAAGATGCCATTAAATTTCTAATACATCTCTAAATGTTGTGCGAACCAAGTTTTGCTTTCAATGTAGCGGCACAAGAGTCACAAAGATGGGGATTCGATGTTGTTGGGTTATTGGTTTTACATGTAACCTGCATAACATACATACGGCGACATGGATGGGAATGGGCCACTATATGATAATCCAGTATGGCAAAATTCAACGCTATGCACGTGTGGTCGGATCTTATATATATTTTGGCACTTGTAGAATACATAAAAATAATACTATCTTATCTATCATATAGTTTCAAATAATTTAATTAGATGCATTGACAGAGACCATAATAAATGATTGTGATATGTTTTACTTGTACTAACTTTAAATTAATATTTTTTTCCTGATTTATGACATCAATGACAACACAAATATATCATGGCTGTATATACCTTCTCTACTACTATGCTAGTACATTTTTTTTTTCTTTATGTTTTACATGTTAGGTTTAGTTTATGAGCTTCAAACTCACATTTCAAGGATGCAAAGGAAAAATACGTCCCTACTAAGGATTTATACTTCATCAATCCGGGCGAGCACTAGTGATGGGAAGATGACATGAAACTTGACCATTAAACATTTTTTTTTTTGTCTTGAGCATTGTTTTATATCTTTTGGCCTTTCGTTATTATACATAAATAGACTGTGTATCACTTTATGTATTCATCACCCGCACACATGCACACACCTGTACGTACGCATGCACACGCACACACACTCATGCATGCATGCACACCCAGTTTTCTTTCCATTTAATAAAATATACCCAACCAATTTTCTTTCCACACACACACAACCAGTTTTCCTTTCTATTTAATAACATACACACACAAATAATTTTTTTCTAAGTGCTTTCATTGCTAATGGTACTTTAAAAAAAAAATTAAAAATCTTGTTTTTTTCCTCTTAGGGCACACATGAAAGTTCTCCTCCATCTTATCCACCCCCACCGTCTTTCCCCCGGCTACACCAAACCACTCTCGTCCCCTTGCTCCCCAGCTCCCCCTCTCCCTACCCCGAGCATTCCTCCCCGACTCCTTGAAACCCGCCTCCCTCGCCAAACTGGGTACGGTTAGAGAATTCTATTAGGTGTTGTTGAGAAGAAGAAAGTAAACTTGTCCATAAAAATAAATAATATCCTTCTAAAATTTCTAAAACTATTTGGTGAGTGTCTTTAAAAACACTCTTGTAGATGTAAGCATGTTTTGGATGTGAATGAGTCTAACACAATGAGTGCGAATAGCAGAAACTTCAATATGGCCCGGCCCATGTGGCTCATTTTAGGGGAATTTCCAAAGTAGCACAACTTTTTTTTTTCCCGGTGAGTCTAACTTCTCTTCTCTTTCGAAAAGAGAGAGTTTTTCTTAGTGATTACATCTAAAATTTCAAAAACTACAGCAAGTTCCGAACTAGATAGCCTAGATTCTTTATAGTGGATCCGAACTTACAGAATACACCTTATCAGATCCGAACTATGTAACTAGGATAAAAAATACCATTTAGATTTTCTCGGAATAGAAAAATTGAAGATTTGGACGTTTAGCCGTGGAGGAGATGAGATGAGAGAGAGAGAGAACAGAAAGAAGATTTGGACGTTTAGGGATGGAGGAGAAGAGAGAGAATAGAGATGTTGATTATGATAACATTTTTGTCCTAAAATTTAAATGGCAGAGTTGTAAATAAAATCAGTTTTTAAGTGGGCTCACTAGGAAAAATGGTGTGCCCCTCAAGAAACTCCCCATTTTAGCCGTCCGATCCACTCATCAAAAGGCGAAGAAAGAAACCCTAGCGTTTCCTCTCCGCCTATAAATTCCTCAACGAGAGCCGCCTCCCCCAAAGCCCGCTCGCCATTCCTCTTGCTCTCGCATCCGTCGCCTCCCTCTCTTCAATCGGCGCGCGAGTTTCTCGATCCATTTCAACTCAATGTGAGATCTCTCGTCCCTTCTCCCTCTAGATCTTTAAATTTTGCTTAAGGTTTGTTAGTCTAGGGTTCGATCCGTCACCATTGATCCATTATTATCGCTTGATGTTAAGATTTATAGTTATTAGTTTTTGGATGGTGTGAAAGCTAGAATCTTTAGTTGTGTACCACTTGAAGTCTATTCATTTTCTTACTTTGAATTAAGAAATCGTGTTATTGAATGCTTTTACTGGATCACTTTGTTGAACGCTATTTTTTTTTTTTTTTTTTGGTAGAAATTGGATCAGGAACAAAAATGATTTCCCAAGTGATTATTGATTTAGAAGTTTAGATTTTAAAGAGTATTAAACCCTTGTAGCTCTTTGTTCATACTAGTTTACGTATCTAATTGCTCACATGTTGGATTTGAAGGACAATCTTACTATATTGTCAGCTGTTAATATTATTGTGAAAGTTTAAAGTAAACAGTAGATGAGTTATTTTGTTCACTCAAAGTTCAGTTTCATACAGTGGCTAAAAAGCTGAGTACATTCAATAATTATTTTTACTGGATTTTTTGTGATGGTTGTGAGACTTAATTTGGGAAAATGCTAGTGAGTATTAATTTTTTTTTTTTTTTTTGAAATAGGAGTAACGTAGTTGAAACCCTGAAATAGAATATATGGACTGAAATAGAATTTGCCAAGATATGGAATGCAAATGCATGCTTGTTTAGCCTATTATTTTCGTTACCAGCTGATTCATTTGTGTCAGAAAACCAAAAAAAAAGGCTTTACTAAATCGAAAAAATCAGGTTATTCTGAACATGTTGTCAGTTAATTTTCTTACCATATTCTATGTAAGTATGAATGTTAGCTTTTTATTGTTGCATTTCATCAAAAAACTGCCCTTTTTTAGTTACTTTTCTGTACACATACAATTTGCAATCTATTCAACCTTCGTTTGCCTCTTCTTTCAGCTTCAAGAGAAACTAACCAACTCTTGATGGCTTTGTTCTGGGGGCAGATATCAATTTTGTTTTTTTAGGGAGTTATCATGTTCCAAGTTGGTTTTTTTCAACTTGGGATTTCAATCTCTCATACATTGTGCAAAATTGATTCCTCAAATGGATCATTATGTTTATTGTCTTAACCTAGGAACTACCCAATCACTTGCTAGAGCCTAGCGCTATCCACTACAATGTGCTACAAATGAGATTTTCATTGGTAGAAATCATTTTGCTCTATATTCTAGTAATGCTAAAGATCCTTTTTTTGTTGTTATGTTGCTGTTTGTGTATCGTTAAGCCTTTGCAGTATTGATTTTATTGAATTTGACCATTGTTACATTCTGTCTTAGATGCCAGTGTGTGAAACAACTGATTTTAGAAAAACTGTTGCTTATTCTGGTATATAGCTCTACAACCCTTTTTTATTTACTTTTCTATACACATGCAATTTGCAATCTATTCAACCTTCCATTTGCCTCTTCTTTCAGCTACAAGAGAAATTAACTGACTCTTGATGGCTTTGTTCTGGGGGCAGATATCAATTTTGTTTTTTTAGGGAGTTTTCATGTTCCAAGTTGGTTTTTTTCAACTTGGGATTTCCTTCTCTCATACATTGTGCAAAATTGATTCCTTAAATGGAACATTATGTTTATTGTCTTATTCTAGGAACTATCCAGTCACTTGCTAGAGCCTAGAGCTATCCACTACAGTGTGCTTCAATGAGATCTCCATGGGTAGAAATCATTTTGTATTCTAATAGTGCTAAAGGTCCTTGATTTTTGTTATGTTGCTGTTCGCATATCATTAAGCCTTTGCAGTGCTGATTTTATTGAATTTGACTTTCAGTACATTCTGTCTTAGATATCAGTGTGTGAAACAATAGACGTTAGAAATACTGTTGCTTATTCTGGTATATACTTCCAATTTTTGCAGGGAAGAGGTTGCTGTTGAAGCGGCTGCTGCTCCTATTATTGGAGAGCCCATGGACATAATGTCTGCATTGCAGCTTGTGTTAAAGAAGTCGTTGGCTCATGATGGGCTTGTCCGCGGGCTCCATGAAGGGGCCAAAGCTATTGAGAAGCATGCTGCACAACTTTGTGTACTTGCTGAAGATTGTGACCAACCAGACTATGTCAAGTTGGTCAAAGCACTTTGCACTGACCACAATGTTCACTTGGTGACAGTTCCAAGTGCTAAAACGCTTGGAGAGTGGTCTGGGGTTAGTAATTACTCGGTTTTTCTATGCTCATATCTAATCTTTCTTTCATCTTGTGCTGATTCCTCAAGGTGCTATTTTAGTGCCAATCTATATAATCAGATTTTATTGTCTCTTGTGACCATGCTTGTTTTTAAGCTTTCGGGAAACAGTGCTCTATTGCGTGCAAACTATTGATTTACTTAGGTTTCGATATTTGATGATGCGACTTATTTATGTTGAATCCATCAGCAGAATCTTATTAGTTTAAAGAATACACAGTAGATGTATATTATAATTGGAGTAACTGGAGTTCTGCATAGGACCTTTCTTTGTTTTGTGTCTGAGGAATTACGTGTTTTGGAAAAACAAGTTGCCACTCTTTTGGTTCTTTATATATTACTGAAGGGATTGTGTAAATTTGTAGTTGTCTTTTTGAGGATAACAAAATATCTTTTTGTATTTTCAAAAGATTGGTTACCTAAGTAACATTGCGAAATTCCTAGTGACACAGTGAATTATTACCTAGTGACCTTGAATTGTCCAATTTTAGTTGTCAAGTTCTGTTTGATGAGCTTTCCAGTTATCTAGGGGACTTGGACTTGTAGAAAATTCTTTTTGTTCTGAAATTCAGTTACTGATATTGATCTCTAATGAGACATTTATCTTACCTGTACTCCACTTGGCAAAGTTAAATTTTGTGAGTTAGAACTTCATTGCATAAATGTCGATACTCATTCTTTATTGATAAATGTCAATATCTATTCCCCTACCAAAGTAGGGCTAGCATGCAAGCAACAGAGTCAGCATTCACAGACTGTCTGCAGAGGATGCTGGCACATCCCTAGTTGCTTTGAATGTATGGCTTGCATGGTAGGAGCTGTGTTGCCAATTGCTTTTGTTCTGCATATTAACACCATGGATGGCAATGGAGTCCGATATCCCATCAAGTATTTAGGTAGATTAGTTTGTTTAGTTCAAAATTAATTCATCTAGTGTTCTTTTTAGAATGATTTATAGAATGACATCTATATATCACTAATATTGCTTCAAAATTAATTCATCTAATGTTCTTTTTTGAATAATTTGTGATCACATCCATTATGTCTCATGCAAATCACAAGCAAGTTTGTCGTTTTCTTATTTTTGAAGTGTGTACTATCCTGTTCTTTTCATGTATAAAGCAATTTATTACACCGTATATTTTAACATGACATCAAATCAGATTCAATTCTGCATTTTCTTTTGCTAAACCAAGTATTTTGCATCAACTTTGCTGCAGCTTTGCAAGATTGATTCCGAGGGCAAAGCAAGAAAGGTTGTTGGATGCTCTTGCGTAGTTGTCAAGGTAAGCTCACTGCAGTATATGAAGTTCTTATGCATGTCTTATTATTTTTCTTTGCTGGAATGAGCTGTATAGCATGTTCATTAACTGAAATCCGTATTCTCTTCTGTCTTGCAGGACTATGGGGAGGAATCTGAGGGGCTTAATATCGTCCGAGGCTACGTGAAGCCTGAATAATTCATTTTATTGTATTGTTTTATTTTGTTAGAAGTGGCTTCTACAAATTTTGAGAACCTTTATTACTGGGCCAACGTTGGAGGTTTTTTGAATTTTGCTTGTTTAGCCTTTGGAACAAAAAGATGTCTTGAGCATATATTTTTTGTCCGTCTTCTTTTTGTAGCTACTGGGTATGTGAAACGTTACCTTTATAATTAATGTTAGAATTTAATGTTACGAGTTGACTCTCCCTGATAGTTTGTCAGTGGAGTGGATTCATATTGCAGGCATGTTTTCTTGTCTGTAATTTTATCAGCGGAGCAGATTTGTGGTGTGGATAAATGTATGCTCCGACCGATGTAGCCTTGTGCTGTTGCATCCATCATAGGAATGTCATTGGGTACGTGGATCGAATACATTGCTTGGAATTGAGTGCAGCAGACACTGCTGCTCTTTCAGAACAAGAGCAGCCAATCTTGATTTTGCATGGCATTTTGAATGTGAAGAACAATGACATCTTGATGTCCTCTTAGAATCCAGAAGCTTCAAAACATGGCCACTCTTTTTGCGAATGGTGGGCTTGGTGACGGATCTGATGTTAGTCAGCGTAGAAGGACAATGTCGCTTGTAATGGGACTCGAACAAAGATTAACTTAGATAATTTATCAGGCTATGCATTACGGATAGCAATTTAAAATAAATAGTGCATAGCCTGATAATTTATCCAAGTTAATTCTCTTTATAAATCTTTTTAAAAATAAATATGGCATATCTTGATTAGTTTTTATCAGTTAATTCTCCTGATAGACGTAGTTGGGAGAACTAGGAAATGAACAAAGCAGCCATGCTTGTTCCTTCATGTTGAAGGCAAGGAGTGTTACTGGCTAGACTAGTCTAGCCCGTTTTCACTAATAAGACGCTAACAAACTTGTATCTGGCCTTGCATCGCATCTATGCTTGTTTTTAGAATCACCATCAAATTAACAGGCAGAAAATGACCATATTTCCATTTTCTGCATGTAGAACAAAACGCATTTTGCAGGCTGACTGTGTTACAATACCAATTACTCCAGTTGCACCTGCATTACAGGAAACAACGATCAGAGTTACACTAAAAAACAAGCTCAACCAGCATCCTACCTCTCAAATATTATTAGGCTGAAGGCACACCCACGGTAAACCATCACTCCCCTTTCGTATCCGTCCCCAGTACAAAGCACCAGATTGAACTCATGCATGAATAAATTTGAGGCTAGCATCTCTGACTGTAATCGGCTGTTGATCAAGAATCTGGAACATTCAGATTCTGGAAAAGCTCAGGGAGATGGGCATTAGTGAGCTTGGTCCTCTTAGTGATCTCACGCTGCTTCTTCTGCTTCTTGGGTTTGGATGGCACACCGTGGACCTGAGCCATAGCCCTTCTCTTGGCAGTGTTGGTCGCTGGCTTCATGCCATTCTTTTGGAGATCCTTCTCAATGTCCACCATGTCCCGTGGCAGCTCGATACTCCGGAATAGCTGCTTGAGGTCGTCGTCCACCTTGATTACTGCCTTGGGGTCGTTCGGGTACACAATGTCCTCTTGTGAGTCCATGTTGGACAGGAGCCATACCTGGCCTGCTGCCTTCAGTGCCTGCCCACATATAACCATGAAAAGTAAGCACAGTTAAAGTCGGAAGTCCGTTATCAAAAGAGAATATCAGAGACTACAGTTATGGCTACCAATGCACTAACAGTAGTGACCATATGTAACAATTTTCAATAGGGAGAGCAAAATATAGCATGCAAAAACATGCATAAGACAATAAAATATTGAAAGCCGAAACTTGGCTGCTGGAATGCCCATTGGTGTTTGGTGTATTTTAACATTGTGGTAAACTTTTTTAGTCCTCTATCGGTAATATTTTCTAGTATTTATATTCGTTATCTTTCACTTAGCGTGTTGAATGGGTCTAAGATATACAAGCCTTATAAAATCTAATGAAGGAAAATCGATAAATTGATCCAGAAAACTTTAGTGCATATGTGCGCCTACATTGCGCCTGTAAGGGAACAGACCCGGGCTAGTAAGCCTCATAGGTGAATAGACTAAATTTGCTATTCAGTTCTTCAGACTTAGAAATAAAAAATTTCTGCCCAAGAAACGATTCCATTCTCTTCACTGCCCAAGAAAATATTCTACACTCTGCTTACTAGATATGCTTTCTTTGTCCAAAGGATTCTTTCACTGCACAAGAGAGAATTATTCATTGATCCCTCTTTTCTATAGATGTTTTCTTCCAAAGCCCAACTCTCTTTAAAAGGGATTGGATCTAGCTCTTTTTCAGCACACAACAACTATTCTGCGCATTCTACTTCAATTCTTTTTCCTCTTTGTTTTCCAACAACCCCCAGAAGAAGAAACACATCAAGTTGTTCAAGGGCATGTGCACTGAGAGTGCATGCTTACAAGGCTACCTATCATTGGATCCTAGTGGGTAGGTCGCCATTTAACCTGCTACATTGAGACAATTTCACATGGATGCAATCTACTCTTAAGAAGAGTGCTCTGAATGCCTGAATCACACCTAGGAAAGTTTCTTTTCTTAAGGAAAAATATATATTTTCAACAATCTTGAGAGTAGATAGAACAAGGATACTGCTATGGTTGTTGTTGCTGCTGTTATGTCTTTGCCAGAACCTAATCTAAAAGATGGCAAGAAAAAGTTTATCTACATTTGATATAGTTGGTTATGCTTTTGCTATAACTGATCCCAAACCAGAGAGATTTTTTTTTTTTTTTTTTTTTTTTTGCAGAATTGGAGAAAAGCTAATAAAATATGTAGAGCACACTAAGTAATGAAAGGTTTGACGTTTACTGTCCTTATAAATCTATAAATGAATCAGGGAAGGCCTTAATAAGAAATATATTCTTGAATATGCTGAAAGTCAAAATTTTGTTATTGGAAAATTCTTAAAGTTTATCATGTCTGATGAAAATGATATTTCCTCCCAAATTCATGAATACCCTGTTTTAGTTGATGACCTTAAGAAAGAAAGCATAACCTTATCTGAAGCTTTTGTTGTTAGAGTGTTAACTGAAACTACCTGACTCATGGAAAGATTATACAAACTGAATCAACCAAAAAAAAAAAAAAAAAAAACTTGAAGACATAAAATTCACAGAAGGATTAAAGAAAGAACAAAGAAAGAGAGAAAACAGGATGAGCTGAAGTGCTTGTTTTTCAAGGCAAATCTAATTGAAAGTGGGTATATACTAAACTAAATAAACAATTTCGTTAGCCAAACAAGTCAAAACATAAACCTATGACGAAAAGAGATCATAACTCTGCTCTGAAGAAGAAAGGAAATAGTTTCTTGTGTGGTAAGCCCAAACACTACTCTGCACCGTGTAGGTTTCAGAAGAGTGGTCATATGGAGTGATATTATTGTTGTTGTGGTCAATGAGGTTAATATGACTACACATAGTAAGAATGGCGTGATTGATTCTAGGACAACCCGATATATATGTGCCAACATAGGGCTTTCCCTTCTTACTCAGTAAGAATAAGGTGATTGATTCCGGGGCAACCTGATATATATGTGCCGAGATAGGGCTCTCTTCTTACTCCACTGTAGATGATAGTGAACAAGTGTTCGCAGGCAGTTCAAAGAACTCAGCCCTCATGGGCAAGGGAAAGGTTCTTCTCAAGAAGGAAGATCCTCTCTCTTACAAATGTGCTTCATGTTCTAGAGGTCTGTTGGAAGCTCATTTCAGTCTCTGCTTGGTAAAGCTGGAGTTTAGGTTCATTTTGAGTCTGATAAGTTTATAATTACTAAGAATGGAAAATTTGATGGTAAAGGGTATTGTATTCAGGGCTAGTTTATACTTAATGTGCTCGAAATCATGAATGGAAATTCAACTACTTCTGCTTACTTGATTCTCTTGTGATTATTGTCATGGCAGATTAAGACCTGTGGATCTATTTTTATAATAAGAAAATTAAAGATACAAGTCTCTCGCACAATGTTACCAAATCTGATTATGACAAATGTGAAATATATGTTGAATCTAAATCCATTAATAAATCAGATAAAAGTGTATATAGAGAGTCTGAATTGACGGAACTCATTCATCGTAACCATAATGAGATGAAAAATAATATAATTAGAGGTGGTAAATATTCTATATCACTTTTATTGATAAATATTCTAGACCATGTTGAAAATAACGCGTCATGAAACCTATTATATTGTGTTATGATACCTAAAACAGCCCTATGCTATCTAACCGTTGAAAATAATTCAGTGCATCATAACAACGTGTTTTTTATATTATTTTATGATTTGTTGTGCTATATACATTAGTTACATTACCTACCGTTATTTTTTTTTTAGGAATTTCCAAATTGCTGTTGATTCTCTTTTGATTCATGTAGCCTACCCCCAAGTACTTGGGATAAAACGCTTTGTTGTTGTTGTTGTTTCCAAATTGTTGTTGATTATTTGTTTTAACGGTTAGTTGATTGTTGCAATACTTTTACTTGATTGCTTGTTTAGTTGCTTGGGGAATTGCTAACTTGCAATTTCTTGCTTATTTGCTTGCTAAAATTCCTCGTCAATTATTAGAATTTTTTATTTGTTGTCAATTCTATTGAACTCTCAATTGAATTAAAATATTACAAGTAAGACTAATTGAGTATTGCAGAATATAAATTAAAACATTGGTGATGAATGAAACTTAAATAAATAAATTGAAATCTTATTTTCTTGTTATCAGTCAATATTACATAAGTTGAAAAGTCTAGTTACTTTTGAACTTTAAGAGAGAAAAAGGACCAGCAGGGACCTTTATTATGCATTTTATCGGTATGAATACATTTAATAGTAAATTCTAATCATGACCCGATACTAGACAAAATTTTCCAAACAATATCAGCAGGTCTTAATTTTAAACCATGGCCATTAATCAGTTATGAGAATTCTCTTAAATGTTTACCGTAAACAATAATCTGATTTTTTTTATTTGTGTGCACGTGCCCATGAGCTTGGCATCTTCTACGATCATGTATTTGATTTAATACTAAAATGTACCTGTAGATCATCCATAACAGATAGATAGGCATCCTTCACATCAACAACAGGGAGGCCCTCTGGGTACTTCCGTATCAAAGTAAGAAGATTATCTTTTCCCTTCAAGTCATGCTTGGCCTGCATTAAAATAGAAACCACATCAACCATCAAAGGAATAATTAAAGTTTCCACATATCAAATTTTCATCTCATAATCAATTCCTGCTTCAGAAAATGCCTCATGCCAACTCAAAGTTACTAGTAGCCAATTCTTTCGGCATAAAAGTGCATGATGACAGTTTCAATAAAATGAAAACAAATGTACTAACTATCAGATAGTAGCATTTAGTTAGTTTGTGCTGCTAACATACAAAAAAAGGGAAAAAGAAAAAGTACTGAACATAAGATAGCGTAACATAACAAGGGCATGAGTTTACAATCAACAGTAACACTTCTTGGTGGTTATGAGCCGAAGAAGACAATGAATTATAAATGTAAAAAGATGAAAACACAGTAACATTTATATTTAGTAGTTATTAGCCAAAGATGAACTGGAAGAGGAAAAAAATCCCGAAAAGGTAATATCATAAATGCAGCAAACATGCCAAGGCATAGTTTGGATATACATCTGAAACTCAAAGCTTTCTTAACTATATCCTGTTCATGGGTTCACAAACTTTCACGTGCCAACACTCTAAAAATAGGTATTTTTACATCAAAAACGTAAGGAAGTAGGAAAAAGGGTATTCATATGTCAACAGAATACTTCTAAGTCAGTGAATCATGAATTAGAAGTTGCTAGTTTGAATAGAATATTCAGAGGTCTGGTTCATTTTCTTTACATGCTATTGTTTCTCTTCTAATTCTGCAATCAAAAAATTTGCCAAACATCTCAACATACATGTTAGTACGGAAATGGATAATTTCAGGAAAAAGATAACATCCAAAAGAGTAAATATTACTAGTGATTGGATAAAATAGGCGGTATTATTTATACCTTTCTAGAGAGACTATCTTTTAAGAGGAAATAACAAAAATTGAATTCAATCTGCATAAATGGTCCAGATATGATACCCAATATCAGAAATCCAAGTAGCTAACTAGATTTAGAAACTAAAGCATTCTCCTGATAGTCAACATGTTTTTCGAAAAAAGGGAAAAAAGAAAAAGAAGATATAATAGTTAACATGTATGCATCTGAATATGCTTACCTTGTAAGAGAACCGCCTCCCATCGTAGCTCACTTTATGGTTATTCTTCAAACTGTCAAACACAGCCTTGTTGCCAACTATGTCAACATAACATCTCTCATTTATCTCTTCTGGTGTGAAGGCATTTCTTGTCTGCATATAAGTTTTGTTTTCAAAAATTAATTTAGCTCAGTGCATACAAGAAATATAAAAGTCTTAACGTGAGGCCTCTGCTCCTATTCTAAATGGCAAGAGATATGTGTTATCACTATCCAACTCGAATTTCCATAATGACTAAGAAATAACAAAATGGAACTAGTTTTCCGAAGTTTATTCTACATAAGGTTCACAAACAGGTGTGTAGAGGATATACCACAGATACAAAGTGCACAAACTCACAAGTACATAGAGTGCTTTTGTCTCATCTTTAGCTATTTTAACACATAATTATGAACTAACAGCAAAATGTGGACAACAATTCTCTCTCCTTTCTTTCTATAACATGCTCTTCCCCCCTTGTCCAAAAAGGAGCAAACAAATTCCTGCAAAAGATAAAGACGCTAGGACCTCCCAGAACGTAGAAAACTAATCAAACCTGTCATGCCATGCTTTCCGCCTATGACCGTGGTCGCTTCACCACTACCCTCATATACCTTTCTCCTTTCTCCCTGCCTAAAAATATTCACCTGCCTACCTATCAAATTCAACTCTACTACCTTCGTTAAAGTGACGCTGAACTACGACGAAGTTCAAACAAAGTAACTTCAAATATCTAACCAAGAGGATGCTCCAGACCAGGGTATAAAATATCAGAATTTGTATCAATATGGTCGGTCATATATGGTATCAAAATCAGCAAAATCGGATGTATTGTATAGATATATTAAAACTATTAATATAGGTACTGATATTATATGGTATATGGTATATGGTATATCATGTATCTAGTATCTCAAATTCAGATACAACATATGCATAATACCAATATCAGCCAATATTTTAAAACCTTGCTCCCGAATCTGTTCAATCTCATTATGTAACTGTGGTCTTTGGAACCTACATATCTCCTTGAATATGAAAAGATCATCAGAAACGAAGTTTGACTCTTCAGAATTATATTCAGTGATGGAATGGTATAAGCATCAAAAAATTTGAATTGCAGCAGTGGATCCTCGAGAAATACAGGTTTAGGCCAATAAAATCACACCTAACGGAGAGAGGTGGCAAGATGACATTGTTTGTAAAATAACCATTGTCCAAAAAAAAATTGGATTTGCGAATGTGGAAAATATCAAGACACAAAGCTGAAAGACCCCAAGGGTGTAATTGTTTGGCTATGAAATAAAAAGATATCAGATGTGATACATCAAACTTCCATGCCCAGCAATTCATGTGTGGTATTTAAAACATCTCCATGTTGCATAATAAATTTTTTTTCACAAGTCCCTTAAAGAATTAGAAAACAGGGATATTGTGATGTGTCACTCGGTCCAAATCTAAAGCTCAAACTAATAATCTGTCATCCCATTCAGTATGAGGATGCCCTGACTCTGACATGTCTTGAAGTAGTAAGATGATACGGATGTACCTAGTAGTTACGGACGAAAGAAGAGCTGATCCATGCTCGATTCTATAATTAGAATAGTTAGTTATACCACCTCGCCAAAAGAAACAAAAATAATTATAATAAACAACAACTAAGTCTCTTATCCCAAGTATTTGGGATTGACTATATGAACCAAAAAGAAAATTACGCGGACCGAGCACATGGATCATCCAAAAGAAACAAAGAAACAAAGAAAAACACTTCGTCATAGAACTAGCCACTGCATTACGTTTAATGAAAGATTCTGTTCAAGCAAGCAAATACGACATGGTTACAAAAGTAAATCTGTAACCTCGACGATAGCCTAGCAAACTGTGACTCCCTCTTCAATTTGCATAATATGTACTGAGAAACATAAACGCTCCCATCCAAAGTTTGTAATCAGTCTTGGCCGGTCATAAATCAGCAATACAGCGTATATCTTGTCGACAATATGAAACTATCGGCAATATCGGACTGACATGATATGGTATAATGCATATCGGGTACCTCAAAATGTACATGAGGTATACATTAGCATCAGCAGATATTTAAAACCTTGCTATCATCCCATTTTCAACTAACTCAGAAATATAAAACTCAAATTTAACTTACAACGCTAGATTGATTCTAGCCACTATCCTCAGCAAGGAACTTGATTGTCTATACATAACAAAACTTGGACATTCCACCATTTTAATATCACAGTCTCAGTATAAGCACACTGATAATCAGCAAAAATTTGGGGTTATGACTGACAGTAGTTGAATACTCTTCTCTCAAATTTATTATTTTCGTAAAAGGTGAGAGACCAATTTTAGGAAATTTAAAACATTTAACACCCTAGAAACAATGGGAAGCATATAGAATCATCCATAAAGAAACTTATGGTGCTTTTATCATAAAGTTAAATATATGTATAAGTAAACCAAAAAATAAATAAATAAATAACAAGGACATGCCTCAAAGAGAAGCTCAATAACAAGCTTTATTTGCGCACCAACGGGGGACTTCCTGATCATATTAATGTGCTGAAGCCTTTGTGTATCATTAGAAAATTTCACTGGTGGTGTAGGAGCTTTTGCTGGGGCGGAAAGAGTGCTGGCAGTAGTCTTTTTCTGGCTATGGGGTGTCCTTGAAGGTGCAGCACGTGCTGCAATGCTGGTGAGAGTGTTTTGAACCTTCTCCTGCTGTTGCTTAAACTTGTTGAGACTATCTTGCAACGACATCTTCAAAGTTCCTGAAAATATCCAAGAAAAGATTATAAGCACAATTCAGTATGGAGGTTCAAAACCTGGTCCCACAAATAACAAAGCTCCGGAAGCCAACAAAAGCGTAGGGGGAGCAAGATAACTTGATAGCCGGCAATAAATCAAATATAGAGCAAACTGAGATTATTTTCCCTTTCTATTTTATGGAAAATGGAAGGACGTCTACCTGAAGGAGGAAAAAAAATGAAAAACAGGTTGATGAATATTAACCAAAAATAGCTAGGTCCATCAGTGAAACATCAAAATAATAATTGTCATATACAACTTCAAATTAACTGTCGTTTGAAGTGTAGCAAAGCACAAACTGACAGTACTTGAAAAAGCTTGAAGCCCATCACAAGAATATATTCCTCTATAATAATCAAAATTACACATACATGAACACCATTCAAAATGCAACACCACCAACAATGCAAGTGGGGGACAAATTTAGAAGCACCTTTAGTTATCAAGGAGGGACATAATGAATTACAGGGATAAGGCTTGACTTTATAGGGGTTAGGGTGAATTTATGAGCAGGCTAAATTGAATGCGGGAGTAATGAAAGAAATATACTGGAGCTTGAATAGGGAATAAGGAATCAGAAATTAAGAGCTTAGAAGGATTAACACCATACAAAAAGACATAGAGAAGAGATGAAACACTTGGGAACAAGGAAGCTATTTGGCAGAAGAGAGGAAGAGAGGGACGGTGCCATCCAAAATCTACTTTAGACATTCATAAGATGTCTACCTTTTGACTTTAATGTGGGCATATTGAAGAAGCATAAGTGGATAACACCAAGTTATTCCTTGCAAAATCTGATGAGAAGATTTGAAGTCAGGAGATTGGAACACTTCTCAAAACAAAGGAAACAGAAAAGAAACTGTGTCATGCAACTTCCTATTCAATCATGTTATGTGAAACAATAATGTCAGAAGGGTTAATACTACTGGCATTATCACACACCTAGGCCCTAGGATTTGAAGTAGGCACAGCTAGGAATGCAATTAATCATAGCCGATCATTTGGAAATCATCCAAATGTATCCCTGCTTAATCTCCAGTCCATAAACAGATCATATAACAATAGTTATCCTAACAAGCACAAATAATCTATAACTCATAATTTGATGTTCGTTGCATTTAAATATAGACCTTCCATCACAATATTATATATCTATCATTTCATAATGTAGTAAAACATACTTTCTAAGAACCATCTCTTTCAAAAGTTTTTGCATTGTTTCATACTTTTAAGTCCATCAAAGCATCTTAAACACAAGTCTCAAAAATTTCCAATGTTTACATGTCTCAATAATCATTCCACAACCCAAAAAGATACGTAAAACCTATCTATAAGCACATGTACAAATATACACATACAAACTCCGCCAGTGCTGTGCTTAAAATTTGTTCTTTTACGGTCTGTCTCAAACCGGGATAAATGAGGAGGGTTGTGGTAGGCCAGTGATAGCCAACGTAAAACATTGTCACATATCATGACATGAGCCAAAATATGAATTTCGTTGGGGCGTTCCCTACTGGGCGACGCACTACATCGAAACCCGAGTGTAGTGAAAAATATGTGAGGGTTATTAGGTCGTCGCCCAGAAGCGACACGCCACGTCAGCGCCCAAATGTGACAAATGTAAGAGAATTTCCACATCTTAATGAGCGGATGGAGGTAAAAAAGTTAGCTCATGAACATAGAATTCGATTGGTATCGTGGAACATAAGTTCCCTTACATGTAAATTAGCAGTATTAGTTGATACTATAATTAGAATGATGATTAATATTTTGTGCGTGCAGAAGACTAAGTGGGTAGATGAGAAAGCTAAAATCATAGAGTCTTGGGATTATAAACTTTGGTATATGGATAGAGATAGAAATCGTAATGGGGTAAGTATAATCATAGATAAATAATTACTTGAGGATATAGTGGAGGTTAGAATGAAGGGTGATAGAATTTTATTAGTTAAACTTATTTTACATAGAGAGATTCTTAATATCATTAGTGCCTATGCACCACAAGTAGGACTTGATAAATCTAGTAAATATTAATTTTAGAAAGATCTAAATGAGATGGTATAAAGAATATCCGCTAGATGAAAACTATTTATTGGTAGTGATCTCAATGGGCATGTAGAAACTAGCCGTAATGGGTTTAATAATGTACATGGAGGATTTTATTTTGGAGAAAAAAATGAAGCAGGTAACTCAATTCTAGATTTTGTTTTGTATTATGATTTAATTTTAGTTAATACTTGGTTTAAAAAAAGAGTTTCACACTTAATTACTTTTAAAAATGGATCGAGTGCAAGCCAAATATATTTCTTTTTAACTGACAGGATAGATAGAACTAATTGCATCAATTGTAAAGTAGTGCCGGGTGAGAGTGTAGTTACCCAATATAAACTCTTAGTTTTAAATATTCAGAATACAAAGAGACTTAGAAAGATTAAATATAAACTAGATCCTAAAATTAAGTGGTGACGATTGAAAAGTAATCAAAAAAAATTTGTAGATAGAGTAGTCCAATAAGCAAATTGGAGAGACCATGATAATCCTAATGTAACATAAAACAAAATGGCTAGCTACATTAAGAGAATAGCTAAACATATATTTGGTGAGTCGAGGGGTGGTGCTCCACCATATAAGGATACATCATGGTAGAATGAAGAGCTAAAAAATGCTATTAAGATCAAGCAGGATCTTTATAGAGATTTGAAGAAGAGTAATAATAATAATGGAACAAACTTTGAGACGTATAAACTAGCCAAGAAAGAGCCTAAGAAAGTTGTTCGGGATTTAAAAACTAAACTATATAAACAAGTGTACGAGAAGTTGGATAATAAGCAGACAGAAAAGGATATATATATATAATTATTCGAATAAGAGAGAGTTTAGAGACTTATATACTATAAAATGTATTAAAGATAAGAATCAAAATATTTTAGTTCGAAACGAAGAGATTAAAGAAATATGAAAAGATTATTTTGATAGATTATATAATGGTAGTTTTACTCAAGATTTGGGAGATTTTACTATTCAGTGTAAGGACATGAATCGTAGTTTTATGTGCAGAACTAAAAAATCTGAAATAAAAGAGACTTTGAAGAGAATGAAATGAAGAAAAACTATTGGTCCAGATGAGATTCATACAGAAGTATAGAAATACTTAGGAAGGATTGGTGTGATGTGGCTTACAGATCTTTTTAACAAAATTTGGTAAGTAAGAAAATGTCAAATGAATGGAGGAAGAGTACCCTATTACTTCTGTATAAAAACAAGGGTAATATTCAGAGTTATTCTAACTATCATGGAATGGAATAAAACTCATGTGTCACACTATGAAACTTTGAAAAAGGGTAATTGAACATAGATTGAGACAAACTGTTAAAATATCAGAGAACCAGTTTAGATTTATATCGGGGCGATCGACGACATAATCTATTCATTTACTTTGTCAACTTATAGAGCGATTCCAAAAGAGAAATAAAAATTTGCATATGGTATTTATTGACTTGGAGAAAACCTATGATAAGATAACATGAGAGATACTTTGGTGGACATTAATGAAGAAAAAAGCCCCCATCAAGTATATTGACATAATTAAGAACATGTATGATGGAGTAGTGGCCAATGTCAGAACATGTAGTGGTTTAACAAGTGATTTTTCTATCATAATTGGATTGTATCAAGAATCTGCATTGAGCCCGTTCTTATTTGCTATAGTGATAATGAACTTACTAGAGCTATTCAATATGAGATACCTTGATGTATGCTATTTACTGATGATATTGTCTTAGTTGATGAGACAAGAGCAGAGGTGAATGTCATGTTAGAGTTATGGAGGCACACATTAGAATCTAAAGGTTTTAAATTGAGTAGACCTAAAACGGAGTATATGAAGTATAAATTTAGTAAACGACGGACCATAAACCATGATACTATAATACTGGATGGGCAAGAGATACAAATAAGCAGTCAGTTTAGGTATTTGAGTTCTATTATTCAGAATGATAGAAAGATTGATAATAATATTAACCATAAGATACAAGTTGGCTGGTTGAAATGGAGTAGTACAACGGGAGTTTTATACGACTGTAACATTCCGTTAAGACTGAAGGAAAAATTTTATAGGACTGCTATTAGGCCGAGTTTATTATATGGCACGGAATGTTGGGTTTTAAAGAAACGTCATTCACAGAAAATAAGTGTAACAGAGATGCGCATGCAATATGCGGCAACACTATGAGAGATAAAGTGAGAAATGAAAATATTCGTGCTAAGATAGGTATAGCTCCCATCGATGAGAAGATGCGAGAAAATCGCTTACGATGGTTTGGTCATGTATAACGTTAGCCTAAAAATGCACCAGTTCGACGAGGAGTTTATCATTGTAGGACAAGTTAAAAAAATAAAGGGAAAACAAAAAAAATATGAATGGAGGTGATACGAAAAGATATGGATTATAGAGGTCTAAATGAGGAGATATCACTTTATAGAAATGAATAGAGGACTATCAACGTGATCGATCTAGCGTGATTCTTTTTTGGTTTATGTAGCCTACCCCAAGTATTTGGGATGAAAGGCTTAGTTGTTGTTGTTGTCTATGTCCATACATACATCCCTAGCCAAAACAACACAGATTTCAACCATCCGGCAAGGTACCAACCACAAAATCCACCATCACCAAATGCAAGCCCAGAAGCAAACTAATCTAAAAACCATAAAATGGTGAAAGGACAAGTCCACCAGGACCACCACTCAAAAAGCAACTTTCCAAACTGCGAAGCTTCGGATGTCAAAATAAATTTAAAAATAACCCATAAAGCTTCATGCATGAGTTTTTTTTTTAATTCATTACTATTTAAATATCTAAAAGACAATTAAAGAATAAGAACATTATCTGCATGTCATTTATAAAATGTAACATTTTTCACTTTCATTCTATAATGCAGAACAATGATAAAATTTCATGGAGCTAATAATTTTCTGATTAACGAGGTTCCATACTCATAGAAATAACAAACAAAGCCTTTTTGCATCAAGGCTCTTTTAAGAAGAATTTCTCTAGTCAAAAATAATAATGCTTTCATAATTGAAAAAAATAGTCTCATCTGAGATAGTAATTCTGAAAGCAGCCACACTGTAAACATAATACTCAATAGTGCCTTGTTTCTGAATAGTATTATCTGACAGTGTCCTTTTATTCTAAAATGACCATCATACCCTAAGCTTACTTTCCATGGACGTCTCCATGTAGCCACTCATTGCTCAGGGTTCATTCACTGGCCAACTATCATGTCTTTCAACTTGCAATCAGTTATCCATTAGGGTTCACTAGCATCCATTTTGCTAGAGCCTTAGATGTAATCATTCACCAAATCATTTTCATGTATGAAAATTGGATAGTGACACATAATTTTGGACATTCATTCCATCATTCAATGATGCAGCATGTGTGAGTACATCTTAATTCTTCAAAGAGCACATATTAGAAATTCAATGATGTATAAAGGAAATATCTCTTATAGAATTTATGATAATCACTTGCCAAATTACCTTTGGAACATGGTAAAACATATGATACCACAGTTCCAATAATTTATATATATATATATATATATATATATATATATATATATATATATATATATATATATATATATATATATATATATTCATGATAAAATGAGATGGTGAGATGAGATTCTTACTGTGAGATGGCCAAATTGGCACTCAACTTGATAATCGGCACCGTCCATCTTGATTTACACATCATAAATTTATGTGAATTTTGAGACTTCTAAACTTCTTATTAACTACTAGTAAAATGGACGGTTTTCAAGTGATATGGAAAACTAACAATATTTGCATGTTTGATCAATGCCTTAAAATGATCAAAACAAACAAAATTTATGTACACATAGGTTCGGTGATACCAATTTGACCATCTCATGCCAAATATCTCATCTCAACATCTCATTTTTTATCATGACTAATAAATATTACAGGAAAAGTGTGCATAAATGTCTCTATAGCAAACTGCCTAAGAAGATATCCCTAAATCTCAATATAGATGGTCTCTATTGATGATTTAAACTATTGTTTATCGCCTCCATATCCTAAAATAGTGGTGTACAAAAGATCATGCATTTTTTATACAATTTGACCATATATTAGCTAGTTACAAAATGATCAGTTTTCCAATAATAGAATAAATGACATCCCTTGATCGAAAATGAAGAGGTATCTAAATCATATGATTTTTTTTTTTTATACCATCTACTTACAGCATACAAATTATAACTAATATTAGGACCATCTATATAGACCGTCTATATTAAAATTTAGGTATATGCCTCCATAGACAATTTCTCATAAAGACATCTTAAATACACTTTTCCCACGCGTACATGTATGCGCGAGCGTGAACACACACATATATATGGGTTAGACTACAAACTTTCTATTAAAACTAAAAAGTTAGTTTTAAAACTTTTTTCACCGTACATTCACTAGTTGCCTACCATTAACTTATTCACTTTTCACTACTCATCTTTTAAAATTTTGACAACACATATCACAAGGCCAATAGATGGTGAAAAATGTGTTAAATATAAAACTTTAGATTTGATGGAAAGCTTATAATTCAACTCTCTCTACATACATATACACACACATATGTACATACATAAACATATATACATATGGAAATACCTTGGGAATACTTTTTCACATACCCACATACACACACACACATACATACATCATGTATAAATAGATATAAAAAAATCATGTATACATACATACATACATATATATATACATATATATATATATATATATATATATATGTGTGTGTGTGTGTGTGTGTGTGTGTGTGTGTGTGTGTGTGTGTATATATATATGTATATATATATATATATACACACACACACACACACACACACACACACACACACATATATATATATATATATATATATATATATATATATATATATATATATATATATATATATATATATATATATATATATGTATATATATATATATGTATGTATGTATGTATGTATGTATGTATGTATGTATGTATGTATGTATGTATGTATGTTCATACATGTACAAATGTATGGATATACGCACGTATACGAATTTATGTAGGTATAAGTATACATATGTTTGCATGTATGCATAGGTCATGAAGCATGTATTCAGAAATACTTGTTAATGCTAATAAAGATAATAGGATGTCCAAATTTCAAGTATCTTTCTCAACATGAGAAGCAAAATAATTCAAGATAATAATATAAAAATGCCAAATTGGGAAAAATAATATGAACTGGCATTTTGTTAGGTAACTGATTTTAAACCATCATGAAAATCAATGGGCATGTCCCTCCATTCACTTTGCACCCTTCTTCTTACAGGTCTCTACGGAGTAACACATTTTATGCATAATTAAATTAACACTTAATCAGGATAATCTCCACTTAATAGTTCTTCATAAGAGTGTCTTTAACATTTCTCTCTCTTCAAACATTTAATTTTCAGCTACCTATCAAAGTATTTAGTTTATATAGAATCCATATAATTTCTCATAATGCAGTAGCAACAACAAGATGACTATCTCCCAACCACATCTATGGAAACTCAGACCTTTCGAATCAGAAAAACCTTTAAACTTCAGCAATAAATAGATTGAACAAATACTAGTTTTCCTATCATAGAATTTGATCCTTTTACATGATATCAAAATTCAAAATATTGCTTTCAAATATTCTCATATCAGAATTAAAGAATTTCAGAGCTGATTTCTACTACAATCATTAACTCCCAATAACGTTTTATTTCCACGTTCCATCCGAAAAACTAAAGCCTTAAGACTGATTTATGCAAAGTTTTGCATGATGTAGAACAGAATTCCCCCTAATTCCAGGTCATACAAATCTCAGATTTCATCATTATGTATTGAGATAATTATAAAAATTCTACCTTTGGAATTGAAACTTAAGATCCGTATTCCGTCGCACAATCTTTGTACGACCTTCCAATTTCTAATCTCAACATGATCAAATATTAGACTGAATTAAGAGGGAATTGCTTCTGTTTTTCAAGCAACTAGATGGAACCCTAGAAGCAAAAGAAAGTCACTTCTTCCCTGACTTTATTATGGTTCCTACTTCTTTCGCCTTCTCACCGTTGCTTCCTTCTGTCGATTGTTTTCCTACTAATGCTTGGATATCAAAACCTGATCAACTTTCCATTAAAATAATAAATGTCAGCCAAAATTCTACACCTACTCAAAAACTCATCAATCCAACCATCTAAACAATCAAAACTCTATAGTTTCACTTACCCAAAATCAAAATTCAATCAAAGTTCACAAACTTCCATCAAATCAATCCAACCAAGCTATACCAAACAAGAACCCATCAAGAAAATTACCCAAAGAACACGAAAAGAAAAGAGTCTTAAAAGACTCTTCTCAATCTACTACAACCTCTACAATCCTCCATAACAAGTTTCAACAATTCAAAAAGTAGACTATTCGTATTAAAGTCAAGTGTTCCACCTGGAGAGCCTCCTTTGGCCATGTAAACCGCAGAATTGTCTTTCAGAGAATGTAGGAGACTTTTGATTCTTGAATAGTCTTTAACCAACTCAAGATATCACATAGCAAACTTCTCTTGTATCATCTTTCCTTGACCCCTAATTAAATAAAGAATTACCCCCAGCACATCGCCTTCAATCCAAAGATTTTATGCTCCAAGTTCAAAAATAGCACGTCTACTAGCTTTCCAAACTCCAACAAGTTCTATCATATGAACAATGATACCAACAAGTGAATAGCTTTTCGCTTTGAGCACCTAGCCTAGTTATTCCTTGATCACAAAGCCTATATCATTATAACCTTTAAGCTACAACAAGATGCCATCAAAATTGATCTTCATCCAAGCTAGTGCGAGAGAACATCATAAAACATATATGGATCGTTTGACAAGAGGTGAAAGCCATCCGCGACGATCCAAATGCACTAAGGATCAACATTACTTTCAAGACTACTCCGAAACTCAATTGATTCTCTCATCGCCACCATAACTTCACAATCAATGTCAAAGAAGAATTTTGTGAGTATAATTTCGATTTTTTTTCAAATTTCCTATAGCATGTGAGTGACAGTATTTTATGTAAACCTAACCATCGCACTTCTCGACCGTCTCTTGATATAGTATCATATACCTCTAAATATTCCTAATTACCAATTGCCGATTTGAGATGATTTTCAATCCCTCCATGCCCTCTATACGGTCGCACCTGTAAGAAAACTATGGTCCTAATTCTCAGCCTCCAGGCTATATAGCGAACAATTTTGATCCAAATTAGGCCTCCTCTATACCAAATTGGCATTGCAAGGAATCACATTTCTCATTAATTTTCAATAGAGCATTCATGCCCTAGGTGAGGTCGCATCTTCCGGATCAAAGAGATGGAGGGTTGTTGTTCACACTGCTCACCAAGCATTGAGGTATATAACTCTAATGTCGACCTTTATTCTCCCATATACCCTGCTGACACAATGAATCATCCTCGACTCGTCTCATACAAGAAATTGATAAAATACTTGCCGCTAAACTCTCACTGAATAAGTATTCAACTTTTCGTTTGTTCCAAAGTAACGTAGGAAGTAAAAGACTATGAACTTTGCCATCTTATGAAATTTCATCAACCTTGATGCACATCGGCTATAGAGCAAAGTGCATCGCCACCAATCTATTTATCTTTTAACAGCCGGACCATAACTCTGTCCTCAGTGGTCCAACCCAATATTTGTTACACAACATGCTGGTATTGTTTCATATTGTGCCAATTATACAAGCTCGGTTTATTTCCAAATCTCTATCCAATCCTCCCATAACCCATACTTTCCCCCATGAAAGTCTCGACCATAAGGCGTACAGATTTAGTATAATCCTAACAAGTTGCTTTGCGAGAAGAGCGCAATACCAAACATCTGATTGCTTGAATGCAAGCCATTCATCAAAACTCATTCAACAAGAATTTAAACTGACCTAATGCGTTTTTTTATTTGAACCCTCCTAGCCCCATAGGAAGTTCCTATGACTTTTGTCAGTCTCGTCTACTCCTACCTTTGGAGTACTACATTGAGCTAAAAGAAATATCGGAGAAGTAAGCAATACTGGATTTATGAGGACTTGTTTCTTTCCATGAAAATATAATTGGAATTAAACATATCCATCTTCCAATCAATGGAGAGAAGTAAATCCACAAATCCTTTTTATATAGCCTTTTTCCACCAACGAAAATACCAAGATACTACCAAACACTAGGAGGCTTGGCAAACCCCAGCATCTCAAATAGTCTCTTGGCCAAAGCCCGATTCACACTAGAGGAGAGCCAACGAAGATTTTCTGACATCAATTTTTTGTCATGTTATGACATAATATTCTTCAATATAACCCATATAGCTTGATACTCTGAAAATGATGCTTAGAAAAGATGAAGCAATCATTAGCAAAAAAGGTGACAGAAAAACCGCACCCGTGAATTTGGAGAATTATTGGTGCTTGATTTTCAAAAATTTGATAGAACTTCATAATAGAGAATAAAAATGTAAGGTGATAATGGGCAACCTTGTCTCAATCCCATGATGGAGCAAAACTATAAGAATGGTGAACCATTGACTAGGCCTATAAACCGAGCCCCACGTACGCAACAAGCGATCTAACCGATCCATTTATTATTAAAGCCCATAACATGAAGAACCTTGTATACAAATTCCCATCCCATGCGATCATAGACTCTCTCCATATCTAACTTTGCTATAATAATACTATCGGGTATCGATATCGTCTCCAAATAGTGAGCTGACTCTTGTACAATATTATTGAAGATTATATGCTCTAGGACAAAAGTTGCTTGCTCCTCGAAGACCAATTTCGAGATGCAACCTTTAAGACGTTCCACCAAAACTCATTCCACTATCTTATACAAGGTACTACAGAAACTAAAAGGCTTAAATTATTCAAGCCTACTGGGATCCTAGACCTTATGAATAAGAACACATGTAGCTTTCCAGTTATCTAGCATCCATCCCTCTTGGAACACCTTCATGACCAATGATCTTGAGGTAGATCCCTCCACATCCACATTGATAGTTGTGTCCTCATTCGGTTTAGATACACGATTCACAACCACTATCTCCCTATTCTCACGGGCCTTTTTGTTGTTCCCCTTCCTAGCACTCTTATTAACAAGCGTCCATTGTTGATCCAAGTCATATGAATCACATGACTCGCACCAAACCCCCAGAATCAGTTGTCCTTGCCCAAACTTTTGTCCAAGTGAGCTCCAAAATGAGTTGGATCAGTTGATCCAAGGGTAGTTGCGTCACTTCCAATCACAGTACAGTTTGTCAGCGAGGCTGGCTTCACCATCTCTTCTCTAACTTCTCCACTTATAACCAAAGGCAATACAACTTCACCCTATTGAATAAATTTTTAAATAAACAACTATTTATGAGGTGGTCGACTTATCCACATGTGAAGCAAATTTCTTTCAAGTTTTCATATACAAAACTCTACCATCTCTAATTTCCCCAATGGCTCCGTCATCATTGTAAAAACGAGGCTTGGAAGTGTCAATTTGCACACAAACATGTGCAAAGTTTTCCTTAGCGACAACTTCCATTTGCAAATAAATACCTATTGGTGTACACGCCTTAGATGCTATATGCAGCAAAGCATTCTTATTCCAAAGAAATTTAGGTAATCTAATCCAAATAATAAGCTTGGTGATTGCATCTTATGTTGGTACAAATTCAGATCTACATACTTCAAATGCCAAGATCTTATCAATGATTCAAGTCTACATACTTCAAATGCCAAGATCTTATCCATGATGATCCACAGCGCATCGTTCCACACCTTATTAAGGTCCTGAACATTCGAGAACCCAACAGAGGAATCAATTATATGGTTTCCATTTATATTGAAGAGTTTTCACCAAAAGTTAACGGTAAGGCGGCCCTTAAAGAATTTTCCTATCAATGATGTCTTCCATGATTCATAAAGTTTCTTGAGTTCATCTTTAGTAAAGGTAAATGATCAGGATATCATTTCTTCGTCAAATCAATAAAATCAGATGGCACTTCAGAGGGTTCCCATGAAAGCCTATGTTTCCTAGAGATTTGCAATGGAGAGGCCTCCCCATGCACTGGAGTTGTGTATGCTGGCACCGTTGTTGGGTGGTTTTTTTATGGGAAACCCGCAACCCCTTTCCACAAACAGCTTGGTTGTGTTCCAGACGATGACCCCTTTTTGTCTGTCCTTTTGGCCCGACCTACAGGCAAGCCACGGCCATTAGGGATCTTGCCCGGAACTTGGATCACTGGCCTTTCTTCATTGTGCATTACATAAATACTTATCCAATTTGATGTCAATTTCTCAAAATCTTCTAGACCAGTGGAAGGATTAGAAGGATTAGAGTCCGGATTCTCTCCCTCGGTTGCCCCCAAAGGCGGAAGGTGAAGGTGCAACCACCAGATGCCAATGAGAACATCTTCGACAAGATCAAGCTGCAGTTTTTTTTTTTTTTTTTTTTTTTTTTGCAATTTTTTTTACAATTATCAAGAATAAAATTGAGTGCAAAATTGCAAAAAAAAAAAAAAAAAAAAAAAAAATCGAACCTGTATCAGTATTCCGCAAACAAACTAGAAATCCTCAATGCGTCTGCCCTAGATCAACAATTGCTCCCCTCCAACTGCTACCCTGCCTTAGATCCAGGCCTTCGATTTCCCTAGCTTTTCCTTGTTTCCCTCTTCTCGAGTTGAGAGCGAACTCGAGATCGAAACAGTGGCGGCGGCCTTCGATTTCCCCTTAACAGCATATGAATAGGACAGACAAAATTCGAGCACCGCGGGGATAGCGAAAGAAGGCGGTCAGCGAGCGTGCGCGATCGGTTAGCGTCGTCTCCTCCGATCCAGAGAGAGATTACTCAACAACTCTACTGCTCAGAAATAGGTCTCTCTTTGACGCCATGAAAATTTTGTAGAAGCAGCAAACCCTAATTAATTCACTGGACATTCAAGAAAATATGGCTCCGAGTCAGATATGTAGTCTCTCTTCTCGCCTAGGGTTTCTAGTTACCTATTTGTCAGCGGTGGCAGCGGCGACGATAACAGAAGAGAGAAGTAACTTATTAATGAGGGGAGTTTCCAAAGGAGCACACCCATTTTCCCAGTAAGCCCACTTCTTAGTAATTTTTCGTCCGAACTCAAAGACCGGACGGTTATAAAATAGAACTCAAAGACCGGACGGCTATAAAATAGCCTCACTGAGAAAAATGGTGTGCTCTTTTGGAAACTCCCATTAACGAGAACGAAGCGTGATGGGCCGAGGAACCATTTGGAACTAACAATGGCCGAATCTAGATTTCCATTTTTATTTTGGTCGGCTCGGGAGGGGAGTTTCCAAAGGAGCACACCACTTTTGAGCCCATCAGATAATTCTTTTTCGTTAAGTTTGAAAGTGGGCTCACTAGAAAAAATAGTGTGCTACTTTGGAAACTCCTGCCGAGGAGTTTAGGACAACTTTTAGAAATTCATTTTTATAAATTTTTTTTTTTAAAAAAATGAACCAACTAATATTTAATTAAGTTAATTATTGTATATAGGATATGTTTGTATTTAAAAGTAAGGAAGAAAATTAGAAATTATTTTAAAAAATAAAGAGTTTGAAGTAACATACTTTTAATATTCCGAAGTAATGCAAGAGAAATAAAATAATTATTTTTAAGAATAAAGAAAAAAATAATAAATTATTAATACTTTTCACTTCCAACTTTCTTCCGTCCAAAATCAATGTGAATTATATTTGATAAGTTTGGGTTACCATATGAGATCCAACTTATTATCTTAAAAGTAACTTCGACTTTACTTTTAGATCAAATAAACACATGAAGTAAAAGAAGTGCTTTATTTTCACTATTTTCTCTCTACTTCCATGCAAACAAACACACTCTAAGTATATTGGTAAGTATCGCTGATTTCTTTTATAAGAAAAAAAGAAAAAGATCATAGTATGTATAAGTGTAAAAAAAATTGTAAATTTATATTATACCTATAACTGTATCAGAAGTCTTTATGAAAAAATTCTCCAAGGAAATTAGAGATACATCTCAATAGTGTACGGAGAGTTGTTGCAATTAATCCAATATATTTTAAATAAACAATCAAAATGGATTGAAAGATATGAAGAGAGGAGGAAAAGAATTCTACAAGTTTTCTTTATTTTTTGGAAAAATAAAAAGATGAAAATGAATCATTTTTTATAAAGGAATCGAGTGGTGGAGTTTCTTTTGGAAAAAGAGAGAGAAAGAGAATCCCAGTCCGATAGATTAGTTGATCAAAATGGAATCATGTTAAATACAAATTTGCGTCCAAATTAAATTAATACGACAACAACAAGATTAAGTTAGAATATAATAATAAAGTAATTCAAATTAAATAAAAATAATCTATATCATGGTAAGATGAGAAGAATAATTTGAGTTAAATAAAATTTGATAAGTGATTGAGAAAAATTCATACACGATAAAAATCAAATTAAAATTGAATAAGATAAAAAATGAAGATCATGACAGAGAGTGAAGTGAACTTAAATTGAATTAAGATAGTAAGACAGTATTAAGAATTCAAGTTAAAATAGAATTATAAGAAAATTCAAATTGAAATAGAATCATAAGATCAAGACAGAAGGGTAAGTTAATCTAATTCAAGACGAGATAACATACTAAATGCTAAGGGTTCATTCATGATTCAGGTCTAATTTAACTAAAACGTCTCTCTTTTTTCCTTTCTAAAATATATTTTTAATAAAATTTTATACTAAACAAATCATAAAGAACCGAAATGGAATGTACAAACATGTTCGACATGTTAATAGCATTGACAATTAGGATTCACCGTTATTGTTGGGACCTAAAAAAATTGCACTTATAAAGAGGGATAAGAAAAGGAAAAAGTAATAAATTATTGTTTTGGATTGGATCTTTTATATGCTCTACTTGAAAGATTAGTCTGAAGCGTTTTAGAGTGTTTTGAAATGATGTATTATGAAGTGCTTATAAAAATACTTATTTGTGAGTTATTGTAGAAGTGTTTTGAAGTATTATTTAGAACACCTGAAAACACTTATACAAATGTTTTGAAGTGTTTTTTAAAACACTTTTATATTGGAGTGTTTTAAATTTTTTATTCAAAAATGCCCTCAGCCTCTCTTTTACTCATTCCACTTGTCTCCTATGTTCTTTCCTTTTTCTAAAGGATATATTTATTATTTACATATTTATAACCTGTGAGAAACTAAATTTCCAAGTATGTATATAAATACACTAAAACTCATAGTCATAATACCCCAAAACATATAATATCAAAACACTCCAAAACACATACTTTTAAAACACTCCAAAATACTTTGTTTTTGACATAGCAAGCTCAAAGACCCCATTAAAATACTGAATAGATTAGTTATTATTATAAATATTAAATTGGAAAAAAAATTAGCTTTTATATAACTGAAACAATTTTACATAGTAGCAACTAAAAAGTTATGTAAATAAGAACAAAAAGATATTACTGTAAACGGTTTAGCATTCCATATGAACAGTTGAATGATATCCTTAAATATCGATGTGCCTGTCATTAAAGCACCATAAAATCCAATCGCCTTTGTATGCATGCTTAGCGCCACTTAACCGTTCAATGAGTGACGTCATGTGTAATAATTTTATTGGGCCACCAAAGTCACATTAAAAGAACTCTTTTTACCGCCGGTGAATGTCCTGTTTACTCATATATATATATATATATATATATAAAAGAAAAATGGAAATAAGTTGCAGTTCATTTTCATTATCTCAATTAAAAAAAAATTTAAATTTTTTTTTTTGATTATAATCTCGACCCTTTAAGATTCACTCATGCTCAATTTCTTGGATTTCAGTTTGATTTCGTTCTACATCAAGTAAACACAATTTTTAACGGTTTTTGATAAATAAATATTTTGTATTCATTTGATAAAAGTGTAAATGAATTTCAAAATTTCTGAAATTTAATCTTATTAAAATTAAGGAGTTAGAGATTCTAATTTTAGAAAAAAATTTGAACTTAATTTTTTTTGAACTGACGTTCACCTATAGTAATCCATATATATATATATGTATATATATAATTCAGTTGGCTCGGTTTTGCTTATTCGAATCGTTTGTCAGTTATTTTGGTTTTAACCAAACTTTGCTCACTCCTATCTGACATACCCAAATATGGCTTGCAATATCTTCATTTTAATTTTATCGAAAACAATTATACAATTTTCAAGAAGGGACAGTAATGGACGTGCCCACGAGCCAAATTGTGGTCTGTTTTATACAATTTTTTGAACTAAAAAAGAATTTTTTATTTTTCTAATTCAAAATTTTGTATTATGAATATCAAAATTTGATCCGTGAACACGTTTATTACTGGCCTTATTTTCAAGGTAAAAAAAAATAAAAAATCAAGAGAGCAAATTAAGTGCGCTCCAAGAAAGAGAGTATTAATCTAAAATAATAAATAAATCAAAGTAAAAGACAAGAAAGAAGGGAGTTTACGCGATCTCCAAAGGCAATACGCCTGTGCACACGTGTCCATCACCAAGCACTCCTGTACATCACGAGCCATCAACAAATATAAATACTAAGCTTTAGAGGACTAAACTAAAAAATAGTTACAATAAAAAATCAGAGTTTTTACATATATAAATATATAGGGGTATTTACTGGTTTGTCCCTCAAATCTTTAAATATTTTGATTTTACCCCCCAAATCTTCATATTTATAATTTTGCCCCCCAAATCTCAGAAGTTACAACAATTTTGCCTCCTCTCTAACTTTCCCAAATACAGTTAATTTTTTGACCATTTTACCCCTCATTTCCTCTTTTATTTTCCTCTTCTTCTTCTTCTCTCTTCCTCCTTTCTTCTTATTTTCTTTATTATTTCTCCTCTCTTTCTCCTCTCTTATTTTTCTCTTTTCCTCTTCTCTAACTTTCCCAAACACAGTTAATTTTTTGACCATTTTACCCATCATTTCCTCTTTTATTTTCCTCCTCTTCTTCTTCTCTCTTCCTCCTTTCTTCTTATTTTCTTTATTATTTCTCCTCTCTTCCTCCTCTCTTCTTTTTCTCTTTTCCTCCTCTCTTCTCATTTTCTTCATTTTTTTTTTTACTCTTGCATGTTCATATTTTCCTCCTCTCTTCTTATTTTCTTCTCTTTTTTTACTTGAGATAATTGATTTGGTGAACTAGAGGAAAAATGCATGACGTGAAAGAGTAAAAAAAATGAAGAAAATGAGAAGAGAGGAGGAAAAGAGAAGGAGAAGAGAGGAGGAAGAGAGGAGAAATAATGAAGAAAATAAGAAAAAAGGAGGAAGAGAGAAAAAGAAGATGAGGAAAATAAAGGAGGAAATAAGGGGTAAAATGGTCAAAAAATTAACTGTGTTTGGGAAAGTTAGAGAGGGGGCAAAATTGTTGTAACTTATGAGATTTGAGCGGCAAAATTATAAATATGAAGATTTGGGGGGTAAAATCATAATATTTAAAGATTTGAGGGACAAACCAGTAAATATCCCAAATATATATATGTATTTAAAAATTAGAGTTTAGTCCCCTACATTTTCATATTTATAATTTAGTCTCTAAATCCTTAAAGTCAGCACAATTTAGTCTCAACCCATATTTTTTGTCCGAATTTCCCATTATACCCCTGAATTACTTCCATTTAGTCCTTACCTTTCTCTTTCTCCTCTCTTCCTCCTCTCTTCCTCTTCTTATTGGGTTCCCCTCTCCATTCTTCTTCTCTTCTTATTGGGTTCCTCTCTCCATTCTTCTCTTCTCTCTCCTCTTCTTATTGGGTTCTCCTGAGTTATTTCACTTTAGAAATTAACTGAGAAGGAGAGAAATGAGAAGAATGGAGAGGAAAACCTAATAAGACAAGGAAGAGAGGAGGAAGAAGAAAGTAAGGACTAAAGCAATTTACGGGTATGACGGGAAATGTGGGCAAAAAATATGACTGGAACTAAATTGTGATAACTTAAAGGATTTGGGACTAAATTATAAATATGAAGATTTGGGGACTAAATTCTATTTTTTAAAGAATCAAGGGACAGATATGTAAAAATTCCTAAAAAATCTTAAGTGCCTTGCGCTCTCGCTCTGGCAGAGGAACCGCCCCCAAGCTCGTAAAGAAACCGAACCCTCGCCCAAACCCCAGCGCTCGCTAACGTGCGCCCCCGCCGCCACTCCCTCGCCATCTCGCTTCTCTCCCTTGCAAACCTTAGATTCTCGAGGGATTAGTTCGGAGATCCAAGCCGATCCCTTCGCGATGGAGGAGGAGTCGAGAGCTGCAGCCGCGGACAGTGTTGATGTCCCCGTTGTTGTTGATGGCGATGATGACTGGAGCGAGAAGGCCGATGCTGAGGCCATGGACGTGGAGCAATCAAACTCCGCGGCTGCTGATCACGAAACCCTAGGACATGAGGAACCTTCTTCGGATCTCCCTCGAGGTTCGGGATTTTCTTTAAAGCTAGTTCTTGATCATATTTTGTTCAGATTATTGATTCTCTTTGGTGTAGTTTTGATCAGGCAGTCTCGATTAGGAGAGCGTGACTGTTTTTTTCTTTTTCTTTTGGGTATACTTTTAGCGTCCGAGTTTTAGATAAAAATCTGAACTTTTTTAGTGTTCAGATAGATGAGATAAAAAACAGTGGGAAAAATTGAGCTTGATTTGTTTACTTTGTGTCGTATACAGATTTTTCGAGAAAGATATTTAGATGGGAGGAATATGAAGTGGAAGCAAAGTTAAATAAAAATGTAAATAATCATGAAGCAGTAAAACGAATACACGCACCGCCTCACATAAGTTAGTAGAGCTAGCAAAAAATAGTGATTCCATTATTTTTTCAAAATTTTCTTTTGATGATAGATCTCAACCCCTAGATTCACTCGTACCTAATTTATTGGGTTTTGATTTTCACTTATCATTCTATCAAGTAGACAAAAAATTAATGGATTACAGGGAATACAACATATAAGATCCACTTAATGGTTGGACAAATGAACTCCAAAACTTATGAAATTTGATGATCAAGAAGCTAAAGAGGTGGAAACCATCCCAGAAAAAACTTGCTAAAATATGTTGGGATACTATTTTTTTTTTACTGCTAGCTCATGTAAATTTTCTAAACGGACAACTCATTTACAATAATCCCATATATATATATATACACACAGAAAGAGACACACACGTACATGTGCATGCATGCGCACACACGCACCCCCCCCACACACACACATATAGGGAGTCGTGTATCTAAGGTGACGCCATGTGGGAGTTACCTATGAAAGCACCCTAAATTTCAATGTAGAGAGTTTATGTAAACGATCCAAATCGTTGATTGTAATTTTCATACTCTAAATAGACGGCGTATAAAAAAAATCATGCAATTTAGACTCTTCTTTATCGCCATTATCTCGATCAAGAGGTTTTATTTATTCTATTGTTGAAAAATCATTTATTTTATACATATCCAATGTACAGTCAAAATGTAACTAAAATGCATGATTTTTTTATATACTATCATTTTTTAACTTGTAGATCATAATTAACGGTTTGGATTTTTCACAAACACTATCTATGTTGAGATTTAGGGCATTTCCATAGGCAATTTCCTATGGTATAATCTTAGGTACACTTTTCCATATATATATATATATATATATATATAGTATATTCGATATATATATTGTAAAATGCTACTCTTTTACATTTTCTATATGCACAGCCGAAAGGCCCGAAACAATAATCCTAGTACTTCCCAGTACATTGAGTGCTGATGAAAAGTTAGATATCTGGGAAAATTTTGTGTACAATACCTAAACTTAATTGTCTATTTTATTTTCGCAGCATCTAAACACAGTGCAAGCAATTAATATTTGGTTCTGCAACGAGTTACCTACCATGTGTTATTTCATTTCCTTGCTTATAAGCTAAAACCATAATTCCCAAAAGGTATCCAAAAAAACATGAGGCTGGAAATGATTACTGATTTCTTTTCTCACTTTGCTCACTGATATTATCTATAACGAGCATTCTAAAACAGTCTAGATGGCCATTTAGGCTGGATGACCACTTAGTTGCATTGCCTAGGCCTCACACAGCTCAATGCAGGTGACATGCTGCTGCCAAGGCGGTTGCTCAGGTAATGAGAATTGAGCAAGAAACAGATTTGCTGTGTGGAAATTTCACATTGGCACCTTAGTAATGCCATTTACTATAATATTAATTCACACAGATGCACACTTCTAAATTCTTTATCTATTAGCATTTTTATTAATTGTATACTGTATTATTGCACTGGTTATTCTGTTCTATGTTACCGCTGGATCTTGCTGGGTCCACATGTAGGTGCGTAATTATGATTAATTGTCATGCAATTGGTTTGAAGTTCTCTCTTTAAAAAATTGATTTCCTATAAAGTCTTATATTTTCCCTAGGAATAATCAGTCACTACAGCTAGTTTCTTGTCGGATTTGTGTCAACAGTACTGCTTCAAGATGAAGATAGTTGCAATAGCGGTAATAGAGTGCATAATTAGTTATGTTGTTTTTTCTTCACTTTACTTTCTTTTTCATTTCAGATGGTCATGAAGACATCCAGTCAAGCCTACAGTCAATGCAGTTGGAAGAAAAAGGTAATTGCACTGTATTTTTCATTATTTTGTTACAAATCTATGGGACAACCGTCATTTTAAATATCTTGTTTAACATAATATTTTGAACCAATCATCAGTGGGTGCACTTTGTCCCAATGTTAGCTAGGTCCATTTACAAGGTCATTAAGTGCTGCTTTTTTGATGTTTGACCTTCACATCATATAGGTGCTGTAGCTGGCCATTCAACCTAGGTTCTTTTAATATTTTCTACATACTAATGTCAACTTGATGATGATCTTTCCTCATATGATTGCATGTTTGGCTACAACTTCAGGTAAAGAAAAGGAGATGCCTGCCCCTCAAGAAGCTGAAGAGGAGGAAGCTGAAGAAGACAAGAAACGGCATTTGAATCTTGTTTTTATTGGTCATGTTGGTATGCGACTCCCATGAGATTCATCTCTCCTTGTGCTTTAAAGAACTATTTAATGGTTTTGCGTGCTAATTACATGATTTCTAGTAGTAGTACCTCTGATAATATGTATAACACAATTTTTTAGCAGCAAGGTCAAAAAGTTTCCATGTAGAATAGACATCTAAAATCATACTATTCACCCTGCAGGCTCGCATAATTTAATCTTATATTAATGTTAACACATAGATGGATAAAATTTTGCAACAGTTGCAACATATCATAATTCGACCAATTAATTCTTTATCACATACTTCCAAAGTAAAAAAGATGGTGAGCTTGAAGAGTGGGAATACAAGTTTTATGAGGGCAGCTTTGCGACCAAAACGTGCAAGGGATTTCTATAAATTTAGGGGTATATATACCATTTAATACCCTTGTCTCCACCATTGAGTTATATATGTTATTTAGGCAGGATCGACCCTCGGTAATAATGTTCCTTTGTTTCATGATTTGTGTTCCAATTTCTAAAGTTGTAGAGCTTGTTGCTGTTGGCTTCATCTTCTTCGTCATTGGTGTCTTTATGATTCCATTAAACAATTTGTTCCGTAATTTGGGTTTTTTACTGAGTCAGAACCTGCAGATTGCTTGATTAGGGCGTTTGTAGGTATTTATATAGATTGCTTGTTCACACGGTTGTTTACAGGGTGATCAATACTTATTGATTAAGCTTGAATGCATCTCTTTAAACAGAAACTTAGTTAACATTTGGCTTTTTAACTGAAATGTGTGCAACAGAAAACTTGTGATTGGCATGTGTGCTTGTGCTCGCAGGGAGTTTTGTGTTTCTTCCTTTTCGTGTTGCTTTCACCATGTGCGCATGCGTGCTGGTGATCCAGTTTACTAGGTTTCATGACACTTTTAACATGAAAACATGTCATTTTGGAAGCATGTGCCTGTCATGGCACTTCATTTTATGTAGTATGTTATGTATATTTACAACATAGGTTTGGATGTTGGTGTAAGAAAATAAGAAATCAACATGGTTTGTGTAGCTTCCAAGATACTGGTCTTAGTTACTTTTTACTATAATAGCAATATGATTCTTGTAAGAAACTGCAGTCTGCAAATGTTCTTATTGAGTGCAGCCATGAAACTTATTGAGAATAAGAAATTACGAATTGAAATTTGCTTGAAATACTTACTATCTGACATAATAGTATGCTGAACTCAACTACATTGCCAGCCCATTCAGTGAATGATTGGAGCTTTAACAATTAGTTCACTGTGTTGTTCTGATTAGATTAATGACTTAAGCTGTCAGAATTTCTGTCTCCCTTCTCCCTTGAGCACTCAAATATTTCACATTAGGATAAAATCAATGTATGGTAATTATTAGTCACACCAGCCTTAATAAGGGTCATAGAAAAAAATCCTAATTCATAAATTTAGTAAATAAAATATTATTTACAACACGGAATAGCTCTATTCTGGTTCAACAAAGAGAGAAAATGATAGGTGGTTGTAAGACTAGAACAAGCCGTCTAGTCAGACTTCTTCCACCCCTCGACAGTGACAGGCTCCCTAACAGTTATCAGCAATTTTTCCCCCTCAAAATTTAACTATTTCCCTATTGCTCTTCTTTCTTCTTTGTCCTTTTCTCCCTTTATTCATTGTTTTGCCTGTTATTTTTTCATTCTTGCATGCCTTATCTTCTTGCTTCTATCCTCCTATTTTGTCTACTATTTCCTTCTTTCTTTCCCACCAGAACCTGCCCCCCTCCCCACCCAAAAAAAAAAAAAAATGAAAACACACCAGAAGGGCAGTTTTAAAATATATTTTCCCCTCCCATCTTTGGCTTGGTTTAAGAAGGTGATTATGTGGTCACTAAGCAGCCTTTGTCGTTATTTTTTTTTACTTTTCTAGAACTCTGGTATTATAATGAGAGTTTACTGTGATAGTATATAACTAAAAATACCCTGACATCTATGGGATATACATTGGTTTACCAAAGAGTTGAATATTGCTTAATTAATTTGTGAAATTGCTCAAACAAGTAATTGTAGACGCTGTCTATATTATACTGTAAAGCGCGAGGTCCAAAATTGAGGTTGATATATGCTTGTTGTTGTATACATGGGAATATTCAATAGCTGAATATGCTGTTGAGTTCCCAAGGCACCTTTTATTTACCCTTAGACAATCTTAATACGTAGCTTTCATTGTCTTCCTTTGTTATCTGTCTTATATTCTTCCCAGGCAGTAAGGTGGTTTTTATCTCATTAATTTGAGTTATATTGTCTTAAATTTCTAATATTGTTGGACTGTAATTGATTTTACGAGAGCATTTGTTAATGAAAGATGTTAAGTTTTGCACTTCAAAGTAAACTACATTTAGTGCTTCTCCATTTTCTAAGTGACGGAGCGGTTCTGAAGCCCTTTTTCTCCATCTGTATTACTGCAGATGCTGGTAAATCCACAACTGGAGGTCAGATACTTCTCCTTAGCGGTCAGGTGGATCATAGAACCATTCAGAAGTATGAGAAGGAAGCTAAAGATAAAAACAGAGAAAGTTGGTAAGTTCATGCTGCTCTGAAAATTATTATTAGCACTTATTAATAATTGTTGCTATTTTAACATTTAGTGCTGCTTCAGTTTATGTATAATAGGATCATCACTACATGTTAATAATAATCTATTAGTATAGAATTGCCATACCGGTGCTTCAAATTAATTTCTTAGCTACATTTTGTTATACTCGTGTCACGTGGATAGGTTGAGATTAAGAAACCAAATGTTGCAGACTGCAGTTAGCTGCCACATATTTACCTTATACTTGGTAAAGAGTCCAGCCTAGCTTTAAGGATGTTCCCTCTGATACCTCACCAAGATCTCTCTCCCTTTCTGGTAGCTCTGCAAGCAGCTTGCATATCCTAGAAGGTTTTCCTTTGCTAACAACACCCTGCCCTTTTGGCCTGCCTTTAATTCCTAAGGCTAACAGCTGATATTTGCAAACTTTTATGGGTGCAGATTAGCATCAATAATTGGAGTATTGGTAGTCATGTCCCAAAGGGTTCATGTCCTATCCCCGAGGGTTTCCTTTGCCTTTTCTACATTAAAAAAAAAAATAAGAAAGTCGAAATGGTTTTTCATTAGTTTTTGCATGGAGATGTGTTGTAGATGGTCAGGGAGTAGTGTTGTAAAATAAATACAGCGAGTAAATATCTTTCTTCTGAAAAGTGTAGAGGAGGTGAAGAGGAGCTGGATACAACGATCTATGACTAATTCATGAATATGTGGACAGCGAACATCCAGCTCTTTTGAGAAAATATAGATTAAGCATAACCAATGGCTTGTGTGATTGTGAGACAATTGTGGGAACACTGTTTAGGTCATTTATTCTTAAACCTTAGGCATTAGCAGTGGATTGGAGGAAGTCTCAGTTTGGCTAGTTCTAAATTTTGAATGGACGTGATCAGCTTTTTGGTGTTATAAGCTGGCTAGCTCTCAATCTGAATGGGCCTAATCTGGTTTGTTAGAGTTGCGAAAGGTACCTAGTTGGAGCATTTAGAGGTTCTCTTGTTTTTTGTTTCGAGGATTGACGTAACTTTCTATGAGAGTAGCACCTGCTCTTAGTGTTGTCTTTACCCAACTGATGTTTTACGATAGGAGTGTGAGCTTCCGGCCTCATAATAGCAATGTTACATTCTCCACCTCATGGTAAACAATGTTACATTCTTGAATTATGGTGCTTGTGAGTCTATTGACAACAAGCAATGAAAAAATTGGTAGCTAGCCTTTTGGTGTAAAACAGATCGAAGTGCCTGTTTTTGCATGCAGGGTGAGTCATTGCCCAATTATATAGGGAGTAGGAGTCACTTTCAGTAATTCAAAAGTCCCTTCAGCTTGACCATTCTCTTATAATTGTTAGGGGCCATATACACTCAAGCACAAATTACAGGACAGACATTTGGATTTGCAAGACGACATGTTATCCGCAGCATTCAATATGTCTACACACAGACAATAGCTTCATCAAATCTTGTATATCTTATTCTGGATGCTAAACGGCATATACTTTCATGATTCTCCTATTTGTGGAAGGTACTAATTGTATCTTGGGAAGTCAAATGTTGCCTCTTTCTTGTGGCTTGAGCAATTTCTAAGTTGAGATTACTTTTATATCTGATCTGGTGATATGTTCAAAAATTGCATGAAAGGAATGGGGTAGCCTTAGATTGCATTTGAAAAACGGCTGGCTACCTAAAGGAAAGGAATTGGGTAACTTTAAAATCTTAAGGTTGAAATAATATTGATTGGTGGATATTGCTCCTTTTATGAATGATTGGTGATGAAATGTTTATGAGGATGTCCCAAAAGAATTAGGACAATGCTTGTGGTTGGATGCAGGTTTTATTTAATCGTCTTTTTTTTTGCTCAACCCAACTGCATTAAGAGTATCTTCAAGGCGAGCACTGTATTTTGATGTTTGTATATGCATGTTCTTACCTCCATTTAGCTCCTTTTGGTTATTAAGCCCCACTTGGAGCTTTTCCAGTAACAAGTGACTTCAAAATACTGTGAAATCTTTTGTCGCTATTGTCGTTAGGTTAGGGTTTTTTCTTTTAAGCTGCTTTTTCCTTGGAGACAATCACTGTTTCTTTCTGTTAGTAATAGATTTTGTGTAATTGAGAACAAAAATGAGATAAATTTTTCTTGAAATAGGAAGAAAGTAGTTTATTATTACTTTTTAATTCTGGATGCATTTTTAAAATGGTAATTACATATCTTCACATAAGCATACATTTTTTTTATTGCTCATCATCCGCAATGGGCTAGATAAGCGCAATTCTTTCATTCTGATATGCTACTTGCTTATTTTCTCTGCTCTAGGTACATGGCTTATATTATGGATACCAACGAAGAAGAACGTTTAAAGGTCTGTTGGACGTGCGCTATATAATGCTTGTAAAATATTTAGCCTACGAAGGGTTTACCAGTCTAATTGAATTTTTTAAGGAACATGTTTTAGATGTGTCCTTGATATGTGTATAACTTACCTCTACTAATAAGGTCCTGACTTATCAATTGATATATTTATGGTTGCCTGAATAATTTCAAGAGGATTAGAGGAATTCATGGTTACTAGTTGTTGCTCAGTTTTTTTTTCCCTTGTTGTTTCTGATATTCAGGGAAAGACTGTGGAGGTCGGTAGAGCTCATTTTGAGACCGAAAATACAAGATTTACAATTTTAGATGCTCCTGTAAGTTTTTCAATTTTCTCTTGTTATTTCTTATTTGTATGATATCGTACAGCTCTACATTTAGTAATTCTTGATGGCTTTAGAATTTGATGATTCATAAAAGAGGCATGTTGGGTTTGTCTTCTCATATAATGATGTACACATGTATCTTATTTTATGCTAAAGCATTAGTGAGGTGGTGGGGTTATTGAATACTTTTTTTAAGAGCGTCGAAGTAGAGGAGACTGCAAACCATGGGTGAAAAGCTCTGCTGAAAAACACATTTCTGACTCCCTTCATTTTTGAGCACTATTTCCAACTTGATAACTTTTATGCTTAATTATTGGAAACACGGTATGGAACTGGATTGAACTGTAACTGTTCTCTTCCTATAGCTGTTCTGTTTTGTTCTGACCTTGGACTCTTGGAATGCCAAATTTTGTGTGAGCCGGCAAGAGCATTTTTCTAATAACCATACATTTAAATGCTTCAATCATGTTGATGTTGAATCTGATGATCCTACATCATTTTTCATTCACTGCCTTTGAACTGTTCATCTAACAGATAGTGGCAGGAAGGTCATACATGTTCTTTTAACTCGACTTAAATGTACTGTTGATTGACTATGCTAGCAATTTTGAATAAAGGGGTCATTTCCTTTTGCTGCTAGTGTGGTTATGTAACAGATATATTTCGTCATTGATTGGGTAACCCTTGATTTTGTTGGTTTCTACTTTTCTCGACATTTTCTGTAGATAGCTAAATACTTGTTTATGCAGGGCCACAAATGTTATGTGCCAAACATGATTAGTGGTGCATCTCAAGCTGAAGTTGGTGTTCTGGTAAATTCATGTTACAAGCCTATTTTGTGCAGATATTTACTCGAAATCCATTTAGTAATTTTCAGAGCTTCTTTTTATAAGGTTATATCTGCACGTAAGGGTGAATTTGAAACTGGATATGAGAAGGGGGGACAGACTCGTGAACATGTCCAGCTTGCAAAAACTCTAGGTGTTTCAAAATTAGTGGTGGTTGTGAACAAAATGGACGATCCAACAGTGGGTTGGTCGAAAGAAAGGTGAGTGCTTTTCTTTCTTCTCCCCTTCTACTCTTTCCTTCTATACCCTTTGATAGATGTCGAGTAAGTTCACTTCATCAATTTTTTGCTTTACTAATTTATTTTCTCTCTCTTTAGATATGATGAAATAGAAGGAAAGATGATTCCCTTCCTGAAGTCTTCTGGTTACAATGTAAAGAAAGGTATGTCAGCTGCAAGCACTTCTAAGGGGCTATCCTATTACTTCAGTCTCTTGTTTGTCTGCTGCTGCCCTTTCGTGTTACTTTTTTGTTGCTTTTTTTGCCTTAAGAAATAGTTGACTACTCTATCTATTCCTCCTACTGATTTGTTTTGCAACTTATTGTGGTTATAGAATAACCACAATAAACTATCTTCATGATGGTTTCTTGTACGTTATTATAATTATTTGGTGCATATACTGTTTTGTTTGTTGATTATTAGCTAATCATTAGTGGTCCCATTATTGGATGGGAATGGACAGGTCCATGAGTTTATTTTTGGTCCGCCTTATTCAAAGTTCTAAATTAGAAAAATGAAATTTTCATTTTTAATTCAAAAATTTCGAATGGGGTAGGCCAAAAATTGGCCCGTGAATACGCCAATTATCATCCCTTCTGATCGAGCCAGTTATTAGAAGTTGAATGTTATTTTTCCTGGCTAACATTTGTTTCTTATGTGCTTTTTTAGATATTTGGGGCATATAGCATTTTGTCTGCTGATCATTAGCTACTCATTAGTGTTTTACATTATTGTTGGTCTGATGATCGATGAGCCAGTCATTTGAAGTTGAAAACCAAGTTTCATGACTAACTTTTTTCCCCTCTACTCGTGTTGAGTGCAGTTTTGCCATCTGTATTGGCACTGATTTTGTTCTGTTGATGACTTTATTATGCTCTAGGTGCTAATATATGAAGACCTGTGAAGCTCCCATGTCTTCATTAGATTTTTTCTCTATAAATATTGGTTATATGCTGTATTATAGTATATGCTTGTTTCCTTGGGTAGCGCTTATTGGGTTCTCATGGCCATATGTATTGCATAAATGCGAAAAATAGTATTCATCAAGTCTGGTGTAGTTGGTCTTGGTCCTGTTGCCAATGGATGCTCTTATAGCTGTCTGCTGACTCGTGTTTGAGTCTTGGTGGAAGCAATATATATTATACTGTTCTAAGATTCTGTTTTATAAAGCTACATGTTTAGGATGCCTGCTGGCATTACCATTGTCACGCCCCGCCCCCGATATACGGTATACAAGCACGTGTAATAGGTACCGGCAACATATTCAGTTTGAATATGCTAAAGCCTCAATAAATTTGCCACAATAATACTCAGTAATTACGATAGAAAAATTCAACAAAAATTTGACTTTTCATTTATTGGAATGAAGTTTAGATACAATTGAAACAAAATATAATAAAATTAAACAAAAGGAAGAAGGGAATCTCTAATCCGTTATGGAGCTTCAATATGATGTTTAAAGTACACCAGATCCTGCGTCAGTTTTGGCGTGTCCATCGGTAAATCTGGACATGCACACCCAGGTCGTCAGATTGCGACCAAAATAAAAACGCAGAAAGAATATGAAATATAACAGTTATATCCAAATATAATAATAACACAAGTTTTAGAAAATATGGAATGAGATGTCTGTAATAATGATGTCAATTAATTTAGGTTATTTTAATGTCATTTTAACGAAGTCAACTTTATAACAGAGGTATTTTTGTGTAAAATGTAATGTAATTGGAAAATCTAACTGATGGGATACAACTGTTTCGATTGTTTCCTGTACAGACCCAGGAAATGATCACAGGATTGTCCGGTGCTGAATCGGACCTGCCGTTAGGCAAACAGGAATTATAGTTAGGTATGATCCAGCAAATCATCACGCACCCATGGTGTGCGAAATATTCAGTTGTACAACTTAACAAGTTTACAGCCGAAACAGAGTATATTTCCATCATTCAGTTTCTCCCCCAACCCAGTGTCATTTAGGTATAGTACAGTATATTGATTATATCATATACAATATTTCAATTGGATTTTTCTTAATTTGTTAACAATATGATTTATAGAGTCTGTTCAGTTTATAATTTATTCAATAAATCACAATTAGTTATATTTAAGAGTCACTGATTCGAGACATCATAGAGATATCGGCCAGGCAATTATATGGATGATGGGAGGTTTTCCGTGCGTTGCACGTTCCTTAATTAGAGAACCAACATACAAAATAACTTTTCTAGACACCGACACAAAATGATATCACGAACAGTATTTTTCCGTAAATATAACTTTTATGTGATTTATCAAATTTGTATATATGATTATTCTAAAATCTAACTATACTATATAATTTAAATTTAATGACAATTGATAATAGATTTTTAATGACAAGAAACATAATAAGTAATTGATAAATTCCTACAGAATAACAAATCAATTTACACAAAATAAATAACATGATTGAAACAACATGTATATAAAATAGCATGATTAGTGAGTCCAAAAATGAACTCACCTGGATTTTGTTTCCCGATGTTGCTCAATGGAGTAATCTACACATTAAAAATATTCTAAAAATATTAAAAACATATTAATATGAATTTAGATGATTTTTAGGGATTTTTTTCTAATATTTATAACATACTCAAAATTGATTTTAAAGTTAAGTTGGTCTGAAATTAGGAAATAAGTTTGACTCTATTTTATTGGGTTTATAAAATGATGGATATTATTCTTAAATCATTAGGGTTATTAGATAATGGGTCAAGTAGTTTTAAGGCCTAATAGTTTAATCCAATAAGAAAGAAAAGTGTTTATTACTAACTTTTTGACAAAACGGTGATAATTCAAGATGTAGAAAGGTAGGAGAAATGCGTTCATCTCGGGCAAAGTGATGGCTCCGACGGTGGCGGCTCTGGTGGCGGCTCCTTCGGCGTGATGAGAGGAAGAGAGAAATTTTAGAGAATGAGTGTAGATTGAATTTAGAAAAGATGTTAGGTTTATATAGTGTTGGATTTAGGAGTTATAGAATGTGAAGGGTTTTAGGAGTTATAGAATTTAAAGGGTTTGAGGTGTTATGGAATTTCAAGAGTTTGAGGGGTTATGGAATTTGAAAGGTTTTAGATTAATTTTGAAGGGTTTAGAATATGAAAGGTTTTAGTTTAATTAGGGAGTTTAATTTTGAGAATTAAAGCTGGGAGTTTTATTATTGAAATAATGGAGAAAATGAAGAGTTTGGAGGTTGGAGAAGATGAAAGGTTTAGGAGGTTAAAGAAAATGAAAGGTGTAAGAGTTATAGAAAAAAAAATGAAATGATATATTTATTATTTGTTTATTTTTATTTATTTATTTATAGCTATAAAAGATGAAGGGTTATTACAACCATCATTGAGCATGTTCATGCCTTAAGATTCTGGTTGAGACAAAAAGAAAGAACTGATTGATAGTTGTGCTGATATTAACATGGTTGAAGAAACATCAAAAACAGTTCCTTTCTCATTTTGTTTAATTTTTAGGCTAACTGGAACTTGGACAAGTTTTGAAATCAATTGACGAATCTCAACTCTGAAAGGACTAATAGGTGAACTGTTGCTGAGTTCTTGAACCTTGGGTCTGCCGTCAAATTCGTACTAGTTTGAGTTTTATATTACTACTTATTAGATTTTCTAAATGTTGCATTGATACGTCCATAAGAATCATGGGAAAGAATGCTTCAAATATCTGCTGATGCCATTACACGTCATTTTATTAGCTTTTAAAGTGACAGATTCGCTAGGACTATGCGAGACAATGTCAATATCTACCATGCAGTTAGAGTATCTGCCTGTTTGGGTTTGTGACAGTTGAATCAAATATATATCTTGGGTTGTGTTATAACAAATCATTAGCTTAAAATTTAATTTGTTATCTACTTAATTATTAAATAAGCTAACACTATATATTTTCCTAAAAATAGATGAGATGGATTTCACATTAAATGATTTGTTATTAAACTTAACCAGATAATTAATGAACTTGCTATTTAACCTGATCACATATTTACATGACTGCTTATGAAATGGATCTTGTATCCTACTAGATATTTGTTAGTTAAATTGTTTATTTAATGAATTGTGAATGAAATTATATCAGTTATTGGGAAAGGCATGTTAGAATGTTGCTAATTCTCTGAACCGTTATTCAGTAATTCTTAATATGTTTAAGAAAGCAATTGAGAGGACTGCATTCAATATTTGTCGATTATGATATCATGAACTATTGGTTGATACTGATTCCAAGATTTCAGACTGTGGCCTGATGTGTCCAATTGTCAACCAACAGTGCGTCACTGTTCTACTCCGTGCCACTTGATCTTGGCATATTCATTCGAAAATTTAAGTTTCTTTGTTTTTTTTCCCATGGAGCAGTAATGTTGTAAATCCTTCATGGTTGAGCTAAATATGACTGTAATAATATGACTGTAATTTAACATTTTGCTAAAATATAGTATGCATCATAATTGTTTTTGCACTGTAAACAGATGTTCAATTTCTTCCAATATCTGGTTTGGTTGGAACGAACATCAAGGCTAGATGTGACAAAAACATATGTAGTTGGTGGAATGGTCCGTGCCTTTTCGAGATTTTGGATACCATTGAAGTTCCTCCAAGAGATCCTAATGGTCCTCTTAGGTACATCATCATTTTTTTCTTCTTTCTTCTTCTTGCCTTTGTAATTTCAGGTTTTGAATATTTCATAAGCCATCGTCCTCGACTGAACTTTTTAATTTCTTGCAATACAATCATGCATTTGTGTACGTCATTTCTCTTTATTTACCTTCAAAATTTAAGGCTTTAAATATTATGTAACCTATTTTCCTTCGCAAGTTGCACAGTTCCTTCTAATGCAATCATGCATATATTTCATTCCTATTCCTTTTCCATTATGCACAATATTTTGCTGTTTCTGGGTCTCACATGTATTATTTAGTTCTTAACAGATCATTTCTACGACTGACAAAATTTGGTTAATGATTTGAGTTTTAAATAATTATGCAGGATGCCAATTATTGATAAATACAAAGACATGGGAACAGTTGTGATGGGAAAAATTGAGTCTGGTAGTATTCGGGAAGGTGATAGCTTGCTGGTTATGCCTAATAAAGTAAGTTAACATTCTCTATACTAATCCTTCAGCCTTTTTTTTAGAAAGGTATATCTTTTCTTCTTTTTCTAAACTGGCTAGTAATTGCTTCTCTGCAGGCTCATGTGAAGGTGCTTGTCCTACATTGTGATGAGAGTAAGGTAAGAAGAGCTGGGCCTGGTGAAAATGTCAGGGTTAAATTGTCAGGAATCGATGATGAGGACATATTGCCTGGCTTTGTTCTTTCAAGTGTCAGTAAGTTGCCTTCTCATTTTAAGTAGTTACTTGAGATTTTTGAGTGACATCCACTGCAGTTCTAGATGATAAGTCCATGCTGCTTAACAGATAGGTCTCTGTTATTACGTAGATATCATAGCCAGATTATGTGAAATTAAAACCATTTATAAGTTGTAAGGTATAATACAAGGTTACAAAGTAACAAGACTGTGAATGTATATGTGCACCTTTCGAAATTAGTAATAGTGAGTAAATTATGGTGGTAATTCCACTTTCCAATTATTAGTCTCATATATGATCAAATTAAAAATTCTCATTACCTCGGGTCATCTCGTCATCTCGGCAATCCCTTAAAGTTTTTGAATATGTTTTGTATTCTCTTTGTAGTAATGTCCATGTTTTCCAAATATATATACTTCACTGTTACTAACAGTAAAGAAATTGATATGTCGAGAACATAAGGCAGCTAAGACTTCATTGCTTAAGCTTGTATACATTCTCGTATCCATGTTTTTCAAATATTTATACTTCAGTGATTACAGTAAAGAGATTGATATATTGAGAGCATTAATCTTTTCTAATACTTGATTGCTTAAAGCCCATGAATATTATGTTGGTCAATACTGTGGTTTAAAACTATGATAATGTCATTGGCTGTTGTGCTTCCCCTAATGCCAGAAGAGGCTACTATGAGACAATAACTTCTTTTGATCTTAACACACAGCCTCTCCTTCCACTTTAATTCGACAGTTGTTGGAGGACTTTGAAATATCCTCTCTCACTGCACGTTAATGGTTATCATCTAAGCCTTTCTCATCAAAATGAGTTGAGCTTCGGATCAAACCTCAAAGTCGCTCAGCAAATGAGCTGACCAAGTTTCTACATCCAGATATTATTTACATCAATGCCCCAGTTCAAAATGCAACGATGAGCCTATGAGGTGGTAAGAAACCTGTCATAAAACCTTCCTCTTGGCAGATAGATACACTTTTTCGATCCTTACCAAATGCCTTAAAAGTATATATTTTGGCAACTCCTGTGGATCATTGTCAATCATTGTCAAAATCATCTTCAATTACTCTCTATGCAATATCATAGTCTTACTTTCCCTCAGGCTGCATCCTTGGCTCCAATAACACTGTTCATCCTTGGCTCCAATAACACTGTTTGGAAAGAACCGAGGGCCTCTGAATGTAGCAACATGGGCCTTAAATATGGTCTGGAAACTACTTTTGACCCAAAGGTTTAAGCTGGCAAGCCTTGTTCCAGTTTCATATCTAAGTTCATCCCTTTTCTGTATTCGTTTGCTACATGGGAGTACCCGTTCATGAATATCTGAAGATTCAACAAATGTCCAATACACCTCTTCCCCTGCCCATGTGTCCTCTCTGCCTCTCTTCTTCAAACTCATAGAGTGTGTATCTTAGTAAAATCTAATAAAGAAAGATTCCACATTTTCTGCCATTAGTTTGACGTTTAGTGACTTTGCATGGACTGTTATTGACACACCTGCCATTATTAATTTTTTTTCTAAGATTTTTTTTTTTTTTGGATAAAGGCTTTGTTTCTTTTCTTTCTTTCTTTCTTTTTCTTTTTCTTTTTCTTTTTCTGACTTTTTTTTTTTTTTTTGGTTCTTGTTATCTGTGTATTATATGTACCCAAAGATTTGGTATAAAGCCATTGTTCTGTCTTTATTCTCGTTTATGGCGCACATGCACATAACTTACCAAAGTTATTTCTAAGCCTGTATCCTCAATGCCTCTTCACATCCTATCAAGCCGTGAGTTTGTGAAGAGTTGACTCTTTTCGTATGTTATCCAATTGCCTTATTCAGTTGTCTGCATATTTAGTTTATACATGTTCTTTTCCTTTAAATAAAAACTTTTGCTTATATGATGTCTTCATTAGTTTTTCTGCATCATAAACTATTTATATAATGTTGGTATCTTGAGTTGACAGAACTTAGTCACATTTTTGCAGCGAGTCCAATTAGCGTCGTCTCTGAATTTGAGGCTCAGCTGCAGATTCTAGAGTTGCTTGACAATGTAATTCTCTTTAAGCATTTCTCAAAAGAACGAGAAAATTATGGTTGTTTCTTATTTTTTGTCATGTGGGCTTGTGAAAATCAAGTACTATCACTAATGGTCTGTTAATGTGTTAGGCTATATTTACTGCTGGTTACAAGGCTGTATTGCACATTCACGCTATTGTTGAGGAGTGTGAGATTGTTGACCTGCTCGAAGAAATTGACCTGAAGAAGAAGAAAGATACTGATCCTAAGAAAAGGAGGAGGAAGCCTCTTTTCGTTAAGAATGGTGCTGTTGTGAAATGCCGTATTCAGGTTAGCTTGGATATTTTATGTAAGATGCATATGCTCGTATTTCTTGAGCATTCCATTAACTATATGCTGAAACCTTTTCAGGTGAACAATTTGATATGTATCGAGAATTTTTCAGATTTTGCACAGCTTGGGAGGTTCACTCTTCGTACAGAAGGTATCATAGAGCTTTTACTGTCAATATCAGTTTCTCAAATGCCTTACGATACACCGTGTAATTAAAGCCTTATATCTATTTCTTTTAATTCTGCCCTGCAGGAAAGACAATTGCTGTTGGGAAAGTTGTTGGGCTTCCACCTTCTGGAAATGCGACATTTGCTTAAGAAATTTTGGTAGGTATTATGTTACCATAATTGTTTTGCTTGGGCTCTTGTACAATTGCGTCTAAATTTATGTACTCATCCTCTTTAAACCCTTTGATCTTATATCACATACCTTAGTTTAGGCTGATCCTGTACCTATAGTTTTACCAATTTGATGCAGCATCGAGCATGCTGTAAACACATTCTGCCTATTATCAGTTAGACTGGACCTGACCTCAGTTTAGGCTGGAAGTATTTGTTCTGAAGTCCAGGTCCAAGTATTGTAAACTTACACAACCGACCTGAACTAAAGTAGGGCTGACTTTGTTCGGCTCGCAGTGAATTACAACCTGGAGGGTGGAGCTACTCAGAATGTGCTAGTTGATGATTTATGTATGCTAGTTAGACTGATTTTGTATGACATATACTCTTTTGGTTGACTAGCAGGATATGAAAGAGTTTGGTTTCGTGAGAGACGATATTCCATTTTACAGGAGAAAGGAGTCATAAACCTACCGCTTAAAATTATAGTCTTGTTCTACAATGGATTTTTGATGAGTGACTGATGATGCAAATATTATCACGGGGCATAGACGCGATTGAGAAGGTTATTAGTCATGATGAGAGGAGCGTGCAAGTCGAGTTTTCCTTTCCTTTTTTTTTTTAAAGGATTTTGTAATATGCTAAAGGAGGTTCGGTTAGCGTCATCTGATCATATGACGTGAAATTGCCGTATTTATAATCCCTCAATGGGGTGGTTTGGGTCAGAATGTTACTGCTGGTAGTTTGTTACCAGCCTGATGCTTCTGTTCATTTACATGTATTTTTCATACTGTGTCAGAGTGTGTTACTGCTTTCAATTTGTTAACCAAGGAATTACGAGATTGCATTACAGACGCTAGCAGGAAGGAGATTGCAAGCAGAAGCTTCAATTGAGTTTCAGTGCTCGTAAATGATGATCAGATTCTTCAGGTGTCTCTCTGTGTGTGTGTGTGTGTGTTCTTTGTATTTTTGACATGCAACTGAGATTTTGTGAGTCTGTTGAGGGGCGAGTGTTAAAGCATTTCATTATTCTGATTTTCTCCATGGTTTCTTGTTGCAGATTTTTGATTACTTCATGATTTATCTGTGTACTTCTCCTGCTGATTCATTTGTATTCAGGAGGCTATACTTATTGTTGGCGACTAATGGAATCAATCAAGCTTGCCATATTTTCCAGTGGCATCTAAAGATTGTATGCCTTGTTTCGTTCACTGAGATGGAATCAATCGATTTTGACTCGCTAGGAACACAATCACAAATCGGGCATGCATGATAGACGATGCAATCACGAGGAGAAGAATATAAAAATCAAAGTGGCTTGGCAAACTAATTTCAGCTATAAATGACAACAGATAATACATTTTACAAGAGAGAACCAATTACTTTTCTAACTTCTCACATCTTTCAACTCTCATACCTTGCTTGACCAACCAAAAAATATTTCTCAGCCTTTCGCTCATCTTATCTACGAGTTTATATATTGCACTAATCTAAATTCTAAAAGAACAATATTATCATCATCTGTTGTTGATGGCCCAAACCAAATAGAAAATTAGCCTATCCAGTCCAACTCTAAGTAGAATTCACTATGATATCTCATCACATTTAGATTCTTAATGAACATGAGATATGAACCCAACAAATCGTGTATTAGAGTTGCTAACAATTTTTGTCTACTAGTTATGTATTTTGGCATATAAGTGTCACTAGCTTGCCTTACTCAACATATAACAATACTCTTTTTTAATGTCTGCTTTGTTATGATCAATCCTTTCAGTTTTCAATAATTCTTTCTTAAATGCGGTCTCTTTTTTCTTCTTTTCCTTCTTTTACGGTGAACTATCTGAAATACTCCAGATTTACAAATATGCTCGAATGCTCTAATATTCATACACTGAAGTTTGTTCAACATATCATCTAGAACATGCAGATCTTCTACAAGATCACAAGCTAAAGGTTGGCTTAATTTCTAACATAATTTCCAATCTTATATCTTAGTATCTAATTCCCTAACGGAGACTTTACCAAAGCATATATTGCATTAGCATAAAAATTATGCAGGTTTAGAGTTTATTATTAAATGAAATCTAAAATGAAAACAAATTGAGTACATCTATAAATTTTCTCATTTGTTCATTCTACAATTCGTTACACAGAGTCGAGGACCTAAGCCAGTGCCTAGCTAGATATCAAATCAATCACCTTTGCCAGGGGGTCTTCAACCCTACTTGATACCAGCTTCAAGGTTACTGTCAACTCAACCAAAAGCCAACCTCAATAATACCCCAAAGGCACGCGTTTGTTTTTGATGCAATCTCTCCATCCCATCACACACTGATCCCTAGCTCGTCAAAAAAGCTTTATAGAGATCATCAAGATCTGAGTGGGGGGCATGCACCACTACACTAGAAAGAAGAAGGCATGGGGACTTTCTAAACGAGCACACCACTGGTGTTAGCATTCCTTGCGAGCCCACCCTCCATGAGGACTTTTCTTGGTGAGCACTCCAAATTTCTCTCATTTTACCCGGTTTCTTCTCTCCTGTGACCCGGTGGTGTGCTCATTTAGAAATTCCTCCAAAAACCGTCCCCTCCGCTCTGCTGCCTCTGTGCCCACGCCCTCCCTTCCGCTTCCTCAACCCATCGCGTGGTTTATGGGTTCAAACTTTTTGGGATTGCTGGTTGAGAGAGGGAGAGTGGGGGTTTTAAAAACAAGGACGAGTCTGTCAAAAGAAATAATGACAAACTTATAAATTATTGCAACTTAATTAAGTTGGGCACACTAAAACCAGTGGTGTGCTCATTTAGAAATTTCCGTAGGCTTGGGAGGCATGCAATATTGCAAGAGTATCCAAAAGGCTAGCCGAATCCCATGATTAGTTCTTCAATCATTCGACCTTGTCGGGGGATATGCCAACACCAATTGGGACCTTATAAGATCATCCACATCCATTGTCATGGCTTTTCTAAGCCAGTTGAGAAGATAACATGCACTGAAAGAAGTGAAAGATGAGTATATGCACGAGTTAGGTGTGAGTCCACAGTTGGAAGGATTAATTCTTGAGGATATGTGTCCTAAAGCGTAGGACCCTTGCTTCAAACTCACGGCAAGGATCACACTTGAAGTCCTTTCTAGGAGCTGAAGAAGGGGATTAATATTGCACACTTTATACTAAAAGAAAAGAGCTGACATGTGTAGAATGCGAGGTTGTAGATTATGGACTTTATTTTGGAACAAAAATAGACTAAAGTGAAAGAAACCGCTAGTGTCAAGGTTTTTCCAAAAGACCCCTCATAAGCTTTCTTATGTTGTATAAACTCTCATGAAGTTTCAAATTTCGTGGAAAGTATATAAAGGAAAAATTAATTGATTAATTTGAAAACGCGACAAATATTCACTCTTTGACGATTTCAGATATGATACCATGAGTAAGATATACTATGAAATTTGATATCTCATGAGGATTAATTTTGCATAACATAAAATAGTTCATAGGAATTTCTGAAAAAAACACAATAGTTTATGGCGGCTTTTTCCTACTTTAGCCATGAAAATACACTGACGATATAGGAAACTGATAGTTTGCGAGAGAAAAAAAAATGCAAATTTGGAGATCAGTTAGCATTAGAGATGGTAACGAGCGTACCTGCGGGCCAAATTTCAGTTCATCCTATACAAAATTTTAAATTAAAAATGAAATTTTTATTTTTATAATTCAAAATTTTGTATAGAGAGAATCAAAATTTGACCTGTTAAACGCGTTCATTATCATTCCTAGTTGGCATACGATTGTGATTTTCATTTGTAAATATGATTGAATGCAATTGCCATGGACATATAGGAAACTCAAAATTCAATTTAGGCTACCTAGCAATTGAAGTCCAACCGAAATCTACAGTCTTTTTTTTTTTTTTTGGCTAACGACAATAGCACACAACAAACAATAACAGCAGTAATTAGGTTTAAAAGCAACATAAATTTCTTCCTGTTTTCACCATTTAATTCAATGTAGTACAATCTATAACTAGCTTTTAACGAAATTAAATCCATTAAACTCAGAAGACTAAACTAAAATCAAAACACTGCAGTGTTTCTGAAGTAAAAATTAGTAAAATCTTTTTCTTCAATTTAATTTTAAAATTGCTGATGTTATAGCGATGATAATAAATGCGTCCACATGTCAATAAAAAATTTGAATTAAAAAAATAATTTTTTTATTTTTAATACAAATATTTTTATAGAACCGGTAAAAATTTTGACCCAAGGACATTTATCATACCCACTAATGTGACTTTTTAGCTCACCAGACATCTTGACTCTCCTCCCATTGTTGATGAATGGGACTGAGCAGAGGTTTTTTTTTTTTTTTTGGAATAATTTGCAAGCACATGAGAAGGCTATACACAATGGTTGGATGCTATAATTGTAGGCCACTTATGATCTATCAAGACTGGAGAAAAATTGTAACAATAGTGAATTAAGTGTTTGTGTAAGAGAAAATGAGATTCATTTTTTAAGTAACAGGTCATGCTTTCATTAAAGTGTAGTTTCTTTTCTTAAAGAAAAATTCTATTACATATTTTAAATTGCCAGTCTTTTTGTTTTTGTTAGCCAAATTCATGTTTACATATTTTAATATTATTCAAATTGAGTTTCTATCTAGAATCGAACTTGTACCCTCTTTGCAAATTGTGGATTGTGTGATGATGTGTTCATGTATAGTGATTTCTTTCCTAAAACAAGAATTTTATATTATATATTTAAAATTACTTGTCTTTTTATTTTTTGCTAATCAAACTCATACATTTGTATTTTTAAAAAATATTATTCAAATTAATATATTTGTGCTAAGTTACGAAGATGCGAGAAAATTGCTTAAAATGGTTCGCTCATGTGCATCGTAGACCTACAAATGCATCAGTTTGATGAGTAGAATTTATCAATATGGGACAAGTTAAAAGAACGAAAGGAACATAAAAAAAACATGGATGTAGGTGATACGAAAAAAATATAAATTCTAGACGTATAAATGAGGATATATTACTCTATATGAATGAATGGAGAAGGATTATCAATGCGATTGATCCGGTATGATTCTCTTTTGCTTTATATAGTCTGTCCCAAATAATTGGGATGAAAGGCTTAATTATTGTTGTTATAGTATTATTCAAATTAAATTTATACTAAGAGCTAAATAAAGGAGTTTGGAATAAATTGAAGAGAGACGAGGAGGAGAGCATCGGCTTAAAATTACCTGTTCCGCTCGCAAAAAATTCCGGTGACAAGCCGTACCCACCGACACCCACACTTCATCTGGGCCCCACTCTGAGACTCCATGCTCCCAAACACAAACGGGGGGTTGCCACGTCACCAGACCTGCCAACTAAGCAACCAACCCCTCGCGCGTGAACGCTTTAAAGCCTCCCCCCTCGCTCTCCCCCTTTAAATTGCGACCCTCTCTTCCCTTCCCCGCTCAGTCCCTTACCTGCAAAAAAAACAGGGAAATTCAAGGGCTTATCCGCCAAAAAAAAAAAAAAAATACAATTTTCTTGTCCTTAATTGCATAATCCACGCACCGAAACGGAGATGTCGGACCACCGGCCGCTGCCCCGCCACCGGCGGAACAACCCCTCCTTCTCCTCCTCCCTCCTCGACGCCATCTATCGCTCCATCGACGAGGAGTCCGACTCCGCCGGCAACCTCACCGGCGGAGCACCGGACCCCGCCCCAAGGAAACCCCGGGCAGTGCCCGTGCGCGGGAGCCCGCTGACCCCACTCAACTACCACTCCTCTTCGTCCTCCTCCTCCGAAGCTGACTCAGCGAGAACCGCCAGGCCCAAACCGGCCCGGCCCACCCCCGTCCTTACCCGATCCCACCGGATCCGGTTCGATCCGCCACCGCCGAACCCGAACCCGACGAAGGACCCTATCACGATCAAGAAGAAGCTCCGCGATCTCAAGAAATCGTCGACGTCGCCGTCGTCTCCCGGCGCGAAACTCGCCGGATTCTTGAACTCCCTCTTCACGCCGTCGAATCACAAGAAAGCGAAGATCTCGACGGCGGAATCTTCGTCGTCGCCGTCGTCGGCGTCGTCGTACGCGCGGTCGTGCCTCAGCAAGACGCCTTCGAGTCACAGGTCTACGGGATCGAAGAGATCCGTGAGGTTCTCGCCTGTGGGAGTGATCGTCGGCGAGGACTGCCGGCCGTGCGGCGAGAAGTTCGTGTTCGGCGGCGAGGCGACGGCGGCGGAGAGGAGGAGGAGGAGTGTGGTGGAGGAGCTGATGAGGGCGTTCGAGATGGAGGCGGAGAGCGGGGACGAGAGCGATGATGGAAGCGAGGATCTGTTCGAGTTGGAGAATTTGGCGGGAATCAGTGGCGTCGGCGGCCGAGAGTTTAGGGATGAGCTGCCGGTTTATGGGACAACAGATTTGGGGATGAATCGTGCAATTGCCAAAGGACTCGTTGTGTAAATTTTTATTTGCATTTTTTAAAACGAGAAATGGAAAAAAAAAATGGCTTGGATTTTGCAAATTAGAACTAATTTAGCTTGAAATCTATAAAAATGTTGTGAGATGTGTATACATACTTTGGAAAGTATTTTAGCTCGTAATATTTTCATTGGATTTCAATAATGAAAAAAGTTATTATCATAATTCACTCGACAATCGATCCATAACGTTTAAAGTATTATAAAATAATAAAAATAAAAATTTCTTTGTCCATGCATCAAATAAACCTTCTTTATTTTAGGTTGAGCATCTAAACAATATTCCAATATTATTTTGGTGTTCAACCTAACAAATATTTATTCTATATATTTTTTCTTGTTGGTGTAATGGAAGTTGAGCCTATGAATAGTGTGACTCTGACCCTGTTACTGAGATGAGGGTGTGCGGATGTGCTCTTGGGGGAGCGTGGATGTGCTCTTGCGCTGCCTTTGATGCAAAAATCTAATCATCAAAATCGAATTGCTCTGGCATTATGTCCACTAAAAAAACATATTCCTCATTCTGATCAACAAGCCTTTTTCCAAGGTATTGGTCGACCGACAAAATCGGCCAAGCAAAAGAATAAATAAATTATTTAAAGCAAATTGTGGCCAGAGGGGAGAGAGAGAGAGAGACGAATAAGAGGTATAGTAACTTATTATCCTTTAACTTGAAAACTCTCAGATTAGTTCCTGAACTACTTAACTGTATTACTCGACAATTTGTTGTTCTTACCATTGTTTAAATTGAATTGCAATTTTCTTTTATGGAAATTCCAAAATAACTTCTTATCTCTGTTTATGGTAAGTGTCTAAGTAAGGGAGAAGAAAGGATATTTTGAAAATTTTATAAAAAAAATTACAATTTAATTTAAAAAAGAGTAAGAATAACAAAACTATTAACTAACTTAGTTACTAGTCTAGGAGCTAAACTCTACCCTTTCACACCGAAAGATTGGAACCAGCATGTTGTGGTCACCGCTCAATTGAGATCACCGACCCGCGGCCGATACGCGTTTCAGTTACGCCAAAGGCAGCAGAAGAGGCGGTTAACGTCACCGGAGCTGATCCAGCCTTTATTTTAAACCTTTTGTCTCCTTGGCACGTTGGAGGAACACAACATCACACTAATGATTGGGGATTATTAGGAGCTTAATCTTAGTATTATATTACAAGACCAAAGCCTAACCAATCATTAGCGTGAATAAAATATTCATCTCTTTTGCATTAATAGCACTCACTCACATACTAATTATACTAATTATAGTTACACTCTATCACCTTTGGGAAAGCTGGGGAGTTCCCAGTCAAAAAAGAAAGGGATTTGAGCTTAAAATTCAAATCCCATCATCATCATCATCATCATCATCATCAGTCTGAGAAATTAAAGTAGTAGTAGTAATTAATCCAAGTGCAGTTGATGATTATGCGATCACATCTTCTGGTTCTCTTTAATTTGCACCTTTTCGTAAATCAACTTTAATTAAAAAAATAAAAAGGAGTAAATGTCTTACTTGTGGTTTTCGCCGCATGTGTAAACTGTAATTGTTAAAATATAAAATAATTACCCTTAATTGTCAGTGCAATTTTAAAGTTTTGGTACAGTGACAATAATTCCAAAATGATATCAGAATAATAATCCAAATTGTACCCTCTCATATGAAAGTTTGTTAGAATATAAAATAATCTCATAACTCTCAACACAACTTTAGATTTTTGGTGCGACGACAGTTCGTCCAATAGAATATCTTGAATTTAGATGTAATCTTACCAGATTTCTTGTCACAATACAGTTTTTTTTTTTTTTTTTTTTTTTTTTTTTTAATTCCACGACAAACTTACACCACGAGCCATTATATAATATAGAGTTGCTTGTACTTGTACATATCAATATTGATAATAGATCTCATCTCTCTTACTGCAAATGAAAAATCTTCAATTAGGAAAGAAAATCTCAAGTTTGTGCTGAGCTCGCTTGATAGCAAGTCTGCAGTTAAACTTAACAAACAATTGAATAGCATCTAGTGTCAATATTATTGTTTCAGTTATCCTTGGGCATCTAATTACAACCAACAAAGTTATAAATGTGATTGAAAATCAACAATAATTCCATGATGAAATTGACATTTAGGATTCTTGTTGGTCTAGCTACAAATGGAGAGCGTGCAACTAATATTTGTAAGTTATAACTTATATTACTGTAATAGAAGTTACATAAAAAAAAAATTACTATAACTTGTATTAGTGTAATAACTAGAGTTAAAAAAGTTTCAAATAATAATTTTTTTAATTTTCAAAAAATCTGAAAAATAATCTGTTTACCAATAATAAATTACTTTTTGTACACGTGATTGTACAAGGGTAGAGAAAAAAAAAAAACTTATATATTTTTGTAGTAACTGCAATTAGTGCAAGTGCGTAAGTGGTTGCAATTTTAGTTACTAACTTTTATAATTATAGTCTTAACTAAACAATAAAAAGCTCCACTTGTAGTAAAACGATTATAATTGTGACCATTTTACATGCTTAGACAAATAACCAAATATGCTCTAAATGTCCAACTCCTTCAATTTAAGGGGAAGAAAATGAAGTTAAGGGTGCAACCCTCATCATCCACATGGGTAGGTCCTTTTCATGGATATTGATAGTTTGGGTTTTATGTTAATTAATCTTTACGCCCCCATCACAAACAACCCCAACCCCCCAAAACACGAACACACAAATTGCCGTACGGTTTGTGAAGTGGAAGCCCTGTTCAAATGATGTGATATGTCGTTTGGGTTTGTGTAGGGTGCCCTAAGCCATAATATAAATGAGTGTAGGGGTTGACCTAGGTCCTTTATACCTACCACTAGTAGGCCTGGCAAATGCCGGGAGTTTCCAAAGGGAGCACACCAATTTTACACTTTTCTATCTTACGAGAGATTTCAAATTTGATTGGATTTATATTTTGGCAAATATTGTCAAAAAAAAAAAAAAAGAATGTATGTGCAGAATTGTAATGAATACGTTCACGAATCAATTTTTGACTCTCCTATAAAATTTTGAATTAGAAAATAATTAAAATTTTATTTTTAATTTAAAATTTTGTATAAAATAGATAAAAAATTAACGCGTTCATACTAGAAGAAAAAAAAATAGTAAATTATAGAACTCATTAATTCTCTCTTTCTGTTTTTGTTTTTGTTTTTTTGGTTAACATAATCCTTAAATTCCTTGTGCATGGCATGAAATTAAGTTGCAAACACGTTGAAGATTTGAACAGATTTGTCAATGGCTTGCCCTAATATTTTACGAGGCAACTGAAGTTTTTGGTCGTGCATGCTGTTTAGACGTGCTACCAGAATCTAGAGAAATATATGGTGGTTCAGAATAAAATATATATGCTCTAAAAAAAAAAAAAAAAACCACCCATAATTGAATAAATTATCTTCGTAGTTTAGTGCCAATTAACACAGATTAGGACCTTAAACTTAATAATTTAAAGGTATGAAAATCAAAATGCATGGAGGTCATCTTCACGTTTAAGTTTTAACTAATAATTATCTATCAATACTTAATACTACTGTTTATATCAATCAGTCAACCTCTAAATATTTGGATTAATGATGAAAATTTACAGGTCTAAAAATAATTCTTGATCCGCTATATTCAAAATTTTAAATTAGAAAAATAAAAAATTTTATTTTTAATTTACAATTTTGAATTGGTCGGGCTAAAAACTGGCCTTTGAACTCATCTATTCTCATCCCTGCTGGAATATGAGAGGCATTTCTATGTGTCACATATATGATTTTGGGGGCATATATCTAAATATTGAGATTTAGACATATGTAATGCTCTATTTTTCCGAAAGATTCAAAGATGGAGTGTGCTATCAATGCATATGTATAGAAGTAAAATAACATACACAAGGCCAAGATAACTAACTAACTAACAAGATAGGCCTATGGTATTGGAAGTTAGTTCAACTGCTATATAAAATAGGGTAATTATACTCAGACCCCCTGTAGTATGGGGCATGTAGCACTTAGACCTCATGAAGTTTAAAACTCTCACTTAGACTTCCTGGACCAGGAGGTCTGAATGTAATTAAAACACGGTGATTTAGATAATTCAGGGGGTCTAAGTGTGAATTTTAAACTTCAGGGGGTCTAAGTGTTATATGTTCCATACTACAGGGGTCTGAGTGTAATTAACCCTATAAAATAAAACAAGAAAATGTCCATAATAAAAAATTATTCTGACTTTATATATATATGAACAATTTTTTGTCATGGATATATTTATGTTTTATATTATATGACAATAGAGGTAACTTCCAAGATTATATGTCTGTTTGGTTAGTTAGTTGTTCATTTTGATCCCGATGTGTCTTCTTCTATGTGTTTCTGTCGGTAGCACACTCTGTTTTTTGTAATATCCTATTTTGCAAAAGGATTCGAGCATGGTTTTTTTAAATATATTAAAGTTGGGGATAGTAATGATAAAACTTATAAAAATTTAGTGCATTTGCAAATAAATTATATAATTAACATATTATGAATACCTTTTGAAATAAAATAAGAGAGGTTGATATAAACCACTCGAGCAGTATTTACTTGTAAAAGATTTCAGACAAACTATTTTAGGCATATTTTTCCTTTCTATGAAACTTAATTTATACTTTTTCTGATTTTTTTTTTCTAATACATGTATTATACATATACATTTTAAATAAATTTTTATTCTTCAAAAAAGTTTTAATGAACTTTGACATCTATCCTTCCTTCATGCTTTTAGGACAAAACGTTACAGATTTTAGAGTTATTTATCCTTTCATTTCATATTGAGGGTTCGAAAATGAACAATTTTTCATCGAAACTCACTTGATGAATGATATAAATTTTCCATTAACATTAAAAGACATTGTATTTTTCCTAGATTTATAAGATGTTGTATTATTCATTGATGTCCAGTGGAGCTGGCAGCATCCCAGTTACAGTCTTGTCTGTACCTGATACGGAATTAAAGGACTTGTAGGAGATTCTTGTATGGATCTCGAATGTAATCTACTAGGAGCATACATTATGTTGGAAGAGGATGCTCAGAGCATTATCTATTCTTTCTTGAACACTTCGGATAGAGGATGTTATCATCTGCTTCGTGATGTATGGTTTTTGAAATCCTCCTTTACACATGTGCCTGTTCAATAAACTTGGAGAGAGGCGATGCATGAGTTGACTTTCTCGCTAGCGAAGGTTTTATGTTAGAATCAAGGATCGGCGTGGTAGGAGAACTTTATTATTGATGTTGATGGCAAGTATAAGAAATAGTCCTTGGAGGCCTGTTATAGCAAAATAAATAAAATGTTGTATTTTGTTAAGCAAGACACTGGGGACTACAAGCAAACTATAGAAATGAGATGTGTACATACTCCTAAATTAGAAGCACCAATTAAATAGGACAACACATATATCAAGTTCCTGTCACATCTAGATAAATAAGAGGGATTCATTATATTATTTTATTATAAAATACAAATGAGCAACTAGAGAACACACACACACACACACACATATATATATATATATATATATATATATATATATATATATATATATATATATATATATATATATATATGAATTACTGTAGGTGAGCTAGCAGCAAAACTATAATGATCCAATGACTTTTCTTCAATTTTTTTTTAACAATCACTATCTCTACCTCTTTAACTTATTTCAGATTAAATTTCATAAATTTTGGATTTCATTTACCTTTTCATCAAGTGCATACAAAATGTTTTATTCATTGAAAACCGTTAATTTTGTGTTAGCTTGATGGAGGACCAAATCAAAACTAAAACCCAAGAAGTTGGGTATGAGTAAACCCTAGGGGTCGAGATCATAATCCAAAAGAAATTTTTTTAAAAAAATTATTGGAGATAGTGATAATGAACTGCAGCTCAGGTAACTTGCGTGAGCTATCAGCTCATTTCCATTTTTCTCATACACACACACACACACACAGGGTTTACTGTAGGTGAGCCGCCAGCACAGGAAAAGTTACGTGAGCTAGCGGCAAAATTATAATGATCCAATGATTTATCTTAAATTTTTTTTATAATTACTATCCCTAACTCCTGAATTTCTTTCGGATTAAATTTAATAAATTTTGAAATTCATTTAGTATTTCATCAAGTGCATACAAAATATTGTATTGATTGAACCGTTGATTTTGTGTTAATTTGATGGATGACCAAATCAAAACAAAAACCCAAGAAATTGAATATGAGTGAACCCTAGGGGATCGATATCATAATTCAAAAGAAAATTTTTAAGAAAAATATTATAGGAGATAGAGGAAATGACCTACAGATCAGGTAGCTTGCGTGAGTTGTCAGCTTATTTATATTTTTATTATATATATATATATATATATATATATATATATATATATATATATATATATATTAGAAAAATCGAAATGAATTGACAGCTCACACAAGTTATCTGAGTTGTAGTTCATTTCCACTATCTCAAATACATTATTTTAAGGATTTTTTTTTGGATTATGATCTAGATCTTTTAGGACTCACTCATATCCAATTTTTTAGGTTTTAGTTTTGATTTGGTTCTCTATCAAGTTGACATAAATTTTAACGGTTTCTAATGAATAAACATTTTGCATCCATTTGATGAAAATATAAATAAATTCTATAATTCATAGAATGTGATCTTATTAAAATTAAGGAGATAGAGATTCTAATCTTAGAAAAATTTTGAAGAAAAATAATTGGATTAATATATTTTTTCTGCTATCTCACGTAATTTTTTCTAAACTGACGGCTCACCTACAGTAATATATATATATATATATATATATATATATATATATATATATATATATATATAATATGAGACTAGTTAGCTTTGGTGCACCTCCCATCTCCTCTAACCGCTCGTACAGCTAGAGTGTTGGGCTGGGCCCATATGCAACTAGCTGGGCCCGGACCCGTGGGATCCTAAGGACAGCAGATTTTGTCGGATATCCGAAAAAGGGGCCACCGGGGAGAGATGTCCTCCCACATGGACCGTCCGCTGATTTGCACGTGCGTCCGGCCCACTGATGGCCCTTCGGTTGACGGCAGAGCTACGGTCCTGGTGCGTGCTGAGAAAAGCACATGCAGCAATTTGTTATTTTCAATCTTCTTTTAATTTAAACTGTATATATTTTTTTTTAAAAAAACTCCAGTAATACTATTAAGAGTCCAGAAACTAAATTGAGAGTTTTAAATTTGAATTAATAAGTTACACTATTCGATAATACATAGGATGTCATTACAATTAACCCTAAAATTTATATGTCATAAATTTATATATGAGGTATGCAACGGGAACATGATAAATTTTTTGAGAGTGGGCACCTGCATCCTCGCATCTAACAAGCTGTCTGGACAACTCGACCTCCGAAGAACTTTGACCCTTCTAATTCGAATGTCAGATTCCATTTCTATATCGGCTGATTTTGAAGTACATATCATTATATCAAAATTCCAAAGTTTTAATGAGAGAACTTTTTTGTACTAACTGTTCATAATCAGAGCTTTTGCTCTATGCAAACTAGTAGCAAGTTTGTGAAGTAAGACTTAGGGATGTTCAGTAGGTTGATCGATCGGAAATAGGAGTTTTCTGATTATATTCGAGGGTGGAAGACTCTGATTGTCGTCGGAAAATTTTTACGACCGAGGGCGAAGTTATGAGAGTTGGCGGTGGAGTACGTCTTTGGACGTTCAGTTGGTGATCGGTCGAAAATCGGAGTTCCCTGATCGGATCCGAGGATAAAAGGTTCCGTGCACAACCGTACTCCGACCGAAATCAGTTGGAGTCGGCCCTCATGTTCACCCCGAGTAGAGCTAACTGTACACCATCCTAAGCGAACCCAAGACAACAAAAGAGCAAAAGATATACATCGAGAGAGGGCCTGCATGCATGCATGATACGTTCACGTGCGCGCATCGCTTTCGTTATGCCAGCGGCCGAGGCGGAACTAATTGATACGATCGAGACTAGCTATGAGAATCATGGAGCTTGTTCCTCTTTATCAAAGTTCGATATGTCATGGGATCCGATAGCACAGAATGCTTTTGCTTTTGCTTTTCGATATCAAACTTGATTTCTAAATCAATCACTCCTAACTAAAATCATTTCTTATTGTAAAGGGTTAATTACACTCAGACCCTCTGTAGTATGGGACATGTAACACTTAAACCCCCTGAAGTTTAAAATTCTCACTTAGACCCTCTGGACCAGGGGGTCTGAATGTAATTAAAACACGGTGATTTAGATACTTCAGGAGGTCTAAGTGAGAGTTTTAAACTTCAGGGGGTCTAATTGTTACATGTCCCATACTACAGGGGGTCTGAGTGTAATTAACCCTATTATAAATTATAATCCAGGCTCAATAGTGGCTTCAAAGGTTAATCAACAATTTATGTATGAATGTTATATCAAAAATGATTAAGGCTAAGTCCAAAATCAAGTAAAAGACCAAAAAGGAAAAAAGTTGAGGAAATAAACATTTACAAGAGTACAAGAGAAGGGGGGAAAAATAATTCCTATTATAAAAACAAAGGCTCCATTAGGCCGTTGATCGTAGCATAAATTTTTAATATTATCTGGTTTGATATATTCTCTTTACAGTTTTTTTTATCGAAATATTTATTTAATTTCAATAAATCCTAATTTTCTATTTGGATTATTACTTGATGCTTCTGCACAGCAGCAAAGACCTGAAATCATTAAGTGGTCTTGCAAAAAAATAAAAAATAAAATAAAATATTGCACGAAGAGTTTAAATTAAGTTAATTGGCGGATCAATAGAGACAATTCTACCTCTTGCTATAATTTGCTAGCTACATCATGAGCCATTAAAAGATACACTCCATTTTAAATTCAAACACTTAATAAATTATGTCTTGTAATTAATCACAAAATAAATGCTCACATCTCTGCTCTATATTTTATATTCATAATCCGATTTGAACTCAATCTATTCAGCATTGTCTTTTTCGACTTGATCATACGAGACATAAATCCAACAGATAGAAAAAACAAATATTATATATATATATATATATATATATATATATATATATATATATATATATATATATATATATATATATATATAAAAAGACAATCTTGGTAGCTAGCTTGTAAGGTAACCACAAAAATATCCATCATGGCCAAATAGGGGAGTTTCCATAGTAGCACACCAATTTTCCTACTGAGCCCACTTTTCTGTATTTTTTTTTGTCCAGATTCAAACTCCAGACCGTTATAAAATAGGCTCACTAGGAAAAATAGTGTGCTTTGCCCCACTAGTTCCCATCGGAAGGAGAAGTTACGGTTGTCATCATATCACAAGGGAATATCCTTTTCAAAGAAAATTTTCTCCGACTTCTTAGTCTTAGGCTATGTTGGGGAGATTAGTTATGAATTATTTTGGGGTGTTTTGAAGTGATGTGTTATGAGGTGTTTAAAAAAATCTTTACTTATGAGTTTTTAGATAAGTATTTTGAGGTGTTATTGGATAAGTATTTTGAAGTGTTTTTCAGAATACTCCAAATCGGGGTGTTTTGGAATGTTTAAAATTTTTATCCAAAACTATCCACGTTCTAACTGTCTCCCGTATTTTTTTTTCATTTCCTACTTTTTTTTTCATGTTGCCTCCTATCTGAATATCTCCCATGACCTTATCTTTTCCCACTTATTTTCACGTTACCTTCTCTTCCAAAAGGAGCCACTATTTATTTGTGCAAAAAGAAAAAAAAAAAACAACGTATTTTATTTTCTTTAAAGAGAAAGTTTAGAATTTCACATTGCAACTCGATTCCAATCTGATTCCTTCTTCTATTAGAGAAATTAGAATTTTTTTTCTCAATTCAAGTGAGTATGATTTATTATATTAATTTAAATATAATTTGTGTTGGGTATTTTTATCTTTTATTTATTTATGAAATCTATAAAAATCCATAAAAACTAAACTCGCAAGTAGATATTTAAATACCCCAAAACCCATAATAAGAATACCCCAGAATACTATTGTTGAAGTGGAAGGCCCATTTAATGATGGAATCAAGAGATTGTGATGGTGGTTCACAATCATCCTAAATATAAACATATTTATCCTATATATTCAAATGTTCTCTCATCGACTTTCAACTCTTACAATCACTATTTTAATTAACTCAATTGGTCAACACGACATGTCTACGATATTTTGGGTTCGAATTTCTTATCGGATGTATTTGAACTGACAACTGTTATTCAGAATATCATTTTTTTTTTTTGGGGTGGAGAGGGTTGATGAGGAAAAAAACTTGTAATTTAGCTATAAATAAATAAATAAGCTAAACTCATGCATGGGGAGTTCCTAAGGAGCACACCACTTTTCCTAGCGAGCCACAGCTGTTAAGTGGGCTCACTAAGAAAAATGATGCGCTCCTTAGGAAACTCCCCATGCATGCCATGCTGTACGAACCAATAATCCAGGTAGCTAGATCGACACGGTTCGAACGAACCCACTCCGGTCTGGGCCACGATCCGAGCTAAGCTGAGACACTCTTGAAAGAGCTAGGCCCAGGTATTTAGTACGCATGAGCTCTCTCTTTCCTTAATTTCAAAATTTTAGTTTCCCATATGAATGATATATACGATTGTCAATTCTCACTAAGCGTAGTCGGAGCACGTTAAAATACAAAATAATTTTGCTCAACCGTCATCACAATTTCAAAATTTTGGTGTTGTGGAAAAAACTTCAATATAGTATCAGAGCAATTCAGTGTTTCTGTCTAAAATAGACCTTAAACTTGTGGGAGCGTGTTAAAGTACAAAATAATGTACAAAATAATTTCCCTCCACAACTTCAGAGTTTTGATGTAATGTAAAAGACTTCAACTAATAATAATAATCATCTTATAAATTCCTTTCCATCAAAGCTGTTGTTCTTATCGATTTCTATGAATGACACTCCCTTCAACGATAGCAAAATCGATGCCTTAAGGAAAATTCTTTTTCTTTTTTTTGAAAGAAAGCCCCACAACGGGGGAGTTGCTGCATCAAAAACTAAATCGCAGGCTTTCGACAAAAAATAATTGATGATATGATGGTAAGAGATTAAAATACAATAAATTTTTTTTTTCTAATCAACAATTAGTACCCCGCCAATATCAGAAATTGAATGAAATATAAATATGCCGTTATAGTGTGAAAACAATATCATATAAATATGCCGTTATAGTGTGAAAACAATATGAGCTGGACTGAGACTATCAATGAGACTAATGAGCATTCTGGAGCTTCAGTTATTGGAATCAATGCTGCTTTTATTGCTTTTGCGATGCATGAAAGAGATACCAAAACATCTCGATTTCAAAAAGCTTAGTGCATAAATTACTTGGATGCCATATTAAAACTCCATATAAATGACTAATTAGTCACGAACCAATCTTAAATGTTCATGCGTCTCCTAGACTTATTTGTCAAATAATAGCTCATACATATATATATATATATATATATATATATATATATATATATATTTCTTTTCATTTCTAGTCAGATTATATGGTTTAACAAGCTTGGACGTAATCATACAAAAACCAAAAAGCTTCTGAGTTAAAATTCTCGCTCTAAGACTAACTTGCAATAGAAAAGGATACGGATAGATTTTGGGTGCAAGAACAATAAAATTAAATCATTATAAAAAAAACAATAGAGGAAATTATTTCAGTGCCCCATATATATATATATATATATATATATATATATATATATATATATATATATATATATATATATATATATATATATATATATATATATATATATTTTGGGTTTTTACATATCTGTCCCTTACATCTTTAAAAATTAGAATTTAGTCCCCTAAATCTTTATAGTTATAATTTAGCCCCAAATCCTTTAAATTACCACAATTTAGTCCCCAGCCATATTTTTTGCCCGAATTTTCCATTATTCTCCCGAGTTACTTCACTTTAAGTCCTCTCTTTTCTTTCCTCCTCTCTTTCTCTTCTTATTGGGTTCTCTTTCCATTCTCCTCCTTTCTCTCTTCCCTTCCAATTAATCTTTAAAGTGAAGTAATTCAGAGGAACCCAATAAGAAGAGGGAAGAGAGAGAGAGAGGAGAAGAATCAAGATGAGAACCCAATAAGAAGAAGAAGAGAGGAGGAAGAGGGAAATGATGACTAAAGTGAAGTAACTCAGGGGTATAACGGAAAATTCAAGTCAAAAATATGGTTGGGGGACTAAATTGTAGTAATTTAAAGATTGGGAGACTAAATAATAAATATGAAGTTTTGAGGACTAAATTCTAATTTTTAAAGATTTAAGGGACAGATATGTAAAAACCCCATATTTTTTATACTTAATAGTTTTTCTCCAGTAACCTCCGTATCAGTACAGAAACTGAGATACGAGGTGTATGGGAGGCAATTTGTTGGACAGTAAATAGATTTCCTGGCCAGCATATAGTGATGGAAGGAAATGCTCAAGATATACTTGCTTTATTTAAGACCTGATGACTATGTTTGTCATCTCCTATTTCGTGATACCTGTATGTTGGGAAGCTGTTTTGCGAACTTTTCTATCTAACATATTTGGAGGGAGGGAAACATGTATGCTGATTAGGGCTGAGCAGAAAACCGAAAAAACACAACCGAATCGAACCGTTCGGTTCGGTTTATTCGGTTTTCGATTCGGTTCGGTTTAAAAACTGAAATTAATTACAGATTTCGGGTCGGGTTTCGGTAGTTTTAGCTCTATTCGAAACCGACCGAAAAAACCGAACTTTTGCAATTGTAGCTTATTCTTTTTCTTTGATTTATTTTCAATGTATTTTTCTTTTAAATTTTTTATGAAAAACATGTGATTGTTATTTTAATAGGTAGAAAATATTATTATTTTTTCTATAAAATACACGCATTTATCACATATTTAATTTCAAATCCAAATAACCGAAAACCGACCGAACCGAACCGAACTGAAAATTCGGTTTTAGTTTCGATTTTTTTTGGAGTTCAGTTGGTTTCGGTTTTGATTCTAATATTTCAGTTTGGTTTCAGTAGAATTTGTTTTATCCAAAACCGAACCGACCGATATTCACTCCGAATGTGATCATGTGACAAGTAAAGGCACAATGGTACATAGGGGCTAACGGCAGATATCATCTGGGCCCAGATCAACATGCAGGGCCCAGTCGAACATAAAAGCCTGCAATCTCGTTGGCGGTCATTTTGCTTTCTCACGCGTGTGATGCCAACAAAGGGAAAAGGCCTGCTCGCGCATTGCAATCATTGAATGGCCCAACCAGATGATACGTAGGATCCAAGTAAAGAGCCTGGGATATTAAGAGGAGAGTAAAAAAAAAAAACCTTGGGAGATATTATAATTTCATAGGCCGTTCATGTTTCATGTCCAGTTTGTATCTAGCATGAACTTAGCCCATTATTTGTCTATAAGCCCAACCCATCAATGCCAGCCAATCCATTAGCCCAAACAAGCTTGACATATATGATATTGGTACCTTGTTGAGACCCAAAAAATATTTTCCCTAAATAAGAAGTTAGTTATAATATGCAAATCTTTTATTTTTCTTTTCTTATATAAAAGAAAAATAGAACCAAGTGCAAAACGGTAAAAACTAAGGATGAGAATGTAAGTGTTTATTGGCCAATTTTTGGTCTGCATTATTCAAATTTTGAATTAAAAATAATTTTTTTAATTTTTTAATTTAAAATTCTGAATAGAACGAGCAAAAAATTGGTACGTAGACGAGTCCATTTCCATTCCTAGTAAAAATACAAGTCAATACCTTATATTTATCACCCAAAATAGAGTAGAAAACTGAAACTGATGGACCTTTTCATAAACCTGATCTATAATATATTTGAAGATTGACAATTAAATGGTAAGATTGGATAATAAGAGATAGTAGTTTCAACTAAAATCTTTATTCTAAAAGAAAGGAAAATGATGTCACTATTCATTATAGTGATCGATCTATCCATCGGTGAGCACTCCTTGCTTGGGATTAGCTCTAGAATTCTACTTGCACCAAGCTATGGACCTATCATGTAACAAATAAATGTAATGGATATTGCAAAAGACAATTGCATTGTGGACTTGGAAAGTGATGTTTTGGGTATTTTGACTCGATTCACGCACTTGATGATTCTCACTTTTCACTTGTTACTTCAAAATGCTCTCCTTCTGTGCAGTCACTTTTTTGAAGTTTATGTTCGACACATGTGGAACGAGAAGGTAATATGTGTGCAGATTTTATAGCAAGTAAGGGAAACAGATTTGGTGAAATTTTCCTCAGTGACTAATAGAGTAAAGGATATTTCTAGATTTTGGTATGAGAGAATGTAATTATTGAAGTCATGTCTTAGAAAAAAAAAAAAAATTATATACTTGGCATGAGAAATAATATTCTTCAACCCTTGAGCAATAGAAAACAGAATGAAAATATAGAGGGAAGCAAAGGGGCTTGGATCGTATTGATTATGGCTTGTATCTTGGGCCCTTATCATAAGAAGCTTTCATCTTTCATAGGCCCAATTTTGGCCCACTAATACTGGATATTAAATTATTGAAAAAAAAAACGATAACCAAATTTATATCCATCAAAATATTCAATCGCTGCATATTATTAACGGATAGGATGAATTGATCCAATGACTCTCTTTTTTGCAAAGTTAAAAAAAGAAAAAAAAGAAAAAGAAAAAGAAAAGTTTTTTTCGTGATGTTTGATCTCTGAGTTATTTGAAAAAAGAATCGTTTCAATATAGAATTATTTGGAACTCAAACGTCACAAATTTCTTTTTTTTTTCCTCCAATCCTAACTAACTCCCATAAATTTTAATTTTGATACATAATGAGTTTGTATCAGCAATGACCTCAATAAAATAATAGTCAATCTTCAACCCAGTAAACAAATCAAAATCCTAGTTGGATTAATGTCACTAAAATTATTAAAGAAAGAAAAGATTGCTATAATGTTAAAATACAAAATAATTTCTCTCAATCATTATTATAATAAGTATTTGTATATGATATCAGAACAATACAAATTTAAATTCTAAAAAAATGAATGCCGTTGTAAAAAATCCATATTTCTACCAAAAAAAAAATAGGCACTCAACCTACAAACCCGTGCCCGCGTTAGAACACAAAATAATTTTGCTTAAGCCTCACCATAAAGAGGTGAGTAAATTTCGGTTTTAAACTAACCTGAATAAGCAAACTAAAGCGAACTGAAAAAATTAGGTCAATTTTTATTTTCGAGTTTTGAAAACTGAAACCGAACCAAACCTATCGAATTTTTAAAAATTATATATTTATACATATATACACGTAAACATATGTGTATACATATACAAATGTGCACACACACATATATTAGAAAATATAAATTTGGATATTTTGAAAAGATATACTTACTAAAATAATTAAAATTACAAATTTAAGCAATTTTTACTCAAAATTCGGTCCTAATCGAACCGATTTAGTTCGGCTCGGTTTCAGTTACTATTCCTATTCCTAATCAGTTAGGTTCAGTTTTGTCAAAATTGACAGAAATCGAATTGAAATCGTCTGATGCTCACCCCACTCACTGCAACTTCGGAATTTTAACAATATATTACCTTAATCCTAAACTTAATTTGGTGATATCCAAACCAAAATTTAAGAGAGTTGGGTGGTAATTGTTAATCTAACTAATAAAAAACTAAAGGTCAGCTTCAACATTCTTTGGTCACCAAATACTTTTATTTTGTTGAATGGACATATAATTGAATTCTTAGTTTTTACAATTAGGTGACGGCACACTTTTTGGGCACCCCGTTTCTTCTTCTTGCGTGTTTAGTTGGAATTAGACGCTCAAGGTAGGCAATTTTGAAGAATGTGTGGACTTTCTTGTGTTTAGTCTCACAATACGTCTTCATTTTTATTTTTTTATTTTTATTGTCAAGACTTGATTTTGACTCTTTCTTTTGGTTGTATCACAATCTGAAGGTGAACGAGGAAAAGCCTTTTATTATATTTTATTTATGCACCGCCGCAAACTTAGGTCTTGGTCAAGATATCAAACCACGTATACACCGACTCCTTGTTTATATAACTATTAATTCTTCTTCTTCTTCTTCAAGAGAGGTGAAATAGCGTCATCTTAAATATCACTATCTTGCCTCACAATCCGTCGGCAATAGAGATATGTTAAGACTTTTATGGTAAAAGAGAGAGATAATATATAAATCCTCTCGTTTATTTTTCTATTGTTCCTCTTTCGTTGTAATCAAAATAATCAATGGAAGAAAGCAAGATTTTTGTGGAGAATAAACTGACGACCACAGTGGAAGACGTCTCTTTTATTGAATAAGAAATCGTAGCACAATACGATGTGAAGAAAATTGGATTGGTCATGAATATACTCGTCATTGAGATCGACCAGCAAAGGTATAAATATTATCTTTCCTCTGAATCAGGCAATCAGATTGAAACACGATGTTATCGTCGCGTGATCACTAAAATCCGTAAATCGGATAATAAAGAATTCTCCCTTAATCGGGGGTCCTTTGAGTCCGCGGCTATAGAGCCGTCGTTTGAATGGAAAATCCTAAGAAATGATGTTGTTCCTACTGTCGAAAAGAGCCAAGAATCTGACTTTACCAGATCTCAACTCCAAAATCAAAATCGTCGAGAAAGACGAAGAGCCCTTAAAGCCCTTAAACGCGAAGCTAAGGCAGAAGCAGAACGCGAGGCTATGACTTTACCTCGCGAACTGGCTTGCGTTAATCGCAAGACCAGTGAAAATCGCGTAAAAAGCAAAGCTGCTTGTAAGCCAGCGTGTGTAGAAATCTCTCCACACAAGGCTACAGATTCTGAACATAAAACCAGAAAAATTGATAACACTCGCATAAAACGCGAGGCTAAATTCAGATACAAGCCAGCATGTGATGAAATTTCTTCACGCGAGGCTATTGAACTTGGTTATGAAACTGGCAAAAAAGTGCCAAAACTCGCGTAAAATGCGAAGTTAATTCTAAAGATAAGTCACCGTGTGAAGAATTCTCTCTACGCGAGGCTACAAATTCTGGACATGAAACTAGAAAAATTATCAACACTCGCGTAAATCGAGAGGTTAATCCCAGAGGCAGGCCAGCGTGTGATGAACTTTCTCCACGCGAGGCTACTGAACTTGATTATGAAACTGGTAGAAGCGCCAGAACTCGCGTAAAATGCGAAGATAAGCCAGCGTGTGGTGAAAATTTCCCACGCGAGGCTATCAAACTTAAACTTAAACTTGAGCCAAGCGTTAAATGTGAAGCCAAGAATTCTTGCATAAATCGCGAGGTTATGCCAGCGTACGAGGATACTCCCCCACACGAGACTAAACAAATAGCAGAAGTTAAACTTCTTCAAAAATGGCTGGTCAGCGTAAAACGCAAGGCTAGCGATGCGAAGCTATGGTCCGGCCTCGCATGGAAGCTTTGAAACGTGAACCTAACACCCAGCTCTGCGTAAAAAGACCAGTATACAGAATTAAGACGGATAAATAATCTGTCAAATAGCAGTACAATACCACTGGTCTTGGAGAGTTTCAGCAGGTACATGGGTTTCTCCGTCAACCAAGTGGGCCCCACACCTAGAACATAACTAAAGATTTTTCATCTTCCGAAATCCTTGACTGCAGAGATTATTTGACAAATAAAAAGAAAACGACTCAAACTCAATCGCATTCGACATGCCATTGCGAGCCAATAATATCAGCTATACTGAATAATTGTTGTTCTGGTAAGAAAAGAGTTTTTGTATTTGATAGAATAACTGAGTCTCATACTCCAAAAAGGGAAAAGAATACTCTAAGATATACAATCAAGGAAAAAGAATTGAAGGCGGTGACCTCAAATATAGTCGGTAAAGATAAGAAGGCTAAGGAAAAAGAAAATGAGTCGGATGCAGATGACGAACAAGCTCATCATCTTACCCATCTCAAGTCAGGTGTTGTCACTTCTCGAAACTACCGAAAGCTTGCAAAAGGTTCCTACAACAATGACAATGATAATTCAGCCATAGTTTCTCCATAGTCACATACTTCTTCTCGACTGAGAAAATTGGCATTGCATGTGGTGGACAGGTCCGATGATATCGACCAGAGGTTTAAAGTCCAAGAACAAATGATTCGAGATCAGCAAAAGGCCATTGATGATTTCAAACTAATGCTTCTAAAAGTGGTTGAAAATATCCAGAAGATAGTCAACGATAAGACTAAAACTTCCTTGAAACCACTACCCAAGACAAATGAGAAACCGCCACCCAAGATAAATGAAGAAGATCAAGAAGAAAATACTTATTCAATGCATGAAGAATACGGTTTTCCTTCCATGATCCTCACGAAGAAAAGATGGAAAAAATACAGAAGCAACTTGATGCATTGATACATAAAAAGGAGTTAAAGGAATCATGAATTTTAAGGCCATACCTACTTGAGCGGGACTTCGCCCATTTTCCTGAAAAGCACAAACCACTTAAGCTAGAATTGTATGGTGGAAAGGGGTTTCCAAACCAACACATGTACTATTTCTTGTCGCAAGCCAGTCATCTGATAGAAAATAATCCCATAATGGCCAAGGTATTTGCGAGTACCCTGCGAGGGGCTGCCTTTACATGGTTTATGCAGTTGCCTCCGGAAACCATAAATACTTGGTATAATGTGGAGAAGCAGTTCTTGGCATGTTTTTTTTGAGAATGATACTGAAATATCGGTTCATTCCCTCATTGCGACGAAACAAGGAGAAGAAGAAGCGGTCAAAAGTTTCATTGAACACTTCAAGAAAAAATCTGTACATTGTCAACATGGTATGATCAAGAAATTCCTGGTGAAAACATGCAAATATAATTTCAGAATCGGCATGCTGATAAGAATGGGAGCTGTAGAGTTCAAAGTCTGGAAAGATCTGCTGAAATTAGGAGAGTAGACGGAAAATATAATCTACCGGATTGAGAAATCTCGTAGTACGAGAAACTTTACAAATAACATGCTATATCCACAGAATCCTAAAAATAAAGGGAAGGTTGTGATGACGTCATTTGCAGATCCGAATCCAAAACCCCAAAAGCCAAGAGGCGTAGGATATGATAGGACTTATTCATTCAAGACGGAGCAGATAGGCACTCTGTTTTACTTCCTCAATAAAAAAGAGATGTTAAAGTTTCCAGAGAACCGGAAGTCAGAGAAAGTAGGAAAGACCAACGACCCTATTTATTACATGTTTCAGCAAAATAATGGGCATCCAACCAATAATTGCCACCCTTTCAAGAATCGAATCTTGTTCGCAGCAGAATTTTGTTGCCTTCCTTCCATTGAATTCAACTTAGATTACAATGAAAGAGAACAAAAGAAAAAGAAGAAACGAGAGGATTTATAATTTATCGCTATATTTTACAATATATCGTGGGATCTGTGTGGCGATGAGATCTATCAAAATAGCTCCTTTTGACGATCTGACGAAGATGATCTTCTTTCTCTTGATGAAGAAGATGCCGGCCGACTCTTGGATCTTGATCTTCTCTACTCTTCACGAATTCAAGGCTCTATGCGTAACTCGAATTCTCTAAGATGCTAGAAAAAGATTTTCAGAAAAAGATCTTTAAGGCTTCCTCAAAGGGGTATTTATACCTTTAGGATGATATGAGAGTTTCTATCTAAATAGAATTTGTATTTATCGAGGATTCCAATCAAATATCTTAGTTTTGATTTAAATCTCTTGATTTAGAGTTCTGATCGGATTTAATTTGGGTATTTGTATAAGCCCAAATCATAATCTCAATCAATTTGAGATTCTCGTTATCTGCTCACGTGGAGCTAATCGCATCAAAACGCGGAGCTAAGAAACCAGAACACGGAGCTATTGATTAGCTCCACGTTTGGTTCAAACGCGAGGCTAAAATAGCCAAACGCGGAGCTATAGAGTTAGCTTCGCGTTCTGTTGTGGAAAATCCCATTTATTTAGAAATTTTCACTGTCAACAGAACTCCCTCCAAAGTTTTCAAAAATGGTTTAGAACTTAGCAAATTTTGAAATACTTTGGATCTTCAAACTGAAAATGCGGAGTTAAAATACCAAGTTATCTTCGTGTTTTGCATACTTGCGCGGAGATAATAGCTTTGTGTTTCAGTGAGCAACTGCACTGAATCTCGTGCCGAATACCAAGGGGCGGATTTTTTCATTTAAATAGAGTCTCTTCTTCTTCTTCCTCACTTCATTCGAAGAATTCAAGAACCCAGAGAGTTCAGGCGATCCAGGCGACCCAGACGACCCGATCGAATTTTCGTCGATTTTCCGAGTTTTTCGTCGATTTCCTCAGTAGCAATGGCACCTAAGACTCGTGCTTCTTCACGCGCACCCTCGCCGTCGGCGGCTGGCGCAAGCAGCGGCGGCAGCGGCTGCGGAAGTGGCCGCAGCGGCGAGCCAGTCCATGCCGCGCCTATCGGCGGTAAGAATCCTCTTTTTTTGACTCTTATGAACCATTTAGGAGTGATTTGGCTCGGTTTTAACAGGCTAATCATCTCTTTTACCGGCGAGATCGTTGTACTCCAGCCTAATGGCTTGGAGAAGAAGGAGAAGATCTCTGGTCTTCCTCCATGTGAAACTATCGCGTTATCTTCGCGTTCTAAATGCGAAGTTATTTTTACTAACTATCGCGTTCTTACGTGAGGTTACAATTTTAACTTCGTGTTTGTAAACACGAAGTTGTCATCTTTAGCTTTGCGCGTATAAATGCGAAGTTATCGAACTTAGCTTCGCGTGTGTAAACGCGAAGTTATTGAACTTAGCTTCGCGTGTGTAAACGCGACGTTATCTTTCTTAGCTTTGCGCGGAGTTACCTCTAGCTCCACGTTTTTATACTTAGAAAATTTTCTGAATTTTGTAGAACTTTTTCTAACTCTTGATTCTTCTTTTGCAGTTGGCTATTCAGTGGATCAAATCTCCCAAGGGCATTACTTCGGTTTCGTTGGTGGTGCAGACTTAGCAACTCAGTTCCGTTTCACCACTGATCTTTCTGCCTTCAAGCCAGGTCTTAGAGAGCGCAGGGAGAAACTGATAAGATACAGCCTTGCGACTGCGAGGGAGATTATTACTGATGCTCCTTTTGAGGCTATGAACCGAGAGATACTGGAGAAGCCCGCATTCCTCTTCGGAGATGCGTTGGAGCACTCGGATGAGATCCTCTTTGAAGAAGAGAGCAAGTGGCTGTACCAGGCCGGGGATCTGCTCATATTTCTGCCTGACATGGAGTGTAGCTATCCCTTGGTGTATCTCCAGAGGCTATCTTCTCATCGTGAGTTAGAATTTGAGCTAACTCATGAGTATGATGGTGTTGCGACCGGCAAGTTTGGCGCAAATGGGGCTTTTCAGACCAGATCCTCTTTGAAAAAGAGTTCATGTGGTTCTACCAATCTGGCGACATGCTGATATTTCTACCCAGCATGGAGTGCAGCTATCCTCTGGTCTATCTTCAAAGGCTAGCCATGCACCAATGTTCATCAGCAAAAGTAACTCTAAGGAAGCCAGAAGCATATGCTTTACATCATGGTTGCAAGTTTCAAGCTCTGGCTTCAAAAGGTAAACTTTTGAAGGAGTTACAAGAACTCTGCGGCAGCTCATTAAGTTTTCTTGAGGACCATTTCTGTTAAATGACAATCTCTATCGCTTTCTAAAGCGATAGAAACGAAGTATAAGGGCTTGTAGCATGTCGAATTCAACTTGTGCATCTTCATTAGGATTCTTGTAGCAGTATCTTCAGATGATCCACTGAGAACTTTAAACAGATCATAGTTGACATTTGCAGAGGAGATTTTTTGCATGTGAACCAGGGAATTGAGCCGGAAAAGCACCTCGTATGCACAGTACAATCAACAGGATAATTTAAAATAGGAGGGTATAATAAGGAGCCGTTCTTTTGAAAAATCTCATCAACGGTTGACCCAGCAATTTGCATTAAATGGCGATGACTTGTGCCGACAAGCTCAACACTTCGTGGAGGAGACTTGTTGTAGAGTTATTGATGAGTCGACGAATAGGTTGAAGATTTTGGGAGAGGTATAACTCCCTCTACTTTTATAACTTTTTTCTTTTAATTTATGAATAAAGATAACTCTTTTGATTCTTTTATCTGTTGGCTTCAAAAATTTGCTTGCACAACAAATAACTTGTCATCAAAATGGTTAATCGTTTTGGTAAAATAATCCAAGGCTCATCTGCGTAACTTAGACTGTTACCACCGACCAGGTCATTATTATTTAACCTCGGTAAAAGCCCATTGAAAAGAGCTAAATGATAGTTCAGTGAAGATGTTTAAACGCTTACACCAGAATGATTGGGTCAGGATCATTAACTTAGACAGAGGCGCCTAATTGCACATGCCTTAGTTTGATAGAGGAAATTCAAGGCTCTGATGCGTAACTTGAACTGCACATGCCAAAATAATCGAGTAATGATTATCAGATTTCGGCAGAGGCGCCTAATTGCACATGCCTTAGTTTGATAAAATAAGCTCAAGTGCTTATTTGCATAACTTGAACTGTCCACTCCAAAATGATCAAATCAAGATCATTAACTTAGACAGAGGCGCCTAATTGCACATTCCTTGGTTTAATAAAGAAATTCAAGTGCTCATTTGCGTAACTTGAACAAGTGGATGGTTATACTTCTAGGGATTATGAACCAGATGTGACAGTTACCCTGTCACCGTTCAGGTTCATTAAGCATAGTATTTCTTCAGAAATTTGCCATTGATCGGCATCATCATCCTATCGCCATTCTGATTCATTAAGCGATAGGCTCCACTAGAATATACCGTTTCCACAATAAACGGTCCTTCCCACTTGAATTCAAATTTACCCTTAGTCTTGTGGGTTAGAATCATTGACCTTTTAATAGCCAGAACCAAGTCTCCTTACTTAAAAGTCCTTGGTTTAACGCTCTTATTGAACGTTTGTAAGATCTGGGCTTGATACAACTCAATTTGTTGTTGAGCCCTGAGACGTTTTTCATCTAACGCCTCTAGTTCTTGCAATTTTTGTTGATGGTGCTCTTCTGTCGTCATCTTTGTGGCTAAGGCCACTCTTATTGATGGTATCTGGATTTCAAGAGGCAAGACGGTCTCACTTCCGTAAACCAAGGAGAACGGAATTGATTTTATTGGGGTGCGAACGGTGGTGCGATAAACCACAAACACTCTCCTAACTTTTCATCCTAGTCTCGTTTGTTGGAAGAGACAAATTTCCGAAGGAGTTTAACAATCGTCTTGTTGAAAGCTTCGGATAATCCATTTGCCGCGGGGTTATATGGCTTTGAAGCAATATCTTTGATTCTGAACTTATCACAGAATCTTGAGAATCCCTGGCTAATGAATTGCGGTCCATTATCATGAATGATCCTTCGGGGGACGCCAAAACGGTAAATGACATGATATTTAATGAACTTAATCACATCTATCATTTTCACCTCTCTCATAGGCACGGCTTCGGCCCATCTTGAAAAATAATCGGTTATTGCAAGAATAAACCGATGTCCTCTGGATGACGGGGGAGTTATTGGCCCCACAATATCCATTCTCATGCCTCAAATGGCCAACTAGCAATGGTATTGTGCAAGTATTCTGGGGGTTGATGAATAAAATTGGCATGTATTTGACATTCATGGCACCGTTTAGCATATGCCATTGCCTCTGTAATCATCTTCGGCCAGTAGTATCCTAGCCTTCTTATGCGGTCTCCGAGTTTTGGACTGGCTGATGAGCTCCACACACTCCATCATGTGTTTCTCTCAGCACTTCATCTGCTTCTGCTTTTGATATGCAGCGTAGCAGGAGACCATCACTTGACTTTCTGTATAAAGTTTGAAGTGTATGATCATAGTAAACTCTCGGGGTCTTCCTCTTTATCGAGATGGTTTCCTTTGGATCCTCTGGTAGTATCCCATATAGGGCGTAATCTATAAATGGAAATCGCCAATCACGGGGTTCCAGAGTTAAGTCTGTCTGGCATACCTCTTTGGTTTGGAATACCGTATCTAGGTGGAGGAGTTCTCTGCTACCAATAGTGATGCTTTTAGCCTCACCCGGCGGGATCGCCAATGTTGCAGCTAGTGCGGCAAGAGCATCTGCATAGACGTTCTCATTCCGGAATATATAATAGATATAAAACTGTTCAAAATATCCTGCTAGCTCAATGGCTAGCTGATGATAGGGGATTAGGGCTTCATGTCTGACTTTATACTCACCATCATCTGGTTGACGATGAGCTTAGAGTCTCCATATGCCTCTAGATAGTTCACCCCCAGTTGCAGAGCCATTTTTAAGCCGATAATGAGCGTGTTGTATTCTGCTACATTGTTCGTGCACGGCTCTGTTAATGAGTAACCGTTAGGTAGTATGTGTTTATGTGTGGATATCAGTACAACCCCCACTCCAGCAGCAGATCGTTTGGCAGCACCATCAAAGAATATCTGCCATGATTGTTCTTTGCTAGTTGTGTTAACTTCTGACGTCTGTTTAGAGTTGGACCAAATTGGATGGTCAGCTAAAAAATCGGCGATCGCCTGTCCCTTCATGGCTTTTTGAGGGACGAAGTGTATATCATATGGCGATAGCAATAATGCCCATTTCGCCAATCGGCTATTTAAGAATCCTGGTTTTGTCATCAGAATTTTTAAGAGATTAACCCGTGATATGACATTAATTGTTTGCCCTGAAGATAGTGTCGCATTTTCTGAATAGCGAACACTAGGGCTAAACATTCTTTTTCAATCGGGGTATACCGACGCTCAGCCCTGATAATTGTTCTGCTTAAGTAATAAAGGGTGTGTTCATGGCCGTGCTCATTATATTGAGCAAGTAATGCTCCTAAAACATCATCCATGGTCCTTACATATATAAGGAAGGGCTGCCCAGGGACCGGTGCCATGAGAACAGGAGGTTTGGTAAGGTATTCTTTGAGATCGTCAAATGCCTATTGACATGCCTCATCCCATACGAAAGAAACCCTCTTTTTTATGAGTCTGGAGAACGGCTGGCATCGCCCTGATAGGTTAGAGATAAAGCGCCGGATATAGGCCAGTTTTTCTTATAACCCCCTTAACTCTTTAAGATTGCGGGGAGGTGGCATCTCGCTGATCGCTTTTACTTTTTCAGGATTAAGGAAAATTCCTTTTGAGGTAACTATGAACCCAAGGATATTCCCGCTGCGCACCTCCATGAAAGACTTGGTCGGGTTCATCTTCAAGTGATGCTTTCGCATAAGATCGAAGACCGTTCTTAAGTCATGAAGATGATCCTCTTTGTTCTTACTTTTGACCGCCAAATCATCCACGTAACACTCTCCGTTTTACGCAGATGTTCTTTGAATATGATGCTCATCGCACGTTGGTAAGTGGCGCTGACGTTCTTTAATCCGAAAGGTATTACTGTATAACAGTATACCCCCAACGACGTTCTAAAAGCCGTGTGCTTTTCATCATCTGGGTGCATTTTAATCTTGTTCTAGCCTGAGAAGCCATCCATAAAGGACATCCTCTCATAACCGCATGTGTTGTCGATCATGACATCAGTAATTGGGAGTGAGAATTCGTCCTTAGGGTACGCAGCATTCAGATCCCGAAAATCAATGCATATTCGGATCTTGCCGTTCTTTTTACGAACTGGCATTATGTTAGCCACCCAATTAGGAAGTTGCTCTTCTCGGATAAATCCCGATTTTATGAGTTTATTGACCTCAGCTACTATCGCCTCCATCAACTCCGGTCGAAAACGCCTTTGCTGTTGTTTAACTGGTTTGGCGTCCTTTTTAATATTTAACCGGTGTGTGGTAATCTTAGGATCAAGACCGGGCATGTCTTCATAGCTCCATGCGAACACATCTATATACTCCTTGATAAGAGATATAAGTTCATCTTTTTCTAAGGGAGTTAGCGTGTCGCTTATGAAGATGGATTTCGGGTTCTCTTCCGTTCCCATATTAACTTGCACCAATTTATCCTCTGTGGGCGAGTCACGCTGCTCGAAGCGGACATCCCCAAGAGTGTCCATGTGTTTAGGCCAGGAATCATCTTGAACGTCAATTGGTTCCTCGTCGCTTTCCAGTGCGGCTGAAACCATATTTACTGTTAAGGATTGAAACCAGGCGCCGGTACTTTGATCCGAATCATGGTCAAGTGGGTGTAAGTCCTCATTGGCCGAAGAGCTTTCTTCGTATTTGTGTGGTGATGAGGGAGGAGTAAATACATAGCCCAACCCCCTGCGAGTCTTTTGATAATAGTCTGGACTCTTTCCTCTTGGTCTAAACGAGGATATGAGATTTTGTCGCCCTTTTCCAAAGTTTAATCCCGATTTCTGGGTAAAATTATAATCCATCTTTTCCATCATTTGCCGGGATTTCTGTTCATATAAGTGAAATTGAGGTGATGTTTATTCAATACTTTTACTGCTTTGTCTTTGTCGAGGAGACGTAATTACTTTGCCGAAGATAATCGGCTTTTGGGACCTCTGTTGAGGAGGCACTTCAAAGAAGTGACCTTCTCCCTTAGTTATTTTTGATTGAGAGAGGAGGGATGACTTGAGTGGCAAATGGTATGCCGCCAGAACTTCAAGTTCGGATAGGCTATCTACTTCGGTGGAAGTACAGGAAGGCTCAAACTCTGTAGCTACAGCAGGCTCGTAGACTAATTTTATATTTTTATTGATAATCCACTCATCCTCTACTACATCAGCTATATTATTATCAAAATTCAAATTAAAATCTATGTGAGGATTGATTTCATAATCACCCTCATCGTTCTCTTTGGGGGGCTCGTACTCAGTATCCGCCTCGTTGCCGCTTTCGTCAAGCTTTTGAGGCTTGTTGAGATTGTCGTTGGAGACTTCATGGGCTAGCTTATAGAGTATAGCATCCGTAAAGTAGTTTTCCAGCCCTTTAAAAGGTTGCCTTTCTGCAACTAGTGTCCGGACTTCTCCTTTTTCATCACAGTATTTTATACACTGGTGGAGAGTCGACGGGACTATCATATAGGCGTGGATTCAAGGCCGTCCCAGTAAAATATTGTAGGAAGTGTCTGCGTCGATAACGTAGCATGTGACATCTGTCCTCAAATCCCCGATTTGATATCGGAGTCAGATCTTTCCGAGGGGACAGCTATCATTGGCACTAAACCCATATATTGTAGTGTTAGTTGGTGTCAGGCGATGGGGAGAAATTCCCAATAGCTGCATCAACTTTCTGGGAATGACGCTTAGTGCAGACCCTGGATCAATCTGGATGCGATCCACCTTCGTGGATCCGACATATCCGGTGAAATATAAAGGCCTATTACGCTTTATATTCCTTACCTGCATATCTTCTAGAGAGAAAGTAATCCGTGGGACCTGCCTCCTCACTTGATGACAGCAGGGGCAAGAGTCCTGTTCTTGGTCAGCTGGCTCGACAATCTGAGCTAGGAACGACTCAGAGTCTGCCAAGGCCTCTCTCAATGCCTCGCGAGTTGATTTCGATAATCATAACAACTCGTAAAGCATGACTCGAGCTGGAATATTTGCCAACTGAGCTATTATGTCAAATTTGAAGGTAGCGTCCTTAGCTCCTTTATCTTTTCCAGGATTTTTCTGGAAACGAAATCCTTTCTGCTTCCCAGGCTTTGCGAGTTCCCCGTATATATCTTTTGGGTCTACTCTGGTGTAGTCCTTGAGATATGTTTTACCCGATCGAGTGCCGGAAGGGCCTGCCCCATTCTGATGAGTGGCCATGGTTTCGGGCTCTTCTTCCGAGTCTGTAAGTATCCCCGCAATTATATATTTATCTTTTATTTTTGCGGAAATAGTATTGTTAGTCCTCTTTTTTTTTGACCCCCTGCTGTAATCCACTTTTTATCCTGTAGTAAATCAGGGTGGACCCACATGACTTCCCCCCCTTGAGTTGTTACGGGGACAAGTCCTTCTTGTGCCTTTTTATGCGGGTCATGATTTTTCGTAACCAGCTTCCCCTTTGATATTGGGGTCACCCCTGCGGGGAACTCATGGGTTCCAACAATTAGGGTTGCCATATTGGCAGTGACTTTCTTTTGTTCCTCTTTTAGCATTAGAACTCCAGCTTCTATCATTGCTTGGACTCTGTTCTTCAGAGGATAACAATCCCTGGTAGGGTGTCCGACATTTCTGTGGTAGAGACAATAGTTGGGGTCATTGGTTTTACCAGCGTCCTCCGATTTTCTATTCTCTTGGAGTTTCAACATTCCCTTCTTAAGGAGTAGATGAAAAAGTGTAGGCGTTTGCTCTGCCTTGAAGGTATAAGTCCTCTCTTGCTGGGGTTTATTTTGTCTCGCGCCCTTTTGATTTTGGGGCTTTGGGCTCGGAGGATTTGTCTTCTGTGGAGCGCTCTTTGATGCCATTGCCGCTTTCCCTTTATTCTTATTATTATTTTGGGTATACGGCCTATTATTTCCAGTATTTCTTGACCCACGAGACTCTTCAACTCGACGGATCAAGTCCTCGGCTTGCTCTCTTTGTTTGAGCAAATCCCTTCATGTTTTGACTCTACGGCCTCCATTTTTAAAAGCACGTTAGTCTTAAGATTATGTCGACGTGTCTCTACCAGAGTTTCCTGAACCATTCCATGTTTGCAATGCACGGACTTCTCCCGGAACCTTTCTATGAAGTCTTTTACTATTTCTTGTTCCCATTGTTTAGTTGCAAGGAGGGAATGAACCGTAATTTCAGTATCATTATCAAAGAAACGTGCGAGAAATAGTTTCTCAACATCAAACCAGGTATTAATAGTACCTGGAGGCAGCTGTATAAACCAAGTGAAGGCAGACCCTCGCAAGGTACTTACAAATATTTTGGTCATTACCGGGTCATTGCCCATTAAATGCCCTGCTTGGGACAAGAAGTAGTAAATATGTTGACTGGGAGATTCTTTCCCGTCATACGACTCCAATTTGAGCGGTTTGTATTTTTCAGACTACGGTGCCAAATCCCATTCAGGCGGGTATGGTCTTGAGACCCCTGATTCTTTCAACTCCTTCTTGTGCATTAGTGTTTCTAGTTGACTTTGTAACTTCTCTATTTTCTCTTCATGTGGATCATGAAAAGAGTACTTGTTCTCGTCCTCATGCGTCGAGTGAGCTTTCTCTTCTTTATCTTCTTCGTTCATTTTATTGAACTGAGTTTCTTTTTCCCTCTTGGCATTATCCTCAACGATTTTTTGGGTATTCTCGACCACTTTTGAGAGCATCATTATAAGATTCTCGATTGTCTTTTGTTGCTCCCGAATCATTTGTTCTTGGGCTTCAAATCTTTGGTCAATATCGTCAGATCTATTCATCATATATGATGCTGACTTCAATTTAGATGATGCCGAAGAACGAGGAGAGGTTATGGCCGAATTATCGCTATCATCATCATAAGAATCTTTCACGAGTTTTTTATAATTTCGGGTCGGGATAGCGCCTGACTTTAGTCGGGTAAAATGATTAGGTTCTTCATCACTTGATTCTGAATCACCATTCTTTTCGATGATTTTCTTACCCTTGCCGACCATGTTAGAAGTTACAACTCTCCATTCATCTCGGGGAGTAGCCTTTGTTTTCTTAGTAGGATTTTTGTCCGACTTAGTTAATCGGTCGAACACCGATACCCTATTTTTGCTGCAGCAACAATTATCGATTACAGTGGATACTGCTGTCATAAGCTGCTGGCAGTGACAAATAGGTTCAGATTGAACTTGTTCTATACTTCTCTTCTTGGTCAAGTACTCCCCGAGGTCAGTGAGTTTAGTCATGGAATTGTGGGACCTATTCAACTGTTAAGAGGGTCCAGGAGCCCACTGAAGCTTCTTGAGATCACTGGAGTCTAGTTCTGGTCTATTAGTGTGACGATTAGTCCTGATTTTGTATTCGGGTTGATCTACGCAGAGCTGAGAGATAGCTTCACATTTTGGAACGCGTAGCTGAGAATTAGCTTTGCGTTTTGTGTTGCGGGGCTGAGAAATAGCTCCGCATTTTGCTACGCTAGCCTCGCGTTTTTCGCTGGCTTGGCATTCCTGCAAAAATTTATCTCCTGGAATCTTAGCCCCGCGTGGAAGAAAATTCTTACACGCTGGCTTACTCTTGCGATTAACGCAAGTCACAACTTCGCGTCTAGCGCGATTTTTACGATTAATGACAATTTGCCAATCATCTTCGCGATTTACGCAGAGCTGAGGAATCTTGCGTTTATCGCAAGTACTACTGGTTTCGCGTTCATCGCTAAGCCCAATATTAGTCTCGCGTGGAGAATCACACGCTGGCTGTAAGGAAATTTTATCATCGCGTTTATCGCGAGTGTCAAAAATCTTGCGTTTCTCGCAAGTTGTACTGGCTTCGCTTTTATCGCTAAGCCCAGTAATAGCCTCGCATAGAGAATCACACGCTAACTTTAAGAAAATTTTATCCTCGCGTTTATTGCGAGTGTCAAAAAACTTGCTCGCAAGTTGTACTGGCTTCGCATTTATCGCTAAGCCCAGTAATAGCCTCGCGTGGAGAATCACACACTGGCTTTAAGAAAATTTTATCCTCGCGTTTATCGCGAGTGTCAGAAATTTTGCGATTAATGCAAATCTTACTGGTTTCGCTTTTATCGCTAAGTCCAGTAATAGCCTCGCATGGAGAATCACACGCTGACTTGTCCTTGCGATTAACGCAAGTTGTAGCTTCGCGTTTAACGCGATACTGACTGGTCTTGCGATTAACGCGAGCCACTTTGCAAGGGACCATAGCCTCGCGTTTTATGAAGTTAGCCTCGCGTTCAATGCCGGCTTTGAGGGCCTTTCGCCTAGCTCTCCGATTTCTATTTCGAAGTTGGGTTCTGGTCAATCCAGTGCCCATGCCTTCTTCGGCAGTAAAGAGACCATCCTCTACTAGAATTTCCTGCCCAAACAATGGCTCTATGGCCGCGGTCTCCAAGGGTCCCCGTTTATCGGTGGATACCCGTTTACCCGTTGCTCAGGTATTGGAGCGCACGCTACGATAGCGTCGCGTTTCGTTCAGGTTACCTGATTCAGAGGAGAGATACTCCTCATACTTCTGCTGGTCGATTTCAACGACTAGCATATCTACGTCGGATCCGATCCTCTCGACGTTAGATTGCGCCACGATCTCTTCTTTAGTGAAAGAGACGTCTTCCACTGTGGTCGCCAGTTTGTTCGCAGCAGAATTTTGTTGCCTTCCTTCCATTGAATTCAACTTAGATTACAATGAAAGAGAACAAAAGAAAAAGAACAAACGAGAGGATTTATAATTTATCGCTCTCTTTTACAATATATCGTGGGATCTGTGTGGCGGGGGGATCTATCAAAGTAGCTCTTTTTGACGATCTGACGAAGATGGTCTTCTTTCTCTTGATGAAGAAGATGCCGGTCGACTCTTGGATCTTGATCTTCTCTGCTCTTCACGAATTCAAGGCTCTATGCGTAACTCGAATTCTCTAAGATGCTCGAAAAAGATTTTCAGAAAAAGATCCCTAGGGCTTCTTCAAATGGGTATTTATAGCCTTAAGATGATATGAGAGTTTCTATCTAAATAGAATTTGTATTTATCAAGGATTCCAATCAAATATCTTAGTTTTGATTTAAATCTCTTGATTTAGAGTTCTGATCGTATTTAATTTGGATATTTGGATAAGCCCAAATCATAATCTCAATCAATTTAAGATTCTGGTTATCTGCTTACGCGGAGCTAATCGCATCAAAATGCGGAGCTAAGAAAGCAGAACGCGGAGCTATTGATTAACTCCGCGTTTTGTTCAAACGAGAGGCTAAAATAACCAAACGCGGAGCTGTAGAGTTAGCTCCGCGTTCTGTTGTGGAAAATCTCATTTACTTAGAAATTTTCACTGCCAACAAATCTAAGTATTGATAGAAGTCGGTGTTCTCCAGCTTAAAGAAGAACAGAACAAGGTTTCTATGAATATGACAACTCTGGTCATAGGAACCAATGAGTTCCCTACCAAAAAAGGAGAAATCATGAGGGTACACTCAGATTTGCTGAAAGATGAACAATTGACTTGCTCGGTTAATTCAACAAAAACCAAGAAAAATACTCGATCGACAGCAAGCGCGGGCAGCCACACTTGTAAGTTTGCCTCTTGGGTACGCTCCGATGCGCAGCTGCAACTGAGTCGTCCTCATTAACTAGCAACCGGATTGGGTTGAGGGTGCCGAAAATATTAATGGTGATAAATATCATATTGCTACTGCTACTCTTGTTAGCCATTGAAAAATTTTGTGTGATGACTAGAAATTTGAAGGCAAAATGATTGCCATAAATTTTAAAAAAAATCCAAAAAACAAAATAAAAACAAAAAAGAGAACAAAAAAAAGAAAAAAAGTATGTGTGTGTGTATATACACACACACGAATATAATTTTGCTATCCAATGCTGTTAAAGTAAAGGGAAGAAAACAAATTTCTCAACAAGCTATCATACTAAGGGATAAAGTATGAATTGCCCAATATTGTAAAAGCGGCGGGAAAAAGAGATCAAATTTCTCGCCAACCCTATCATACTTGAGGTAAAAGTATGAAATTAATTACCCAATGCTATCAAAGTGGCGGGAATAGGAGATCAAATTTTTTGCCAACCTTATCATACTGGAGGTAAAATTATGAAATCAACTACCTAATACTGTTAAAGGTAAAGTGGAGAGAAAATCAATTCCTCAACAACTCACCATACTGAGGGAAATAGCATGGGTAGCCCAATGCAAACGGCGATTGGTAAAGGCACACCAAATCCGTTTATAACTGGGAGTTTGCTAAAAATCTCATGAATCTGTCATATTAAACTCTTATATCTTACAGTAAGATTGAATTATTACTATCTTTCTTATTTCGATATGATAAACTCTGTCATGTTAAACTCTTATCATTGACAGTAAGGTTTAAACCATTGTCATACTGAAATAAACATCTTCTTGACGGGTACAGTTCAAGTTAAGCATGAGAGTTTTGACCCGCCTTCATCAAAATTTCAGGTATGTGCGGTTAGGCACCTTTGTCGAATTTCTTGATTTTAACTTGATTACCAAATTGAAAATCCAAAGTATTTCAAAATTTATCATTCATAACAATTTTGAAAACTTTGGACGGGGTCCTGTTGGTGGAGAAAAATTCAAAAAGATGAAAATAAATAACACTACGGTCAGGTGGACGCGAAACTATTGATTAGCTTCATGTCGTCCAGAGCTTAGCTCCGCGTGAAGAAGCAAAATGCGGAGCTAAGTCTATAGCTCTGCGTCCAGAAGTACTTAACTCCGCGTGAGCAGATTCTCTAAATCCTAAATTGATTGTGATTGAGATTTGGGCTTATTCAATACCCGAATTGAGTCCAATCAGAGTCAAAAATCAAGAGATTTAAATCAAAATCAAATAATTGATTAGAATCCTTGATAAATACAAAACCTTCTATTTCTATTCCTATGAAAATCTTCATTCCTATTCCTATGGAAACCTTCACTCCTATTCCTATGGAAACTCTCATAACCAACTAAAATCTATAAATATCTTTTTTGATGAGACTTTAGGGATCTATCTTTAATCATTTTTTGTCTTTGGCAATTCAAGTTACGCGCGGAAGTTTTGAATTCATAAAGATCAGCGGAGAGAGAGAAGTTAGGGTCGGCCATTATCTTCATCGAGTAGGAGACTTTCACATCAGATCGTCAACAGTTTCTACTCGATAGAGCTCATCGCCACATTAGAACCCAATTTTTATTGTAAAAGAAAGCGATAATATGTAAATTCTCTCGTTTGTTTTTCTATTGTTCCTCTTCTGTTGTAATCAAAGAAATCAATAGAAAAAAGTAAGATTTTTACGGAGAACATCCTGCTCTTATTATGATTTGTTGTTGAAGACTATATTTAATTTGTAACCTTGTGAGGCTAGAAGCTGTCTTCTAGATATTATCTATCTGCGTCAAGAAAGAGAAATTATATTATTTTGATGCATTTCAAGTATAGCAACAATCATAGTAAAAAGATGTCATGCTCAATTAAGCTACACATTTTGATGCAGAAAGTATTAATGAGTTTATTATATAGAAACTTCATTTTCATGGTGCCATAAATAAAAATCTTTTAGAGGTGAACTATAACTTTTTTCACCTCAATTAAATATGCATGTCCAAATACCCCTGGCATGCTTAATTAGCTAATTAGGGACTTGACAGAACTAAATCCCATGGTTCAGTTCGATCAGATAATTCAATTCTAATTTTTAGAATAAAACTTATTTAAATATTATATAATTTTAATCATTTTAGTAAGCATGTCTCTTCAAAATATCCAATTAGTATTAATTTTATTTTATATATATATATATATATATATATATATATATACACACACATGCGCGCGCTCGTATATGCATTCATGTATTAAAATAATAGAAATGAACCGGTGCCTTATACACATTGTCTGAGTTGCAATTCATTTCTACTATTTCTAATAATATATGTATATATGTATATATATATGTATATATGTATATATGTATGTATATATGTATATATGTATGTATATATGTATGTATGTATGTATATATGTATGTATATATGTATATATGTATGTATATATGTATATATGTATATATGTATATGTATATATGTATATATGTATATATGTATATATGTACGTATGTATGTATATATGTATATGTATATATGTATATATGTATATATGTATATATATATATATATATATATATGCACACACACATGCGCGCGCTCGTATATGCATGCATGCATTAAAATAATAGAAATGAGCTGGTACCTTATGCACATTGTCTGAGTTGCAATTCATTTCTACTATTTCTAATATTTTCTTCAAAAAAAATTCTCTTGGATTATGATCTCGACTTTTTAAGGTTCACTCATACCCAATTTCTTGGATATTAGTTTTGATTTGATCTTCTATCAAATAGATGCAAAATTAACGATTTTTAGTTAATACAAAATCTTGTATTCACTTGATGAAGGGGTGAATAAACTTCAAAATTCATAAAATCTGATCCCAATTAAGTTAAGAATGTAGAGATAATGATCTAATTAAAAAAAATTGAAAAAAAATAACGGGATCATTACATTTTCACAACTGACTTATATAACTTACTTGGGCTGCCGACTTATATACAGTTATCCTTACACACATACGTCCACCTTGGCTTTTAGTTTTAATTTGATCTTCTATAACATAAAATTAATGGTTCTCGGTGAATAAAACATTTTATATCTATTTGATAAAATGATAAATGAATTTCAAAATTCACAAAATTTAATCTTAAAGAAGTTAAGAAGGTAAAAACTCTAATTCCAGAAAAAATTTAAAAAAAATTATTGGATCACTATATTTTTGCTACTTGTTCATATAAGTTTTTCTGAACTGACGGCTCACCTATAGTAATTCCATACACATACATATAATTTTTAAATAATTTGGTCGATTCAATTAAGTTTCGAGTTTTAAAGCTCTCCGATTGAATTATTTCGATTTGGTTCGATTTTTCTTATGCAGATGTATTTCGATCATTTATTCTGATTTTAACGGAACTCTGCTCTCACCTGGATAGAATTGGCACTCTCTCTCTCTATCTCCCTCTGAGCTTAATGGTCGGTGGTGGGGAAATTGTAACCACTCCACGTGAACCACCTGCAAGCAGATGTGAGTCACCAATTTTGCTACATTTGTCATGCATAACTTGGTCGTTAGTTTCTACATTGGTCACCGCTTGACAACTCGACGTTACGTATTTAGGTCTAAAGTCATTCTCATGCATATTCATATTTCTCATGCATATTCATATATGCACTTTGTAAATTAATTTACTAGTCGTGATATTTTTCCTAGCATTGTTCAATTACGTGTATAAGTTCATGATCAATATGAAAATTAATTATACCCAACTTATACTCACCACGATACATACCTTTACTTGCAAAACGTTGTCACCAATTTTATTCTCGATAACTTTCTTTCTTGCTAAGTTATAAAATTCAACTACTATCTTCTCTCATAATGAAACTTACATACATCCTCATTATGATAAGCTCTATAAGTTATTGAGGAAATTTTCGTACCAAATAATCTTTGCATCCAATCGGAACCTTTTACTAGCAACAATATGAAACTAACTGCCCAGTATGTGAGCATTTTGTAGGAGAAGGTGATGAGATATACCGATTTGATACATAAATAGAGTCATGATATCCTGTGCATCACCTTTCAAGACAGACCGTTGTCTTATTCACCGTCCAAATAATTGTTGCAAGTTAGATTTGATCCTCCATACCTTGCTTACTTTCCAACACATTTTACGAGTAAGACATCTTAAAATATGTAAGAGGGATACATGTTTGGTACATATTAATTCCTCCCTCAAAAAGACTAGTTACGGTTTACTTTTATGACTTCATAAGAATTACTATAAAGTACTCTATCTCTTGTCTGATATCCGATGCAGAACTATTGAGATAGGGGCATTACACAAAGTTTCACACACACATATACACACACAACACCTCAATAAGTCGTTTTGCTGTAAAGTTTGTATTTATGTTGTTTAAAATATAACATTTTGCTCATTCACATCTCAAAATATACTAAATATAAATATTTAGAATTAGAAATTACTATCTAATTCTAAATTGTAATGTTTACGGTGAGTAGATTTCCTTACATTTTATTAATCAATACTCTTTATAAATATAACGAGAGTAAAGGGTTTCTTATTACAATATTCGTTAATGCAATTTTTTTTTTTTTTTTCAATGCTTTTGGGTTCACTCTTACTATATTTAGATTCAACTCGTGCAAAATCGTTGAAATGTTGGGCATTCTTCAAAAGTAGTAACATTTTGATATATATAGCTTCGCAGTCACGTTAGCCTTAAAATTTGTTTGATGTTAACTTTTAATTCCTTGGTACATGAGATTGAGACTTGAGAGCTTCTCATCTCGTTCTCTGTTGAGCGTGCATTAGTGCTGGTCTATCTGTAATTAATAAAAGATTGTTTAAATCATGTGAGGAGGGAATAAATATAAGTTGTCAACATTGACATTACAAACAGAAACTAAGTTTTTATTAATAAGAAAGGAAAATATGTGTCCTTAGCTTAAATGGCACCACCCCTCTCCACTCCAATTTGCGAAAGAGGAGACTCAATTTGAATAATGTTACTAAAAATATGAGTTTGACTCTCGGTGGGGACTCAATTTGGATAATATTGTCAAAAATATGTGTGTGCATGAGTTTGACTGGCCAAAAAAAAAAAAAAAAGGAAAATATGTGTGTATACATGTGAGATATATTTCACACACATATATATGAGCCACCAACTTAAATAAGTTAAGTGAATCAACAACGTAAAATAATGTTTCCATTATGTTTTTCAAAACTTTTTTAAGGTTCGTGATTTCTACATCCTTATTTTTTTTACAATCAATTTCTTGGATTATGAAATAATGATCCCGTTATTTTTTTTAGGATCATGATCTCTAGATCATTAGCTTTTTTAGGATAAAATTCTATGAATTTTTGTAATGGGCCAATCCTTCTAAATCTTAAAGAATTATTTATTTTTTAAATATAAGAGATATGATTAGTTTTTTTTAGAAATCTAAAAGATAAGAAACTAACTACCCATCAACCTCCACATCCCGTTTATGTAAAAAAAAAAAAAAAAAAAAAAAAAAAAAAAAAAAAAATTAGCATAAAGATGGAGAAAAAAAAATAGAGAAAAAAAAAGAGTACAGAAATGGGAAGAGAAAATGAAGAAATTCTAACTCGGGCTCATACGTCATGAGATCTTCTCAATTTCTTTTTAGGAATTCATTGCTCGGTCGAGGCAAGTGTAGTTCTATTCCTTTTCCCTATCGTTTTATTTACATTGGAAATTGGTAAAGAAAAATAGAAACAATTATGTTTTCTTTCTGTTTATTTCCTACTAAATTTTTATTTTAGTAATATAGTTTACATATGTTTATGAAGTGCAATTAGTTCTAAAAATCTAAATGTTACGTTCCAATAGTTACAGTTTCTATTCAATTAATCTAAATATGAATATTTTTATTATTTATTGTTTATTGTGAAATTTTAACGTTTCATATATTTTTTGGATGTTTAACTAGATTTTTAATCTATTTTAAGAATCATTTGGAGGAAATACTAAAAAAAAAATTTAATATTTTAGACCAAAAAAATAAAGAAAGAAAAACAAAAGGAACAAAGTCTCTCACTATTTTGTTCACAGGATAGAGGGGAAGTTGAAAATAAATAAAAATAAAAATAACAATAAAAAAATGGTTAGATTTAAAAGGGAGATTCTAAATGTACTCACAATTTTCTAAGTATTCTATTTAAAAGTACAATATAACAAGTTTGCCATTATAATTTATTGACAAATACATCCTTATGCTCTTCAATTTTATTATAAATTTATATTTTCCTCTTTCTTCTATCATGTTGCTTTCTTAATACTTCTCAAATTAAAACCTAATAATTTTCACCAAAACATAAAAGGAATTTCACCAAAACATAAAAGGAATCAAAAAATAAATTAGAAGTAATTAAAATAATAAACTTTTAGAAGATTTTGGAAAGGGCTTAGGATTTTAATAGGGGCCGCGGTGGTCGAACCACTGGAAACGTCATCAGTGACAGAAGTTGGGAATGAGACTGTGGCCGAGCAAGAAGAGAGAAATGAGAGAGTTAAAAATAAAGAAAAAATTTAAAACAAGGGTAACTTGGAAATATTGTGGGTTGTATTTAGGGGAAAAAAAAATCTTTAACTTTGAACTTTATGATGGTCTAGTTAGAAAGTGAGGGTATTTAGAAAATTAGTTGGTGCATTTAGAATTTCTTTTTTTTTTTAAATAAACAAAATCATTATATGCAATGCGATATTTTTTTATTATTTACATACTTAGATTTTTAAACTCTCAAATTTAACTTTATATATATAATGAAATATAAATAATTTTGTCCATTGACTAAGAATTTGATTAATTAAGAACTTATAAAATGCATGGTCTAAAATAGCTAACAATATTCTTATAAGGGATTAATCCCCTATAAATTAGACTTCTAAAACCTATTCAATGAAATCAAACTCCGATATTTTTGTTTTTCATTCTTATAATTACCATTTATCAAAAAGTTTGATAAAATTAAAAGGTACGAGACACATGCAATACTTGGACCGCATGTAGTTTTTAATATAATAAAATTATAACATATTTAATTATCAAAGTTGAAATTTTCTATTGTATTACCACAAATCAAATCTACAACTATTCTCTTGGAAAAATGAGCTTGTTTGCCACAAAAATTTGATCTTTCCGTTTCCATTATATCGAGTTACAGTTGATCAAAAAGAAGAAAAATAGATAGAAGTAAAGAAATACAAAAGAAGGGAGCTTTATGATCCTTTTGTTTAGTGTTGGGCCTTTTATGTAGTTATGAGATTCGATCTTACATCTTACATCTCGTTGATAGTCCGATACTGATAACTATTCTCTCAGAAAAAAAGAAGTTATTTTCCAGATCTTTCCATTTCTATTATATCGAATTACAATTGATAACAAAAGGAAAAAGAAAGAAAATAAAGAAACACAAGAGAAGGGAGCTTTAACACGTGATTTCCCTTTTGTTTAGTGTTGGGTCCTTCACTACGTCTTGCTGACGATTCGACAGCAATTATAGACGAAGGAGATGACAGCAATTGTAGATGAAGGAGATGAAGAGCGCGGCCTGCCTCTTCCTTGAACGCTGTTCTCGGATAGCGTTCTCGGATGCATAAGCTCTTGATCTTGCAAACTCGACACATGTGTTGATACTTTACGGTACGGTGCATAAAGCTTTGACGGAACATAAGAGAAATATATACTCTAAGTTATAAACGTGAGATTTGATGTTTTTTCAAATATCTCTCCACGATAATCCTTTTAACCGTCCGTAGACGCTAAAATATATATATACGATAATCCTTTTAACACAATAATCCTTTCAAATATCCCGCAGGTGCCAACTCGCGGGTCGTTCTCCGTCTTCTTCCATTTATTTATTCTCCTGATATCTCGTGATCCGGTTTTTCAGGGCGGATTCGATCCGGATTTCAAGCTTCCACAGTCTATAAAACATAGGAGTGGTTTCGAGAGAGGGGATCTTTTTTGGGCGCAGAGTTTGGAAAGTTCAGAGGTATCGAGAGCGGGTTTTCTTCAGAGTCCAGAGAAAGGAGCAGATCCTCTTCTACCAGTCAGACAGTCAACGGAGGCACTAGCGAGACTCCATCGCCACACGAACCCACATAGAAAAAAGGGAATTCATCAATATTTCCGTTCTTGTTATTCTTCAAATTTGTAATCCACATCCTTTTATTGTAATCCAGAAATTTCATAATGGAAGGAAAAGTGCAATTTTTGAGCAAATAAGAACTGAACCGCGGGTTTGCATCTGCGGTTGCAACCCCGCGGTTGCAACTGCTGATGCAAACCCGCGGTTCCAACCACGGGCTGCACATCGCGGGTTACAACTCGCAGGTTGCACTCCGCAAGAAAAATCAGGGGTTGTATCAGCTGAATTTTGTTCTGGTGTCTATTCAGGCACACGCGCAGTGAGCACACAGCGCACACCCAATTTTTTGATTACTCTCTCGGGTGTTCCATCATGTTCCTCTGCAAACAAATATAAGGACGTACTCATGCACTCACCTGAAGGCATGTATTCAAGTTTCTCTTCAGATGAACATATTCCTGATAGAATCCTCCAACACATCCCGAAGAATAAGTTAGATGCGTGCGAGGCCCGTGCAACTGCGCAACCTAGCACACACTCTTGAAGACTCCATAAAAGAGATCGTGTTGATACTAGAAAAATTCTCAGTCCTGAGATACTACAAACCAACCAGTATTATGAACAAAACTTGCGACGCAAGAGGTGTCAGAGTGCAAATTTGAATGGGAACAGGTCTCAGGATTTGAGAGAATATCTCACTCAAAAGAGGAGCACCTCCCAGTCCACTCCTCGCTGCCATTGTGAACGGTTGATCTCAGCCGTTCTATCAAACTGCAAATGTAAGTCAGGACAATCCATTTTCGAGCGGATTACGGAGCCAAAGAGAAGACAGATAGTAAAAAAGATATGCTCTGGGGATGATCTGCCTGCCGTTCCATCCAATATGGTTAGTAAAGGCAAAAAGATTGCCGAAAGCGACTCTTCAGACAAAGAGTTTACTTCAAGATTAAAGGGAATGTCTATCAAGCCAGAGGGCGTGTATCGACACACTCGGGCTAGGAAAGGAGTCGCCATACCATTAAATTATAAGAAATTAGCTGGAGGATCTGATGAGGAGGAAGACAGATGTTCTGCTATTGTATCTTCGTCTTACTCTGATTCGAACAGAGGGTCAGAGGCTGCAGTAAATATGGCCGATCTTCCAGAAGAAGTTTCTAGAAGGCTTGAGAGACAAGAACAACGTCTCGAACAGAAAGAGGAGACTATGGAAGAGATGAGCAACTCTTAACTGAGTTATTGGCTCAAACAAAGAAAGGCCAATCCTCGTCGTCCACTAAGCGGCATGAAGAGGAACAACAAGTCCGCATAGATGAAGATAGTGAAGACGACTATGAAGAACTACCTCCTCATTCAGGAGAAAAAAAAGAGTAAAGGTAGTTATTAACCCTCAGGTGGAGAAAATGGAGAAGATGGAGAACCAGCTACAGGCTCTTCTTCACCGGAAAAACTTGTAGGAAGTGGGGATAGTGCATCCCTATCCCATAGAATGGGAGACTACACCCTATCCTGCAAACTACAAACCGTTAAACCTTCAGTCGTTTGACGGGAAGGGCTCTCCACAACAGTACATCTTCTACTTCCTGTCACAGACAGGACACCTAATGGGGAATGATCCAACTTTGACCAAGATATTTGCAAGTACCTTACAAGGGCCTGCATTTACCTGGTTCATGCAACTACCCCAGGGAACAATTAAATCATGGGCCGATGTAGAACGCGAGTTCTTAGCCCGATTCTTTGAAGATGATACTGAGGTCTCGGTGCCATCCTTGCTAGCAGCAAAGCAGGGAGAGAGCGAGACAGTAAAAGCTTTTGTCGAGCGGTTTCGAGAGCTTTCCATGCGATGTCCACATGGCATGGCGCAAAAGACCCTCGTAGAGACTTGCAGATATAACTTATTGACCGATGTTTTGGTCAAAATGGGTTCGTTTGAATCTAAATCCTGGAGAGACTTACTCAAGCAAGGTGAGCAGGCCGAAGACATACTCTGACGCCTCGAGGAGCAGCAATCTACGAGAAGGGTCACCTCGAACAAACTAACTTCTCATTTCCCCCGTTCCAGAGGGAAAGACATAATGGCAGTGGAAAACACATCCAAGCCAAAACAAAGGCTGGCTAAAAGCAACACATCGGGTCCACTCAGGCCACAAAAACAGTATTCATTCAAGAATGAGCATACTGTTACCATGTTCAATTTGCTCACTAAGCGCAACATGCTCAAGTTGCCAGAGAGCAAGAGGCCGGAAGATGTTGGAAAGACCAATGATCTGAACTACTACTTATGTCATCAGATCGTAGGTCACCCAACTAAAAATTGTTTTATTTTAAAAGACAAAATTCAGGCACTGATTGATGCTGGAGCAGTTCAGCTCAAAGCTGAACAAAAAAGAGTGACAGCTAACTCGGCTACATTTACAGTGGGTGGTCTAGAGGTACCACTTGGGCTCACACCTATTCCAAAGGGTGAGCTCAGGGTGCTTAATTTAGACCCCCATAATCAGCAAAAGAAAGGGTTAGTCCCTTTCACAACAGAGAAATAGGAGGTCCTTTGGGTGCATCCAGACATTCTTGAAGATGAACAATGGACAACCGTCAGGACCAGGAAGAAAACCGAAACAAGAGGAAAGAAGCGCATGTGCAATGCCGTCTCAGCAACCATTGAGAAGGATGCAAATGACATACCTCTGTTAACAGATTCTGAATCAGAGGTGACAGCTTTAGCAGTGGAGAATGAACATGCGCCATCTTCTGGAACCAGATCCGGGAAACAATATTTGAAGGATCCCTCAAACACGGAAGCTGGCTCCTCTAAGCCAACCAAGGAGGCTAATGAAAGAACTACTAAGCAGATTCCCGATAAGGGAAAACAAAAGGAGCTCAGATACAACCGAACACTACGGAATGTTGCTCCTGAAGAGCAAAGTTCTTCTTTTCAGTTTGATGTCATGGCGCAGTTGGCAAATATACCTGCGAGAATAACTCTTTATGAGTTATTACGTCTATCCAAGTCTACAAGAGATGCACTAAGGGAAGTCCTAGCGGAATCTGAAGCTTTCTTAGCCCATCTCCCAGAAGAGATTGAGGAGGCATGCCCGCACTGCAACTCAGTGTCGAAGCATGCCCCTTATATCACTTTTACACCAGAGGATATGCAGCTGAAGAATATTAAACACAACAGGCCTCAGTACTATACCGGGTATATTAGCTCAGCGAAAATCGGTCGAATTCAGATTGATCTGGGTTCTGCCTTGAGCATTGTGCCATAGAGGCTTATGCAGTTTCTTGGGATCCCTCCCTAGAAGCTGACTCCAACTAATACCGCCATTTTTGGCTTCAACGCCAATGGTAGTCATTCTCTGGGTAAGATCAAGCTCAGATGCCAGATCGGAGATCTTAAAAGCGAGGTGACCTGTTACGTAATCGAAACAGACACTTCATATAACATTCTCTTAGGGCGACCATGGATTCATGCTAATATGATCGTCCCATCCACCCTGCACCAATGCATGAAGTACGTGGATGAAGACGGAGAAATGCATACTTTGATTGCTGACAAGTAGCCATTCAAGGGTGTTGAAAATTACTTCGTAGACGCCCTTTTGTATGCTGAAAGTGCTGAGGTCGATCCCCCACTACACGATGAATGTGATAGTGCGAATGAAGCTAACACTGAGTCAGGGGTGTTTATTGCCAATGAAGGCTTTGAACCTCTTGTAATTAATCTTGATGATTTGGATGTAAATGACACCGCCAGTGATGAAGGCGAGTGGAAAATAAATGAGAATCTAGACTTTACTTATTTGCCTGGTGTTTCTACTGATTCTATACCTTTAGCTACTAGCACGGATGCAGATAGTCTCTCAGAATTCGAGACTTTAGCAACCATGCACATGCCAAACAGATCATCAATGTTCTTACAATCAAACATCGAAAACGTAGATGGGGCGGTGTTCGAAGTACCGGCCCATCGACCGGATCGAAAAACCTATTCTTTTCGGAAGAGTTAAACCACATATAACCTCATCCAGTGATAGTGAGGATGAAGCTCAGGAAGCCCCTCAATTCTATCATTATGGACTAAAGTCATTCCGGATGATAGCAAAATGGGATATGATTTCATCCATAAACCCGGATTAAATTTCGGTAAGGGATGTCGAGATTTGCTTCCCTCATTCGTACCCAAAGGAAAAGAACTGGACTATTATCACAAAACTGGCAGGGGGTTGGGATACGTCACAACACCCGATCCTTCGGATGTCAAAGATATGTTTTGCCAAAATGTGGAAGATTCCGATTGGGATTCAGACATCAACCTGGGAGCATTATTCAAAGAGATGACGGTAAATATGACATCTGTCAATCCGACCCCAGATGAAAACGATCAACTGACCCTTGTAGAAGATGAAGCATTAGTAAAGCATCTTGATGCCCAATGGAACATGCGCTTTGAGCAACGTGAACCTCCTACTGAGGATAAGGTGGTCCAAATAAATATGGGTAATGAAACCAATCCTAAACTCATATTTATAAGTGAGAGTGTAGATACCAAAAAAAAAAAAAAAAAAAAATTCATTTTTGCTAAGTGGGCACACACGCGGGTTGCACCCGCGGGGGATGCCACCCGCGGGAGCACCCGCGGGTTGCATCCCGCGGGACCCCCGCGGGATGCCACCCGCGGGAGCACCCGCGGGTTGCAACCCGCGGGAATCCTCCCGCGGGTTGCAACCCGCGGGAAGGCAACCCGCGGGAAGATTCCCGCGGGTTGCAACCCGCGGGGGCGATCCCGCGGGTTGCCACCCGCGGGTTGTTTTTCGTTGTTTTCCGTTGTTTTATTTCCTATTTTATTTTCCTGAAATCCGTGAACCGCTTTTTCAGGAGAGAATTGAGCCGGATTTGGAGCTTCTTCGGTCTATAAAATACAGGAATTTAATGGGAGAGGGGACTTTTCTTTGGAGCCGGTAGAGCGATTCTTCACAGAAGGTTGAGAGAGATCAGAAGGAGCAGGTTTTCTTCACAGATCCCCTTCCAAGTTGGATAGTCAACGGAGGCAGCAACAAGACTCCACCGCCACCCGTACCCACTTAAAAAAGGGAATCCACCAATATTCCCGTTCTTGTAATTCTTCGAAATTTTTGTAATCTAAATTCCTATTGTAATTCATCAATTTTGCAATGGAATCAAAGATTCAATTTTCGGGCGTACAAGAACTGGAGACCACAGTGGGAGCCTCTCTGTTCACTACAGAGAACGTCGTGGCGCAGTCCGACTTGATACCCATCGGATCTGTTGTCGAAACGCTGATCGTAGAGGTTGATCAGCAAAAATACGAAGAGTTTATCTCTTCCTCTGACTCGGAGCCCAGGCGTCATTGCCGGGCTATGATGAGCAAAGGTGAGGCGTCATCGCCCACCGAAAAGAAGAAGGCGTCATCGCCTATTAGAACTTATGAGGCGTCATCGCCCGCTAAAACTGACTCTGTCAGAAAACTTGAGGCATCATCGCCCACTCCTAAGTTGAATCAAACTCTCACTCGCTCTCAGAAAAGAAACTTGAGGCGCAAAATCCAACGGGCCCGCCTGAACAGCGCCTCTGGAAAATTACAGTCGGAAAATCCAGCCCAAGATTCCAAAAATGAAAATCCGCAGGCAGAAGTGCGGGTTACACCGCACGGGGGCAACCCCGAGGTTGCAACCGCGGGTGCAAACCCGCGGTTCCAACCGCGGGTTTCCACCCGCGGTTCCAACCGCGGGTTGCACCCCGCGGGGGCAACCCCGCGGTTGCAACCGCGGGTTGCAACCGCGGGTGGAAACCCGCGGTTCCAACCGCGGGTTGCACCCCGCGGGTGCAACCCCGCGGTTGCAACCGCGGGTGCAAACCCGCGGTTCCAACCGCGGGTTGCACACCGCAAGTTGCAACCCGTGGAACCGCGAGTTGCACACCGCAAGTTGCAACCCGTGGGTTGCACTCCGCAGGAAAAATCAAAGGTTGGTTCTGGTGTCTATTCGGGCACACGCACAGTGAGCACACAGCGCACATCTAACTTTTTGGCTACTCTCTCAGGTGTACCATCCCGTTCCTCTACAAACAAATATAAGGATGTGCTCATGAACTCACCTTAGGATAGGTCTTCAAATTTCTCTTCGGATGAATATATTCATGATAGAATCCTCCAGATCCCGAAGAACAAGTCAGATGCGTGCGAGGCCCGCACAACTGCGCAGGCCAGCACACACTCCAGAAGAATCCGCAGAAGGGTTGGAGAACAATATAATGCTGGAAAAGAGCTCAGCCCTGAAATATTACAAACTCTCCAGTATTATGAACCAAATTTGAGACGCAAAATACGTCAAGATGTAAATAGAGAGGAGAAGATATCTCAAGACTTGAGAGAATACCTCAATTGGAAGAAAAACTCTGCACAGAATACTCTTCAATGCCAATGCGAACAGTTAATCTCAACTGTTCTATCAAACTGCGAGTGCCATCCGAGACAATTCGTTTTTGAGCAGATCACCGAACCTAAAAGAATACGGACGGTGAAAAAGGCATACTCTGGGATCGATCTACCTGCTGCCTCATCAAATATGGTTAATAAAGGTAAAAAGGTGGTCGGAAACAACCCTTCGGAGAAGGAAATCACTCCAGGATCAAAAGGAGTTTCTATCGAACCAGAGGGCGCGCTTCTAGAAGAAGTCTCTGAAAGGCTTGAGAGACAAGAAAAACGTCTCGAACAGCACGAGGAGACCATAGAAGAAATGAAACAACTTTTGATTGCGTTGCTGGCTCAAACTAGAAAGAACCAATCATCGCCGTCCATTTCTAGTCGGCATAAAGGAAAACGGCCTGTCCAAATAAATGAAGACAGCGAAGACGAAGATGAAGAAGTGCCTCCTCATTCAAGAGAGGAAGAGGAAGTGAAAGTTATCCTCAAACCTCACGCAGAGAAAATAGAGAAGATGGAGAACCAATTACAAGCTCTTCTTCATCGCAAAAATCTACAAGAGGTGGGGGTAGTCCGTCCATATCCCATAGAATGGGAGACCGTACCCTATCCTGCAAAATATAAACCGTTGAATTTTCAATCATTCGACGGTAAAAGTTCACCGCAGCAACACATCTTCTATTTCCTCTCACAGACAGGACATCTCATGGGGAATGATCCAACTATGACTAGGATATTTGCGAGCACTTTACGGGGGCCCGCATTTACCTGGTTTATGCAACTTCCCCAGGGAACAATTAAATCTTGGGCTGATGTAGAACGTGAGTTCCTAGCCCGATTCTTTGAAGATGATACAAAAGTCTCCATATTATCTTTGCTAGCAGCGAAGCAAGAAGAAGGCGAAACGGTCAAAACTTATGTCGAGCGGTTCCGAGAACTTTCTGTTCGATGCCCACATGGCATGACGCAGGATACGCTTGTGGAAACCTGCAGACATAACTTGTTGACCGATATTTTAGACAAGATGGGTTCGGTCGAATCCAAGTCATGGAAGGATCTGCTTAAGCAGGGCGAACAGGCCGAAGAAATACTTCGACGTCTCGAAATGCAACAGTCTGCAACCGGAGACGGTGCAAACGAATCTCCATTCTATTTTTCCCGTTCAAAAGGGAAAGACATAACGGCAATGGCGGTAGAAAGTACACTGAAGCAGAAACCATGGCCAACTACAAGCAACACAGCAAAGTCGCCCAGACTTCAAAAGCAGTATTCGTTCAAGGATGAACATACTGCTACTATGTTCAATCTGCTCACCAAACGCAAGATGCTTAAATTGCCGGAGAGCAAGAGACCTGAAGAAGTAGGGAAAACTAACGATCCGAACTACTGCCTGTACCATCGGATTGTAGGTCACCCCACAAAAAATTGTTTTATCTTAAAAGATAAAATTCAAGCGTTGATTGACGCTGGAGCAGTTCAGCTCAAAGCTGAACAAAAAAGGAGTTAGAGCTAACTCCGACACATTTAATGTGCGTGGTCTAAAGGTACTACTTGGGCTCACAATAATTTCCAAGACGAGCTCAGGACGGTTAATTTAAACCCCCATTAAAAAAAAAAAAAAAAAATTTTTGCCCAACGCGGCTAAGGTTACGGGAAGAGAATAAATTTCTCGTCAACCCCACCATACTGGGGGTAATAAGTATGAATTACCCAACGCCAACAAGGCTACGGGGAGAGAATAAATTTCTCGCCAACCCCACCATACTGGGGGTAATAAGTATGAACCACCCAACGCCGACAAGGCTACGAGAAGAGAATAAATTTCACGCCAACCCCACCATACTGGGGGTAAAAAGTATGAATTGCCCAACGCCGCTAAAGCTACGGGAAGAGAATAGATTTCTCGTCAACCCCACCATACTGGGGGTAAAAAGTATGAATTGCCCAACGCCGCTAAAGCTACGGGAAGAGAATAAATTTCTCGTCAACCCCACCATACTGGGGGTAAAAAGTATGAATTACCCAACGCCGACAAGGCTACGGGGAGAGAATAAATTTCTCGTCAACCCCACCATACTGGGGGTAAAAGTATGAATTGCCCAACGCCGCTAAGGCAAAGGGAAGAGGAAAAGTTTGGTATTTAAACCCAAACGAAACCTTCGACAACTCACTATGCTGAGGATAATAGCATGGCTAGCCCAACTCAAACGGTAGTTGGTAAAGGCAAAATCAAACCCGTTGATAGCTGGGGGTTTGCTAAAAATCCCACGACAAATCTGTCACAACAGTATTCTTATCCGAATATAAGAATACATCACTGCTCTAAGCTGCTAAGGCAAAGGGAAGAGGAAAAGTTTGGTATTTAAACCCAAACGAAATCCTTGACAACTCACCATGCTGAGGGGAATAGCATGGCTAGCCCGACTCAAACGGTAGTTGGTAAAGGCAAATCAAACCCGTTGATAGCTAGGGGTTTGCTAAAAATCCTAATCAGATAAATCTCCTGTCACGTTAAGATTTCACCTCTGACATCAAAACTTTTCTTGTCATTTTGCTCTAACAGAGCAAGCAACACTCCAAAATATTTGTCAAGTTAAAATCATACCTCTGACATCATAATTCAAAATCAAAAGAGATAAAATCCTAATTAAATCGATCCCCTGTCACGTTAAGATTTCACCTCTGACAGAAAAGAAAATTCACACTTCATCAAGTCCAACATTACAACCTCTGATGAACGTGCTTTAGATATCGTTAAGTTGAAAATCACCTCTGACGAAAATCATCTCCCTATCAAGTTAACAGTTACCTCTGATAGTCCGATTCCAAAACTAAATACGTTAACCGTCACCTCTGTTTAGCCAGCTTGTCCCTATCACGATCAGATCCTCTGAAGAGGTTAAGCTCCAAGACACGTTTAATGTCACCTCTGTCTTTTCCTGATTCGTCATACTAGATGTCACTGAACGGTTAGGATTAAAATAAGCACGTTAATATTATACCTCTACTTGACCTAAAATAAACACGTTAACATTATACCTCTGCTTGTCCTCTAATGAGTACGTTAAAATCATACCTCTGCTTGTTATGGAATAAATAAATATATTAACAGTTATCTCTATCGACCAAATCTTTTAAAAGGTCTATAACCAAAATTAAAGAATCCAAAGTATTTCAAAATTCAGTACGGTTCAATATAGAACTTCGAAAACTTTGGAGGGGGTTATGTAGAAAAAAAAAAAAATTTATTTTTGCTAAGTGGGCACACCCGCGGGTTGCACCCGCGGGCTGCCACCCGCGGGAGCACCCGCGGGTTGCATCCCGCGGGACCCCCGCGGGATGCCACCCGCGGGAGCACCCGCGGGTTGCAACCCGCGGGAACCCCCGCGGGTTGCCACCCGCGGGAACCCCCGCGGGTTGCCACCCGCGGGAGGATTCCCGCGGGTGGCAACCCGCGGGGGCGATCCCGCGGGTTGCCATCCGCGAGTTGTTTTTCGTTGTTTTCCGTTGTTTTATTTCCTATTTTATTTTCCTGAAATTCGCTTTTTCAGGAGAGAATTGAGCCGGATTTGGAGTTTCTTCGGTCGATAAAATACAGGAATTTAACGGGAGAGGGGACTTTTCTTTGGAGCCGGCAGAGCGATTCTTCACAGAAGGTTGAGAGAGATCAGAAGGAGCAGGTTTTCTTCACAGATCCCCTTCCAAGTTGGATAGTCAACGGAGGCAGCAACAAGACTCCACCGCCACCCGTACCCACTTAAAAAAGGGAATCCACCAATATTCCCGTTCTTGTAATTCTTCGGAATTTTTGTAATCTAAATTCCTATTGTAATTCATCAATTTTGCAATGGAATCAAAGATTCAATTTTCGGGCGTACAGAGAGTTTGTCTCCTAATGAAAGAGACGACCTGGTGACTCTCGTTCGAGATTACATAGACGTCTTTGCCTGGAATTATGAAGACATGCCAGGTTTAGATCTTCAAGTTGCTATACATCGACTTAATATTAAGCCAGATGCGAAACCAGTAAAACAACAACAAAGAAGATTCCGTCCAGAGCTAATGGAATCAATCGAAGATGAGGTGAAGAAGCTTATACAATCTGGCTTCGTCCGAGAAGAACAACATCCTGATTGGGTAGCGAACATCGTTCCAATTCCCAAGAAGAATGGAAAAATCTGAATCTGCACCGATTTTCGGGATCTCAATGCAGCATGTCCTAAAGATGAATTTCCACTTTCGATAACGGATGTCGTGTTTACAATACCTACGGGTTCGAAAGAATGTCTTTCATGGATGGATTCTCCGGGTACAATCAAATCAAAATGTACCCAGAAGATGAGAAACATACTGCCTTCAGGATACCGTTAGGCATGTACTGTTATACGGTCATGCCATTCGGTCTGAAGAATGCAGGTGTAACATATCAGCGTGCTATGAGCACAATTTTTCGCGAGCATCTCCGTAAAACGGTAGAGTGTTACGTGGATGACTTGGCTGTCAAGAGTCGCAATAAAGACGATCATCTCCGAGATTTGAAAACGGTGTTTGACTTTATGAGAAAACACCAATTAAAAATGAATCCAACTAAATCCTTTCTCGGTGTCTCTAGTGGCAAATCCTTGGTTTCATTGTTACATCCGAGGGTATTTCTTTAGGCCCAGAAAAGGTAAAAGCAATTCAAGAGATGCAGCCACAAAAAAACCTTAAAGAACTTCGTGGATTACAAGGGAGACTGGCATATATTCGGAGATTTATCGCCAATCTTTCAGGGCGATGCCAACCTTTCACCAAGCTAAAGAAGAAAGGAGTGTCGTTCATTTGGGATGAAGCTTGTCAACAAGCCTTTGAGGATCTCAAGAAGTACCTCACAAAGCCTCCGGTACTGGTAGCCCCTGTATCAGGAAAACCATTCTTGATATACGTTCGGGCGATGGGCCATTCACTTGGCGCCCTGTTAGCCCAAACTAATGACTCCGGCCACGAACAAGCCATTTACTACCTTAGTAGAACTATGGTAGGCGCCGAACATCGGTACACTCCAGTAGAGAAAGAATGTTTGGCCTTGGTATTCGCAGTTCAGAAAATGCGACTGTTCGCCGCAAAAGTTTCTTTGCTTCCTCCCATTAAATTAACTTAAATTATAATAGAAGTAAACAAGATAAAAAAGAACAAACGAGAGGATTTTAAAGTTCAATCTCTCTCTTTTACAATAATTGTGTGGGATCTGTGGCGAAGGGATCTGTCGAGCAGCTCCTTTGGACGATCGAACGTTGAACTCTTCTCTCTCGAAGATATCGGCCGACTGTAGACGATTTTCTCCGGTCTTTCCCGAACTCAAGGCTCTGTGCGTAACTTGAATTCTCTAAGATATCGAAAGGAAGAAGAAGAATACCCCTGACTTCAAGGCTCTCTCGTGTACTTGAATTGCCAAAGGATCCAAAAAGAAGACCTCTTAAAGATTGATGATCATCTATGGATTGATCTATTATTGATTGATCATCCCTTGATTGATCTATTATTGATTGATCCTCCTTTCTTCCTAAAGTCTCCTCAAAGAGGGTATTTATAGACTTTAGTGGTTATGAGAGTTTCCATAGGAATATGAATCAAGATATCCATAGGAATCAAGATTTTTGTATTCATCAAGGATTCTAATCAAATATTTAATATTGATTTAAATCTCTTAATTTGGAATTCTAATTGGACTCAATTTGGGTATTGGATAAGCCCAAATCTCAATCACAATCAATTTAGGATTCTAATAAAATCTGCTCACGCGGAGTAAACGCGGAGCTAAATTCATCAGAACGCGGAGCTATGGATTAGCTCCGCGTTTTGCTCAAACGCGAGGCTAAAATAGCCAAACGCGGGGCTGCGGAGTTAGCTCCGCGTTCTGTTGTGGAAAATCCTTTTAACTTAGAAATTTTCACTGCCAACAGAACCCCCTCCAAAGTTTTCAAAATGGTTTAGAATTTTAGCAAATTTTGAAATACTTTGGATACTTAAACTGAAATGCGGAGTTAAAATACCAAGTTTATCTCACGTTTTGTTCACTTGCGAGAAGCTAAATAGCTTCGCATTTCAGTAAGTAATTGCTCATTAATTACTCAGTAATTACTCAGTAATAGTTCGGTAATTACTCCTGCTCTGACTTTCGTGCCAAATACCAAGAGGCGGATCTTTTAAATAGAGCCTCAAGCTCTTCTTCTTCATTTCATCCGAAGAATTTCAAGTGCTCAGAGCTTAGGCGACCCAGGCAAATCAGTTTGAAGGGATAATCTTCAACCAATATTCAGGATGTCATCTAAGAAGAGTACGGCGTCGCGCGCCTCCTCACCATCGGTGGCCGGCGCTAGCAGTGGAGGCGACGGCCGAGGTAGTGGCCACAACAGCGAGCCAATCCATGCTGCACCAATTGGAGGTAGAAATTCTTAACTTTGAAACTCCTCAAATTAACTTTGGAGTATTTTGGCTCTGTTTTAACCGACCAATTAATTTTGAACCAGTGAGATCGTCGTTCTCCGGCCGTAAGGCTTGGGAAGAAAGGAGAAGACCTTCTGATCTTCTTCTACGCGAAGTTATCGCATCATCCTCGCTTTTAAAACACGGGGCTACTTTAACTAGCAGTCGCGTTTAAATCGCGAGGCTATTTTGACTAGCAGTCGCGTTTAAATCGCGAGGCCATTTTCTCAACTGCGCGCGGAGTTTATCCTTAGCTCCGCGTTTTCATACTTAAAAGATTTTTTGAGTTTTCTCTAACTCTTGATTCTTCTTTCGCAGTGAAGTACTTGGACCAGATCCTTCTTGAAGAGGAGTGCATATGGCTCTACCAGTCTTCGTCAACAAAAGTAACTCTAAGGAGGCCAGAAGTATATGCTTTACAATATAGTTGTAGGTTTCAAGCCCTGGCACCAAAAGATAAATTTTTGAAGGAGTTACAAGAACTCTGCGGCAGCTCATTAAGTTTTCTTGAGGACCATTTCTGTTAGATGACAATCTTTGTTGCTTTCCAAAGCCATAGATATGATCATCTAAGGGCTTGTAGCATGTCGAATCCAACTTGTGCATCTTCATTAGGATTCTTATAGCAGTATCTTCAGATAATCCGCTAAGAACTTTTAAATAAATCATAGTTGATATTTGTAGAGGAGATCTTTTGCATGTGAACCAGGGAATTTCAACACTCCGCGGAGGAATCTCGCCATCAGGTTATTGATGAGTCGATGAATTTGTAGAAGCTTTTGGGAGAGGTATAACTCCATCTTCTTCTGTAATTTTTTGCTTCATGAATAAAGATAATTCTTTTTCTCTTTACTTGTTGGCTTCAAGAATTTTGCTTGCTCAACAAATAAATAACTCATTATTCTGGTAAAACAATCTAAGGCCTATTTGCGTAACTTAGACTGTTAGTACCTGAAATGATCATATAAGGATCATTTAACTTAGTCAGAGGCGCCTAATTGCACATGCCTAGTTCAAGTGCTCTCACGTAACTTGAACGGAGATGGAAATAATCCAAATCATACTGTCAGAGGAAAAAGCTTAACATGACAGGTTTTATGAGATTTTTAGCAAATCTCCAGGTATCAACAGATTTGATTAGCCTTTACCAATCGCCGTTTGCGTTGGGCTAGCCATACTATTCCTCTCAGCATGGTGAGTTGTCGAGGAATTGATTTCCTCTCCCATTTGCCTTTAATAGTATTGGGTAGTTGATTCATACTTTTACCCCCAGTATGATAGGGTTGGCGAGGAACTTGATCTCCTCTTCCCGCTGCTTTAACAGTATTGGGCAATTGATTTCATACTTTTACCCCTAGTATGATAGGGTTGGCGAGGAACTTGATCTCCTCTTCCCTCTGCTTTAACAGCATTGGGCAATAAAATATTTTTATTTATAGCACCCAATTAGCCATTCCAATGGCTATTAAAAGTAGCGAAAACAACATGATGTTTATCATCGTAAATATTTTCGGCACCCCCAGCCAAATCTGGCTGTTAACCAATGAGGACGATTTTGTCACAGCTATAGTTTGGAGCATATCCAAGGGGCTAGCTTGCAAGTGCGGGTTGCCCATGCTTGGTGTCGATATTGGCATCCCTACTGGTACAGGGATCGCTTTCTTATTGGTTCTAACTACCAAAGTTGCCATATTTGTAGAAACTTTCTTTTAATCCTCTTTAAGTGTGAGAACTCCGGCTTCTATCAATGCTTGAATTCGGTTCTTAAGAGGATAGCAATCCTTAGTTGGGTGCCCGACGTTCCGATGGTACAGACAATAGTTAGGGTCGTTGGTTTTACCAACGTCTTTCGGTTTTTCATTTTTTGAAAGTTTTAGCAAGCCTTTTCTAAGGAAGAGACGGAATAAAGTACTAGTCTGCTCAGTCTTAAATGTATAAGTTCTATCTTGTTGGGGCCTATTTTGACCTGCACATCTCGAATTTTGAGGTCTTGGTTTTGGATCTGCAACTGATGCCATCACAGCCTTCCCTTTATTTTCAGGATTTTGTGGATATGGCTTGTTATTTGTAGAGTTTCGTGCTACGAGATTCCTCAATCTGTTGAATTATATCTTCCGCCTACTCTCCCTGCCTCAGTAGATCTTTCCAAGTTTTGGACTCTACAGCTCCCATTCTTATCAGCACGCCGGTCCTGAAATTATGCTTACAGGTTTCCACCAGGGTTTCCTAGGTCATACCATGTCGACAATACACAGACTTTTCCCTGAAGCGTTCTATAAAATTTTTTACTGTTTCTTGTTCCCCTTATTTGAACCGATATTTAGGTATCATCCTTAAAGAAATGTGCCAAGAATTGTTTCTCGACATCATACCAGTTATTGATAGTACCTGGGGGCAACTGCATAAACCATGTAAAAGCAGGCCCTCGCAGGGTGCTCACAAATACTTTGGTCATTACGGGATCATTTTCCATTAGATGACCTACCTGCGATAAGAAGTAATATATGTGCTGGCTTGGGGACCCCTTCCCATCATATGACTCCAATTTGAGGGGTTTATATTTTTCTGGATAAGAGGCGAAGTCCCATTCAGGCGGGTATAGTCTTGAAACCCCCGATTCTTTCAATTCTTTCTTGTGCATTAAGGCATCCAGTTGGCTTTGCAATTTATCAATTTTTTATCCATGAGGATCATGAAAAGAGTATTTGTCATCATCCTCATGTATCGAATAAGCCTTTTCTTCTTTAGTTTCTTCATTTGTCTTAGGTGGCGGTTCCGAAGAAATTTTAGCCTCATCATCGGCTATCTTCTGGGTATTTTCGACCAATTTTAGAAGTATTAGTTGGAGGTCATCAATGACCTTCTGTTGACCTCGAATCATCTGCTCTTGGGCTTCCATCCTTTGGTTAATATCATCGGACCTGTCCACCATATGTGACGCTGATGTAGACACTAAAAATAATTAAATTAAAAAAAAAAAAAAAAAAAAAATCTAAGTGGGCACACCCGCGGGATGCAACCCGCGGGAACACCCGCGGGTTGCAACCCGCGGGGGCACCCGCGGGTTTCAACCCGCGGGGGCACCCGCGGGAAGCATCCCGCGGGAGCACCCGCGGGATGCAACCCGCGGGTGCACCCGCGGGTTGCAACCCGCGGGGGCACCCGCGGGAAGCAACCCGCGGGAGCACCCGCGGGTTGCAACCCGCGGGAACCCCCGCGGGAAGCAACCCGCGGGAGTTCTCCCGCGGGTTGCAACCCGCGGGAGTTCTCCCGCGGGTTGCAACCCGCGGGAGCCCCCGCGGGTTGCCACCCGCGGGAGGATTCCCGCGGGTGGCAACCCGCGGGGGCGATCCCGCGGGTTGCCACCCGCGGGTTGTTTTTCGTTGTTTTCCCGTTGTTTTATTTCCTATTTTATTTTCCTGATAATCCGTGATCCGCTTTTTCAGGAGAGAATTGAGCCGGATTTCGAGCTTCTTCGGTTTATAAAATACAGGAATTTAACGAGAGAGGGGACTTTTGATTTTTGGATTCTTGGACTTTGGGAAGATTTCGGGCGAGCTCGTGAGATCAAAGAAAAGAGCAGAGCCATCTTCTCCTGGTCGGACGGTCAACGGAGGCAGCAACGAGACTCCACCGCCACCCGAACCCACATAAAAAAGGGAATAAACTAATATTCCCGTTCTTGTAATTCTTCGGAATTTTTGTAATCTCAAATCTTCGTTGTAATCAAATAATTTTTGCAATGGAATCAAAGATGCAATTTTCGGGCGTACAAGAACTGGCGACCACAGTGGGAGCTCCTCTGTTTACCACAGAGAATTTGGTGGCGCAGTCCGACCGGGTGCCGATTGGCTCAATGGTTGAGATGCTGGTCATAGAAGTTGACCAGCAAAAATATGAGGAATTTCTTTCCTCCTCTGATTCGGAGCCTAGGCGTCATCGCCGGGTGACGATGAAAAAAGGTGAGGCGTCATCGCCCACTGGAAATCAAAAGGCGTCATCGCCTATGAAAATTTACGAGGCGTCATCGCCCGTTGAAACTTACGAGGCGTTATCGCCCGTTCCAAAGTCAAGCCAAAAGTCAAACCAGTCCCTGACCCGCTCCCAAAAGAGAAATTTAAGGCGTAAAACTCAACGAGCACGCCTAAATCATACAGAAAAAATTGCAGGAAACTCCAAGACAGTAAAAAAATCCGGAAGTAATTCCATGAGCGCAAACCCGCGGGTTGCAACCGCGGGTGGCAACCCGCGGGTTGCAACCGCGGGTGGGAACCCGCTGTTCCCAACCGCGGGTGGCATCCCGCTCTTGCCAACCGCGGGTGGGAACCCGCGGTTCCCAACCGCGGGTGGCAACCCGCGGTTGCCAACCGCGGGTGGGAACCCGCGGTTCCCAACCGCGGGTAGCAACCCGCGGTTGCCAACCGCGGGTGGCATCCCGCGGTTGCCAACCGCGGGTGCCAACCCGCCGCTTCCAACCGCGGGTGTCAACCTCCAGGTTGCAACCATGGGTACAAATCTGGGTACAAATCTGCAATTTCAATCGCGGGTTGCATCCCGCAGATGCCACCGACGGGTTACGTTCAATGAACACAACTCTCATGTCTCCTCGAGCACGTCTATGGCGAGCACGCAACATGCACCAAAAATTTTAATCTCTCTATCAGAGGCATCTGGGGCCCATACAACTACTCAGGACAACGTGCACTCCAGAAGAATCCGCAGGAGAGTTGGGGAACAATCTGATGCTGGAAAAGAGCTCAGCCCTGAGATATTGCAGACTCCTAAGTATTATGAACCAAGTTTGCGACGCAAGCGGCGTCAGGTTGCAAATAGAGAGGAGAAGATATCTCAAGACTTGAGAGAATACCTCAATTGGAAGAAGAACTCTGCACAGAATACTCCTCAATGCCAATGCGAACAGTTAATCTCAACTGTTCTATCAAACTGCGAGTGCCATCTGAGACAATCCGTTTTTGAGCGGATCACCGAACCTAAAAGAATACGGACGGTGAAAAAGGCATACTCTGGGACCGATCTACCTGCTGCCTCATCAAATATGGTTAATAAAGGTAAAAAGGTCGTCGGAAACAACCCTTCGGATAAGGAAATCACTCCAGGATCAAAAGGAGTTTCTATCGAACCAGAGGGCGCGCTTCTAGAAGAAGTCTCTGAAAGGCTTGAGAGACAAGAAAAACGTCTCGAACAGCACGAGGAGACCATAGAAGAAATGAAACAACTTTTGATTGAGTTACTGGCTCAAACTAGAAAGAACCAATCATCGCCGTCCATTTCTAGTCGGCAGAAAGGAAAACGGCCTGTCCAAATAAATGAAGACAGCGAAGACGAAGATGAAGAAGTGCCTCCTCATTCAAGAGAGGAAGAGGAAGTGAAAGTTATCCTCAATCCTCACGCAGAGAAAATAGAAAAGATGGAGAACCAATTACAAGCTCTTCTTCATCGCAAAAAGCTACAAGAGGTGGGGGTAGTCCGTCCATATCCCATAGAATGGGAGACCGTATCCTATCCTGCAAAATATAAACCGTTGAATCTTCAATCATTCGACGGTAAAAGTTCGCCGCAGCAACACATCTTCTATTTCCTCTCACAGACAGGACATCTCATGGGGAATGATCCAACTATGACTAGGATATTTGCGAGCACTTTACGGGGGCCCGCATTTACCTGGTTCATGCAGCTACCCCAGGGATCAATTAAATCTTGGGCTGATGTAGAACGTGAGTTCCTAGCCCGATTCTTTGAAGATGATACAGAAGTCTCCATATTATCTTTGCTAGCAGCGAAGCAAGAAGAAGGCGAAACGGTCAAAACTTATGTCGAGCGGTTCCGAGAACTTTCCGTTCGATGCCCACATGGCATGACGCAGGATACGCTTGTGGAAACCTGCAGACATAACTTGTTGACCGATATTTTAGACAAGATGGGTTCGGTCGAATCCAAGTCATGGAAGGATCTGCTTAAGCAGGGCGAACAGGCCGAAGAAATACTTCGACGTCTCGAAATGCAACAGGCTGCAACCGGAGACGGTGCAAACGAATCTTCATTCCATTTTTCCCGTTCAAAAGGGAAAGACATAACGGCAATGGCGGTAGAAAGTACACTGAAGCAGAAACTATGGCCAACTACAAGCAACACAGCAAAATCGCCCAGACTTCAAAAGCAGTATTCGTTCAAGGATGAACATACTGCTACTATGTTCAATCTGCTTACCAAACGCAAGATGCTTAAATTGCCGGAGAGCAAGAGACCTGAAGAAGTAGGGAAAACTAACGATCCGAATTACTGCCTGTACCATCGGATTGTAGGTCACCCCACAAAAAATTGTTTTATCTTAAAAGATAAAATTCAAGCGTTGATTGACGTTGGAGCAGTTCAGCTCAAAGCTGAACAAAAAAGGAGTTAGAGCTAACTCCGACACATTTAATGCGTGAGGTCTAAAGGTACCACTTGGGCTCACAACAATTCCCAAAAAATGGGCTCAGGGCGGTTAATTTAAACCCCCAATTAAAAATATATATATATATATATATATAAAAAAAAAAAAAAAAAAAAAAAAGGAAACACCCAACGCCGACAAGGCTACGGGAAGAGAATAAATTTCTCGCCAACCCCACCATACTGGGGGTAAAAAGTATGAAACACCCAACGCCGACAAGGCTACGGGAAGAGAATAAATTTCTCGCCAACCCCACCATACTGGGGGTAAAAAGCATGAATCGCCCAACGCCGCTAAAGCTACGGGAAGAGAATAGATTTCTCGTCAACCCCACCATACTGGGGGTAAAAAGTATGAATTGCCCAACGCCGCTAAGGCTACGGGAAGAGAATAAATTTCTCGTCAACCCCACCATACTGGGGGTAAAAAGTATGAATTACCCAACGCCGATAAGGCTACGGGGAGAGAATAAATTTCTCGCCAACCCCACTATACTGGGGGTAAAAAGTATGAATTGCCCAACGCCGCTAAGGCAAAGGGAAGAGGAAAAGTTTGGTATTTAAACCCAAACGAAACCCTCGACAACTCACTATGCTGAGGATAATAGCATGGCTAGCCCAACTCAAACGGTAGTTGGTAAAGGCAAATCAAACCCGTTGATAGCTGGGGGTTTGCTAAAAATCCCACGACAAATCTGTCACAACAGTATTCTTATCCGAATATAAGAATACATCACTGCCCTAAGCTGCTAAGGCAAAGGGAAGAGGAAAAGTTTGGCATTTAAGCCCAAACGAAATTCTTGACAACTCACCATGCTGAGGGGAATAGCATGGCTAGCCCAACTCAAACGGTAGTTGGTAAAGGCAAATCAAACCCGTTGATAGCTGGGGGTTTGCTAAAAATCCTAATCAGATAAATCTCCTGTCACGTTAAGATTTCACCTCTGACAGCAAAACTTTTCTTGTCATTTTGCTCCGACAGAGCAAGCGACACTCCAAAATATTAGTCAAGTTAAAATCATACCTCTGACATCATAATTCAAAATCAAAAGAGATAAAATCCTAATTAAATCGGTCCCCTGTCACGTTAAGATTTCACCTCTGACAGAAAAGAAAATTCACACTTCATCAAGTCCAACATTACAACCTCTGATGAACGTGCTTTAGATATCGTTAAGTTGAAAATCACCTCTGACGAAAATTATCTCCCTATCAAGTTAACAGTTACCTCTGATAGTCCGATTCCAAAACTAAATACGTTAACCGTCACCTCTGTTTAGTCAGCTTGACCCTATCACGACCAGATCCTCTGAATAGGTTAAGCTCCAAGACACGTTTAATGTCACCTCTGTCTTTTCCTGATTCGTCATACTAGATGTCACTGAACGATTAGGATTAAAATAAGCACGTTAATATTATACCTCTGCTTGACCTAAAATAAGCACGTTAACATTATACCTCTGCTTGTCCTCTAATGAGTACGTTAAAATCATACCTCTGCTTGTTATGGAATAAATAAATATATTAACAGTTATCTCTATCGACCAAATCTTTTAAAAGGTCCATAACCAAAATTAAAAAATCCAAAGTATTTCGAAATTCAGTACGGTTCAATACAGAACTTCAAAAACTTTGGAGGGGGTTATGTAGACACTAAAAATAATTAAATTAAAAAAAAAAAAAAAAAAATTCTAAGTGGGCACACCCGCGGGATGCAACCCGCGGGAACACCCGCGGGTTGCAACCCGCGGGGGCACCCGCGGGTTGCAACCCGCGGGGGCACCCGCGGGAAGCATCCCGCGGGAGCACCCGCGGGAAGCAACCCGCGGGAGCACCCGCGGGTTGCAACCCGCGGGAACCCCCGCGGGAAGCAACCCGCGGGAGTTCTCCCGCGGGTTGCAACCCGCGGGAGTTCTCCCGCGGGTTGCAACCCGCGGGAGCCCCCGCGGGTTGCCACCCGCGGGAGGATTCCCGCGGGTGGCAACCCGCGGGGGCGATCCCGCGGGTTGCCACCCGCGGGTTGTTTTTCGTTGTTTTCCCGTTGTTTTATTTCCTATTTTATTTTCCTGATAATCCGTGATCCGCTTTTTCAGGAGAGAATTGAGCCGGATTTCGAGCTTCTTCGGTTTATAAAATACAGGAATTTAACGAGAGAGGGGACTTTTGATTTTTGGATTCTTGGACTTTGGGAAGATTTCGGGCGAGCTCGTGAGATCAAAGAAAAGAGCAGAGCCATCTTCTCCTGGTCGGACGGTCAACGGAGGCAGCAACGAGACTCCACCGCCACCCGAACCCACATAAAAAAGGGAATAAACTAATATTCCCGTTCTTGTAATTCTTCGGAATTTTTGTAATCTCAAATCTTCGTTGTAATCAAATAATTTTTGCAATGGAATCAAAGATGCAATTTTCGGGCGTACAGCTGATTTTCGTAGTCGGGAAGATGCACGAAATTTTGGGGAAGCTATAGCTGAATTGTCGCTGTCATCATCATAAGAACCTTTTGAAAGTTTCTTATAATTCCGAGGAGCGACAGCACCTGATTTGAGTCGAGTAAGATGGCGAGGTTGTTCATCATCTGCATCTGACTCGTGTCTTTTTTCCATGACCTTCTTACTTTTACCACCATATTTGAGGTCACTGCGTTTAATTCTTTTTCTTTAATTTTGTATCTCAGATCATTCTTTCTCCTCTTTGGAGTATCTTGACAAGACTCAGTTATTCTGTTAAATACAGACACTCTCTTCTTAGTATAACAGCAATTATCCAATACAGCAGATATGGCTGTTATGAGCTGCTCACAATGACATGTTGAGTGTGGCTGAGCTTGAGTCATATTTCTCATTTTTGTCAAGTAATTTCTGAGATTGGTGACCTTGGATGACGAAGAATCGTGCAGGCCACCTGGTTGTTGAGAGGGTCCAGCGGCCCACTGAAGCTTCTTAGGATCACTGGAGCCCAGTTCTGGTCCACTGATGCGACTGTCAGCCCTGATTCTATAGTCGGGTTGATCTACGCGGGTCTTAGAAACAGCTTTGCATTTTGGAACGTGGGACTGAAAATTAGCTTCGCGTTTAATCTCGTGGGGCTGAAAAATAGCTCCGCATTTTGCTACGCTAGCCTCGCGTTTTACGTTGGCTTGGCCTGCCTTCAGAAGTTTATCTTCTGAAATAGTAGCCCCGCGTGGAAGAGAATTCTTGCATGCTGGCTTATTCTTATGATTAACACAAGTCATAACTTCGCGTCTAGCGCGATTTTTATGATTGACGACAATCTGCCAATCATCTTCGCGATTTACATGGAGGTTAGGCATCTTGCGTTTCTCGCAAATACTACTGGCTTTGCGTTTCTCGCTAAGCTCAGTATTAGCCTCGCGTTGAGAATCATACGCTGGCTTTAAGGAATTTTTATCCTCGTGTTCCTCGCGAGTGTCAAAAATCTTGCGTTTCTCGCAAGTTGCACTGGCTTCGCGTTTATCGCTAAGTTCAGTAATAGCCTCGCGTGGAATATCACACGCTGGCTTTAAGGAGAGTTTATACTCGCGTTTCTCACGAGTGTTAGAAATCTTGGGTTTCTCACAAGTTGCATTGGCTTCGCGTTTATCGCTAAGTCCAGTAATAGCCTCGCGTGGAATATCACACGCTGACTTTAAGGAGAGTTTATACTCGCGTTTCTCACGAGTGTCAAAAATCTTGTGACTAGCTCAAATCTTACTAGTTTCGCGTTTCTCGCTAAGCTCAGTAATAGCCTCGCGCGGAGTATCACACGATGGCTTTTCCTTACTTTTAAGGCAAGTTGTAACTTCGCGTTTCACTCGATAATGGCTGGTCTCGCGATTAGCGCGAGCCAGTTTGCGAGGGACCATAGCCTCGCGTTTATTAGCCTCGCGTCCAAGGCGGGCTTTGAGGGCTTTTTGCCTTATTCTTCGATTCCTATTTCGGAGTTGGGTTCTGATCAATCCAGTTCCCAGGTCTTCTTCTGCAGTAGGGAGGTCATCCTCTGCTAGGATTTCCTATCCGATCACCAGCTCTATGGCCGCGGTCTCCAAGGATCCCCATTCCTCGGTGGATTCCTTTTTACCCGTTACTCGGGTACTGGAGCGCACGCGACGATAGTGTCGTGTGTCGTTCAGGTCACCTGATGATCCAGAGGAGAGGTACTCCTTGTACTTCTGCTGGTCGATTTCAACGATGAGCATGTCTACGTCGGATCTGATCAAATCGACGTTCGATTGCACCACAATCTCTTCTTTCTTGAAAGAGATGGCTTCCACTGTGGTCGCCAGTTTGTTCGCCGCAAAAGTTTATTTGCTTCCTCCCATTGAATTAACTTAAATTACAATAGAAGTAAACAAGATAAAAAAGAACAAACGAGAGGATTTTAAAGTTCATTCTCTCTCTTTTACAATAATTGTGTGGGATCTGTGGCGAAGGGATCTGTCGAGCAGCTCCTTTGGACGATCGAACGTTAAACTCTTCTCTCTCGAAGATATCGGCCGACTATAGACGATCTTCTCCGGTCTTTCCCGAACTCAAGGCTCTGTGCGTAACTTGAATTCTCTAAGATACCGAAAGGAAGAAGAAGAATACCCCTGACTTCAAGGCTCTCTCGCGTACTTGAATTGCCAAAGGATCCAAAAAGAAGACCTCTTAAAGATTGATGACCATCTATGGATTGATCTATTATTGATTGATCCTCCCTTGATTGATCTATTATTGATTGATCCTCCTTTCTTCCTAAAGTCTCCTCAAAGAGGGTATTTATAGACTTTAGTGGTTATGAGAGTTTCCATAGGAATAGGAATCAAGATATCCATAGGAATAGGAATCAAGATATCCATAGGAATCAAGATTTTTGTATTCATCAAGGATTCTAATCAAATATTTAATATTGATTTAAATCTCTTAATTTGGAATTCTAATTGGACTCAATTTGGGTATTGGATAAGCCCAAATCTCAATCACAATCAATTTAGAATTCTAATAAAATCTGCTCACGCAGAGTAAACGCGGAGCTAAATTCATCAGAACGCGGAGCTATGGATTAGCTCCGCCTTTTGCTCAAACGCGAGGCTAAAATAGCCAAACGCGGGGCTGCGGAGTTAGCTCCGCGTTCTGTTGTGGAAAATCCTTTTAACTTAGAAATTTTCACTGCCAACAGCAATATTACTTAGTAGGTCAAACAATCCATGTGATTTCTCGGGTAAATCCCCTGAGAGTGCTCATGACCAAGCCTGGGTCACTCAATTGCAGGTTAGCTAATTGGTTGATCCTCCTATCGCAATATAACATGCGATTTATACCACAAAAGGTGATCAAGGGACAAGCAATTGCTGATTTCTTAGCAGAACATCCTGTCCCGCAATCCTCGAAACTTTATGAGGATATTCCAGATGAGATGGCAGAAGTCAATATGGTCTCTAAAGAACCGATTTGGCAGTTGTTCTTTGATGGAGCGGCTAGAAAGAACTCTGCCGGAGTGGGGGTGGTTTTAATATCCCCGCAGAATCATGTGATCCCCCGAGGATACTCACTAACTCAGCCCTGTTCTAATAATGTGTCTGAGTACAATGCATTATTAACGGGACTGCGAATTACCCAACAGCTTGGGGTCCAACGTTTAGAGGCCTATGGGGATTCTAAACTCATAGTAAATCAAGTAAGGGGACAATACGAGGTTAAATATGAGCATCTCGTACCTTACCGCAAGGCGACAATTAAACTTGCTAACTCATTCAAATAGTTTTATATTGACTACGTGCCATGACACGAGAACGCATATGCTGATGCCTTGGCTTCCCTCGCCGCTACATTAGCACTCCCTGCTAAGTCGAGCAAAAGTATTGAGATTGGAAGCCGCGAGCTTCCTTGCCCTGAAGAAATACTCGAGGCAAATGAGGTCCATGTGTCAGGGATAAACTTTGAGCCCAGAGATTGGCGGTTCGTGTTCGTCGATTTCGCGCTCTACGGGATATTACCCGAAGATTCTAAAGAAGCCGCAAAAGTGAAAAAGGAGGCAGAAAAATTCTATTATAATCCTGAGCTTAGTACCTTATATCGAAAAATACCAGGTGGAGTTTTACTTCGGTGCTTATCACAACAAGAGCACAAGAAGTACTCAAAGAAGCACATGACGGGGCCTGTGGTGCTCATCAGCCGGGACCTAAATTGGGAGACCGGATAAGAAGAATGGATAACTACTGGCCGACAATGATGTCAGATGCCTTGACATATGCGAAGAAATACCATGCGTGTCAGGTGCATGCAAACTACATACACCAGGCCGCAGAATACCTACATCCAACCACGATTATGTGGTCATTCGAGACGTGGAGAATGGATATCATTGGTCCCATTGCTCCGCCATCTTCTCGTGGACATCGGTTTATACTGTCTATAACCAATTACTTCTCAAAATGGGCAGAAGCTATCCCTCTGAGAGAAGTACAAAGAAATGATGTGGTCAGTTTCATCAAACACCACATCATTTATCGATTTGGTGTTCCTAGATGGATCATTAGTGACAACGGCCTTCAATTCACTAGCAAAGTCTATACTAAATTCTGTGATAAGTTCAGAATACAGAATATATTTTTGTCTCCATATAATCCTGCAGCAAATGGTCAAGCTGAAGCATTCAACAAGACCATTGTGAAGCTTTTGCAGAAATTTGTCATTTCAAGCCAGCGTCATTGGAACGACAAATTGGGGGCTTGTCTATGGGCTTATCGCACAACGGTTAGGACACCGATAAAGAGTACACCATTTTCTTTGGCGTATAGTTGCGAAGCTATACTACCTCTAGAAATTCAAATTCCTTCTCTTCGGGTGGCATTAGCTACAAGAATGACCACTGAGGAAAAACATAGCCAACGACTTCGGGAATTAGAAGCATTGGATGAGAAACACTTAAAAGCTCAACAACAAATAGAGCTTTATCAGGCGTGGATATCTCGAGCCTTCAACAAAAATGTGAAGGAACGAACTTTCAAAGTGGGTGACTTGGTCTTGGTGGTCAGGCGTCCTATGATTCTGACGCACAAAACTAAGGGCAAGTTTCAGCCAAAATGGGAAGACCCATTTGTAGTAGAGACAGTCTACTCAAATGGAGCATACCGGTTGATTAATCAACATGGAGATCGGATGATGATGCCAATTAATGGAAAATTCCTTAAAAAATATTATTCTGTGGGTAAAACGTATGAATTGCCCAACGCCGACAAGGCTACGGGAAGAGAATAAAATTCTCGCCAACCCCATCATACTGGGGGTAAAAAGTATGAATTGCCCAACGCCGATAAGGCTACAGAAAGAGAATAAATTTCTCGTTAACCCCATCATACTGGGGGTAAAAAGTATGAATTGCCCAATGCCGACAAGGCTATGGGAAGAGAATAAATTTCTCGCCAACCCCATCATACTGGGGGTAAAAGTATGAATTGCCCAACGCCGTTAAGGCAAAGGGAAAAGGAAAAGTTTGGCATTTAAACTCAAACGAAACCCCTCGATAACTTACCATACTGAGGAGAATAGTATGGCTAGCCCAATTCAAACGGTAGTTGGTAAAGGCAAATCAAATCCGTTGATAGCTAGGAGTTTGCTAAAAATCCTACGACAAATCTGTCATGATAATATCCTTACCTAAATGTAAGGATACATTATTGCCCAAAACTGCTAAAGTAAAGGGAAGAAGGAACGTTTGGCCTCTTAACCCAAACAAAACCTTCGACAACTTACCATACTGAGGGGAATAGCATGGCTAGCCCAACTCAAACGGTAGTTGGTAAAGGCTAATCAAATCCGTTGATAGCTGGAGGTTTGCTAAAAACCTTACATTAGATCAATTCTTTGTTAAGTTAAAATTTCACCTCTGACAAAAAGACAAAACTCACACTTCATCAATTCCAATGTTACAACCTCTAACAAACATGTTTAAGTTAAAAGTCATTTTTTTGACGACAATCGTTTTCTCTATTAAGTTAACCGTTACCTCTGATAGTCAGAATTTTGAGACCAAACACGTTAACAATCACCTCTGTTTAGTCAGCTCATTCATTCCTATCACGACTAGATCCTCTGAATAGGTTGAGCCCCGAGACATGTTTAATGATACCTCTGTCTTTTCCCAGTCCGTCATACTAGACGTCACTGAACGGTTGGGATTCTATAAGCATGTTAACATTATACCTCCGCTTGTCATTCTATAAGCACGTTAACATTATACTTCTGCTTGTCATCATTAGGTACGTTAACATCATACATCTTCTTATTATTCGTAAATCCTAATAGGTCGCACTATATGTCGCTGAACAGTTAGGATTAAATTTACCTAAAAAACTCTTACTATCAGTCATGAGCCTCTGAATAGTTGGAGTCACTATCCATGAAGTGTATAAAATACATATACGTATGTAATAAAATAAGAATAAATAAGATAACAATAATGATACAGCAGCACACAGCAAAGTTCTTTTTCTCTGTATTATTACAAATGACCAATAAGTAATAATAATAATTACTTCTGAGACAAATCCTTTAAAGCATCTTCTACCTCTTGCAACCTACGGTGGAGGCTATCCCTTGTTGTCTCTAAAGCTCTCCTCTGCAAGTCCATTTCATCCATGGGAGGTTGTTGTGCAGCTTGAGTCTTGAATTCTTCTAACTCCCTAATGCCGACGATGATATCATGCTCGATTTGCTCCTTTTACCGTGAGATCTCAGATGCTTTGCTAGAAAAAGTTTGAATTTCAAGTTCGAGATTGGCAATCGAGGCTTGAGCTTGAATAATGATCTCCCGCTCGCGGCTTATTTAGTTACAGCAGTGTTCGATATTATTCTCAATTTGGGCCAGGTCCCGAGTCAACTTCTCTGAGGAACCTTGGAGTCCCACGACTAGTTGGGTCTGATGTTCTATATTCCGCTGCAGTTCGGCATGAAGAGCCAAGTTCTGGGCTCGTAAGCGAGCCACCTCTTGGTTTGTCATCTCGGCAAGATCAGCTTGGCGCAGACTATTAAGCAATGACAATTGGATCTCCAGCTCGTCCCATCGAGCCCTATAAGGAGTTGCTTGTTGCGGTCCTCCAATCCTGGTGATATGGTCTAGGTGACTCACCATAAGAGGATGAACCTTCTCTAAAGAATCCTCTTCGTGGAGGATCTCCTCAATGCATCCATAAAAGAGTTCGAGAAAGAGTTTGACGTTGCGGCTAATAATTCTTTCACTAAACCCAGAGACCGAATTCTGTTTCGAACTTGTTGAAGCTGCAGAAAAAGGACGTATGGATGCTGGAGTGACAGCAGGAGGTACTGATGCCATATGTGATTCTGATAACGGAGTAGCCGCCGCACTCAATGAATCGGTCACAACTCTTGCTGGAGTTGACATTACCTCTGTGGTCAAAATCGTTGACGCTAGCGGCATGGCCGCTGCGCTAAACGTTGATCCCATGGTATCGGAGCGTGATGAAACCATGCCTGTTGGCGAAGGAAATCTTTCTGTGCTCACAGACTTTACTAAAGCCTCCGCGGGAGATATTAAAGATGCGTTAACATCACCTGCATCTGATATGAATAAAATAGTCAGGTATTATCATCAAAAAGATTTGTGCAATATGGAGAAGGTGTGCAAATACCTGTTGGAAGAATTGTATCGGTGGCAGTTATGGAAATAGAACCAGATCCCCCAGGTCTATCCGCCTCTAAAGCCTCCAGGGGTAAGTGAGATTTTATCCATGTTGGGTTGATAAAAGTAATCACTATCGAACTCTCCATCGGAGCCTAAACCGTCAAAGTCACAAATTGCCCCACTTACACCAGAATAATCCTCCAGTTCCAAAGAATCTGATTTGGCGGTCGGGAAGGCGTGGGTCATTGGATCTTTGCCACCTGAAATACAAATGAATATGTATTAAAAAAAAATGGGGGATGGAAAAGGAGGAGTAAAGTCTAATCCTTAAAGAAAAATGCTTACCCGAAGGGACAAGTCTTGGTGTTGGGGTAGGCAAAGCGGCTTCACTGGGAGATGATAGAAAGTCATCTAGTGCACTATCGTCCAATGCAGTACTCGTTGGCTCTAAGACTCCTGTATCCCTGATGGTTGGACCGCTCCTGTCAAAATTTGCAAATTTAGGGACTGGACTTACAGTAGCAGGTGTCTTAAGTGTGGAGAAAGCTACAAAACCATACATCCTAGCAGTCTCATTAGAAGAAGTCAATGGCGGTGTGATGTTAGAAAAGACTGGAGAAGTTGTGGTAGACAAAGATCCTCCTGACCCAAACGCCCAACTGATAACAGGAAAGTCATTTCTAGATGGAATGATTGGTAAAACTATAGATGTTGCGGTCGGCAGACCTGAATGACTTGTAGTTGGTGGATCTGAATAAGTCGTGGTCGGCAGATCTGAATGACTGACAGTTCGTCCTAGGACCGAATTATCAACTCGAGCCTGAAATTTCTTCTTCTTCTTTTGAGGAACCTTGACTCCTCTAGGGTTGGAACGCTTCGACGCGGATCTGCCTCCATGAGGAGAGGCGGGGGTAGAGGTATCATCTTGTCCATCGCCATCGTTGTTATCAGAACTAAGAGAGGCACTTATGGACTGGAATTCACGCGTCAAGCCTTTTTTCGAGGATCTATATGATACCTCAATATGCCTTAAAAAGGAATGATTCACCTGATAGTCACCAGGGATTATATCTACAAGATGGTACCAATTGCAGGATCCCATTGACGCAAAAACAGATGGTGATTGGCTTGGAAGGGTAAAAGATGCCTTTGTACCTCCCACCGCAAAATGATACCATCCTCGCGCACCCTCGAAAGATTTCCCTCATGACGGAGATAAGAGTTTGGGTTACCAACATATAGCTGATCATACCCGAACCGACGTGCGAAACGACTTGGCGTATAGGGCTCCATAAAACAAATTCGACCTTGACGAAAAATCAAATGACTTGGTTGGATACTGATGAGCCACTAGAAGCAACCCGATGGCAAGATTGTATAGCCATCATTTCCAGGACTATCTTCAAGTTGGCTGCTATAACCTCCTCTAAGAAACTTTGGGAAACATCGGTAAATATGATAGTTTTAGTGTCGCCCAAGAATTTGTCGGATCTTAGCCATGTACCTTCCATTCCAGGAGCAGTTTTCGAAGCGCTGCACATGAGGAGTGGCATGATCAATGAGTCCTGAAGGAGAAGTCATTAGTTCGGGACAGTGCAGCATGAACCAAGTCATCAAATAAGTGAATGGCAGGTCAATACGCGGATTAGGCGTTTTGAAGATATTGTTACCATCCTTATCTTCCATCTGCTGGACTTTGCAAAATTGAGTAATTATATCTCTCAAGCCACGTTGCAGACTACAAACCATAGCTAGTAGTAGTCCCAGAGGCTGGCCGAACGCTAGTAAGACTGCAGGGTAAATAACATCAACGGTGACAGTTTCGCGACATAAGGTAGGTACCACACAGCGCTTCAACCACAACATGAGATATACGGCAAAAATAGTATTGTCCGATATGGGGGAAGCTGCCTGGTAGTGGTAACTTTCAAAAACAGTCTGAGCTTTAAACCCATCTTCATCAAATTCTACTGTATATGTAGTCGCGAAGTAGGTACCAATCCTCTCATTGATAGTATCCATATCGCAAGCAGCCCGAATTTGGACACTACGCTCATTTCCTTCCAAATTGTGAAATAGATATTCTACCCATACTTTATGTCGCACCCCTTGATTTCGGGCTTGGCGCACCCCTTGATTTCGCGGCTTGGAGAGATCGGCGCAAATGTTATAATGACACATCAGCTCCCAATAAGTTGAGTATGCATTGGGAATAGCTTTGAGACGGAGTAGTTCTTTCATATTCGGAACATACTCCTCATAAGGAGTTTCACCTATGGATAATACTGAAATTTCATGCATCTCATGAAGTGCGAATCCCAATTCTCCAACAGGGGTGAAGAAAGTATTAGTCTCCGGATTATACATCTCCAGTATGCAGAAGAAGTGAGGGGAGCTATGTGGAAGACCAAACTATACATTACGCACTGCATGATAGAGGCCAAGCTTCTCTAAACGTGTTTTGAAATTCACTAGAATGAAATGGGTCATCCGAGACCACCATGATCGTGAAGTGGAGTGAATCCATCCAGGAGTGCGGAAATCATGAGCTAGGAATTGACCATTGGCATCCGAAAATTGGTTAATAAATGTATCTGCTCGTTTCGGATGTTCCCCAACAGGTAGGTCTTTGCCGAATCTACCAGGCAATAGACCAGTAACATATTTTACTGGGCCGTCTACAAATGGACCGTTTCTGTTAAATCTCCCTGTCGCGACGCCATGACTACTGCAGGTGATTGGACAAGACATCACACATGGATACGAAGTCCGCTGCAGATATGATAAGAATAGCTACGTTCCAAGTCTGGAATAAACATGTGTCGACCTCCAGCATTGTTCAACCACTTAGTAGTGTCCCATAAGTTTTCGTCTGGTTGGTTGACGACATCCCTAAAAAGAAATTGCGGCTTCTTCAAAATCTGTCTATTTGCGCCCTCAAAGACGGAATCCGTGATTAAATCACGAGCTGTGAGTGGGTTGCAGCTAATAATTTTCTGTCGTCAATCCGCACTACTTCGCTCCTCCACCAAAGGAATGTGACAGTCAAATCCAAAGTGAGATTGATTATTTGGACTGTCCGAAAATCCGAAATAATAATTCTTGGATAAAGGATCTGTTGAATAAGGAACTGTAAGAGAGAAAAAAATAAAAATTTAGTCCAAATAAATTTAAAAAAAAATTTACTAGCAGGGTAGGCACCCGCGGGTGGACACCCCCGGGTTGCCACCCGCGGGTGGGCACCCGCGGGGTGCCATCCCCGGGTGGACACCCGCGGGGTGGACACCCCCGGTGCCACTCTCCGTGCCAGATTTATGGTCATCCCTGCGTAGCTGTGCATAACTCTGCGTAAATCAGCTATATTTATACTATAACGAAATCTCTTTCGTAATAATCGTAAAAACGATTTTAAAGTAAACGGATGACCGTTTGTTTACCTGATATCAGGGAAGAGAGATCAACACCAGCGATGACGCCTGCATGTCGATCCTCATAAGAGGAGAGATCAACACCGGCGATGACGCCCGTATGTCGATCTTCAGCATTTAAATCCCGTGGGTGCGAATTGCTTGAGAAAGCCATTAGATTGGGAAAGGAGAAAGTAATCGCACAGAGTAAGAGAACAAGAGATTTTCTGAATATGAGAAAAAGAGGTGGAAATCTATGGGTATTTATAGTGAATTACCGGGAGTTCTAATAGGAAAAGGAATCAAAGTTCTAACCAAAATCAAAGTTTGATTAAAATATTCATCAGAGTCCAAATAGGATTTAGGTATTTATTTAAATTCTTTTTCCTATCCTAATCCTTATTCCTACCCAAATTAAAATCCAAATATCCAGATAATCCCAGTTAAAAGGAAAGAGACCAAAGTATTTTGAAATTCATTACAAATTAATTATGAAATTCCAAAAACTTTGGAGGGGGTTATGTAGACACTAATATATATATATATATATATATATATATATATATATATATATATATATATTGCGGAAACCACCGCGGGAGAGCTCCCGCGGGTTGCCAGGCTCCCACGGGTGCCAACCCGCAGGAGCGATCCCGCAGGTGCCAAACCGCGGGTCGTTCTCTGTCTTCTTCCGTTTATTTATTCTCCTGATATCTCGTGATCCGATTTTTCAGAGCGGATTCGATCCGGATTTCAAGCCTCCATAGTCTATAAAACATAGGAGTGGTTTCGAGAGAGGAGATCTTTTTTGGGCGCAGAGTTTGGAGAGTTCAGAGGTATCGAGAGCGGGTTTTCTTCAGAGTCCAGAGAAAGGAGCAGATCCTCTTCTACCAGTCCGACGGTCAACGGAGGTACTAGCGAGGCTCCATCGCCATCCGAACCTACATAGAAAAAAGGAAATTCATCAATATTCCCGTTCTTGTTGTTCTTCAAATTTGTAATCCACATCCTTTTATTGTAATCGAGAAATTTTATAATGGAAGGAAAAGTGCAATTTTTGAGCAAACACCGTCCATTGATCCATCCTCGCCATCACTATTCAACCAGCGCGCTGCCGAAAGCTCCGCAGTCCCTTTCTCGCTGGACGGTGACATACGGGCGCAGGGAAGCAAGCGGCTACTCATATAACACGTAGCTGTTCTGCGGTTGGCCCATGCTGGCCGAACACGGTTTGACTCAGACGTACGTGTGTTGACTTCCTCTCTCTCTCTCTCGGTGTGCGAACGAGGGCAAGCCGGTCAACGCCGTTTTTCACCCAGCTCAGCCTTGAACTGGTGACTGACAAGTGACTACCCGAGCTTGAATCATACTCTTCGTACCATTAGATTTCTCCATTGATGACAAAATTTATTTTTTTAAAGACTTAACAGCTAGCAAGTCCTTCTTTTACACATTTCATTAATTAGTCATGAGACGAGAGATTTCATTAAACCACCAAAAAAAAAAAAAAAAAAAAAAAAAATAGAGAATAGAATCAAACATATCTCTCTGAGCTCGTATATTCTATCTTAACGTGTCCTAACACATTATCTCAAAAGCTCTACGGACTCTCCCCCATGCTCATTTATAAATAGAGGTATTTGCTGATTTGTCTCTCAAATCTTTATATATTATGATTTAGTCCTCCAAATCTTTATATTTAGGATTTAGTCCCGCAAATCTCCTAAGTTACTACAATTTAGTTCCCCTTCTCAAATTCTCCAAATTTTTGACCTGATATTACCATTTTACCATTCCTTATTCATTCTTTCTCTTCTCCTCCTCTCTTCCTCCTCTCTTCTCCTTTTCTTCATTATTTCTCCTCTTCTCCTTCTCTCTTCCTCCTCTCTTCTCCCAATGAAGAAAATATGAGGAAGAGAGAAAGAGAAGAGAGGAGGAATAATGAAGAAAAGGAGAAGAGAAGAGGAAGAGAGGAGGAAAAGAAAAAATGAATAAGGAGGGGTAAAATGGTAATATCATGTTAAAATTTTGGAAGATTTTGGGAGGGGACTAAATTGTAGTAACTTAGGAGATTTGGGGGACTAAATCTTAAATATGAAGATTTGGGGGACTAAATCATAATATATAAAGATTTGAGGGACAAAACAGTAAATACCCCTTATAAATAATGCATATATGTTACATGATAGTTTTTGCATTCTTTAGTGAGTATGCTTGCATGGGAAATTAAGATAAAGTTGATCTTAATTAAAAATAAGATATAGTAATTTTTTTTTTTTTGGCGTGAGTCAAAATAAGATAATTGATTTGGCCCAATGCTGGTCTTAAACAAAAGGTAAAGAAAATGATTGTATACGCGAAGCTAGATTATAAACTTGTATTAACTAAGGGTGAACACGACCGACGACTCTGGCAGATTCGCCTGACTCCGACCAAAATCGGTCAGAGTTTGATTGGAAAAATTTTCTAGCAGCAGTCGGTTTTACCATCGGATCCAATTATGGAACTCTGATTTCCGACAAATCGACCAACTGAAGGTCCAAAGACGAGCTCCACTGTCGACTCTAGCAACTTCACCCGATTCCGACTGAAATCAGTAAGAGTGCGGTCGGAAAAAAATTTCGGCGACGATCGTAGCCTTCTACCCTCGGATCTGATTGAAAAACTCTGATCTCCGACTGATCGATCGACTGAACATCCCTATTAACCATGCACAAGGTGTTCCAAGAGAGGGAGAATTTATGGAATTTCTAAATGCGCACACCATTGGGTTCGGTAAGCACACCTTTCTTAGCCTACTCTCTCTCTCTTGAAAAGAGAGTTATTCTTAGTGAGCCAATTCTACCTTTCCCCCCACTGCCCCTATCTCCTTTTCTCTCTCATCTCTCCCATCTCCTTTCTCCTGCACCTTTCAACCATCCCAACCCTCCACCACTCTCATGGCTGTCCTCTCTCTCCTATTGCTTCTCTTTCTCTCCCTCCCTCCTTCTTTCTTGCTGGGATGAGTGCAGTGTGGCGGTAGAAAACAAGAGTAATCTCGGCCTAAAAAATAAATGGCAAATTTGTAAATTCTTATAAATTAAGAGGTGGGTTCACTAAGACCAGTGTTATGCTCATTTAGAAATTTCCAATTTACGAATAATCCTCGTTTGACTCTGATTTCCAACTAAAACCCTAGCCAAACTACAGTTGAATTCCTCTGTAGAAGGAGGGTGAAATTTGAGTTTGACAAGGCTCCTACTAGAAACAATAAACAATACTTGACATGTCACGTTCAATCTAAATGTTTAATAGACTTGAAATATGAAAGTTAAACGAAACCATTTATATTTCTTAATCAAATAATTAATCAGAAGTAAATCATATCGGTCCAGATTGATCATTCAATGTATGTATGCGTTTACATCGATTTTCTTTTTTTCTTTTGAGGGAGAATAATAAGTCTAGGCCTAATGGGAAGTGAGATTAATTTGTTTTAGAATCTAGTGTGTAAATATATATTTTGTTATTTAAAAACAATTAAATTTACTTAACGGGTAAAAATGGCCAATCTCTTTTTATATTAATGACCTTTTTGAGATCGATATCACGAAAGCAAGTTGAAAAAAATTTAGAGAAGTAAGATTAACATTTTGGCTAGGGGCATCTATTAGTCTCTTGAGATAATAATCTCAAATTAAAAAATATTTATATTTTGATATATCGAAGAAAAGTTCTTAAGTCATTTGACTAAAACAACATAAATTTAGTGACAAGAAGATAAATGCTAATTAACAAACGACACCTAGCTAGCTAAAATAATGCAACTAAGACTTGCATAAACACAACCATACATCACTGCACAATTTGCTTCACAAATTAACCATACAACAGACCAAGTCATTGGGAGAGATCTTTAGTTGAGATTGCATCAAGATCTTTAGTGAAGAGATCTTCAAGGAGATCTCACTTCACCAAGAGAACATATATAGATGGTGACACTCTGCTACACTTACCACCCAAAGATCTCCAAATTTCAATGCTCAAATGTAATTAAATATATGCATGAGACACACAATTATTGAATCCCTTGCAGGTCTACCAATTATTGGTACAAACATAATCCCAGAGATATCTCCTTATCTATGGTTTGAGAGGACACCTTGATCTGTAGCTTGGTTGTCATGCATCTCTTGGTTAGGTATTAGTACTAGTAATAGTTCCTACATATGAATATGAATGCATGTTGTTGTTTTTTCAAGTGTGGTGATGAGGAGAGCAAGGAAAGATGAAAGGGGAGAGAAGGGTTGCTATATGAGATTTTTTTTTTTTTTTTCCCAAGCAAAAATGGGTATTGGAGGTGCAAACTTTTAGTTGCTTGGGACACTAGCTAGATAGATAGATAGTACACCACTTGCTTCAAGTGTTTGTGGAGTGACACATGACATGAGAGGTCATTCTTTCACCATGTGATCACCATGGATATATAATTGAGTTGTTTGTCTCGACTCAATCCACGTCACTAGAAATTTGAAGTTGCAGCGTGAGAAAAATTATTTTGTATTGCAACACATACATATATGTTGAAGTATCCATTTAGGACCAAAATCTGGACTTTTCGCTGGGTTGCTCCAATGCAATGCCAAAACTCCTAAGTTACGGTGAGAATTAAGAAAATTTGTTTTGTATTCTATCAGTACTCCATTCTTTTTTCTTCTATATATATGGATATAGGAAACTCTATAATAGTCATGGGTTTTATCCTCAAGGGCAAATTCATTTGTATATATAGTAGTGTGATAGTTCGATCTTTAGTTAGTTTTGGGATTTTACTACCCTTGAGATAAAATCCCAAAGCCTTACTTAGAAACAATATTCTATGAAATAGTAAGTTCTCAGACCTTAAAGTAAGTAAGACCTAGTATATTTTAAGCTTTATATGATGATTAAATTTACTTTTGGAAATTATACAATTCATTAGGGAAAGAAAAATCGAAGTTATATCTGGGGCAAAAAAGAGGATATTTACTCTCTCTCTTGTTTTAATCAATTCTCCATTTTATTTTCCTTTCTATCTTTTCTTTTTAGAAATAAACTTAAAAGATCCATCTCTTTGTTGAATAGAAATGTAAAATTATTATGTTGGCTGGAGACTTGAAGTGCTCTAGTTACATGCAACTTCCTTCACCAAATCTTCTAGTTCTTTTAATTTCCAATTCTGACTTTTCATTGAATATATGGTCATCAAGCATTCACAAATTTTCTTAGAGCAAATAATTCTTTTAAAGATAGTTTTATATATCCATAGACATGTATTATTTTAGAGTCCAGAAGCCAGCTATTTAGACTATACAAAATGAACTATAAGTGGACTCAAGATATATATAGAAATATGTGGGATCTTAGTTCTAAAACATCTCACATGCAAAGTAGATGATCATATTACATAGTGATTACATTTATCTTCCATTAAAAAAAGTCCATGTAGTCTACTATAAAAAAAAAAAGAACAATTTTTTACTTATTTTGATGTTTCTTAGATATTTTCTTCTTTACATGCAATATAAAATATTATAGTTTCAGTTTCACACTTTAAATTATTAAGTTAAAACCTACGTACCTCTCAATTGTTTCTCCATTAGATAATCCCGAATTTATATAAAATTTATTTCAGACTAGAATAAACATCAATAAATTTTACAGAGCCAATAAGACTGGACTCACGGTTAAAATGGAGTGTTCTGCATAGGGAGATCATTTCAAATTGGAATTTGATTATACTCATTGATTAAATAAAAGAGTCTTGGTATTCAAATTATACTTTTAAGACTCTAAATATACTCAAGAAAAATATATGAGATTTGTTTCGATAAGCAATCAATGTGTGGCACGGAAATATTACAATTGTATTATGAAGTTAAACTTTTGAATACAATGTCGATAAGTAGTCTATTTGGCATTTTTTTTTAAAAACGAAAAAAAAAATGCAACTATTAAGATCTCGATACTATCCAGTAATAAAGTGGGAGCAAAATTATTTGGACTTTCAGGTTCAATACCAAGCTCCTGCCCATGTTTGAAAAATAAAAATAAAACTTTCCTTTAAAAAAATAAATAAATGGAGTTAATATGGAGATACAAGGAAATTTAGGGTCAATATGGCTCTATTTAAAAAAATAATAATAATAACGATAATAATAAAACAAAACAAAAACCTTAAGTAAGAACGATAACATGCAAATTAAAAAGATAAAGGATCAAACTGCAAAAGTACGCCTCTCCCACGCTCCTCCATGCCTCGAAGCTGCGAGATTTTAACTTTCTAATTTCTCAATTCGCTCAATCAAAAAAACGTGCCGCTTTATCAAACCGAGTAGTCCAACGCCCACCCCGCAATTACCTTTCTACCCTCAACCCTTCCCTATAAAATCCTCCAACGCATCCTCTTCCATCTTAAAAAACCCAAAGAAAAACACTGACAATTTCTCTCCAAAAACTCTCTAAAACAGAGACTTTTTTCTGCAAAATAAGCTCAAAATTTTTTTCCCTCAAGAAATTCATTTTCCTGCAGAAATTTTTCCAATGGCAGCCACAAAAGATCTCTTATCCTCTTCATTTCTCCAGAGACGGCCATTACTATTCTCTCCTCCGTCCTCTCACGCGCTCAGCTTCCCATCAAAGCAGAGGAGGGCTGCTGTTGTTAGAAAAAGATCGAAAACTCCGGTGGTCGCCGCGGCAATCACCGAGAACATGATGAAGGCTGTAACGAAGAAGCCTGCCGACGGCAGCGAGGAGATGCCGGTGAAGTTGAGGGTCAGGGCAGCAGTCACCGTAAGGAGAAAGATGAGGGAAGGGCTGAAACAGAGCATTGGGAACCAATTGGATGCATTCAATGAGAAGATTGGGAGGAATGTTTGCTTTGAGCTTGTCAGCAATGATATCGATCCAAGTAAGTCACACAAAAAAAAAAACAATATCTTATTTCATTTTTATTTTTATTTTCCCATTCCCCCTGAATTTGAAGAAGGGTGTTTCTAAATGCCTCCGTCTCCTATTATTATTATTTTTTGCCTGAAAAAATCCTCAATCTTTCTTCTTCTCATACTATCACCGCTGAAGACTATTGTCGCCGCCGCTAATGGTGGAAAGGAGAAAAGGAAGAGGGCAATTCCGAAAAAATAGAACAAAAAAATGAGGCTCACTAATAAAAAAATATCTATATTTTAAATTCTCATGGGACTCACTAATAAATCGAACCTCACTAAGAAAAAGATGGAAGATATTTAGAAACTCCTTTTGAAGAAACTTAATCAATAGCTAGAGTTTAAATAACTACAGTCTACTAAATTGTCAAAAGAATAGTGAAAAAGAGGCAATTTGGTATTTCATTCCGAAATATCGAAACTCCGAAAATTTTGGTGAGAGGAAAACTATTTTATATGCTAATATGTCTCAACAAGTTGAGCATCCATTTTGGACCGAGACCGTCTAAAATCTCGGTTTTATGCAGCAGTATTCATTTATCTAAAAAAATTCCCAAATAAAAGCACGCCAGGTGGGATTTGAATCTGCTTGTTCTAATATCATTTTAAAGTCCGCATCACCATACCAAAAATTCAAAGTTATAATGAGGATTGAGAAAAATTAGTTTGTATGCTAACATTTCCAAACTCAGTGATTTAGTTTTGCAAGCAAAAAAGTTTGGATCATGGCTTTTTAGTTACTTGTACCTTATGCTAAGTATTGACACCTAATATTCTATAATAAAAAAGCAGCAATATGTTCTATTTATAGTCCTCTTTAATTAAATTTCTTATGTTATGTAGATGACCTGTGATATAGTGGTAGGTTTTGTTATTTTATATGAAATCTATAAATTTTTTTTTTTAGAAATTAAGTTGATTGATGTTGTTTACTTGGTCCAAGTCACAAGATATATGGGTTTTCTTTCCTTGTAGAGCTTACAAAAGGGTTTGACTGGAGATTTTCTGAATCCACTGTGTCAGCTATTGAAACAAATATTTTATTGTTTAGGTTTGACTAGAAATTTTCAACGTATTTAGTCAACAAATTTAAAATTTTTAAATGTGTAGGAACTAGAAAGCCTAAAATGAGCAAGGAGGCCGCGCTAAGGGACTGGTTCAACAAGAAGAACGTCAAGGCGGAGAGGGTGGTGTACACGGCTGAGTTCGTGGTGGACTCGGCCTTTGGCGAGCCGGGAGCGATCACCGTTGCGAACCGCCACCAGAAGGAGTTCTTCTTGGAGAGCATCACTGTTGAAGGGTTTGCCTGCGGTCCGGTTCACTTCACTTGCAACTCTTGGATCCAACCCACGAGGGTTCACCCCGACAGGAGGGTTTTCTTTTGTAACAAGGTGATATATCTGTCTACTCTGCTACATAATAATAATAATAATAATAATGGCAATAGCGATAATAATGACAAAATGCGGAATAAATACATTTATTATAATTAATAATAAAACGAGGGATATTTGCTATTTTTGCAGCCTTATTTGCCATCAGAGACTCCCCTGGGACTAAGAGAACTGAGACAAAGGGAGCTCAAAGAGCTAAGGGGTGACGGAATGGGCGAGAGAAAGCTCACGGATAGGATATACGACTATGCAACCTACAATGATCTCGGAAATCCCGATAACGGGTATGAACTTTCAAGGCCAACTCTCGGAGGAGAGCAAATCCCTTACCCGCGAAGGTTGAGAACCGGACGCACACCTACGGATACAGGTATTTCGTATTCCTACTAATATAAAAAGGGTTAAATACATTCAGATCCCCTGTAATATAGAGGATATATAACTTATTGCTCCTAAAATTTAAAACTCTCATTTAAACCCTTGAAACTATCTAACTCATCGTGTTTTCAGGAGGTCTAAGTGAGGGTTTTAAATTTTAGGAGTGATAAGTTATACACTCTCATAGTACAAAGGGTCTGAGTATAATTAATCCATATATAAAAATATAAAATCTAGGATAATATTATTCAAAAGTTCAAATGTAAAAGTAGTTGTTTGTATTTGACTGTTAGAAAGTACTTGAGATATAACTAGCAAATTGCAATCTCAATTCTTCAATATACTTGATCAAACTTGATCTTTTCAACTTAAAAAAAAAAAAATGTCATTATCAAGATGTTGTGTCTTAATTAAAGTAGACATGCCAGGTACCAAAGCTTAATCTCTTTTCTGCTTTTGGACAAAGACATGTTTTACTTTGAAATAGAAATTTCTTGGAAATTAATATGATGTGAAGTGTTTGACCATGTAACAAGATTATTGGTGTCTAGATATTCTCTTGACTTTCTCATGCTAATTAATTATGTGTATATTTGACTTTAGGAAAACAGAAGGAAATGAGATAGATATAGACATATATATATATATAAAGGTCTTGTTCTTAGACTTTTAGTCCTAGGAGGCAAAGAAATTGGAGTCATTAACTTTAATTTCCAACACCTAACACCTGATTGAATCATCAATCAACAACAAAATTTATTGGATTTGTGTCTCGCATCCGTTGAGTATCCAGATGTGATAAAAAATCACAAGGAGTTCTAGTTGGACTTGAGTTAGAATACCAGAGTTCTAATTGTATTGGAACACCAATTAGATGGTGATATAGATATTCTAATAGGATTAGAATAGAAACACTGTATATATCTCTTGTATGTGATACGAGATAGGAGAGCAATTGACTGAGACATATGATTCTATTATTATAAAAGATGCGAGAGATAGAGAGATATTTGAATCTTTTCTTGTAAACCACGTTAATTTTTGTGTTTTTCTTGAATTGTTTCAAACAAAATTGACATTCAAATCAAATTAAATGTTGGTATGGTCAATTGTTTGGGTCCATTAATTCTAGCAAATTAGACTAAGTATGACCATTTTTGTTTCCTTAAATAACTTTTTTTTTTTATTTCGTTTGCAATAAATAGATCCAGCAGCAGAGAGCAGAGTGGAATACCCACAGCCTATCTATGTGCCGAGGGACGAACAATTCGAAGAGGGCAAAGAAGACATGCTCTCGGCCGGGGCGCTCAAGGCGCTGCTACATAACATTGTTCCGCAAGTCGTCGCGTCGATAGCGCCGGAGAGCCGCGATTTCAGCGGGTTCCACGACATCGACAACCTGTTCAAAGAGGGGATCAGGTTGAAGCAAGGGCTACAAGATCACTTGTGGAAGAAAATACCATTTGTTAGCGATATCCAAGAGTCGAGCGAGGGATTACTTAGATATGATACACCTCAAATCATTAGCAGTAAGTAATAATATCTTTTTCTTATATTTATTTATTTATTTAAATAAATAAAAAAAACAAATTTTCTTGGCAAGCATAAATTTCTGAGATATTGTACAGATAACCTCTAAATAAGAGAAATTAACACATGTTTCATGTTTAAATAACCTTAAAAGCAAGGTGTAACATCATTTTTTTTTTTTTTTTTTTTATGAATTTTCAAGGAAGTTGCTACAAAAAATTTTTTGCAAACAAGTCACTTTTTGGTCCACACACCCCATTGAAATCTTAGCTTTTCATAAAATTTTGCTTGAGATTGCACGCGCATTGCTCGCACTTTTTGAGCAAGACACACGTGCGCAAGATCATTTAAGAAACGGCGCCCGATTAGTACATGCCACGTCATACGACACAGATTCTGGTGGGCCCGCATACTTTATCCATCTCTGAACCCCTGTGTTTCTCTTTATTTGCAACAGAGGACAAGTTCGCTTGGCTGCGAGATGACGAATTTGCCCGGCAAGCCCTGGCGGGGATCAACCCTGTCGCTATAGAGAGACTTCAGGTAATTTAACAGAGCAATTCAGGGTAATTTAGTCATTTGACACTGGGTAACAGTGCATTCTAACGTTTGAGGGCAATTTTGTCATTTCAGTGCTTCCCACCCGTCAGCAAGCTCGACCCAGGAGCCTACGGCCCTCCCGAATCCGCCATCACAGAGGAGCATATCGTTGGCCAACTCGACGGAATGTCCGTCCAGCAGGTAATTTGACCAAAATGCCCTCAGAGTTTCCTAGAAATTACTGACGAAATATTTAAACTAATAAAAATGTGTTGACAATCTTGAAGGCGCTGGAGGAGAAGAAGCTGTACATGTTAGACTACCACGACGTCTACCTCCCGTTCATCGACCGGATCAACGCTCAGGACGGCCGCAAGGCCTACGCGACCCGAACCCTCTTCTTCTTGACTCCGATGGGGACTCTGAAACCGATTGCCATCGAGCTCTGCCTGCCGCAGGCCACTCCGAACTGCACCCGTGCTAAGCGGGTCTCGACTCCGCCCACCAACGCCACCGATAACTGGCTGTGGCAGATGGCCAAGGCCCATGTCTGCTCCAATGACGCCGGTGTCCACCAACTCGTCAATCACTGGTACGAAATCCTTTTCATCATCATCATCATCACTTGAACGAAACGGGAATAATCAATCAAACTGGTGGACGATCATATCGATTTCACTTGATTTGGTTCAGGTTGAGGACACATGCGTGCATAGAGCCGTTCATAATAGGAGCGCACAGGCAGCTGAGCGCGATGCATCCGATCTTCAAGCTCCTGAAGCCACACATGAGGTACACATTGGAGATCAACGCGCTTGCTCGGCAGATTTTGATCAGCGGAGGCGGCATCATCGAGTCCGGGTTCACGCCTGGCAAGTTCTGCATGGAGATCAGTGCAGCGGCGTATCAGGGCTGGCGGTTCGATCAAGAGGGGCTGCCCGCAGATCTCATCAGAAGGTAATTGAAACTTCAATTACTTTAATTTTTTTTTTTATTATTATTATTGTTATTGCTGTTATCTTAGGAAAAAAAAAATTCTCATTTTCAGGGGCATGGCAGTAGAGGACCCGACGCAGCCCCACGGTCTGAGACTCCTCATCAAGGACTACCCCTACGCGGCGGACGGCCTCCTCTTGTGGTCGGCCATTGAGTCCTGGGTTTCAACCTATGTCAACGCCTACTACCCTTCCCCAGGGCACGTCCAGCAGGACGCCGAGCTCCAATCCTGGTACAACGAGTCCGTCCACGTCGGTCACGCCGACAAGTCCTCCGCCCCCTGGTGGCCGTCGCTAACCACCCCGGCCAACCTCACCTCCATCCTCACAACCCTAATCTGGCTCGCCTCCGCACAACACGCCGCCCTCAACTTCGGCCAGTACCCCCTCGGCGGCTACATCCCCAACCGCCCCCCGCTCATGCGCCGCCTCGTCCCCACCCCCGGAGACCCCGAGTACAGCAACTTCCTCGCCGACCCCCACAAGTTCTACCTATCGGCATTGCCAAGCTTGACTCAGACAACGACGTTCATGACCGTGATCGACACTTTGTCGACGCACTCGTCGGACGAGGAGTACATCGGGGAGAGGAGGGAGGCGTACACTTGGACCGGGGACGGGGAGATGGTGGAGGAGTTCCACTACTTTGCGGCGGAGATCAGGAGGATCGAGAAGGAGATCGATCGGAGGAACAGCGATCCGGAGCTTCGGAACCGGTGCGGCGCCGGAGTCTTGCCGTATGAGCTGATGGCGCCGAGCTCGGAGGCCGGAATCACTTGCAGAGGAGTGCCCAACAGTGTATCTATATGATTTGATTAATTAGTTAATTAGGAGGGTTAATTAGTTGAATTTTTGGGATTAATTATATTGTGTAAATATTGTTATATATATTGTCGTCGTTGCTAAGGGCACTTGATAGAAGACGAAATAAAATTAGTTGATCCAAATGTAATTTTTATGTAACAATTCAATGTAATTTTAATTGTTAATTCCCTCCATTAGTATAAAATAAAAGTATTTTTCTTCATTACAGTGTGATGATATATGCTTGGGCTCTTTTATTTATGTTTGTTTTACCGTTACAATATAGTTGCTTATAATAAATCTATCATATTCTTTTCTTTTTTCTTTTTTCTTTTTTTTTCTAGATCTTTGGCTATATTAAAGGAAGGGTTAAGGAAAGAGGATTAAAAAGCTTATAAAGTTATATAATCTATGCACTGTAATATATACTTTCAATTTTTGAACATTTTTTTCATGTCTACTATCAAATTGAATAATGTTTCGGATGATCCTCTCCATTATAACACATTTTTTTTTTTGGGTCCAAACGTACATGCAAGTTAACAACAATTGGACCATTTAATTTGGATCGGGTACAGACCTACCATGTATAGACCCGACCCAACTACAATCCCAAAGCATGTATCGTCCAATTTCTATTCAAAAAAATTCCGAACGGTTGCTTCCAACGGTCAAGATCAACTAATTCTTAACTACCTCTCTTCCCGCCAAATTCAAATCTTTCAAAAAAAAAAAAAAAAAAAAAACTGTTTTAATTCCCTTCTCCTTTTCTCTATATAAACTCCCTCCTTCTCAACGCCTAATCTTTCTTTTTCCTCCTCAACGGCACTCATCTGGGCCTGCCAACGGCACGTGGCCGGCGACGAGTCTTCGTCGGCCATTGCTATATAATTATATAGTTGTACAGTATATACACAGTGTGTTTATATAATCTACACTTAAAAGATTTATATGGATAGTCCCAAAGACGATTGCTCCTACGATGATTATTATAATTATGATCCCGATGGGGATGTACAACGCCATCTTATTGATCCTAGTGACTGCCCCTCACTATCATTCCTTGCGCCTATTTCACTAGAGTCCTCCTTTATCATTCCGCCCATTCCACTGGATTCCTCATTTATCGATCAAGAGGAGGCATTGGATGAATTCTCCATTAGATTCGACATCGAAGTGGAGGACATCATGGACTTCGGGACTGAAGGAGGCAAGGCAACGATGGGAGAATCCTCGAAGCAAGTCAAAGGAGGGGAATTCGTGATAGGAGAGGCATCAACAGTGACAGAGACGAGCGGATTGCAGTTCCGACCGATACAACACTTCTACTTACTGAACTGTCATGACTGTAGCCGAGGGCACGAACTTAACGAATATCGTAATGGTATGTTTTAAAAAGAATTGTCCAAAAAAATTTTAATGATTTTTTTTTTCTAATTTTTCCTTTTTTTCTTGTTTTTTTTAGGGGTGCACAATATACGTCTATTTCTACATGCATATAACGGAATTTTCCATCATCTATTGTTTTTCATTGAACATATCCAGGATGAAACCGACACAGCGTATGAGGCATTTTATTTCGGGTACACACTAATTTTTTTTTAACATTTATTATTAATTTATGATTTTTGGCATGGAAATTAATATTTGATGCTTATGGCTAATTATTTTATTTAATTAATTAATGGAAGTCTGAAGGCAACTGTTTATAGCAAAAAAGATTATACTATGCACAAGATATTCTTTTTCCCGGGCACAAAGAGAATTATTATTCTTTTTTTTTTTTCCTCTCTTATAGTGGGTATATAAATTCTAATTTTGGATTATCGTAATTTGTTTTACTAATTAATCACTTTGTGTAGTTTTGAAGGGCTAAATTTGGAAACAATCAATGAGGCCTTGGGCCAATATGGGCTCCAAATTAGCAAGGATGCAACAATAAATTTGCTGAACAACAACACTCTCTTCGACATCTATCACAATATATATCAGAGTCTAGGAAATTATCAGCCAGGGGGAGCAAACGCCATTAATCATCCCCAAGCTTTACAACAATCTCAAGGAGAGCCCAGTTCAAGCAAAGGTGGTCCTACAATTTAATTCCCTAATTCTTTTTTTTTTTTCTTTTTTTTTTAAATTTTTCTTAGTATATGTTTTTAATTGACTTATTTTTAATAAATAACGAAACAGGAAAAGCCGTGGCTGACCCGGACTCGGATGGTGGAGAGAGCGATTCAGGGGCGGATTCAGAGGCTGAGGCCGAGGACGAGGATGACAATGTGATGATGATGGATGAAAGTGAGTTTTTTTTTTATATATAACTTTCGTTTTCTCTAAGAAATTTAATTATTTGTAATTGGTACGAGGGAAAAAAAAAATATTAAATTTGGTTGCAGTTTCAGAGTTGCTAACCCTTTGGACGGAAGGTCCAGGAGAGTCTAGTAATCCTGAAAGCATCATCAATTCTCGTCTCATAACGGCCAGGAATACTCGTCTGACAAATGGCGTGCCCCCGCGCCCGATGCTGAACCTAGTTGAGCAGGTAAAAAAAAATAATAATAAGAATATTGTTTTAACAGTCGTTTCTATTGTATCAAAACTGTATTATAATTGATGTTATTATTGAACAGAGGAAGAAACTGGAGAACATGACTATTTACGATTTAGCTGCTCATTTCCACATCCAAGCAGCACGGGCAACAAGAAGGATGGGCATATGCCAGTCGTCGCTGAAGAATCAGAACAAGAGGTTCAGCGTCAGACGGTGGCCTCACCGGAAGTTCAAGGCAATCGACACAAGGATCGGATTCCTGATCAAGCAAGTGCAGCAGAAGACCGACCAAGGCAAGATTGTCGAGGGCATGAGACTGAGTGCTGAGCTTGATCAGTTGAGGGACAAGCGAGAGGCGATGTTTCAGGACTACCTCACGCGGCCGCCACGGCCGTGCAAGGAAACCCCCAAAAAGCCTAAGAAGCCCAAACAGTAAGATTTTGAGACCTCGATTCTTCTTGTATGTATATATATATATATATGCTGTTGATGAGAACTGAATCCTCTCTGTGCTGTTTTCATCAGAGATTTGTAATAAATAAGCCTTTTTTATTACTAGCGAGAAAAGATTAGGCAAAGCACAAAAAAAATTGAATTGAATAAAATGCTGCAAGACATTTCGAGTTCATGTTAACAGAGAAAAGACTTGCAGAAACCATGAAATCAAGAAGGTAAATAAAAATTATACAATCTATGCGCTGTATTTGCAGGGTTTTAACATTTGTTAGAGAGTGTGTAACAATGATGGCAGCGGTACATGAATAAAATATAAAGAATGAGAAAACATAGTAAGGGCAAGCCCACTAGCTCAGGCTCTCAATATTCCAATGCATAAACCCTGATTTACTATCAAAATGGTTGGGGGAAACGCGGCATATTCACAGGGATCCGACTGGGTTGGTTCCCAAATACCCCAAACTCCATCAGCACAGGAGCAAAAGTTCCGCAGACCAGGCACTTCTGCAACAAAAAGAGTGCATCAATGTAACCCAAAGGATAACGAAATGCAATGCGAATATGAGAAATGAATTTCTAGACCCAGAAATTCCTTACCATCAAGTTAGTAAAAAAAAAAAAAACGTGAAATTCTTTTCAAACAATATAATTAAATATACATGATCAAAATTTCTGCTTTGTTTATTATACTTTTTTTCGGGATGTACGAAATTCTTTACTTGTATCTCATTCCTAGCAATAGATAATAGGCATACAAAAAAGAAAAAAAAAGAGGAGACGGGGCAAGGATGGATAAATGAAAGGGGCAAGGATGGATAAATGAAAGGAACGGTACTAGATTATAAGTCTTACTAATCTTTTATTTGACATAAGAAAAAGGCATTTTGCACCTTTCTTGTGTTGTCTTTTATCGAAATAATAATGATTTTTTTTTGTTCGCCAAAATCTCTTTGTTTTCGGTTCTATCAAAACTCCATTGTTTAGGTTCATAAGAAAAATAATAATAATAATAATAGAAATAGTGTGTGAAGGAATTATATGAATGGATTCTGGAGGTGACTCTCATGGCTTCAAGAGGTAGCAGCATTTTCGTTGTGCGACTAGCATGCATTTACTTGATGCTCATCCTTAGCAACAATTATTATCCAGAGAATTGAACCAGTTGGGGTGGGATGGGAAGGTGGAGGGGAACAAAACTAGATGCCCATACCGTGTGTGAATTGTATTAGCCTGGGTTCGGGCAGTGACATTTATACCGAACCTGTGTCAGATCTAAATTGCTCACAACCAAATCCAGATGATGTCAACACCACGTGTGGAACTACTCACCTGTGTTTCGGAGTTTGACTTCTATGGTTATTGCTGCATAAGATCCAAGAACCAGAAACCAAACTCATATAAACTTTTTTCTCATTCAAATCAAGTGACATAGGAGGTGGTTCATAGAATCAATAGATCAAATGACACCGTTGACCTAAGAAACATGGACATGGATACGATACGATACTGATACAAGACATGACAAACCCCAAAAAATAAGACACGAGGACACGACGACATAAATATCCACGTATTCATACATGTAATATATATAATGCAAAGCAAAATTCCTAATCGTTGGGACATATTTTCTTTGAAGTAGAAAGAAAAGGAAAAGAAAAAAATCATAACAATTCAAATATGTATTCTAATTAAATAACTATATTAAAAATAAGAATCTCTGAATTCAATCTAATGGACCACAATACTTGAAATAAAATATTTAAAAGCCCCAACTTTGTAAGGCATTTGTGACTTATTAGCTTAGTGTCATCCTTTACATCAAAAGAGTTTTTTTATATCTTTTTAAATAATTTACGATTTCACAATGCTCAACAAACGATCTTTATGGCTTTGAAAGTGGACACGGCACCCACGTGTGATCATTATAGCATTTTAAAATTGGACACAATTCCGACATGTAAGTTTATCAATTCTTAAAATTTGATATGGGTTCAGTGTATCTGATACGTATTGGTAAGTATCGTGTAAGTATTGGTGTCCGATACGTATCTGATATGGACACAATATTCACTTTGAAGTGTCTGTACTGCATAGCTATTGATTAGTAACTAACTAGCTACTATTTTCGTGGCAGTAGAAGCATATGTTCTGGTATAGAGATGAGTATGGGCAAATCCAAGGTCATTATGCCCCTAGCCCGCCCTATTCAAATATTTATATTACAAAATGAAATTTTCAGTTTTAATTCAAAATTTTTGAATAGGACCGACCAGGCGCCCATTCATCCCTGGATGGAGGAACCTGTACAAATTCATATTCAGTTTACTGTCTACCAATCTCTTTATCATACTAAGATGTATCTAATTTCTCTGATAAATCATAAAAACTAACAGAAATAGAATAAGATGAGATCGAGTGTGCACAAACCTTGATTCGCAAGGAGGTATGCCATTCTGATATTTAAAGGTGCATCCAAAATAGATAATACTAGAAATTCTGCATGTCAATATGATAGAAGAAATTCTGCATGTTAGAGTTTACCCATCTGAGTTTTTTTCTCAACTTGAGGTAAATATGATATAAAACAATATGCAAAAGAAAGTACCATCCCTTGATTGCCCATCCACAAACTATTGCCAATATTTTTTATTTTCCCCCCTTAACTAAGGTGAGTATGATGATATAAAACATTATGAAAAACAAGGTACCATTTGATGTTTAAGAGTTAACAGGTTATGGAGATTACCAAGCTATTCATAGCTGTAAATCAATCTTTTCTGACCATTTAAATATATCAGAGTAAATTTGATCGCCACCCAAATCGTCACCAGTAGCCCCTGCTGCTACTCTGATTATGTCTTCAATTAAACCAAAGTTTCCCATAATATCAACATGTGCCCCACTCTGAGTCCCCCGGCCTTCCAACAGATTAGCTGGAGGGGCATGAGCATACTCCCTGTTATAAGTCTTGATACCAGTAGGATTAAAACGAGTCTTCCCACGCCAACCTTTTGCACACATGAAGCCTGCACTTAGCGCTGGCACTGTTTCATCTCCATTAACCAGGTAAACACCGCCATGCAAACAGGTTTCATCACTTCCACCTTCCGCAGAGGCATCTATTTGAAAGGGAATGTAGCACTCAGCTGAGGGGGCCATCTTGTAAACATATGCTCTTTCAGTAGGAATCCCCACTCCATACATTGAATATATCTCCATATCAGGAGCATTAGGTAATCTGCGACAAGAATGTACTTTTTCATTTCTGATAATGGAATAGCATTTACGATTGTTATAGAACATTATAAAGAATAAGGTAAAATTATTGGAATCTCTCCCCTCAAAGTTATCAGCAAAACTGACACCTCACCCAACTTACTAAAAGCAACAAAGGGCAATTGTTCACATTCCAAAATAAAATCTAGTGAAGATCCAACAGTGAATTATATAACAGAGGAGATTAGGTGCATTAGATAGTCTGCGACAAGAACATAATTTTCATTTCTGATAATGGAATAGCATTTAAAGAATAAAGTAAAATTATTCGAATCTTTTCCCTCCAAGTTATCTGCAAAACCAACACCCCTTCCTTACTAAAAGCAACATAGGGCAATTGTTCACATTCAGAAATAAAATCCAGTGAAGAACCAACAGTGAATTATGTAACAGAGGAGATAACCTATGAGAAAAGAGCTGTGCAAAACCAATATGTTAAAGCTGTGTTGAATAAAGACCCAAAGCCAGGCAAGCTGAACGAAGACCAAACTGGCAGCTAAATCTGTGACATAATAATGAGCAGCAGAAAACAACAATAATGAAAATATTTTTATTTGCCAGTAAGCTGTAGTAATTTTTCCTTTAATCCGATACGAAATATACGTCTTGAATCCCACATAATAATGAAAGACTTTCATCTATACAGTAAACTGTTGCTAGTTTCCTTTAATCCAATATAAAATATATTTGTTATCCGAAGGATTAAATACAACCATCTTCCATCCCAAACAATACTGAATAGACTTCTATTTTTATAGTAAGCAATAGTTGTGACAGACTAGTTACTACTGTACCCTTTACAGTAAGCAGTGTGATTTTGTTTCAACCTCAACACGAGACCAAATACTTAATTATTAATGAAGCTCTTATTGTTGCTCACTTGACTATTTTGTAAATTGTAGCTAAAACTGAAGCTCTTTGCTGCTGCTAGTAGGATGATCAAGCCATTCTACAATGAGCAAGAAACGGACCATCTATAAAACCTTGAGGGTCAATATGCAGGTAGGCAGATCTAGCTTTTCTGATTATACAGTTTAACAAAATAAAATTTTGGTGGTCAGAGACAACACTCCATATTGATGTAAAACGAAAGAGTATAGATGAAGAGACAGCTAAACCAATACGTATTAATAACCTTGTTTCTGATTTAATACGATATGAACCTTGTGTTATCTGCCCATTAAGGACATCCTACTAATAAAATCTAACCACTTAGGTGTAAGTATTTGGAATAGGCTACATATGATCCAAAAGGAGAATTACGCCGGATCAAGCACACCACCCCCAACGAAATTTAATTTTTGGCTCATAACATAATATGTGACAAGGTTTTACGTTGTCAGTCATAGACCTACCATAATCCTCCTCATCGTGACTTTGACAAATAGTGAAAGGATGAAAATGTTAAGCACACTTTGGTAGAGTTAAACCACTTGACAAGAATTTGTTATTTCATCTAGCCATGTATGAATTCATGAATTGTTACTTAACCTAAATAGTTATTAATCTAACTATTCAAGATACAAATTTCCATTTTATTAGACAAATGTTTGGTTCATTATTTACTTCAAACTCCAAAAATTATTCCTCAAAGTGTTAACCAACTAAGCAATTTTTTTGTGAAAGCTGGTTGCCCCGTTGGTAACACCCTTACTCTCATGAGAAAAGTTTCAGGTTCGAGTCCTACAATGTTAATAGAGGAATTTAATTTCGATAATTAATCAAGGAAAAAAGGCCAGATTCTTTAAATTTGTAACGTAATTTCGATAATTAATCAAGGAAAAAAAGGCCAGATTCTTTAAATTTGTAACACTGACCCCGATTCCAAGATTTACACCTTGATATTTAGAAGGTACCATATCCTAGTGATATTATTAGAAGCTATAATATCCCAACAATATGGCACCTGAACGTTAAACAATATAGTTGTTGCATAAACTAGTTCCAAAATTTTTCTTAAGATAATCTTTCAGCACCACACTCATTACGCTTCATTAGAACGTAGAACTATGTTTTAATAAATAATTTCCACCACCAAAACCCACATGCACACGCATACAAAAAGTTTATTAAGCAATAATTTTTGTACAAACATAAGCCTTGCATAAAATGGAATAGAGTCAAATCAGTTAGAGTTAATTCTCACTTTGTCTCCAAGGGATTTGACCAATATTTATAGTGCTTGTATTTTGGATCATCCAAATTCTCAGCAATGCCATACGAGAAATGAGCACTTCCACGTTGCATCATCTTTGGGGCAACAAAATGAAGAAGATCCAAAATGGAACTAGCAGTGTAGACTTTATAATCAGCAACAGCCTTGATTCCCCCCCATCCCAATTCATGATACTCGGTCCAAATATCACGACATGATGCATTTGAATGGGCAACATTATTCCCCTTAACAGCATCCTATAAAATGTTAATGAAATAGTCAAGAACACTCACAGAAGACATATATGAACATGTGATTTATTGTGAATTAACTTTATATTTCAAGAGGTAACTAAGATGTACAGGGACCTACATGCAGCATATCTCAAAACAGAAAAGTGTGGTGTACGATAAGGCTAGAGACCGAAGAAGCACAAGGGGCATCATGCAAAGAAGATGGGAATAGATAGAAACAATGGCATGTTCTTTATAATTTTGTGAAGAGAAAAAATGTCTTTGATGAGTTATCCCTATTCCAAGGACTTTAAATGGGCCTCCGACATAAATCAACAATCGATGAGCACATTAATGCCTTGCAAATAAAGTAGATATGGGAAAAAATATGATGGCAGAGATACAAGCAAAGCACACATTTCTTAACCAGGGATGTGAGACCATATGCAAATGTCCTCTTCAGTGAGGGTCGTAGTAGAGATGTATAAAAAGGGTAGGAAATGTTTTACCATGGATTTAACACAAGAAACAAGAGTAACAAACAAATAGGTATCCCTCAGTTTCAAATCGACATCCCAACTCCTCAAAGCCACTTAGAAATAGAAGATTGGCAGAGTAATGGTGTTTGCATTTGATTTATAGAATCAGACGCTCTAGATAAAGGAAACTAAGCAAATATCAACATAAATAACCATGAAAAAAGGTGAATCATTATCAGCTTAAGAATCAATTAGCTATGTAATAAAATGGATTACAGATATTCACTCATGGAATGGGTCAACGCTCACTAGAAAAAATAACGAAGAATAGGAGAAATTTTCTTAACTATGTTTTAAAAGAAACAGGAAAAACACACGCACATGCACACACATATATATACATACACACACACACAAGAAAGAGACGGTAACTGGGTCTCAATTAGTAGTCTCGACTCTTAAGTCCCAATCGTCAGCTCATTTCCCCATAGCAAGCAGCAACTGCAAGAGGTGACATTGGTGAAAGGTTGTAGCAGCAATGGCAAGCAACGGCACCATATGTATTGATATTATTTTTGTGGTTTGAAGATTGGGAATTTAGTTGGTTTACATCTTGATATATTTGACTATTTGAGATGACTCTACAAACGGTTTAGTTATTTATATGCTCACTCACTGTAAGCATCCCTTAGGTCCTAAACATGTTTTAAATAGTTTTACATTTTACGTAGGCATAACATGTATATTTATCATCCTCTATGTCATTCGATATGCCATCCGACATTTAGTAATATTACAAATATATAGTCCAATATACAATACCTGGAATAAAATACTATATTTAAAACATTTTGTGATGGGAACACCTAAAATATAAGCAACTACAATGTACTCTCAAACTTTTTTCAGCCCTTTTGCTGCATATAAGTTCTAATCCTCAAGAGAATTCTTTAACACTACCCTGACATTTCCATTAACATCAGCCTTATCATCATCTCACATAAGCTAAATCATTAACATTTAAAATAGCAATAACGGTAACATAACGTTTTACCTCTATTAGGTTGCATCACATATAGTGCTATGCACAACGTAGGTTACACAATTTTCTATTATTAATATGAATAAGTATAAAACTACTATAATAATTTTTATAAATTAAAAATAAATTTAAAAATTCTAAAAGAGAAATGTAAACCCATTCTATAACACATGGAAATTATTCTAAGTTTCTAACAAATTTCACAATTTATCTCCATAAATTATCATTAAGTTTCCAACCGTAATTTCTGCCATCACCAAATAAGAAAACAAAATTTTGAATTTATTTATTTCAGTTTCTTTCGTCACCGGTGCGACAATTCATATTTTGTAATGCTGAATTCATATTTTCTAATGCTCATTTAGTTCAATTGAGAGTTCGATAGAATCAACAATAATTAAGAAAATTCAATAATCTGAAAGGATTTCAAGCAATCAATCGCAAATTGAGAAACTATCAATTCTACAAATAATTAAACAAGCAAACCCAAGTAATGAAGTAAAAAAAAAAAAAGTAGCAATAAGTCAACAATCAATAACAAATAATCTGTAGTAATATGAAAATTAATCAAAAACATAACAGCAAATAATATAACATGACGTAAAAACACATCGTTATGGTGCATTGAGTGTTAGATAATGTTGAGATTGTGTTAGTATCATAACACAATATAACGGGTTCCGTAACACGTTATTTTCAATATTGGCCATTATCTTGGCCAGAGGCTATCAAAACATTATACTAGAAAAACAAGATGTAAATGAAACCAAAGACTAGGCCCTTAGAAGACCCTTTAGAAGGTCACTTCAAATGCTTGTATGCCTTATTTACTGTAGGGTGGGTGAGGGATGTGTCAAAGGAACATGTTTCCACATGCTTAACCCTTTCCAACAATAAAGTTGATAAAAAGTCACTATTTGCTGACGTGTGACATAACTCATAAAACACATTTCAGGTTGTTCCCTAGTACATAGGAATGGCATAAAGATATTTTTAAGGTTGGTCTGTAATACATAAGAATCATGTATAGATGTTGATGGATGTCATCTCGCTTATCATCTGATGATAGTTCCCAAAAGAACAACAAAATTAAAACATAAAAATATATGCAGTAGAAGAAGGGAAAATGTAAGAAACTAATAGCTTTGCTGGTGTAGATTATTTCTGGTAGATGACAAGGATAAAAAGGTTGATGATAAAAGTTACTTTACCCGGAAATCTATCCGTTCAATCTTGGATGAAGGCATCTCTGCTGCATCTCTTCCGAAAGAAATTATTCTTCCACAATTTACATTATTTGAGTTAGAATTCAGTTTCTCGGTATCTACGTCGTTATAAACAAGAGAATCATTGTGTTTTGGTTTCTTACTACACACGTAACCTTCTTCAGGTGACCAATCTACACCACCCCAAATAGTATCACCACCTTTGGGAATCATAGACATAGTTGAATCCCATGTACGAGTCATACGCATAAGATGTCGCAATGTCTGAAGCCCGAGAAAATCAGAGTCAAGCACACCAGGTGCAATCGCTCTGTGTTTCAGAAGAAAAATAATTAGAGATGCACACTATCCAAATGCATAACCAGTACAAAATTATAATAGAAATGATAAATCATTATCTACCATATGGAAAATTTTCCAATGAAAGCAGTGGTTTTTGTTGTTGCAATGTATGAAATTCTTGTGTATAAATTGTTGAATTTCAAACCCACAATGTCTAATAATAGTTATAATCAGTTAACATAAATTTATAACTTATTATGCTTAATTGTCAGTTGAAACACTTCTAAAAAAGTTCGCTACCTTCAACAAATAAAGAAGTGAAAGCTAAAAATAATTTGAATATTAACCATTTAAGTACTGAAAGGAACAAACAGATCTAAGTAAAGATGATACCAAACACAAACAGATCTAAGTAAAGATGATACCAAACACCATAATAGAATAACGAAATTTGCTGCATGGATATCTACTATCATACTATCTCATTACCCCCAGCCCCGTCTCGCCCCACCCAAAAGCTAAAACAAAACAAAAACAAAAATAATATTGAAATGTCACAGCAAATTCTTCCGAGCATGAGTTGTCAAAAAAGCATCCAGTTAACAGAGAGTAGCATCTTAGTTGCAGCCTAGGGATATTTGGTAACAGGAAGCATGTAACAGACAAAGCTAAAAGAAAATGAACAAATTAACCTTTGTAAATGAATCTATGCCTTTCTCCAACCTCCTCATACTCCAAATGAAAGGTAGTGTAGAGGGAACCATTGTGCGATATGAAAGGTATTGTGTAGAGGGAACCACTGTGCGTTAACTTACTAAGCGGGTACAGCAAATAACACAGCATAAAGACAAGGGCATTCCAGTTCAGAATTTTTGGCATTTGAATTTTGGCCCATAATCCCTTCTTTCCATAAATTTAAGTTTAATATTGATTTTAGATTAAATACACTCAAGACCACAATACTCGGCAAGGTTGAGACTTTTGAGAGTTTAGATTATCAAATCTATTTTAGTAGTCAAGTAGATTCGTAATCCAATGGAAAGGAAGTTATCTCCATTGAGGCACATCATTTGAAAAAAAAATTAAGACTACCACATTGTGGCTATGGAGAAAATCAGGAGGAACAAAAAAGGTGCTAGGCCTTCCCTTGAAAACCAAAGAATCAAATAGACTGGGAAATTAATAAAAGAGATGATTCAAACATTACCTCCAGATCAATGCCTTCCAATGCTTCAAAATCTTCTTGATAGCACAGTTACTTGACTAAGGAAGAATGCTTTCGCACCCTTCGTTCTAGTATAATTTACGGTTTTTTTAACATATCCCATGTATCTTCAGTCTTCGGATATTTTACCCCCCCAAATCTTCATATTTGGATACACCCCACAAATAACAAAAAAAAAAAATACCCCCTAAATTAACTGTTATTAGATTATGAACAAATTGTTAATGGCATATTCTTTAAAATTATTGTATCATCTAAAACATATATATTAATCCCAAAATACTCTGATTTCAATATTTGAGGAATAAATTGACAAATTTGGGAATCGTTTGGTTTAGTGGAGGACACCTGGAGTCACCATTCATGAAGGAGTTGAATATGAGGTGGATGACGCTGACATTGTTAATGAAGAAGGGAAAGAGAGGAGGGGTGTTTGAATTGGATTGGGGAAGTAGGAGATGGAGGAGTCGGAAAAGGATGTTTTGAGGAAGAAGAGAAATTGAGTAAAATGGGTATTTTAACTCTTTTACATCTAATTTCTAACTTCGGTTAACTAAATGATATTTTTTCTTAGTTAAAGATTCATGGAGTAATGTATAAAAATCTATAATTTCTAAGGCTAAATTCCACTAAACTGCCTATTTCTCAAAAAATAATCCTAAATATCGAGAAACTACTTTAACTTTTTCCAAAATTCCCAATAAACTACCATCTGTCAAGGGGCAGTTAATATGACGTCACGTGAATATCTCATGATTTTTTTGGCAAAATTGCCCCCTTTTTCCTTAATCTCCCTCCTCAAATAAACCTTGGACTAGAAGAGAAAGAACAAAAATCCCATTATATCTATTTTTCACCACTTTGACATGTTCCCCACTCAGGCGGCCACCTACCACTGTCCAAACATTCACTTCTCTCCCCAAACCTATTCTGACTATTACCAATTATGAAGCATGGATACTTCAAAGTGAATCTTGGATCTGTGTCCGATACGTATTGGACGCTTACACTTGCATAACACTTATCGATATATATTGGACACAACGAAACTATGTCGAATTTTAAGAATCTAAAAACTTACATTTTGGAGCGTGTCTATTTTCAAAAAGTCATATAGATTGGATGTGTTGAGCATTCTGGAACCATATATTATCTAAAAAGAAAAAAAAATATTGCCATAAAGGCGATAATAAGCTAATTGGCCTCAAATGTCTTGTAAAGATTGAGGCTTCAAATATTTTATTAAAGGTACTGATCTATTGGATTGAATTTGGATTTTGTTCTTTATAATAGTTACTAGATTATAATCTATATTTTAAATTGCCAAAGATTTATCCTTTGTTTCTCTATTTTCGAAAGCATTATAAGTTTTGATTTGCATTATATATGCACATGTACAAATACGCACATATTTATGTTTCTGTATCCTACTTTTTTTCAGTTTGTTGAGTTCTATATTCATATCGTGTCGTTTTTGTCTCTTATCCATGTCCATACTTCATAGGCTGCCAAAACCTCCCTCTCACAACCCAAAATCCAATTCCAAATCTAAATCCAAACTCAAAAAATGAATAAGCATGATGGAGTCAGATTGTGGCTTCGACAATGTTATAAAGAAGATGTTGGCATTAGCATCAAAGTGGGTTGACAATGATAATGGAAACTCGAGGAGGCAGTGATGTAATTGGAGGACATCAGCGAGTCTAGGTTGGCCTTAGGAAGCACAGCGAGCTTGATTAGCTCCAAGAAGGGTCCGGAATGAACCCGACTAGGCAATCACATTGTTTTTTTACTTTCTTTGCTTGTTTCTTTTCTTGTTATGTTCTCCTTTTTTTTCTTTTTAAACTAAGACTCAAAAGAAAAAGAAGAAAATGGAAAGATGACGTGTATGGAGATTGAATCTTTCCGCTTCGGTACCAAATGTGAAACATCACATAGGGATTTAAGGTTTGTGGCAATGGGGATTCAGGAATTTGGAGAAGAACAATAAAATAGATAATATAGAAAAATAACAAAAGCTAGATTTGGGCCTCACACCTGAGTGAATCACTCGACCACTCTCACCTTACATGAAAGATTTCATTCCGAAACACGAAAGTCTTGCTAGTGTTCACTCCTCTAACCAAGATCTCATGCATCCTTATTTACAATGAAATATCGTCCACGACATGTGCAAAAACCAAGAGTCAAAGTAGCTAAGGATGCTCATCACATTCCCTACAAGAAGGTGATCAATAAAAACAAAAGTAAGCTATAACAATATGGATGTGCTCCCTCTGAAGAAAATTTTTTTTAAGGTATATAATTCGGCATTTAATAAGATTGAGAAGAAAGAGTTTAAAATGGTTTGCAGCCCTTCATTTTCAGAGCATTTAAAATGATCAGAAGTGGAAAGATTTTGTTTCCATTTTGTCAAGGCAAGTACCATCTTTGGTCATGCATAAGGCATCACAAAATTCGATTGCAATGAAATTATCTCCTTACAAATGTTTATTATCTACAAGTCATGTTTAACTCCATATTGTCGACACAAATTTTTTACTGTATTCTTAAGTATAGATAGCAATTTTTCCAGTTATTTACATTTTCAAATCTCAAAACCGACCAAATTTGATCTTCTAAAGCAAATTTATATTTCAAGTACATCTACCATAGAAAATGTTCCATGTAATTTTTTAGTAGTTGGGACTGATTTTTCTCTGAATGTTAAGCCCAGATCACTCTTTTAGAATCCAAGATAATTGGGAGTACTTATTTAACCTTAAAAAGGGCTCTCATTGGATGAAGAGAAGGCCAAGCATTTTCCGTTTATCTTGGCTGGTTATGGGCATGTATTAGATACACCTGTTTTAATTGGTTAATTCTCAAGTGCTAAATTTTTTTCATATAAAGACAAGCAAGGGGGATTTCTTATAAGTTTGAATTTCGTTTAAGGTCATAAAAAATTGTCTTGATATGCACTGTTTATCCATTACCACATGCTTGTATTCTATGTGAAAATGTTATCTAGCACGGTATCAAACACTTCACTTCAAGAAGTCATGGGTTCAAACCTCAGCCTCACACAGTTTAAATTAACATTTATTTACCCCAATTTATTTTTCCTTTCCAAGCATAAATCATCTTTTCATTATGGCATCAGAGAAGCAGAGTTAAAAAATCACTAGATATGGATAATTTGTGTGTAGTCTTAAACCTAGGTTATCGGCTCTTCATCGCACTTGTGACAAGCCATACAGTGCATCTGGGTAATCTACTTGTGTAATGTCAAAGGAAAGCACATCTTAATCACTCTATAAATGCTGGGTAATATCCATTTAGAGAGAAGCAAAACAATGATATTACATTATTAATCTTGTAAATCTAAACGCTGTGTGTCAAACTTATAAAAGCAACAAACATAAGGTGCTCATTATTTTTTATATAGGAAAAGCAGAAGAATGATTAAAACTTTAAGGCTGCATAATTCACAATAAAGTTCAAATATAACTAACCGGGCAACAGCAACATCCTTGGCTTCAGCCGAGAATATTCCTGCAACTGCTTTAGGGACACCTAAGAAAGGTCCACCAATATTCATTACTGCTTTTATATGCTTCGCACACCAATCTGAACCACCACCACCCCCCATAGGAGCAGGTGCCTCAACCCACTTCATAAAATGCAGAAAGTACAGAACTCCCATGGAATGCGGTATGACTACAACCTTATTTCCACCATTTGTAGCTACCATTAGTTCTATATTACTTTTTATTCTGCTGAGAGTTTGATCCCTTACCTGTACACATCAGTTCATAGTAGGTTTGTCAAACATCCAAATTACAACATGAAGAACTAAAAGAACAGTTGCACAAAAATCGATAAAAACAAGGAGTCATTTTTGTGGCAAAAATTTAAAAAAAAAAAAAAAGGCAGGAAGTAAGTAAGAACCATAATCAGTAACTAGGATCAATAAATGACAGTCAGTAGGGTGATTATAGAGTGGAAAGCTACCTCAGTGTTCTGAAAAGAGATTCTCCAATCATAAGCAGCCATATACATTGTTTTTTCTTCATATCCAATTCGAGCCAAGTTAGCAATCAACACTGCCCACACAAAGTAGCCAGGAGCAAAGTAATCTGCTGCAACAAGTCCTGTTACAGGCCTGACTCTTATGCCCGGAGGATCCAATCCGGTCTCATTGTCAAGAGACATATGTTCAACCCAGCATAAAGGTCTACAAATTTAAAGAGCGTACAAACGAAGACAAAAGACTACTATTAATTAAACCATACTATTATAAACTTAGAGAAAAGAATAGAAATAACTTTCTTTTCAGAAAACTATTCTGGCATGCAATAAAATTAAGAGAAACTTCCTAAAAGTGCGTGAATTTTTCACTTGAAATAGTACCAAGCAGAATATGAGCAATCTAGTCGAATAGCACATCACTAGCTGCAGCCGTCTAAAGCACATCACTAGCTGGAGTCTTCTAAATTTAGGAAACTGATTAAATTTAGGCGAATTATGAGGAAATGATTAAATGGATAATACATAACAGTTTAGCCAAACAAGGAAGAAATTTGCATCATGTATAAATATTTCTGCGTTGTGCTTCTTCTTTTGGCTTCACAAACAATATCACCTCCTTGATATCATAATCGTAGAGAGATGTATGGGTGGTGGCATATTCATTTAAAACATTTATGGTCAATTTTTTGCAAGAAGTGAGTCCAACTTGACGTCAAATTAAATCCAATTGAAGCCTCAAAGAGGTTGTGGCTTTAATAGTAACAATTAACTATGAAAGAAGAAGGATTTAATTTTTAATAAGGAGATTCCAAATTATCCTTCAGTAACGCAAATTTCTTTCATCACGTTTCATCTAGAACAAACCATGGAAAAAACTGCAACACCCTTGAAATCAAGAAACAGAACAAAGATGCTTCTCAAGAAATTCCTTTTATCCTACAACCAAAAATAACAAGAAAACCACACCAAAAAAAAAAAAAGATGCCTGGTTTTAGTTGCTAAAAGTTTCCCTTTTTAAATTAAAAAAGAATTACTTTCCCTCAAAATAATAAACCACCATTACATATATCTTTAAACCTAAATTCAAGTTGTTTTAAGCAACCAATCAGTACTAAAGATCCATCAAAAAAAGATTTATTCTATAAGGCTCAGTCCTTTCTGGAAAAAGAAAAAAGAAAAAGAAAAAGAAAAATTTATCTTTCCAGTTACCCAACAAACCAAACTATCCCACAACAAATTCTAAATAAAAAGGAGCATATCAATTGAATCATTAATCATCAGCAAAAGTTCACTTCATTCTACAAAAACTCCAACCTTTTCAACTTCCCTCAACAAATCAGACCAGAAAACAATCCAAAAAAACAAATTAATTACCTCTTATAAACCTCGCCAAAAGTCCCACCCCAGAGGCGCTTCCTGAACAAGCCATCAGCGCACTGGTGGCCCTCCCATAGCTCCAGCCCGCCGGTGACGATGCCGGGTACGAACACCACCGGATGCTTCGCCGTGAGCCCCTCCTTCTGCAGCTTGACCCCCGGCGGGTCCGGCAGCGGGCCCGTTATCGCCTCCGTCACGTACTGCGGGAACGACGCCGGCATCGCGTTGTAGAGGAACAGAAGGAACCACCAGATCGAGCAGATGAGGCCGATGAGCCAGCAGCAGCTGTCCACGCAGCTCCATCGCCTCTCCTTGGTCTCCTTCGCCTTCTTCGGGAGCTTATCGGGTTCGGATTCAGGTTCGCGTTTGGGCGGGGGAGGCGGGGGCCCAGGTGGATCCGACTGGGGCTTCCGGCGGCGGATCATTATTGGGTTGATATGGTTCGAAACCCTAACCCTAGCTCGAGCCCCAGTTTGGTTTTGATTAAACTAGACGATAAAAAAAATGATAAACCCTAACCCTAGATTTTGAGTTTTGAGCTCCGGCGGAGGTTTTGATGGGGGCGAGCGAGGGAGGGAGGTGACGACTGAGGATATGGGAGCAGTGGCAGTAAGACACGTGGTGGGATGGGGGTGGTTGGGGAATTTGTTTTTTTTATTGATATAGGTGGGGCCCACCTAACGTAGAGCCGTAGCGGAAAGGGCTGGGGATTTGCAAGTTAGCGTCCCCAGCAATTTGCATTTTGTATTAAAGCTCCTACCAAAAGAGAGAGAGAGAGTAGGGCAAATTTTGGGTTGAAATATTTTAGCAATTAAAATTAAATGTTGCTTTTGAGTTTGGTGAATGAGTGAGAAGTTAATAAAGGATATTAACCTGCCAAATACAAAAAATATACATGCAAACTAAATAAGTTTAATTTCCGAATACCGAACATCAGAAATGTCTAAATAAATCTTCTTTTATGAGTTAAGAGGAGTTAACCCTTCAAAATGAAGAGTCTACTAATTCTCGATATGGAGAATTCTTTCAACTGAATACGGGTGAAAACGACGGTGGTATAACTCATTTTCCTTCTAAACATCTTTAGGTTTGGGTGCCTGTTGTAAGATCAGAGAGTGATGTCGGTCATGATGATCGGAAAGTTACCGATGAAGAGGTTGCTCGGCTAGAGCAACTATTTAATGAATCATTAGTATTCTCGAGGAGAGGCTCGTTGAGAATAGAGAACAATGGAAGTATATTTTGATATGAGAGTTTCTTGGCAATCGAGCTTTAGATCTCGAATTTATGGCGAGAACCTTTTGTTGGCAGATAAAGAAATTGTTAAGAGCAGAAAGGTGGAGATTTGGAGATGGACTCGGTTAATAGTGAGTATAGTGATAAGGCCATGGAGGACGGTACGTTTTTCCCTTCTCCATTTTAATGTTTGTCTTATCATAAACAGATAGAACATACCAGATATCCGAAAACCAAAAGAAAAATCTACCAATTATGGCGGGGAAACGCTTTTTACTATCGACGCGACGCTCCCAAGCCCAATCCATCTCTGAAAAAAGCCGAATGAGAGAAAGCAAAGCTCCCGATCTAGACAGCACCCGACGAAGTCTGTCTGTACAAACGATGACGGCCTGTATTCGAAGCTTCGCTGAGGTTGGCATAGCGAAGTGGGGGCCACTCTAGCCTGTAGTGCATATAAAGCTGCAACACTTGATTATCTTCGCATGCTTAATAGGAAGTTTCATCCTTCGACTTTACTTAAAATTCATGTGCAACCATTGAAGTTCAGTAAGGTCCATCGTATTGTGGGGTTAGATTTCAATATTAATTGTGTTGTGTCAATTGCTCGATTGGGCAGTATGCTTGTGTTTAGCTTGGTTCTCCTACGTCCGTGGGTCCTTGCGGAAATTTATACTAGTAATAATGATGAGCAGCATAATGTACTTTGGAATTTTTTTGAAATGTACATAGTCAGATGATGTGAATTTTAATTCGAATGCAAGTGCACAAGTATTATAACACTTAGTAGGTTCTCCCACAAAGATTTTAGATGTTTTGTTATCTTACTTTAATTTAAACTTAATTTAACATTTAACAAAAGAATATTAGATTGTTGCATGTTTTAATTAATTATCTAAAAAGTAATATCTAAGATATTTGAATCCAAGAAGAATATGATCCTCTAATTTCTCTTTTTCTTTTTATTATAAATAGTCATGAAATACAATAAAAAAGGTGATATTTTTATCATAATATCAACTTATCGCTAATCTTAATGTAAACTATCAAGAGGGCATTTCAAGTATAATTCATCGAATATGCAAGAATAGTCTAATTACATAAAATTATATGAATCACTAACTCACTAAACTAAATAATCAACTCCAAAATCATAGTAAGCATATGCTATCAAAACATAATATTAAACATAACTTATCAAACTTAGATATTTACGAATTGATTTATTCAATTTAATTTATTAGTGTATGTATCTAGATATAAAACATGAAGAGAGAAGATTTTTTTCAAAAAAATCCTTGTTTCATTTACATTTTAAATCTTCATTAAATTAGTTACTCATCCCAAAAAGCACATAGAAATCTATTTTATTCAAGAAAACAAGTAAAACTAAACTATGAAGTACGGAAATTTTTACCTAAACACAAAAGCAAACAAGCAAGGATGGAGTAAGCATGGCAGCCATCAACCCTAGCAAACAAAATCTCTAGTTTTATTTAATTATCAAAAAAACATCCATTGGTATATCTCATATATATAACTTGATAAATAAAAAATGAGTTTTAAAACCCATAAAATTTAATTCTAAAATAACTAAGGAAGTATAAATTAGGATCCAAAAGAGAATTTGAAAAAGATAATAAAGTCATTACTTTTTTGTCATTGATTCACATAGTTTATCTGAGTTGCCAACTCATATACAGTAATATATATATATATATATATATATATATATATATATATATATATATATATATATATATATATATATATATATATATATATATGATCCAGATAACCTAGAGGAGTTCTAAAATTATATAAAACCTTCTGTATAAATCTCACCTACTGACTCATCCTTATTACCACCAGGTAGCAATGTTAATTGCTAGATAGCAGTGGTCAGCATCCATTCTTGGTCTCCATTGGGATTAAGCGCGCAAGAATTTTACTTGGTTTGACTTGATTTTTGCCACTGCCTAGCTGCCTAGCTGCAGCTACATATTGGTGAAAGCATTGAACTGCCTCATGTCTTTTTCACTGAGTCCATAGGTTTTCGGTTTCCTCCTAATATCATTTGATGCTCAGTCAGGTGCATTGAATCTACTTGGTTGCCGAGTCTTTTTGATCTGATGCTTTTCGAACTCGGTTTTACGATTCTTTTCGCAAAATTGATGTGTTCCTTGTTGCAAATGCAAATAACCTGAAAAATAACTTAAAAAAGCCCAAATAATATTATTTATATATAAAAATAAATATAGAATTAAAAAAATACAAAATATGAAACTCATTATCAGATTATCCCATTTATAGTGATCGGAGACTATAATGTTTTTTGAAAAGAAAGGAGGATGATTCTTGTATATTTGATTTTAAAATTTTTTTGGACTAGAACTAAATATATTTAAAAATCAAAACGTGGACACGAGCCTAAATATTAAATACAATCATAACATAATCAGATCCCTTTAGTTTAAATCCATGGACCTTTTGACTCTCCCATATTATTTTTTTGCCCATGCATTAATTACGTAGAGGAGAAATAATTATTTTTTGTTATTTTTGTACGAAGTTTAGCGCCGCCAAAATAGAACTTGTAGCGGACTTTTCTTAAAAAATGCCAACAATTTGGTTTACTTTTCGACGAGGTTGGATCTGGAACGCCTACAGCATCCCCAGTCTGATTGATGCGCCCGCAGAACCTTGGGAAATTCTAAACGAGCACACCACTTAACTTAGTGAGCATTTGCTTAGTAAATGAAGGATCACCCTCTCAATTTTCATCCTCTGAGACTCCCATTTTTCACTTTTCCTCACCCGCATCTTCTCAAACACATTGCTCTCCTCATTCTCAGAAGTCAGTTACTCACTTAAGTTGACTGTCCACATGCTCCCAGGTCTGTAACTCTACTTTCCGGTCGCCCTCTCCAATATTCTCATCATAATGCATCCAAAGTCTGGAGAACTCGCCAGTGAATTCAACATATTTCGGCAAAATGCACGAATGAAATCAAGTTTCCTGAAATCTGTCATCACTGCACTCTAAGTGGTCAATAAAATACCTGAATGAGATTGGATGAAAAGTAACTTTGTCAAAAAAAAATAGTAAATTTGTAATTCTTTATAAATTAGGATGTGGTTAAAAAACTCACGAAATCAAGTTGTGTGCTCATTTAGAATTTCCCCAGAACCCTCTCGGCGACCAAGATGTTCGCTTGGTCGGATCTTCTTTGGTAAAGGACCCTGGTTCAGAACTTATTTACGGAAATGCCACCACGATTTGGAAGCAAGTAGCTGGGGGCAGTGGGCCCCAACAGCCGGCGAAGAAACCGGGGGTGGTTGCAGTACGTAACGGACAAAAAAAAAAAAAGAAGGGTGCGTTTTCTATGCGACAAGCTTTCGAATTTGGATTGAGCACTTGGAAGCGATGGTACGGCTGGGATCTAGGTACCGCATAGAAACTCACGTGCGGCTATGCGTATTTTTGATGATTTGGTTTGAACGAAGGAGATGAGAGATTCTTCAGAGGGTTCTGGGCCTTTTGACGGGCTAAGAGTCCACAGAGGGCTCTGGGCCTTCTGGCGGGGACCAAGGGCCGTTTGTATTCACTAGAAGTTTATTATTATAAAAAATTTATTTACTGTTATTATTTTCTTCAATTTTATTATAATATCTTATTTTTCTCTTCTCTTCTTTTTTTTTTCCATCATGTTTTTATTATTCTCTCTTCAATTGAAATTTTAATTATTCTCAATATTCTAAAATAAAAATATTAATTTTAATTGAACGTTTCAAATATTACTTCATTCATAAATTTACATTAGGCAACTTTAAAACTTGTATTTTGTTTGTATTAGTAATGGCATATTCTCGTATATAAATACATGAAATTTAATTGATATATAACTATATGTAAGGGGCTTATATGCTTAGCCTCTGCAAGTTAAAATTCTCAATAAGGGGTTTTTAACTTTTTTGTTTGTTCCTTAACACAAGAGGAGGGGGGTGTTGTTGCAAAGGATCATGACCAGTGGCCAGTGTGGGAGTTTCGAAAAGAGCACACCACTTTTCCTAGTGAGCTCGCTGGACACTGTAGTTTTTGATCATATTTTCAGTTCGGAGCCATTGTAAAGTGGGCTCACCAAGGAAAATGGCATGCTGCTCTGGAAACTCCCATGGCCAGTACACATGAGACTCTTGGGATTGAAGTCATGATATGCAATTCCAAACTTCATCTAGACTAGCATGCCACATTTATGAGATGATAGGACATGTTTTTTTTTTCCTTTGCTCAGCGCAAACCACAATGACTATATCCACCCTCTCTCTCTCTCTCTCTCTCTCTCTCTCTCTCTCTGTATATACATATATATGTGCACAGTCTCGGGTACGGTTTAAATTGAAATATTTAATCGAAACTGATCAAAAAAAATAATTTGATCGGTATTGGACGAAAATCAAAGAGTTTATAACAACCCAATATTTTATGCTTTACTTACTGTCTATTTTATGAATATTTGATTCTTGTAAATTTATTGAACGAAAATCGAGGAGTTCATAATAGCCCAATATTTTAGCTTTTAGTTACTGAATATTTTATTAATATTTGACTCTTATAAATTTGCTTATATATATACAGCAATTGAATGAAATAAAAACATCAAACAAAGAAAAAATTGATGTTTTTATTTCATTCAATTGCCGTGTATATATAGGCAAATTTGCAAGAGTCAAATATTCATAAAATAAACAGTAACTAAAGCCTAAAATATTGGGCTATTATGAACTCCTTAATTTTCGTCCAATAAATTTATAAGAGTCAAATATTCATAAAATATGCAGTAACTAGAGTCTAAAATATTACGTTATTACGAACTCCTTGATTTTCGTCCAATAGTCGGTTTTCAGTTTCGAGCTTTAAAATCTAAAATTGAACCGAATCAACTAAGTTATTCAAAAGTTATATATTTATACACTACCTATATGCATATGAACATACATTCATATATATTTACATATATTAAATTTAATACCAATTGGATGTTTTGAAGAGATATGCTTATTAAAACAATTAAAATTATAATTTCTTAAACAAGTTTTATTCAAGATTCGGTTCCTAACTGAACTAAACCAAATGAGCTTGGATCGCTTTCTATTTCCATTTCTAATCAGTTTAATTCGATTTTGTCAAAATTGATAAAAACTAAATCGATACCTACCAATACTAACCTCTAGTTTCATATTTAACTTTAGAGACATCTCTTACTACAAGTTTAATATATTTAAATGAAATGGCCCATGTCAAATCATCTTTTAACTCAAATTAATACTCTCACCAGCACTGCACATTTCCCCTCTCCAAATATATTTTGATCGAACTGTATGAACCTAAAAACATAAAGGGTCATACGTCAAAATACTGGCCATATGATGGGCATTGGTGTGTAGCTGGTGAGGGGAGTTTGCAAAGGAGCACACCAATTTTCCCAGCGAGTCCACTTAATAGTGAAATTTTGATCGGACTGAAAGTGAAGAAGTGGGCTCACTAAGAAAAATGATGTGCCCCCTGGTGAGCTGCCAGCATGGGGACCAACCAAGAGGATTCTCCATTAACCTCCCAAGTGTTCAAATGCTATATTTGGATTATTCATTTATTTGCATGGACATGAGGCAAGGTTGGTGGTAACATTTATTATGACCTTTTGGGAATTTCTAAACGAGCACATCACTTGTCCTGAGCACACCTCCTAAAACAGTAAAAGATTATAAGTTTGTCACTTCAGTTCGTGATATCTTTTTTGCTAGGTCGGAAATTAATCCCCAAATACTGTTAAAACAGTTCATGGACTAACAGTTCGAAAATCGTTTGAGGATGAATCTGACTCAGAAAAAGTGTCCTCACTAGGATAAGTGGTGTGCTTCTTTAGAAGATTCCATAGACTTATTCTCCTACTTGAAACTCATACTGTATTTTGCAGCAAGAGTTACAGTTGCAATGGTTGGTGTAAAAATGGAACTTCTTTTTCGAAGATTAAATGGTAATCATTTTTAAAGTTTTTTTTTTTTTGGATTATGATCTCGACCTCCTAGGGTTCACTCATATCCAATTTTTTAGATTTTAATTTTGATTTGATTCTCCATCAAGTTAACATAAATTAATGGTTTTTAATGAATAAAATATTTTATATGAACTTGATTAAAGATTAAATTAACTCCAAAATTTATGAAATTTAATCCAAAAAAAGTTAATGAGATAGAAATAGTAACTGTAAAAAAAAATTAAGAAAAATTATTAGATCATTATAGTTTTACTGCTAACTCCGCCAGTGTTGTGCTTAAATATTTATTTTTTCACTGTCTGTCCCAAGATAAAAAAAGAAGGGTTGTGGCAGGTCAGTGGTAGTCAGCATAAAACATTGTGATATATTATGACATAAGCTAAAATATGAATTTCGTTGAGGCATTTCCTACTGAGCGACGTGCTACATCAGAACCCGGGTGTAATGAAAAATGTATGAGGGTTGTTAGGCCGTCGCCCAGAAGCGACGTGCCATGTCGGCGCCCGAATGTAGTATCAAATATAAGAGAATTTCTACATCTTAATGAGCGAGTGGGGATAAAAAAGTTAGCTCATAAACATATATTTCGGTTGGTATCGTGAAATATAGATTTCCTTACAGGTAAATTAGTAGAGCTAGTTGATACTATGATTAGAAGGAGAGTTAATATTTTGTGCGTGCAAGAGACTAAGTGGGTAGGTGAGAAAGGTAAAGTCATAGAGTATTAGGGTTATAAACTTTGGTATACGGGTAGAAATAGAAATCGTAATGGGGTAGGTGTGATCATAAATAAGCAAATACTTTGGGATATAGTGGATATTAGAAGAAAGAGTGATAAAATTTTATTAGTTAAACTTATTTTAGATAAAGAGATTTTTAATGTCATTAGTGCTTATGCACCACATGTAGGATTTGATGAATCCAGTAAACATCAATTTTGGGAGGATCTAGATGGGATAGTATAGGAAATACCCGTTAGAGAAAAACTATTTATTGATAATAATCTCAGTGTGTATATAGGAACTAGTCGTAATGAATTTGATAGTGTATATGGAGGATTTGGTTTTGGAGAAAGAAATGAAGCAGGTAATTCAATTCTAAATTTTGATTTGTCTTATGATTTGATTTTAGTGAATAATTGGTTTAAAAAGAGAGTTTCTCACTTGATTACTTTTAAAAGTGGATCGAATGCAAGCCAAATAGATTTTTTTTTTTAACTAGGAAGGTAGATAGAGTTAGTTTTATCGATTGTAAGGTAGTGCTCGGTGAGAGTGCAGTTACCAAATATAAACTCTTAATTTTAGAAAAAAAATGACTAGCTGCATTAAGAGATAGCTAAACATATATTTGGTAAGTCGAGAGGCGGTGCTCCACCATGTAAGTATACATCATGGTGGAATGAAGAGGTAAAAAATGTTATTAAAATCAAGCGAGACCTTTATAGATATTTGAATAATAATAATAATAATAATAATAATAATAATAATAATAATAATAATAATAATAATAATAGAATAAGTTTTGAGAAGTATAAACTAGCGAAGAAAGAGGCTAAGAAAGCTGTTTGGGATGCAAAAACTAAATATATAAACAAGTGTACGAGAATATATAAACAAGTGTACGAGAAGTTGGATAATAAAGAGACAGAAAATGATATATATATATATATATATATATATATATATATATATATATATATATATATATAATTATTCGAATAAGAGAGAGAAAGTCTAGAGATTTATGTACTGTAAAGTGTATTAAAAATTAGGATTAGACGGTTCTAGTTCGAAACGAAGAAATTAAAGAAAGATGGAAAGATTATTTTGATAAATTATGTAATGCTAGTTTTACTCAAGATTTGAGAGATCTTACTATTAAATGTGAGGAAATGAATCATAACTCTATGTGCAGAATTAAAGAGTCTAAAGTAAAAGAGACTTTGAAGAGAATGTAATTAAGAAAAACTGTTGGTCCATATGAGATTTCTATAGAGGTATAGAGATATTTAGAAAGAATTGGTATGAGGTGGCAGACAAATCTTTTTAATAAGATTTGACAAATTAAAAAAATACCAAATGAATAGAGAAATAATACCATACTACCTATGTATAAGAACAAGAGTGATATTCAGAGTTGTTCTAAATATCGGGGAATAAAACTCATGTGTCACACTATGAAGCTTTGGGAAATAGTAATTGAACATAGATTGCGGCAAACTGCTAAAATATCGGAGAACTAGTTTGGATTTATGCCGGGGCAATCAACGACAGAAACTATTCATTTACTTTGTCAACTTATAGAGCGATTCTGATAGAGAAATAGAGATTTACATATGATATTTATTGATTTAGAGAAAGGCTATGATAAAATACTACGAGAGGTACTTCGAGAAGTACTTTGGTAGACATTGATGAATAAAAAAGTTTCCATCAATTATATTGACATAATTAAGGACATGTATTATGGAGTAGTGGCCAATATAAGAACATGTGGTGTTTTAATAACTGATTTTTCAATCACAATTGGATTGCATTAAGGATCTGATTTGATATAGTGATGAATGAGCTTACTAGAGCTATTCAGGATGAGATATTTTGGGGCATGCTATTTGCTAATGATATTGTGTTAATTGACGAGACAAGACTAAGGGTGAATGCCAAATTAGAGTTTTATATGCACACATTAAAATCTAGAGATTTTAGATTGAGTAGGTCTAAAAAAAGTATATAGAGTGTAAATTTAGTAAATGACGAAGCATAAACTATAATACTGTAAAACTAAATAGGTAAAAGATACAAATAAGCAGTCAGTTTAGATATTTGGGTTTTATAATTCAGAATGATGGAGAGATCGATAATGATGTTAATAATAACAAAAAAGCTGGTTGGTTGAAAATGGAGGATTGCAAAGACAGTTTTATGCGACCGTAACATTCCATTAAGACTGAAGGAAAATTTTTATAGGACTGCTATTAGGCCAGATTTATTAAATGAAACGAAATGTTGGGTTATAAAAAAAACGTTATTCACAGAAAATAAGTGTAGTAGAGAGCGCATGCTCTGCTGGATATGCGGCAATATTAGGAGAAATAAATTGAGAAATGAAAATATTCGTGCTAAATTAGGTGTAGCTCTCATCGATGAGAAGATACGAGAAAATCGCTTACGATGGTTTGGTCATGTGCAACGTAAACCTACAAATGCACCAGTTCGACGAGGAGAGTTTATCAATGTAGGACAAGTTAAAAGCACGAAGGGAAGACCGAAAAAAATATAAATGGAGGTGATACGAAAATATATGGATTCTAGAGGTTTAAATGAGAAGATATTACTTGATAGAAATGAATGAAGAAGGACTATCAAAGTGATCGATCCGGCGTGATTCTTGTTTGGTTCATGTAGCCTACCCAAAATACTTGGGATAAAAGGCTTAGTTGTTCTTATATAGTTTTGCCACTAACTCATGTAATTTTTCTGAGCTGGCGGCTTACATACAGTAATATCTCTCTCTCTCTCTCTCTCTCTCTCTCTCTCTCTCTCTCTCTCTCTATATATATATATATATATATATATATATATATATGAGCAAATGGGAAATTTACCGGCGATGAAGGAAGTTCCTTCACCATCACTTAGGTGGCCCAATAAAATTATTACATGTGGCACTACTCAAAGGGCGGTTAAGGAAATTCATTTATTTGTTATCTTGAATGATGTCACGTGTAATAATTTTATTGGGGCACCTAAGCGGCGGTGAAGGGTTCACCGCCGGTGTATTTCCCGTTTCCTCTCTCTCTATCTATTCTAGAGAGGAAAAAAAACAGATGTTTTCCCGTTTCCCGTTTCCTTCCCTAATAATTTCTTGATGTGAAAACATCTGTTTTTTTCCCAGTAGCGTTTCAGTTTTCTATTTGTTTTTAATCAATCTTATGCTAACTAATCCTTCCTTAATATCAAGCGCCTTAATTAAATTAATGACTGGGTTTTAAAAAGTGGCTCCCCCCAAACTTTAGGCAATCAGAGTGATCCAAATTCGTACTCGGACATTCACCCGAAATTATGAAATTATATGTTTTTTATTGACTTCGAAAAAAATAATTCAATGTCTCGTTTAGATAACTATAAATATTACAATATATCATGATATTATATGATATTCTATTCTTAAACTACAAAAAGTTATTAGCCACGAAAATATGAGATTTGAAATATCATAACTTTATAAGAAAATCTAATATAATTCTGCAGAGACAAGAAAATTTAATATTTTTTATTTTTCCGCTCCTTTTTTTATCCATCATCCTTTCTTTTTGTCCTATTTATCCTCTTATTCAATATCTTGAAGGATCTACTTCTAAAATTCAAATAGAAATTGTTCGCAAAAGAAAGGAATTAAAAAATAAAATAAGGGATGGTTAGGCCCAAGCCCCTACATCACCGGGCCCTATTTTTATTAAAAAGTTTGTTTTGATAGTAAAAGCTCAACTCCCAGCTATGGGCTTGAACATGAAGCCCAAATCCTATTAATTTAAGCCTGCAGCCGACCTTTAGGCTTTTAGTCGAATCATATTGTCTATAAAAGTTATTATTATTATTATTATTATTATTATATAATAAGCGGGAAATTCACAGTCCCTTCACCGCCGCTTAGATGACCCAATAAAATTATTACACGTGGCGCGGGTAGTTAAGTTAGTTTCTTTATTTGTTACTTTAGTAGCGCCACGTATAATAATTTTATTGGATCATCTAAGCGGCGTTGAAGGAACTTCCTTCGCTATTGGTGAATTTTCCGTTTTATCATATATATATATATATATATATATATATATATATATATATATATATATATATATATATATATATATATATATATATATATATAATTCTATTAATACTATATTTTTAAATATATTTAGATATGCATATTTAGGATAATATTATCTAATTATTAAATATAAATCTAAAACTTAGCTCGTTCAATCAGAAAAAAAAAAAAAAAAATTAGAAATTAAATTTTGGGGGTAGAGTATTAAAACTCTACTATGGGACTAACAAACAAACCAAACTTCGAAAACTATCTAATTTTGTTTTATTGTTTGTTTTTTTGGTGTTTGTACCCGACTTCCTCAACCTATCGGTATAGTCACATAGGAGAAGATTTACGATTTAAGAGGGGGGTGGATGTATATAGTATAGGACCCTCATTTTTGTCTAATTATATTATTTGTAAAATTGTAAATATTACAAAGTTCTAAAGATAGGTAAGCTTAGTAAAGAGGTGTGTGTAAATAACATCTTTCCCTAAAAGGGGCAATCCCACATTTTTTTTTTTTTTTTTTTGCCCCTCCTTCTTTCGGGAGTTTCCGAAGGAGCACACCACTTTTCCTAGTGAGCCCACTAGAGATAGTTAATTTTCAGCTCGGGCCTCCTGCGAAAAGTGGGCTCACTAAGAAAAATGGTGTGCTCCTTTAGAAACTCCCCCTTCTTTCAAGCTGGTTTCTCATAAGAAAAACAATCATGTCCCCTTAATAAGGTTTAGCCAACAATAGTGGACCAACTATGGACCCAAAGAGCTTGATAACAACATACAAATCCCATGAATCCATCAAAGATGACTCTACATAGATATGATTAGCAAGTGCAAAAACTAGCAACTTGAAGAGGGGTCTTTGGAGGCTTGGAGCTTGTCAACACAAAGAGAGGCATACCATCATCAAGCATTTGCTTTTACTTTGCCTTGCTATACTTAATCATGCATGATAATTTTTAATTAATGGACTGCCACCTTAAAGAGAGGAGGTGGGCTTAGCTGTTTTAGGCTTAGCATGCAGATTTGGTGTATTAATATGATCATCTAAGTTGGTTTCCTAAATTTTGGGAAAGTGGTGTGTTGAATTAAATTTGAATAATAATATGTAGGTGGGAGCACACAAATGAATAATGCATTCTTTAATTTTAAAAGGTTGGATGTTTGTGGAGCTATGTTGATAAGGGCTAGGTTGAGGTGTGTCATATTTATGTTAACGAGGCTAATAGGAGAGCGTCAACTCGGTAGGAAGTAAATTTAAAAAATACGAGCTTCTACTTTGTGGTAGAGATAACTCATCTCCGACTATGCTGGTTCTCTTCCATTGGTCCCGGTAACTACTAAAGTGTCAGTTGACATCAATCTCCTAAGATACAATAATCGCACTATAATTAAAAAGAAATAGCACTTCAATTGTCTAAACAAACTAAAATTAAAGTAATATTCTCTATTTTATCTGAATGAATGTAATGAGAATGCTAGGAAGAGCATTCTATTATAAGAAAGTGTGTATGGAAAGACTTATTTATAGGTTTTTAGACCAAGCAGTTATAACATTTCTGTTGGAATCACTAGTATGTTATAATGGTTCAATTGTAACCGTAATGATTCCAACGTTAAACATAAGCGATCGTTCTTTCTGGAACAACTAAATCTTAATGGCTAATAGTCGTGACAATTCACTTGCAATAGATAAATCATAATGGCTAACAGCTGCAACAGTCTGAAATCAAATTGTTCTGAAAATCAAGTCTCAAATCGCACTGAACTCACAAAACGATGCGTATGTGCAAAACGCCAAGTATGCGGAACCGATTAGATAGGAAAAAGGAAAAAAAAATAAATAAAGAACTTGTATAGTTTTTGCATATATATATTTTTTAATTTCAGTATGCGGAACCGATTGAAACTTGGGGCATGCGCACACTAGCCGAATGAATCCAATGAAAATAAGAGATATTTACAGATCTGTCCCTTACATCTTTATAAATTATAGTTTAGTCTTCCAAATCTTCATATTTAGAATTTAGTTCTCCAAATCCTTTAAGTTACTACAATTTAGTCTCTCAGTTTATATTTTGGTCAGATTTTTCCATTTTACCCATGATTTTCTTCACTTAATTGTCCTAACCCCTCTTTCCCCTCTCTTCTAATTTTTTATTGGGTTCCCTCTTTCTTCTTCTCTTGTCTCTCTATTCATTTATTGGGTTCTCCTTCTCTATATTGAGACCAAATGTATTATTCTCTACTAAATGTATTAAACATATAAATGAATTTATCCAATATAAAGAGGGAGAACTCAATAAATGAATTTATATTGAGACTTAAAGGTTTAATACATTTAGTGGAGAATAATACATTTGGTTTCAATTTAGAAAAGGAGAACCCAATAAATAAATAGAGAGAGAAGAGAAGAGCAAGGGAGAAAACGAATAAAAACTAAGAAGAGAGGGAGAAAGGGGAAGGGGAATTAAGTGAAGGAAATCAGGAGTAAAATGGAAAAATCGGTTCAAAATATAAACTGGGGATTAAATTATAATAATTTAAAGGATTTGGGGGACTAAATTCTAAATATAAAAATTTGGGGATTAAATTATAATTTATAAAGATATAAGGGATAAATATGTGAATACTCCTAAAAGTAAATGAGCAACTAGATTTATAAAACCTCAGTATGCATGTGTTCTCAATTACGCTTGTAGGGATAACAATTTTGGGTCCGTAAGCCTCACACTCTTTGAACCCAAATATACTACTCTTCATCCCAACAGTGAGATAGTAGCAGAAACTTCAAAATAGTATAAAAACAATATTGGTTTAAATCCTATATGGCATGCATTTCATTGCAAATTAAAAAAAAAAAAAATACTGTTGCGTAAAGCCTAAATTTATGCTTAATTAAAAAAAAAACTAATGTCTTTCATTTTAGGAAATTTATGATGCTTTTCCCTCCTAAATTTCCAATTTTATAGTTTTGCCCCCTCTTAAATTTTTCGTTTTCAATTATGAAAATAGTAACGGCTCAATGGTTAAGCGAAAAAAATATCTTTTTCTTTGGACTAAACAAAATATTTTTTATTTGAAACTACAAAAAAGAATCACAAAAATGTTTGAAGATGTTTTTTGAATTATAATATCATAAATTTGCATGAAAATTATACAATACAAATATAATATTGTAGTATTATAAATTTATATTAGTTACACAACATAACATGCTATTTTTTTTAGGTCAGGGGCTCTTTCCAACACCCTGACGGGGGCACTTCGCTCTCACACTCCCAACAAACTGTCCGAGTAGCTCAAATCCTCAATAGTAGTTCGTAGTTAGTATTTTTTTCAAACGTACACTTCATCAGTAATCAACTCCCTAGTTGGTTTTTTTTTTCCCCTCTAATTAATCAATCGTCATTTAATCTCTCTTTTAGTTTTTGCCATCAATAATATAAAACACAACGATTAGAAGGAAACTCTAACTCAAGTAGCCATTTAAAAAGAAAAATAAATCAAATATTTTTTCCTCTCCCATAATTTTCTTGCATCGCATTCTCAATACCAAATAATATCTGGGGACATACATGGATGAGAATGAAAGAGACCATATATAGTTCAAAATTTTAAATTAAAAATAAAATTTTCAATTTTCTAATTCAAATTTTAAATAGTACATATCAAAAATTGACTATTAAATCTGTTCATTCTAACTCTATCTCCTCTCAACCAATACATGCATTAATTACAACACCCCCTTAAAGCAACTTCTGCTGGGTGTTAAATTACACTTGAGAAAGGAAAGGGTCACGCGAATCCCAACATCCTATAAATGACTACTACTAACATCTTCTTAAATACGAAATCATTTAAACATTTGAAGTCATTTAATTTTTTAAACATAGTAGCAATAGAAATGGTAATGAAACGGTCGAGTTTAGGAAGGGCACGCAGATAGAGGAGCTTGGTGAGGGCGATTTTCGATGACCAAGCATTTAGAAACGTAGGGACGGCTTCTCATGGTACTACCCTCGGAATGATTGTCTCGGACACCTCGGGCCCTGCACAGTGAACGGCAGTTGCAGGGGTTGATACAACCATTGCCATCCAAGCTGAACGATGAGGAGTAGAGACAGTGGATACTCACCGCTTGTGCTCCTAGTGTAGCGACAAGACCTAGTTGTGTTCTTTTTATTTGTATTTTGTATTAGACTGTGATGTAACCCAATTTGCTTATGGATGTGTATTTGTACTCTTTGCATTTTTCTTTTTATGGTTCTGATTATATAGTTCTGTTATAATCGTTTTAATAGAGCATGGGGGGTCAGTAGCTCACCATTTCTTATATAAAAAAAAGTCACTTGACTTAATTATATATGTCCCATGAAGAAAATGAAATTAGTACCAACTTTGACACTGCAAATAGCAATTTTGTTTTAAAATAAAAATTGTCTAAACTTGCTTAGATGTCCTTCAATAAAAATGATTATCTAAATTAGGAAGAAAATTGAAAATTGCTTTTAAATGATGAGATTGGGTTAATATTCATCACTTCTTCAACTTTCTTCACATAATCTTTGTGCAGAAGAAAGATTAGAAGTAGAAAGTATTTATTACCGATAACTTAACATTTTTTTTTTCCATAAAAATAATTTTTTTTTATTTCTCCTTTATTTTTTTTTCTCACTTCTAAAAAAATAAAAAATAAACACCAAAAATATTGGAAGTGCAATATTTTAAAATTTTTATTTTAGAAAGTTACCTATAATTTTCTTCCTTTCTTACTTAGTTATTTCATATGCCTTGTATGATTTATGAACTCGCATTTATTCCTCGCTTGTCACCCGGCCAGCTTCATGCTTCGACGCAGTAAAGCGCACGTGCAGGGCGGAGCCGGTCGGCCCCGGCGGCAGCGGCAAGCATGAATAAGGTAAGGACAGGTAATTATGAGCGCAGCACTAAAGGAAGCGGGGCCCGGTCGGTCTCGTTTGGGCTCAAGCTCAGACTCACTCGATTCAGAGCGCGCGCGTATGGGCGCGTAGGGACGGTGCGATTACTCGCCCCCACGAAGTTCTCAAGACTCCTGAGCCTGCCTCTGCCTTCATTAAATGCCCACCCCCTCGATCACACCGTGACCAGCTATTAATAGACATGCGTGCTGCGCCACGGTCCGGTCACCGCTGGTGAGTAACCGCACTCGTCCGCACGAGTTTCGACACCAACAATTTATTAAGTATTTTGAAAAGAAATAAAAATATATTTTAGTGTCTTTTATTAAGGGTGGGTGTGTATGCATGTAAGTAGGCTAAAATAATATAAGTATTGTTTTAATCAATAGATTAAATAATATTCATATATCACTTTCGAATACACTTTTTTCTTCCAAAACTTAGCAAATAAACACAAGAAGTAATTTTTTTTTTTATTTCCATTTTAAAACTTACTTCTTAATTCTTCCATATTTTCAATTGCCAAACATACCCTATGTCAGTTACTAGTCTAACTATCTAGGTTGTTGACGGAGGGATGGCAATGGACAACTCCACGGACTAATTTTTGGTATTAAAAGATGAGCCATGGACACACCTATTACCATCGCTATCGTTGAGTAGGGTAGCAATTTGCAAAGTGAGGTAAGGTTTTTGGCTAATTATTTCTAAATCTAACTAACTAATTTAATTAAGAGAAAAAAAAACTAAAGAATAAAAATATAATTGTTATTTCGATTATTGTAATCTAGAGTTATATTTATCCAACGGTTATATATATATATATATATATATATATATATATATATATATATATATATATATATATATATATATATATATATATATATATATATATATATATATATATGAGAAAAATAGAAATGAGTTACAACTCACGCAAGTTATCTGAGCTGCAGTTCATTTCCACTATCTCCAATAATCTTTTTTTTTTAAATTTCTTTTGGATTATGATCTTGATCCCTAGGGTTCACTCATATTCAATTTCTTAGGTTTTAGTTTTGATTTGGTCCTCTATCAAGTTAACACAAAATTAATAATTTTTAATGAATAAAATATTTTGTATACATTTGATGAAAGGATAAATGAACTCCAAAATTTATGAAATTTAATCTGAAAGATTTCAAGGAGATAAAGATAGTAATTATTAAAAAAAAATTTTAAAAATCGTTGGATCTTTATAGTTTTGTCGCTAACTCACGTAACTTTTCCTGAGCTAGCAGCTCATCTACAATAATCTCATATATATATATATATATATATATATATATATATATATATATATATATATATATATATATATATATTTTTTTTTTTCCAATTCAATGTTATTATTACCATAAAATTCGTTTTTCATCAATGAAATCTTAATACTAAACAATTACTTAAAGATGAACTATATTAAAAAAATTCAAAATGGATTAAAAATAATAGATATATAAGATCTTCTTTAAAATAAAAAACCCACATGCAAGGCACATGGATATGATGGTTATGTTATACTCATGAGTTCACTTTTGAATAGTCCATTTCACATTCATTATTGTAAAAATAAAATAAGAAATAGAATCATGCATTAAGTGAGTATAATGTAATCATTCTAACTCTGATTTTTTTATACACTAAAGTGCGTGTTTAGAAATAGTGAAACTAAAGAGGAAAATTTAAACTAATTTCTAAAATTAAAAAGTTGAAAATATCATATTTACAATATTTATAGTGTTTGTTCATTAATTTTAGAAGAAGGAAAAAAAAAATTAAAACAAAATAAAATATTTGTTTTCTGGGAAAAAAAAAAGGAGAAAAAGGCACAAATAATAAATATTAATACTTTTCACCACAACACTATCTCTAGGGGTGAGTATCGATTGTTTTCAGTTTGGTTTTTGTCAATTTTGGCAAAACTGAATCGAAACGATTAATAATTGAAATCGAAACCGAACTAAACTAATTCGATTAGGTTAAAAACAGAATTTTGAATAGAACTTATTTAAAATTATAGTTTTGTTTGCTTTAGTTAGTATATCTCTTCTAGATATCCAATTGGTATTGAATTTATTATATATAATATGTATATGTATATATATGTATTTATATATGCGCATACATGTATGCTTATATGTATACATGTATATATATGTGCATAAATATATAATTTTCAATTAATTCAGTTGGGTTCGATTCGATTTCGGATTTCAAAGCTTGAAATTGAAAACTAACCGAATTATTTTAGTTTGGTTTAGTTTTACTTTTTTGGGCTGGTTTCAATCGATTTTTTTTGTTTTAACCGAATTTTGCTCATCCGTTTTTATTTCCTTCCAAAATTCATGTTAAGTATATTGAGCAGTGGAGATACTGAAGCAACTTTTACTTTTTTACCTAACAAACACACAGGGTAAAAAAAAAAGTTTCTAGATTCTTCCATACAAACAAACACATCATATATTCTTCAGACTTTATAATCCTTTGGAATTCTGCAGAAGTTAAGCAGTTCTTTTTTAATTAAATTCTCATATCTATATTATTTTTAATATTATTCAAACTGAGTTCCTACTTAAAGTGCACGTCAACAACTCTTGCAAATTGGAGAGGCACGATAACATTAGCAAGTCTTAAATTAAAAATAGGAAGAAATTAATGTCTAAAGTGGTCAAGGGACAAAATCCATAGTGTCCTAGATGACTGCCTAAATATGAGGGAATAAGACCTGAACCTGATGATATGGGTTCGGATTTGACACGAGTCGGGTCCCAATTTTGACCAAACTCGCTAACCCGGAGATCTCCCATCATCAGGTCGCTTTCCCTCTATTTGACGCCCCCACATATAGCTTATCATTCCAACACGTCCCTTTCCTTAACACAAAGGCGTGACAGAATCTCAAAATTTAAAGTGAGGTTAACATCATTAACCCACTCCCAAGCAAGGTATCAAACTTGATGGGAATTCTATTCACGCCCACCACTTTGTTTACTGTAAGGGAAAGTTCATTTAGGCACTTGACACCCACGTTACTCTTTAACCTTTTATTTTGAATAATCTCATATTTATTTAATTAATATAGGAGTTTTTACATATTTATTTCTTACATATTTAAAAATTAAAATTTAGTCCTCCAAATCTTCATATTTATAATTTAGTTCCCAAATTCTTTAAGTTGCCTTACTTTAGTCTCTTAGTCATATTTTTAGCTCGAATTTTCCATTAAACGCCTGAGTTACTTTATTTTAGTCCTACCTTTTCTCTTCCTCATCTCTTCATCTTCTTATTGAGTTCCCTCTCCATTCTTCTCTTCTCTCTCTTCCCTTCCAGTTAATATCTAAAATGAAGTAACTCAGGGGAACCTAATAAGAAGAGGGAAGAGAGAGAGAGGAGAAGAATGAAGAGGGGAACCTAATAAAAAGAGGAAGAGAGGATGAAGTGGGAATGAAGAACTAAAATGAAGTAATTCGGAGGTACAAGGAAAATTCGGATAAAAAATATGAATAGGAGACTAAAGTGAAGTAATTTAAAGGATTTGAGGGACTAAATTATAAATATGAAGATTTGGAAGACTAAATTATAATTTTTAAAGATTTAAGGGATAAATATGTAAAAACCCTTTAATTAATATGTCCACTCTTTTTTTCCCATATCTAACCCCCTCTCTCACTCTCACTCTCATTTTCCATATCTAACCCCCTCTCTCACTCTCACTCTCATTTTCCATTCCTTTTCATCGTGATCAGATCTTATTATCAAATCCAAATAAAACTTGATCGGATACTGGTATTTAATTAGTTTAAGTATTAATATTCGACTAGTAGATTATGAAAGGACAATTTAGTCCAAAAAAGTAATAACAAACTTATAATTTTTTAAACTTTCAAAGGTGTGCATAACAAAATGGTGTGTATGAATTGAATTTCCCGCTTGCTATGCCCACCTTCCAAAGTTGTCAAAAATTATAAGTTTGTTATTACTGTTTGTGGTCATGTTTTTTTGTCATGTTCGGGGATTAATTTCCAACCGATGCTAAATCTATTCAGAGACTAATTTTTTACCAGTGTGACAATCGCTCGCAAAACTAATTCCCAACTGAGAAATGTGGTCATCTTGAGCAAAGTGGTGTGCTTGAAAATAATTTCCCCAAACTCAATAGTAACACAGGGCTCACTCTTGACGGTGTCAGCTACAATTTATTAAAGGTTCTAAGTTTAACTCCTAATAAATCTCAATTAGATAAATACCGTAAAAAAATAAATATGTAAGTTTGATTAGAAGGGGAAAAAAAAATACAAGGCACTTTCGTATATTAGTCCAGTAATTAGTTTTCTTGTATAAAGAACTTATAGATTAGATATTTTCTCGGAATATAAATTCAAACGTAGATATTTAGATATTTTAACTCAGAACTTATATATTAGATGTTTTATACGTTAGTTAATGTAAAACCAGATCTTATAGTTTTTTATTTGGACTTTAGAAATTCAAACAATTAAGATATTTTGGTAAGTCCATGTAATCGAACCAGCATTATTCTTTTTAGTTTTTGTAACCTACTCTAAGCACTTGAGATAAAAAACTTAGCTGCTGTTGTAAGATATTCAGGTAAGATTAAAACTTTTAAAGCTCATTTTTTCCTTTTAAATATATTTTATATATTTTAAATTAAAAATATTCAAAAATATTTGGATAAGGTTCCATAGATTTTGTCCTTATTTAATTAAAAAATCCTAGCTTGATTAATTAACGAGGTTAAATCCTGATCAATATTACTTTTTAGTAACGCATCAAAAATTGATATTTGTCACAAATTTGCCATTATAAATTTATGATGTTTTTTTCCTCAATTCTTGATAGCTATGGCATATATCTCTAAAGAATACAAAATAATTCCAAATCAAAACTCTAATAATTAATAATACTAAAGAAATGAAGGAATTCTAAAATTAAAGTAAGAGTACTAAAAAATTACTTTTCTTCTTCGATTGCACCAAGATCCAAATGATTCGAAGAAAAAAATTAACTTTTTGTTATGAATTTTGACATGAAGTTAGGCTTTAGTTAGAAAGAAATAAAAGAATTTTGAGATGGAGTTTGCAAGGCAAAACGCGTCAAACTATGAGAGTGGAAGGGAGAGATGAGAGAGAGAGAAATAAAAACGAAAAAAAAGTAAAAAGGAAATTCTAAATTTATTTATCAATTTTTTTTATGTGCCTCCCTTTCTCTAAGTATATACTCCATATAGTTAAAAAATAAAAGGTTTTTTTCTAAGTATGACTTATTATATTTCTATTTTTTTTTATTATTTTTCATTATTTTTTTCTCTCTTCTCTCTTTCACTAATTCCGTTCAACTTTGTCGTTGCCTCCTCCCAGTGGCACAACCACCCCATCCCTTCTAAAACATCATCTAAAGATTGCTTTACTTGTTAGTGTTGAGAATTATTAAGGTTTTAATTTGAAATTGGGGTTACGTATAGAGCATGATAAAATAAAGTGGAAAATGCAAACATGTAATATAATTGAAAAAGATAAATATAATTTTGCTAAAAAATTATAATGACAAACTTATAATATGCAAACATGTAATATAATTGAAGAAGATAAAGATAATTTCACAAAAAAATTATAATGATAAAATTGAACTTTTGGATGATGGTGATTAGAAAATTAGTAGATGCATTTTGAATTTCTTAAAGTAAAAACTAAAAAGAAGGATAATTTAGGAATAATGTGAGCTATACTAAGAAAACCACTCTATTTTAAATTAGTTAAAGTAGAGAAAGCTCCTGATGTACAAAAATTTTTCAAAAAGCCCCTATGAAATTTTTTATTTTATGTAAATTTCAAAGAATTTCAAATTTTATAGAAATTTCCAAATAGCCATTTTAAAAAATAGTAATTACGTAAGTGAAGTGCAATCTACTGACGTAATTGCAGAAATTGTATCTTGCTTGTACCATCTGACACAAGGTTGCCTCATGTATGGTAATGCAAATGATAAGGCGAACAATCCCTACTTTTTAATAATTTCATATATAATATTTTCAAATAGATATTTAGAATGATAAGATATTGTTATTTGCTGTATTTTTAAATTGATTACTAATTTTACCGCTGTTGCTATTTTGAATTTTCTATGAAATCTTAAAACTTCGTCGTCTATGGGAGTTTCTGAAAAAAAAACATGATTTTTTATTGGGGTTTTTCGTAAAATAGCTTTTTTATTTTATGGGAATATACTTGTAGGAGGGGATGATTAAGAATTTGAAGGGGTACATTTACAATTATCCAAAAAAAAAAAAAAAACGATATTCCAAAACGTCAATTAATTAATGTTCAGGCAAACAATCCCCAGAAAAGAATCACCGACACGTGTCCCTCCTCCCACTGTAAAACCCAACTCACTTTACCGGCCGTACAAACCCCCTTCCGGTAAAACCTCCGCCCCGTCACTCCCACTCTCTTCTACTCTCAATATATACATAAAGTATAACTCTCCTCTCTGTCTCGATTTTATTGGATCCATTCCCTATCCTTATCGGATCCCACTCTCCAGATCTTATCGGATCCTGCCGCCACAATGCTCACCTGCATCGCCTGCACCAAGCAACTCTCCTCCGGCGGCGCCGCCTCCGCCCCCTCCCTCCCGGACCCTGACGACGACCTCGACGCCTCCGCCGCCACCCCCAACACCCGCCAGGCCCTCAAAGCCCTCACCTCCCAAGTACAGCAAAAATCCAAATTTTCTCCGTCTCCATTCTCAACAATTTACAGTCTAACCCTCAGAACTTTTTTTTTTCTCTCCAAATTTGCAGATCAAGGACATGGCGTTAAAGGCGTCGGGAGCGTACCGCCACTGCAGCAAGCCCTGCAGCGGATCGTCGTCGAAGCACGGGCACCACCCACAGTTCGCGGACTCGGATTCGGCCGTGTCGGGTTCGGATCGGTTCCAGTACTCGTACAAGCGTGCCGGTGAGAGCCTCAGCTCAACGCCGAGGTTCGTGATGCAGGGGTTCTCGAGCGGTGGCGTTACCCCGAACTCCGCCAGCGGGCGGATCGAGGAGGAGGCGAGGACGGCGATGGAGGAGGAAGAGGACGGCGGCGGCGAGGGCAAGGAGTGGGTCGCGCAAGTAGAGCCTGGAGTTCTCATCACCTTCCTCTCGGTTCCCGACGGCGGGAACGATCTCAAACGGATCCGATTCAGGTATCCATTTTGCTTTCGTTTGCTTGGCCTTAGGTTCACCGGCGGTGATGGGACCGCTGCCCCTTCAGTTTCTAATTTGTAATTTCTGGTCGGTTGGACAAAAAACTGAAAAAGACGAAAATGGAAACTGTTTGTTTCGTTTCGAGGAAACTATTAAATCGCCGGTAAGCTCACCGCCAGTAAAGATAGTTAGAAAATAGCAAGTTGGGAGGGTGATTAGTGTGAAAATGGTCCGCAAGTTGGTTTTTTTTTTTTAATTGATTCGAAGCTTGAATTGGAAGTTAATGCCTGCACCTGCAACTTGGTTTAATTTAGGCACGGATCTCAATGAGATCCGAGTTCGCAACTCGAAAGGTGTCTCGTCTCATTTTTTCTTCGCTTTTGTGGGCGAAAAAGTGGGGATTTCTGGATTAAATTTTGAAATTTTTTGCCGGGATGATGCACTCGCAAATCTGGACTACGGGGGCTGAGTGCCCATTGCACTTTGTTGATTGATTGATGCGGTTTTTTTTTTTTTTTTTTTTTTTTTTTTTTTTTTAGGTTTGGGGTTGGTTTTTTTTTTTTTTTGTTGGGGGGGGGGGACCAATTGGGAGCTGGTGATGAACGAATGGGTTGATTCGGAGTTGAATTGATCTGTGGGTGAGATCTTACTCGATCGTTGTAACCTCTTTGGTATGCACATTTTGCTTGGTTGAGTGAAATTTTGTCAACTACGAAATAATTTGAGCCATTTGTTTTGTTACACTTGGGTGGGTTAGAAATTTTTTCAAAGCAGAAAGGGTTGGTTCAAAGGCATTTAGACATGGAGGAATTTTGTACGTACGTTTATGTGTTGGCAAATGCAAGAAGTGTGTTTATTGCGCTTCTATATTTTTATTTGGCGCTTGCATTGCGTAAGTGCCAAATTGATTGATTAGCCTATGTGTTCTGTAAGTGTCATGGAAAAGTTTGGAAGTGCAAGTTCTTAGCATATCATGCTGGATGAATACTAGTTTATGTATGAAAGTTTCCTGAAACCGGCTATCATGTGGCCTTAGCAGGTCAGAAACGCAGAAATAGGTTTACTTAAATTTCAAATGAGCCCGTAATGTTAATTTTATCATGCAAAATGCTTATTTAAGTTTCCCCAACAAAACAAAGCCAGAGGAAATTCTTTCCCACTCGGCAACATTCATCCATCAAAACAACATTATGGCAGACTTTTCAAGTATCTAAAAGTTCTACCAGCAACTCCTAACTAGAGAAGTCCCAAATTTCACTAGGTAATATCCCCCCTGGTTATTTTTTATGTTTTTCTGTAATTATAGGTAACATGGCACTTGTATGATGTACAAATATTATTATAAATCTGGTCAGTGTTTTAGAACATAGTTTCTGCCTTCTGCAATTGACATACATGTTTGCATGTCCAGACAAAAGTTTGTGGTCTTCAGTCATTCAAGTAAGGTACAAAGAATACTAGGTACCTAACATGTTTAATGCTTGATGTACTTTGGTTTAAGGGTTTTTAAGATATAAGTCCCTAACAAATTTCAAATTTGAATATTAGTCCCTAGTAGATTGTTATTTGGGTATTAGTCCTCAATATTATTGTGATTATTGGTTAACAAGTCTATTTGAAACATTGATAATCTTGCCTAATGACAACTAAAAATTTAAAACATTAAGATTATGGGGCCAAACTAATTTGCCCTACGGTAGATTAATTTTGGAGTCTTCAAGGCTCATTTGGAATCTCCTATATATTTTACATATTTTGTTGTTGGATAGAGATGTTATGATATCTTCATTCTTACCGAAATATTTTTTTCAGTTGTAATTAAAAAAATGAAACTCATATCGATCGTTAATCAAAGTTTTTAATTATTTTAATATTTCGGCAATTAGTATAGTCGAAAAGTAAAGGGAAAGGAGCAAAAGAAACCGAGGGACGGAATAATAATAAATAATAAGTGACTTAATTTGATTAGTTAAGTTATGGATAATTAAGTAAACTTACTATCATGGTTAATTCTTAATCACTATTAGTAGATATTTTAGGTGAAATGCTTAACAAATGGATTATTGTAAGGTGAGTGTCACATTGTTGAGTACTAGGGATGAATACGACTGTCGACTCTGGTGATTTCGCCCGACTCCGACGAAAATCGGTCGGAAAAATTTTCTAGCGGTGGTCGGAGCCTTATACTCTCGGATTCGATCGAAGAACTTCAATTTCCGATCGATCGACCAACTGAACGTTTAAAAACAAACTCCACTGCCGACTCTGATGACTTCGTCCGACTCCGATTGAAATCGGTCGGAGTTCGGTCAGAAAAATTTTCCGGTGGCTGTCGGAGACTTCTATCTTCGGATGCAATCGGAAAACTACGATTTCCGACCGATTGACAGACTGAACATCCATATTGAGTACTAATGTCCAACTAATAATTTGTTAGGAACTAGTATCCAAGTATGATATTTGTAAGGACCTATACCATAAAAATTCTTGTTTTAAAGTTTCTTTCTGTCTTTGTAACCATACTGGGAAGCACAGTAATTGTTGTTCTGGTGAGTTACTAAATATCAAATATTAGTCCGTTTGCTGGGATTCCCTCTTATGAGATCACAAGTTCTGATGCTAGTGGTACAATATTGTAGAAAATAATGAGTTAAAGCCTCACCCATGTATTGGCAATGACTTGAAAAAGTGACAAGTCTCTCTCAACTCTTAATGCAAGTGCTGGTGAAGTGCCTAATTTACTGCAGCGACCTGATACTTCCGTTAATAAAACATATTGTTAAAGGTTGTTTGGTTCCAACTTTATCCTCCTAGTTCTTATTAAGTAAGATGTGATAAGGTAATGTGAAGGAACCACTATATTAATTTACAGACTTTTTTAATGTCATCTTCTTGAATATTTTCTGTTTATTTCCTTTTCATTTTTACTAGTTCTCCTAAGTAGATGCTTGATTTGAATAGCGTCTTTAGAGGCATCTTCCCTGTTAAAACAATTTTGCTTCTATTTTTGGATGAAAACACACTCCTCCAATTCATGGAATCAATAATGCTTATATATAGGGTGCAAAAGGTTAAGGACTGTTAGGCAGAATAGATTACATGCAAGTGAAAGTTGCAAATTTCTTACTTTAGGCTGCACCTCTTGTTGTGCTTTTTGTTTAGGGTGAATAATTAAGAAACCTTCTACGCTTCCATCTAAAATCCCAGACAATTTTCTGTTTAACGACACTTAATTTTTGCGGGAGAGCTGCGGTTACAGGACTTGATGTCGCAATTAATGGAATGGGACCTGTAAACTTTGAGTTTCTTCTGCCAGCAAACGAATAGATTGTGGGACTTCAGCAGACTTTGAACAGCTAAGGAGCCCCTTATGTCATGTCTAGGGGTGACAAAAGAGTAGGGGATGGGTAGGATAGAAGTATTACTCTTATTCTTACCCTATATGTTAAAAACTTAAAACCTTTACCCCTGTCCTATATGTTAACTTATGAATTATAATTAGTTTACTTTATAGGGTAATAGGTAAAAACATGTTAAGTACTTCAAAATTAAAAAGGGAGAAAAGGGTAAAATGGAAAACAAAGAGAAGGAAAGAAAAGAAAGCATATGCAAATGATTCCTTCCCTGTATTAATATGTTTCTGAAGTTAGATGGGGATCATTGTCACATTATAAAGTCGATCCAATACTTTGAATTGTGGACTTCTTATTTATTCATTCCTAATTAAGTCTGTTGATTTTTGACATCCTGATACTATATATGCCTGTAGAATAAACACTGTAAAGGATTTTGATGTAAAAATGATAAAAACATATGAAAAAGGTGTGGACGCCATGTAGGCCATCCTCCAAAATTTCTTTCTTTTCTAATGTTGATTATCTAATTCTAATCCGAACTCTAACTTTATCATGGTATGAGGGTAATGCAGGTTCAAATTCCACTAGATGCATATTTAGTTATGAGTTTTTTTTTTTTTTTTTTAAATGTCAATTCTTCTCCATTTTTTTAAAATGAATTTCTATAGCACTGATCAACTGTGTGTTGGACATAAAAGATTTACTTGTGATGTTAGTTTCATGCTTGGCTCACTTGGTAGTGATGAATATGTTCAATGAATGGTGAAGCATATATAAGTTGAAGGAAGTAGGATGTTTTCAAGATTGAAAGCTACTTGGTTCTTCACCTGAATGGTGAAATCAATTTAGTTGACACCTGGAACCATCAAAGTTTCTGGAGAAGTTTTAGACGCTTATTTTCTGTATGTATTCAATTTTGACCTTATTAACAGCCGCGAGATGTTTAACAAGTGGCAAGCCCAGAGGTGGTGGGCAGAGAATTACGACAAGGTCATGGAGCTTTACAATGTACAGAGATTCAATCGCCAGGCCTTCCCCCTCCCAACTCCTCCCAGATCAGAAGACGAGGTACAGCAGTCGTGCTATACTACAGACTTTATCTCAAGTTGCTAGTATGAGGTCACTCTTCAAATTCTAAGTCTCTTTTATCTCCTATCAGAGTTCAAGGATTGAGTCAGCAGAGGACAGCCCAGTGACACCTCCATTGAGCAAAGAACGCCTTCCCCGCAACTTTCAACGTCCAGTGACAGGCAAGGGTATGGGATATTCATCCTCCGAATCGTTGGATCACCACCCACCCACCAGACGCAACTATCACCATAGTGGTCACAATGGAAGACAGTTCCATGACTCAGGATGTCTGGCATCAACACCGAAGCTGTCAAGCATTAGTGGGGCAAAGACAGAGACATCATCAGTTGATGCAGCATCAATGCGGACGAGCTCAGAAGCGGACAGGTCTGGGGAGCTGTCGGTTTCAGCAGTGAGCAATGCAAGTGACCAGGAGACCGAATGGGTGGAGCAGGATGAGCCTGGCGTCTATATTACTATCCGGGCGTTGCCTGGTGGTGTCAGGGAACTCCGCCGCGTCCGCTTCAGGTCAGTCCCTCTCCCTCTCCGACCTCCTCCATCCCTAGCTTTATTGAATTACTGACTTCGAGGCTTCTAGTTAAATTTTTCAACATTGAAGTGGAACCTCCAGCCTGCATCCAGTAGAAATGAAGGAGGGCTCAATGTGTCTGGCTTTAGTGTGGCCTTCGTCCCACAACTCTAGTTAGCTTGTAGTTTTTCACGTACAAACTTGATGCATACTTTACCCTACCATGCTCGTCTCTTTCCATTCCCTGGACACATGAGTGTTAAGTGTTTTTACAGGTTTCATCACATGTACTTCGTGCATTACAAATACATGTTGAATGCTGTCATAATCCCCATTGTCCAGAAGTATTTCAGGACGCCAAGCCTCGAAATTTTTCGCATATAGGTGGCTCAAGCCAGTCTTAATGTGTGGTGACTCAAACCAATCTCGACTCTAATAATAGGAACTGATTGTGTCGTCACTTTTTTTTTTTTTTTTTTAATTTTTTGGTTCAACACAATTTAATTAAAGTTATGGGTTTGTGCAGTCGAGAGAGGTTTGGGGAGATGCATGCTAGGTTGTGGTGGGAAGAGAACCGAGCAAGGATACACGAACAATACCTCTGAAAAAGTAAAAGTACAAAGGAAAAATGAAGATCAAAGACTCGAGACAACACGTCTCTTCACCCACAGCTTGCTCCCAAGCCAAACGACAGCTTCTTCATGATGCTGCTCTGAGTATATATTCATACATTTCCTGCGCAACTAACTAGGGTTTCTGATAAGTATGAGCTTTGTTGTCGATTTCAGGCTTTCACGTATTTTCCTCTTAATTTAAAATTTGTTGTTGTTTTGTTGTTGTCTGGTTGTTAACATGCATGAGGTGCTGGTACGGAACTTCTAGGTTAGGGACCCTTGGGGTTCTATAGAGAGGACTGTTGATGTAGATGTAGAGGTTTGTAGCGCTATGAAGTACAAAAAAAAAAAAAAAAAGTTTATATCCATAAAAGACTGAATCTCACCTTTTTCTTTAAAAAAAAAAATCTTTGTAATTTATCATCATTTATATATTTATTTTCAAACTTGAAATTTTATGTGGGAGGAAGAATTTACAGTCTGATGCATTTGCACATAACAGCCACAACCTAAATAATTGAGAAAAGTTTTTTTCAACGGGATCAAGTCTCTCCTCTACAAAATCTATCACCAGTCAATATTGAGAAAGCCTATGTGAATTGGGTGAATTGGGAGTTGTTTCGGGGAGCGTTGAATTCGGAGTTGTTTCGGGAGGTGAATTTGGAGTTGTTTCGGGGAGCGTTGAATTGGGAGTTGTTTCGGGAAGCAACGCTCGCTGAGTTTGGATTTCACTCCAAGTTTGTGATCAGTTGGAACTGTGGGTTGCATAAAATTTCTACGCTTTTAATGTTCTTTTTTGAAATAAAACGGCAGGTGGAATCCCTCCGTGTTCTATTAGCAAGTGCATAATAGAATCATACAAAGAGTAACAGAGTTCGATCACTCATATGAGTGATTCTCATAATATATTAGTTGCAAAAACAAAAAAACAAAAAAGAAAAGAAAAGATACATGTGATTCTCATAATATGTTAGTTGCAAAAACAAAAAAACAAAAAAGAAAAGAAAAGATACATAGAAGCAACAATAGATCCAGTCAATAGTTCTTCTCGTGATGCTGCAGAGTGGATTCTTTCTCCATGTTGTAGGTTAAAGTGGCCAGGAGAATCCAGGTAATTTGCAGAGAAACCTCCTGAGATATGTATTTGCTTCTCATCGGAAAGTATATCTGTTCAAAGAAAAAAATCATGCATGACTAGACCGGAAGGTATTCCCCCTGAGATATGCTTTTAATGTTCTCGTTAACGGAACTTTGATGGAATAAATGGTTTGTATCCTGTAAAGGCTCGAAACATTAAGGGGGACCCCCCCCGCCCCCAACTCATTTATCGTCCTGTACGTCTTAAACGAGCAACTAATATAAAATCAACAGCACAAGACGAGAAATATATTTTCTTATACTTCTTGAGCTTTTGTAAATTATTTTTCTCAAGCCCTGTTCAAATGGGTAGTTAAAATAAGCTTCCAGTACAAGCTTAATCAATATGAAAATAAATTAACTTAGTGTTGTTCAAAGTCACAATATCAAGTATCATGTGGTCCAAGTTTGAACATGTTGCATTTGTGTTTATTTCTAGTTTTATACATAGATTTTTTGTACGCTAAATTGTTGAACAAGCTCTTCTCGAGCCAAACCTTAGCCGAGCTTTTCCAGAGAGCAAAGGGTGTTGCTTGAGCCAAGCTGGACCGTCTCTGAGCTATGAACATTTACAAGCTTCATACAGTCCCATACCTAACTTTCCTCTTGAAAAGGTATTGGCGCTGCTGGACTAATCTAGGTCATAAAATTAATAGTTTTTTTTTTTTAAATATTTTTTTTTTCTTTTAAATTTTTACTCAAACTAAACAATAAAAAATATTTTACTTCTTGTTTTCTTTTCTTTTCCTTCGGTTTCCCTCAAACCAAACGAAGCCTCAGAGTCTTGTAATCTATATCCAACGCCATTTTATTGCATAATCACTGTTACCAAGATTTTGTCCTGGGACACTCAAACATGGCATGACACTTTGGGCACCGGCTCTCCATGACTCAGGATGGCGTGAAACTTTGGACCTCAGTCAAGACTTGGTGATAGCTCTTGTGGAGAAGAAATTGGGTGTTGTTATATTGGATAGAAGCGAGAAATTTTTCAGTCCCAGTGTCATCCAAATTTCTGTCATATTGCGTTACTGTCCTGATATTTGAATAAATAGTGCTAAAAGAGTGTGACTGATGTTCTCCGCAAAAAATTTGCTTTCTTTCATTAATTACAATACAAAAGAACTATAGAAAAACAAAAATGAAGATTTATATATTATCACTCTCTTTATAAAAAGTGGGTTCTAGTGTCGCGATGAGATCTAACTAGTAAAATATGTTGACAATCTAACGTGAAAAACTCTTCTTTGAAGAAGATGATAGCTGGCCCTTGCTTCTCTCTCTGCTGATTCAATGAATTTAAAACTCTCGCACGTAACTTGAACTCCAAAAGTTTTTTTAGGGATATGAATAGAAGTTGTTTGTATTTATCAAGTATTCTAATCAAATATTTGATTTTAACTAAAATTTTTTAATTTTGGATTATAATTTGACTCAATTCGGGTATTAGATAATCTCAAATCTCAATCACAATCAATTAAGTATTCTGAGAATTTGTCCATGCAGAGTTAAAATTTCTGGATGCAAAGTTAACGACTTAACTTTGCGTTTTACCTTTTCATGCGATGTTAATATTCTGGCCGATGCAAAGCTAATCAATAGCTTCGCGTTGACTGGCCGCTGAGCTATTTCTTTTCTTCTTTTGAAATTTTCTCCTCCAACAGCTGAGGAATTTAGGTGCGTGGTTGGCTTTTCTTACTTGGACTAAGATTTTTGTAAGAAAGCGCTATTGGTTTTAGACTCGTACTCGAAAGCTAGTGTTATTTGATTTGGACTTGGACTCGGATTTTATAATAGTGTTATTGGTTAGACTTGGACTTTGATTTGGATTAGAATTAACGAATTCTAGTCCAAGTACAATCTATACATGTTGTCTAGTACATGCCCAAAATTAGTCCATAAATGGAACTACTTTTTCTTAGTTTGGACTCCCTCTTGGACCATCGCTCTCAACTAATTAATTACTGTTATTGTGATAATATAACTAACTACTAAATGATAATAAATATTAATAGTATTAATGTAATAAAAATATATAGTTGAAAATTATTTATCATTTATTAACTGTTCTAATTAGTTAACAATTGTAATTATTTAATATTATAGGATAATGTTGTTTAGCATTGCGAATTATATTATTTTTAGTAATTACAATAATTAACAACAAAATGAACTAGTAATATAATATAATATTACCGCACGTTGAAAAGTAAAAAAAAAAAAAAAAAAAAAAAATGAAAGTTCCACGCCATCAGAAGTCTAACAGATCTCAGGTTGCAGTCCAAAGTCTCAGGAAAGTCCAAGCAGGACGAAAGTCCTCAGCCAAGCTAAAAAGTCCAAAACAAATAACACTCCAAGTCAGTGCGCTTGTAAGTGCATGTAGTTGCATCCACGTACTCTAGTTCTAGAACTTGCTATGTTCTGGTTGGACAAAGGACACTGGATGCTGGACTAACTTGTCGCATGTCCATGCAACAATTGGATTAAAGTTTAGATTATCATGATTTCTATGACATGTTGTGCACATTTTAAATTTGATTTAAATTTTGATGAGCTGTACAACCTGGTGTCTGAATACATGTGCTTGTGCATGCACAAAAAAAAAAAAACGCACCTTATCCCATTTTATAAACTAGCTGCATACTCGTGGATTAGATGGGAGAGATTGGATTAAGTATGATTACGTTAAATAGTTAAATGGTTGGTAAAATAGTAAAACATATAAAAAATATTTTGTTTTTATATTTTCAACTAAAGTTGAAAATAATATTATTTTCACATTATTATTTAAGCATATAAATATGTGTATATCTATTGATTTCATTCATTTCAAATCCAAAAACCATTCAAGAAAGAGAAGAGTGAAGAAAAGATAGAGAGGAAGAGAGGAGAGAAGAAGGTTGGTGTCCTCTGCAGAATACTCTCTTCAGGCGGTATCCATCAGTGTTAGTCTGATGCTTCTATTATAGACTACAGTTTTCTAACAAGTTTGGAAGTTTCTTTTGTGTTAGAAGTTATAATATTGTATCACTTTTTTTTTCTATATATTCTCGAGCTCTCTGAATAAGACTTGAAATGTTATACTATTTATCTGGATTTTGGTTTTTTCCGTAAGGATTTTCCAGATATGTGACTTAGTGATTTATTTATAACTAATTTATTGTTTATATACAAATCGGAATATTATCATTTTACCCCAGCATCTGCAAGTGCCAGAGTTGGAGCATACACAATTGACATTTGGCAGTTTTGAAACTGGTTTTGACTCAACTAAGGACTCGAGGCAATATTTGAAAATGCAGAACAATCGATACAAGCCTTCTCTTAGGTTCTTTTGTATCCTAACCCTTATATGTATAATACTTCAAATATTTCAGTTGGCAATTAGATGTACTTTTTTTTTTTTTGATATTAAACGTCAGGCTAGAAAGTTCCTCTGCATTCCATTAAAAAGATAATAATAAAATAAAGTCTTAGTTGCAGTCCATATTTTTTTTTTTTAATCTTTCAAGATAAAGGTTTTAGTGATTTCTTGCGAGTGCGCAATACTTTGCAACATAAATTTATGTTGGTATTCATCCCATTTGATGCAAAAGTTTTGCTGTTTTAATTATATATACTAAATTCCGTATCTTGAAGCATTACATGGTGATCTTCGTGATAAAATAAACGGCATGGCTCAATCTGTTTGGATGAGGGGCTTGGATTTCAATTTGGGTGCAGAAAATTTTCCAGTCGTCTTTGCATGTGATGCCTAATTTTTTTAACTTAGTCTGCATCATTTGAGTCAACTATAGATTAAAGAGTAATATATATTTATTTAGAATAATCTTCCGTTTCTGAGAACAGTGTTAGAAGATAATTCTCGTGCCCAAGGATATGTTTCACCTTCGGATATACTTTTCTTGCTTTTAAATGTGAATATTTATTTGGTTGATTAATCTTTCACCCTTTAATATTAGAACATAACATTAATTCTCCCTTCCCATGGTGACTTGGTGCACAACAAATCCTAGGCTATATGCATGGAAAGCCTGCACATGGTGACTGGGAGCCCAGTACTCTTCCATTTGAATTTAAGCTGTAACCTATACTTAAAATAGCAATAACAATTACGTAACATTTGGTCTCTGTTATGTTATATCGCATGTAACGTAAAGCGTAACATATATTACTCAATTTCCTATTTATTTAATAAAAACAAATACAAAACTATGTAAAATAATCTATAGAAATTGAAAAATAAATTTAAAAATTCTAAACAAGAATATAAAAATACCTAATAATGCATAATTTAATTCTAAATTCCTATCAAATTTCACAATAATTTTCACATTTATCTTTATAAATTATATATATAGTTTTCTATTCCAGCTATTTTACCAGTCCATTTTCTTGAATATACTGAATCCTTTCCTTTTCATTATTCCATGCTTCGCTATAGTATCACATAGCACGTGCATTCAGAGTGGATATAGGTCTTTATATATTGTTCCAATGCAGAATTGGATGTAGCTAGATACTCTAGTTAGATATAAGATGTATCACTACAAATTGATTATTAAAGTGAAAATATTACAATATGCAAGATCGCGTTGGCTACTGGTTTTTAATCAAGATATTACATCCTGCAGGTAGCTAGATATTAGTTAAATTATATCAAGGTTTTAAATATTTGCTAATACTGATTTATGATATATGTTGTATGGGATTTTGAGGTATCTGATATGCATGATATTTTATATATTGCTCTAAATATTACCGGCGATTTAGATATGGCTCGATATTTCTCATTTTAATATCATAAGTGATCAGCAGATACCAATATCATATATTCCTGTTTGCCACTTAAAATTAGGGAGTAGCTCTATTTATTTGCTTATATATCCGAGTTGCAATTGAGCCTGCAACAACAACAACAACTAAGCCTTTTATCCCAAGTATTTGGGGTAGGCTACATGAACTCAAAAAAAGAATCACGCCGAATCGATCACTTTGATATTCCTTCTCCATTCATTTTTATCAAGTAATATCTCCTTATTTAAACCTCTAGACTCTATATTTTTGCATATCACCTCCATCCACATTTTTTTCGGTCTTTCTTTCGTTCTTTTAACTTGTCCTACATTGATAAACTTCCATCTTCAAATTTGTGTATTTGTAGGCCTACGTTGCACATGACCAAACCATCGTAAGCGATTTTCTTGTATCTTTTCTCATTGATAAGAGCTACACCTATTTTAGCATGAATATCTTTATTTTTCAATTTATCTCTCCTAGTATCAATCTTCGTTATAATTTGATCCCTGAACGGCTGTTTTTGTTGCAGGCTGTAAGCTCACAAGCAACAAACAGCAGTCCTCCATCCACTGTCACCTTGGCACAGCAGCAGCAGCAACCTCTACAGCAGCAGCAGCCTCCAGCTAAAATGTACCATCAAGTTCACATTTCAAACTTTTCCAAATTTTATGCCTTATTGGCATATGTTTTCTCCAGTCTATGCCCACCAATGGCCATGCCAACCTATTCTAGTAACCTAGCCTATCCTCATCCATCAAATGCAAGCAGCTAACAATGTTGGAGATTTGATAGGATTTGATACCGTAGATTTAGTTTGATTCTGATTTGATATAATTTTATTTGATAAAATTTTATTTGGATTATGTTAGAATTGGTTTTTTAGATTTTCTCAACTATAAATAACTGTTCTGTGAATTATTTTGTAGACAATTGAATATTGAATAAATAATTAAATTTTGAGAAACTGCATGAATTTGCTGTATTTAAAAAAAATAAATTTCCGAACCCCTCTTGTTCTTCCCCAAATTCATTAAAAAATCCTAAATTTTCAAATTTCTAACCCTATTCTGCTTATTCTGCTTCCGTTCTACATCAAGGAAGCTCCCGTGCGACTGCTGGTGGCCTCGAAGATGGAACAAGGATCACGTGCGAAGACAACAATCTCTTGGTACCAAATCCGCAGGTAGTGCTTCTAGTTGCTGCAGTTATTCAAGTTAGATTGCTACTAAGCGTTTCTAATATGATTTTGTTGCTCATATTTTGGATTGGTCCTCTCCAAAAATATTATCTTTGATTGGTTGTCACTATGATATTTTTGCTCAAGTTGAATTGATCCATAGATCCTCAAAAAATATTTTTGTTCAAATTGATTATTTTGGGCTTTATGATATACCAATCAACATTGACATTTTCATTAGTTAGTACAATTAGCAACACTCTCATTAACACTATACAATGAATCTACCATTCATGTAGGCATTCACACCAATGTTCAAAATAGCAATAATAGTAATATAACGTTTAAGTTACATCACATATAAAATAATGCATAATATAGGAAGTTTCTTATTTATTTAATAAAAATAAATATAAAACTATGTATGATTATTTCTATAATTTGAAAAATAAATTTAAAAGTTCTAAAGAAAGAATATAACATCCTTCTTTAACACATATGAACTATTTTTAGATTCTAACAAGTTTCACAATAATTTGTATATTTTATCTTTACAAATTATATTAAGTTCACAATTGTAATTTCAGTCATTACTAAATAAGAAAATAAGATTTTAGATTTATTTATTTTAGTTTTTGTCATCATCAATATTCTAATATATATTTTGTAATACTCAATTTGTATTTTCTGATGCTCATTTTATTTTGGCAGAGATTGTCATTTTTTTTTAAAACCTGTTGTCGGGTCTGATGGGTATGCATCACAAAATCTTGATACTCAATTCATTTAGGTTTCTAATAGGATCAATTTTATTTGTATGTCGGATAGGCTTCTCAGTCTTTCTTTGTTAGATGACTGATGATGCGATGATACGGGCAAAAAGTACAAGAATTTTGGTCATCGGTGCAGCCCGCTAAGCTGAAACAATCAATTTGTTTTGCTTGCAGCAGTGGTTGCGGTCAAATTTGAAGGAGACATTGGCTACTCGTATTCTTCATTGATGCTGGTCTAATCGCACATACCTCTCTATAATCCAACTTGTATGTAGACCTGACAATCGGGCCGGGCGGCCCGTTGGGCACGCCCAGCCCGGCATGTGCCGGGCACGGCATGGCAAGGGTGAGCCGTGCCGTGCCGGGCACGGCCCGGCACCTCGGCTTGGGCGTGCCGTTGGGGGTTTTTGTAATTTTTTTTTGCAAATTAAAACATTTCTTTCTCTATAAATACCTCATTATCTCCTCTATTACCATTCATCATTCTTATACACCAAATTCATTCTCAAAAATCTTCTAAAATCTTTAATTCTCGAGAAGTCTCGAGCAAAGCAAGTAGCAAGTTTCAATCAAGTGATCAAGAAGTCTCAAACAAGCAAGTCTCCCAAACAAAATCCAAACAAGTTTTCTCATTGAAGCAAGATTTTCTTCGCTATTTCGGTTTCCAGCTTCATCTCTCTAGCTAGATATTTCACTCTCTCTCTCAAATAGTCACCGGTTAACATGTATTTATAATTTAAAGTTTTTTTGAGAATTTTAATTTGTTTTTTTTTGGATTTTATTAAAATGGATTTACACTCGTCTGACGCTTTTTGCTCTCAAGCCACGGGTTCTTTTACTCCCTTTTTAACTGATGAAGAATATCAAAAACTATGTCAACCCTTAGAACAATCTCCTCAAGTAAAATTTTCTGTACCTGAGAAAAAACCAACTGATACAATCATACCCGAAACACAAACTACCATATCTATTAGGGCTGTTAGATCGGACATATGGAAACATTTTGAAAAAATAATAGAAAATAATGTTAGGAAACCTAAGTGTAAACACTGTCATAAAATTTATTCGTTTCCTTTAGGTAGCAGAACGGATCATCTTAAAAGACACCTAGAAAAAACTCACCCACCAAATGTACCACATCAAACACAAATAAGCACATTTGGTGGATCATTAGGTATACGTAAATATGATCCAATTAAAATAAGAGAACATTTAGCAAGATTTATAATACATGACGAACAATCATTTACTTTTTCGGAAAATCGCAAATTTGAAAGATTTTGTAAAGCAGCATTTACTAACGAATATAAAAAAGTCCCACGTTCAATATCTACATCCGACATGTTCAAACTATATAAAGAGCAGAGGGATACTTTAATAGTTATTTTTACTTTTTTAATTTTTAGAGTTGCTATAACTGCAGATTGTTGGGAAGCTAAAAATATGACTAATTATTTATGCGTAACGGCACACTATATAGATCAAGATGGGTGCATACAAAAAAGAGTAATAGGGTTTAAGATATTTGAATTTTCTCACAATGCACATAATTTATCACAATCCCTTCTTGGAATAGATAAACAAATATTTACTATTTCTTTGGATAATGCTTCTGAAAATACGGCCGCAATTAGAATTCTTAAAAATATGACAAAACCAATTCTAGATGGAAAATTATTCCATGTTAGGTGTATTTGCCACATACTAAACTTATGCGTTCAACATGTATTAAAAATAGTAAATGATTCACTAATGAAACTTAGGTATACATTACTTTTTATTAAACATAGTGGGCCAAGAAGACAAGCATTTAAACAAATATGTAAAAATCTGAAAATATCACCTAGAATTGTGCCTATCGATATTAGAATAAGATGGAATTCTACATATAAAATGTTAAACATAACTATTCAGTATAAAAATGTAATAAATACTTTTAATGAAATGGAGTCACCAATGTATAGTTTAGATAATAATAAATAGCACCAGTTGCATTGCATTTCTAAGATTTTAGGCAAATTTGAAAATGCAACTAGGGCACTGTCAGAAACTTATTACCCAACTACATACATTGCATTATATTATCTAACCGAAATTAGTTCGGTTTTTAATAAATGTAGAAATCACCCTATACTTGAAAGTATTGTTGAACCTATGGAAATTAAATTTAATAAATATTTTAAAGATTTTCCATACTTATTATATTTGCAACTGTTGTGGATTCCCGTTGCAAGTTAGATGTACTTGAAATATTAATAGATTTATTTTATACAAATATGTATTATGAAAATAATGTGAGCGATTTAGTTAGTGATATTAAAACATGTTTAGATATTATGTATAAAACATATGAAAATATGTATGGTGTGCCAACACAAACTACAAAAGAACCATCTACTAGGAAAATTCGTAATCCAATAATGTCATCTGTATTTTACAGAAAAAAGGCAAGACAAACTAGTACATATTTTAATGAATTACATTATTATTTAGAGAGAGCTAATTATGAAGATAACGCATCCCCTGAAAATTATGAATCCTTTGATATTTTGGTATGGTGGAAATCACAGGAAAAAATATATCCCGTGCTTTCCAGCATGGCCCATGATCTACTAACTCCTCCAGTGTCTACTGTAGCATCGGAGACTGCTTTTAGCGCAAGTGGTAGAGTGCTCACGGACTTGAGAAGCTCAATGGCGTCGGACACATTGGAGATGTGTGTCTTCTTGAAGGATTGATACAACGCAGAAGATAGGGAACAAGACTTGACTAATGAAGTTGTACTAGAGACCTTAGGCTTACCAGAAGAAAATAAAGTATGATTAAAAGTATTTAAATTTGTAACGATTTTCATATATTTTCAATTTTTTTTTGTAATTTTTAACTCATAAATCTCTTAGAAAATATATTAAGAACAAATTGAGAGTGACGGTTAGGGTCCTGTCTCCTCTCTTCGGGCTTTGTATAATTTCTAAAGAGATTTATAGAGCAATTATATGAATGTAATGAGATTAAATATAATATAATATTTGTTTTTATTGTTATTACTTCTTGTTAAATCTAGTTAAATGAAACTATGTTTTCTCTTTAATTTTTTTTTTGTTTTTTAAAAAAACATGGGCCGGCTCGGCCCGGGCACGGCACGGGCTCGCCGTGCCATGCCGGCGGGCCGAGGCCCGGGTGACCGTGCCGTGCCGGTGGCACGGCACGTCCCAACACGTCCGGCCCAGGCCGGGCACGACCCGATAGTCACGTCTTCTTGTATGTAAACAATAATTTAGTTATAAGTAAATCAATAAGTTACAGATGACATACAGTATTTACGTAGAAAATCCTTACAAAAAAAAAATCACAGGACAATCAAAGAGCATATTTTACTATTCCAGATAAATAGTACAACATTTCGAGTCTTGCCTAGAGAGCTCGAGAATATACAGAAAAAAATGAGTGAGACAATATTATAACCTCTAACACGAAAGAAAACTCTAATTTTGTTAGAGAATTGTAGTATGTAGTATAAGTACCTCTAATACCGTGATAAATACCACTTTAAGAGAGTATTCCGCAAAACACACCGAGCTTTTTCTCTCATCTCTTTCTTTCTCTATCTTCTTTTCGCTCTTATCTTTCTTGAATGGATTTAGATTTAAATAATGAATGAAATCAATTGATAGGCACCTATTTATAGGTTTAGATTATAGTGTGAAAATATGATTATTTTTCAACTCTAGTGGACGGTATTTTTTATATATTTTACTATTTTACCAACCATTTAACTATACCACATAATCATACTTCACATAATCATACTCTTAATTTCTACATATTGTTTACCAGTGTTTTTCCTTTTCTATGTTCAGAGCCTTATCTGAATCTTTCTGCTGTTATTTCACAGGCCGAGACGTCTGATATCTGGATTCAGCCTCCACGACAGCTTTCGAGCTTGCAGTCAGCCCCGTAATACAACTTAGGTGGCCAGCCACCACAGGCTGCTGCACCTGCCTTCGTTCCAGCAGCCCATACTGGTCACAATCCCTTCAGTGCTGCAGCTGCACAGTCATCGCATGTCCTATCATCCTCCAGCATCACCGGCCCCCATAGCTGGTTCTAACCACCGAGTCCATCAGTCGGGCCTTGGGGGGGACGTATCGGTGGTGATGGAGTGGCGGCAGCAGCAGCACCTGGACCGCGGGTTGGGGCTTATCAACAGCCTCAGCTTAGCCACCTTAATTGGCCTGCTAATTTCGAGGAGAGAATGATGTAGCAGCGCCCTGTTCTGATAGTAGTAGTTACGGAAGTAGGCATTATATATATGAATAGATATATTTTTAGTGAAGTTCAGTAATGAAAATTTGAATAATTTCGTTTTATTCAAACTTTTTTTAGTGGACAGGGTGGAGTATGGAATGATTATTAGATTCATCCGGGATAAAGAGATGATGGTTCGACAGAAATGAATCTTAACCTCTACTTAAAGATTTTCTGGGTACGGTTTCATGTGGTTACTGAAGAAGTACAGGGATTTAATTACAAGACACGTAACTACCTTAAGAACTGCTTGCAGAGAACTTCACGGGGACTCATATTTGCTGCCTGCATCTTGGGATTGTCTCCTTCTAACTGTGACTTGTATATCAGGGGCCTTTTATATGAAAGCCCATAAATTTAATGCAGGCTAATTATTTTGACCATTGTACTTCTTAGGATTCCGAGTAACGCTGACAACTAACTGATTCTTTACTATATCTCAAAACCAAAATCATTTAGGCCACCGATTAAGAGTCCAAATTAAGGATGATAATAGACACCGATTAAGAGTCCAAATTAAGGATGATAATAGACACGTTTACGAAATAATTTTTAATTCTCACACATTAAATAGGGTCTCATGCATCAATGTAGCTAGAATCGTGCGGAACCCCTGGAGAACAAAATACCAGCAAAGATATAGGCGACCTGCTATCTAGAAATAAAGAGATGCCTTAACAACCAAGATACAATTTCATGCCTCCTGTTAGACCATCTATTCTAATTGAAACGGTGAATTACGTCATGAAACATCAAGGAAAAGAAAAATCAGTAATAATCCACAGCAACAGTTTGTCAAAATTGACAAAAGGAAAATGCCGATCAGACTACTGGATTGTTTGGAGCAAGCAATGAACTGGTGTCCTGTCCATAGCAGCCCCCTGCTAGCTACCAATCTGACAGGGACTACTGAACTTAGCCCCCACAGAAAAGTGTTAGGCCACACGAACTCTGCAGCAATTTACAAAGTGGTGCAAGCAAATGGTATAAATCTTTACGACAGAAAAACTCAAATAACAGAACACTTCAGCAAGACTCACAAACACATCTACTAATGGTGAAATTAGCAATGTTCCCTTGCTGTCAAATTTTTTTTTTTTTTGGCTTACAAAGCACAAAAAGAGTACAGCCGCCTTTCTGCTCACAATAATACACAAAAAGGAAAATCGGAACAAAATGGGGGCAGAAGCCATCTCTCAAAACAGTTTAGTTGCCTGTACCACGAGGCTCAGTTAATATAAGGACACTGCGTACCATGACACCCCACACTATCCACGATGCCAGTTATATCTGAACAAGAAAAATGAAGACATGGAACATTTGCATTCAGCACATAACCAATACAAAAAAAAAACCTGAATAAATGTGATTTCAACTGCGAGGCATAGGTGCAAGAACTATCATTCAGTGCATGTTAGTGAAACTGACAGTTGCCACGGGCAATTCAAGAGTATTAATTTAAATATATCTAAAATCAAATGCACCTATGCATCTAAATAAGCCAAGCACTTAACTGTTGCCACTCCCAGTGTCAATTTAATCTGCTTGCATTAACACACTTAAGTGGAAGACATGAGGATTCATGTAACATTAGATTCAATTCAGTTAGTGAATTTCTAGAGTCTAGTAGTTGATGTTACAGCAATTGCAGGATAATGGTATACAAGAAAATACTTCTGTCAGGCATACACCAGTATGCTGAGAATACCCCATTGGCCAATATACCACGAGAAAAATAACAAAAAAGGGCTAAAGTTTTACTATTAGCATTTTCCAACCACCATGTGATCCCTGCAATACTATTAGGAATTGTCTACGTGTGTTTTTATACGGGATGATTGTATGATGGGGGATTCAACTAAAAGTAAGATAGTTTCAATCAAATCTCCAGTATCACCTGGAATCTGAAAATAGGCTCGCTCTTAATTTGCATATCTTTTGTGCTAAATAAGCCTATCATAAACTATAAAAAAAATATTATATATGTACGATTCATATAATCATGGTGCAAACTGCATCATAGTGCTTATGAAATGTACACAGCCTCATTTAGTAGCACTCAGCCAAAATTTTTACAAAAATCTTCTGTTTTAAAATCCAGAAAATTTGGAAAGAACATTGAAGAATATCTATCATGCCCATGTCATGCACATGAATGAATATTTTAACAAGTACTTGTAGGTTATGAGTTGTGACAAATAGGATGAAGAAATATGTCAACTAGTTAACTGCAAGAAACACAGATCTATCTAATATAAAAATTAACCAGTCAAATGAAAAGAAAATAAAAAATAATATGAATGCACATAATAAGTCCAACAACATACTTTAATATGTCTAGCAATGATCTAGAACCAATAGGTCAATAGTCTAAAACATATCAATTGAACAACTGACAATGAGATAAATGAAATGACACCTAACATATAATAGCCAATAATACAAAAGCACATCTAATAACTAAAAAAGTAGTAATCAAATGACATAATTGCAACTATAAAAGTTAATGACACTGCAAATGTGGCTACATAACCGTTAACATGCACTCACATGTTTTTCATTAATGCACTCACATGTTTTTCATTACATAACTGGCAGAAAATCCATAGACTATAATGCTGTAAAACTGGATGGGCAAGAGATACAAATGAGCAGTCAGTTTAGGTATTTGGGTTCTATTATTCAGAATGATGGAGAGATCGATAATGATGTTAACCATAGGATACAAACTGGTTGGTTGAAATGGAGGAGGGCAACGAGAGTTTTATGCGACCGTATTATTCCGTTAAAATTGAAAGGAAAATTTTATAGGACTGCTATTATGCCAACTTTATTATATGGCACGGAATGTTGGGCTATAAAGAAACGTCATTCACAGAAGATAAGTGTAGCTGAGATGTGTATGCTCCGCTGGATATGCGGCAACACTAGGAGAGATAAAGTGAGAAATGAAGATATTCGTACTAAGATAGATGTACCTCCCATCGATGAGAAGATGCGAGAAAATCGCTTACGATGGTTTGGTCATGTGCAATGTAAGCCTACAACTGCACCAGTTCGACGAGGGGAGTTTATCACTGCAGGACAAGTTAAAAGAACGAAGGAAAGACTGAAAAAAATATGGATGGAGGTGATACAAAACGATATGGATTCTAGATATTTAAATGAGGAGATATTTCTTGATAGAAATGAATGTAGAAGGACTATCAAAGTGATCAATCCGGCGTGATTCTTTTATTGGTTCATATAGCCTACTCCAAATACGTGCGATAAAAGGCTCAGTTGTTGTTGTAACTGTCAAAAAATGGTTAATTTTGTGCCTTAACACTTGGACTTACGTGTGGCTACATTGTATGGCCACATGTTCAAAGGTTTACACCAATGGTCATAATAACCATGTGTTGTTTTGATAATTTTATCATGTATATCAACTTCTCTTTCCATATTAGAGCCATATATCTCAATCTAAAATTTCCATCTCAGTCAGATTTGAATAGGTCCAATATGATTGACTGAACCCTAACCCATTCAATAAATGGTGTCAGAATTGTGATCCCATAAATGATCGACTTCTAGTCCAACTTTAATGCTTAAATTATTTATATGCCACAAGTAGGATTCTACCTAGTACAATTCTACCTAGTAGTAGCACCATAAAATCACATGCAGCAACCAAGTGCCAGCATATGCAAAAGAACCATATTTGCTCCTAATGTTGCACAGATACTTCATTATAGGAGGCATACTTGTTTCTGATGCGTATCTGCTACTTGGATGTTTGAGGGATAATTGCAGCATATTCCTATTATATATTTTGAAAACTAATATTGTATTACAAATACGTCAAAGCTGCATATAAATGCAACCAAGAATAAGAATTTAAGAAGATCTAGGGCATAAATGGTACGTTCAAAATTCCATTGAACTTGTAGATGCATTTATATAAGAAAATTACTTAAACCTACACATTTGCATGTGTGTAGGGAATCCAGACAATGAATTATTATCATGGGTCCCCTTGCGAGCATCCTATGTGAAGTCAAATGGCATTCATGATGTCATTCAATGCGCGGATTTCCTATACACATATAAGGTATACAAGTAAAATATTGCTTAATTTTTCCACTTTCTTAACAAAGTTAAGATTGCTCTTATAACTATAGATCTATATAACTAGCAAAAGTTTAATACTACCTGAGCAATTGATTCTTTTCTATTATACCTTTGCAAAGTAATGCAATACATATAAACGACATGTCGACATTAATTCATACACATATATAATTTTATTATTGTTGCATCTGTGAGGTATCTATTTCAGATATTTTTAGGTTTTGTATACTAGATTTCCCCGTATTGTATCCTATTAGTGTCCGGTACCCGTACACATACTCGTACAACCTAGGTTCCATATGATTGGGTTGCCTCCAGACAAATTGTATGATCTGCACCCAACCTGACTACTAACTGAGTTTGCTTCGGGTCAGATTGTAAACGGGACTGACTCTGATTGAATTAAACCCACTGACTTCTGGTTGGGTGTTGGTTTGCCAAGTCAGGTCAACATTCCCTCTGCCTGAAATATGTTCTTTAATTCAAACCCTTTGAATTTGGTGTTGGCAGTGAGCTAACTTTGATTAAAGGTAGTCAACTCTAAAAGGAGATAGGAAGGGAGTAACCTTATCGATTCAAAGATGATAGAAAAGGCTACAATATGAAATTTAACCAAGTATAATTATTACAGTAAGAAAAGTGAAATTGCATTTACAGTTAGATAATATAAGCTTTAACACGCGAGAGGCGAGCCCCACATGCAAATCATACGGGTTCCTGCCTCCCAACAGTGCTACTAGAAATCAATGCTAAACCCCATGATATCGGGTATGAGTGAATTCTTGGGGATGGAGATGAATACCACATAGAAAAATTGAAGTTAAAAAAAAAAAAAAAAAAAAAAAAAGAGAGAGAGAAAGATGGAGTTTTTACCATCATAGGAAAGAATTTTTTTCTCCCACAACACTTGACACCCATTAATCCCATTTTAATAGTTATAGCTATGAACAATCAAGAAGAAATGGTAAAAGCTTGTCAAGCATATTTTACAGGTAATTAATGTAAATTGAAGTCTTTTGGAGGGGAGCTGAGAGATTAGGTTAGGGTTCACGTTTTTTGGAGTGCATAGATTAGTTTAGATTTAGAATGGAGGGTTAACATTAGATCTATTTCATAATCTTACTCTGATATCAAATTAATTTAATTATATGTCAAGTTGTCTACATATATGGGTGCCATAACACCATATAAATAAACCATAAGTGATATGAGACTAAACACAAATATAGTCTAATCTAACAGATGGATTTACAGTAGTGTTTTAAAGTTGAAGGCAGAACACCAAAAAGAAAGGAAGAAGACCAATAATATTAAATTTTTAGTTAATTAGTAGTGTATTCCTAATATTTTTAGTTCTAATACTTTTTTTTAATAATTATTGGTAGGACCTCGTTACTCGAATCAATTGTAAACAATAAATGATCAAAAAGAAAAGGAAAATATGAGTAAAGGAGGAGTTTGTGTGGAACAAAGCAGACAAATATGAGAAAAATAAATATATAGTTTTCCAACTTCAAGTGAATCTAACGATATATTATGTTTGATAATTGTGCATCATTTTGACTAATGACCTCATACCAATACATTTTGGATATTAGTTACATATTTATATATAGTTATTGACTGGTATTTGGTGTTGACTTTAGCATTTGTCTATTTGTCCATGACTGTTTGTTTATTTATTCTTTAAAATTGCTCATATGTACATTATATATGTTGTTATGTGTTTGATTACTTATCTATTACAAAATGATAGATATAGGATACGAGACGAGATATTATACACAGGTACAGCTATACATAAAATGCATCCCCATTTGAAAACAATGGGTACAGCTTTATACAAACTTTACCAAATATAAATATTTATTAATGATCTCCCAAATGCCAATCTAGTATCTAAAAATCATCCTAATAGATCTATTGCTATCTTCATCTTTAAGAATTATTTTCTTATTAAAGATCCATCATTATCAACGCATTTAAGAATTATTTTCTTAGTTTCATCTTTTTCATTTGTACTTTTCACAAACATCTCTCAGCTACCTTCTTTCTCTGTCCTCCCATTTAGCTTATCAACATTTTAACATGAGCATAAAAAGGATTATAGATAGTAAAAAAGGGAAATTAACAATTATTAACAATTAATAGCTATACCTCCTCTTTTCGTTTTAGTTTTTTGATAACTTTCCTTGGTACTCCTTAAAAATACTCATAGATATCTATCCGGGAGTTCTCTTTCATCCTCATTGTCACGTCCAATCATCCTTGGTTCCATATGCTATCGGAAAACAAGATGATATGTCTATTATTTTTTATTTTCTTCTCTCATCATTTACCTCGTTTTTTGTTTGTAGGTTGTACTTTAACAAAAGCTATGGCATTAAGCCTTACTTCCCGAACTATATCTCTATCCACGCTACATTATATCCACATTGCTTACTTGAAATAGACATGTAAAGATTAGTTGTGAACAGAAAGAAAAATAAGAATGATAATAGGCCATTTTTTTATTGAGTAAATTGTTATCTGGCTTTTACATGCTCTTTTTGTTAAAAGACTACCACTTTTGAAAGTTGTAAACTGCAGTTAACCCAAGAAGTTGTACAAAATTGGTTTGAAGTTTATTTATAATCAACTTATCATATCACATATTAGCAAGATACAAAGCATATTATAGGACACCCTAACAATATCGTAAGATACATTACCAAATTGATTAACACATACGGTACGTATATAATTTCTCTGCATATCATATCGTAAGATATTGAAACCTATAGTTGTGACCCTCATTTGCCTTTTCTTCTTGTTTTGTGCTCTTGCCCTCTTTAAACTCCTCCAAGTATAATTACTCAGTAACCTAATTCTGTGTTTCAGTCATAGAAATCAAAGAAATCAAAAGGTGTCCTAGTCTCCAACTTTTCATAGGTTACCTTCACAAGGACCTCCATTAACGAGAAATACGAAAACAACTACTGCCCCTGTTATAAGGCTCCAGGAATTTCACGATTGCCTGCCCCTTCCAAGTATGATTTCTAAGTTTTGTATGGTTGTGCCTAAGGGCATATGTTGAAGTATCTTCATTTTTATCTGAAAACCCCTTCCCAAACCGTACAAGCTTCTTCCAGGAAAATATTGGCAAGAGGAGCTTTCCATCAGGCCTGCAAGTCAGGCAAAAACTTTATTGCAGTTCAATCTCATGTATGCAACCAAGGATTGATCTTCCATAGTTTTCTTGACAAAAAGAGTTTAGAAGGGACATATTGTAAGTTGACCACATTAACATGGAAAGAGTAGTACATAAGTCCAATCAACAAAAGAGAACACTTTCCATATTTTAAATGCAATAAAACTTGAATGAATATACATAATATCATATTGTAATTTACTAGAATTTTGGACGTGTGCAATGCACATGCAATGTTAGAATATTCCATCAAATGTTTGTATAAGTAGTTTAGATATTGAAGTCATAGATGAAACAATAAATATGGAAGTCCTAATTGAATAATCAAAATGGGACTTGTGCAGTTTTCAAATCAGAATCTTATTCTAATTTGTAGATTCCTCTACTAATACCAATGATAGGAAAAATACTAATAGTTTCTTCAACTTCACTATAATTAGGAATCCTCCTCTGAATCAAAGATCGGAAACTAATAATTAGGTACCTACAATAATTTTTTATTTTAAATTAGAAACGCTACTATGAAATATATTCTAATAAAGTTATGAATTAACTGGTCAATCTCAATCTGTTAAGGATCCACATAGTTTATTAAAATAAAGTAGACCAGTAGAAGAGTATACACACAATGGCGAACCCAGAATATCTAGGAAGTTAAAAATGTGATGGACACAGAGACATAACTTGTGCCTTTTGACATTAAAATAAGATTATTTTCAAATATTGTATCACAATTAAGATGAGAAATCATTTATTTACCTAAAAATGACGTGCATGAACTGAAGAAACCTTACATTTCCATAATTATGATACAACAAATTTGTAAATTTAATATAATTTTATTAACTTCAAATTTTATTTTCACACATTATTGGTTTTATTTTTGTTTTACCCAGTCCTATTTGAAATCAAATAATTGCGAAATATCTCTATTTAGAAATACAATACATTATATATCAAGAAAATAGGGAAAATTTTGACTGTGTATTTGAAAGAAAAAAGATACAATAAACATTGAACAATAATTATTTATTTACTTGAAAAGATAAACTTTTTGATAGTTACTTGTTTTGGGATGTGCTGGGTGCAGCTAGTAGATTTAACTAAATTGGTTGGTAGGCACAAAAACTTCTTCAAGTTCATTTAAAGCAGATAGATTTGGCAATAGTTTAAAGCAATGTCTTAAATATTGGTTGATACCAATATATACCACGAATGTCCTGGATAGCCGAGAAAATATAGAACCCATAATATTGGTAACAACACTGTCAATATTTCACTGATCTATCTGATATTACTGATATGACATGTCCAATAATCTAACTTTAGACACCATAAACCATAAATACCAATATCAATTTCGAGATTTTAAAGAATCTAAACCTTAGTTTAACAACATCCCCTTCACAAAAGAGCCTATAATATTGGTTATGGTATTACCAATAATTTACCCATATATCCAATGTTGCTGATACAACACATCCAGAAATTGCTGATTTCTAATACAATAAATCAGTGTTCTAAAACTTAGATTACTCGAACGAGCTCTTGTCCGAGTACTCGAACTCAATCAGGAAATGAGCCGAGTTGAGAGAAATCGGTTAAAAACTCCGAGAAAATGAGTACTAAGCCAATTCGGCCGAGTGCTCGTCCGAGTTTTGAGTTCCAAACAGCCTACTAAAAACTCGCTCATTTTTTGCTCTGCTTTTTTTTTGCAATTTTTTCCATTATTTTCATAAATCTGCAATCCTTTTTAATTTATACCATAATTTTTTCTGCAATCTATTTTTTTTCTATTTTTTGTTCTTTCTTCTGAATTATAGGATCAATAGAAGGGGCTAAATGTTTGATTTTTTTTTCTCAATTAGAAAATCTATTTTGTTTTTTTTTTTTTGTTTACAATCTTTTTTATTATCTAATATTTTTTCTGCTATTTTTCTATAATCTGACTTAGAAAATTATAGGATATATAGATAGATGAGATGGAGATGGAATTATTTTTTTATAAAAAATTACAAATTTGACTACTTGATAAATATCAACAAAATTACATACAATTACAAGAAAGGTGCATTAAAATTACAGTGAATTACAATCATATAGCTATTTTCACAGTAAATTTTAGTAAATAATAGTAAATTATAGAAAACTACAATATTATTGCTTTCCACCTGAAAAAAGATAATTATAGCTTCAAATTTCTTAATAATTTATTAACTACTAATTTATTACTAAGTTGCTAAGATATGATATGATGAGTAAATAGCTCTAAGATGATATTGGAAAAACATGAATTTTGTTTTATAATATTTTGATCTTCAATATTGAAATTAAATATTTTTCTATGACAATTTTAGTGTGTGTAGAAATATTAATATTCCAAGTTTTGAGCGAGTAATATTAATATTCCGAGTTTTGAGTGAGTACTCGCCGAGTTCTCCGAGTATTCGCTACTCGCTCTCGGAACAGTGAGTAGTTAAACTGAGTTTTAGAACACTGCCATAAACCATTAATCAACAACGGATAAGATTGTAAAACCTTCGTTTAAAGGCACCCCTTCAACAGAAAAGACGTTCATTGTTCATTTACAAGTACGTTGGGGATATAGTTGTATTGCATGTAGTAACATTGCTAGAAAGCCTCTAGTTTCTGTGCTTTGCACATAAAAAGAAAATCAAGAAAGAGTTCAAATACCCTAGTGCATAAATGCCACATACAACAACTTTCCAAAATGACTTTTACCCTAAGAAAGAAAGCATCTTCATATTTGTAAGGTTAAAATCTAAAAAATTGCCCTGAACTTTCCCCTGTTTGCCCAAAACTATCATGAACTCTCCAAATAACAAAACATTAATACAAATTTTTTCTTGTTTTTGCTAAAAAACTTATTGTCCGTCAAATTGCTGCACACATCTGTCACAGGCAAGTGATTTTTTGGATGAAAATACCCTTAAAAGCACATGCTTTGCACAGGTCCTTCTAGGGCTTTCATTTGTCCCTTTTCAATTATCAATTTTCCCTTTTCTTGCTCTGCCATCCTCTTCCACTTTCTCATTCTCATTCTTTCCATTGTTATTTAACGAGGTTCCCGTATGATGGGTGGTGCAGGAGTGGCTGCTGCAACTTCCAACACGTTAAGCCCACCACAACTCCGAAATGACTGAATTTGGTCAGTCACCCTCAATAGAATTTTTTTTTCAAAAAATGGCACCCACTAATAAATTGGTAGAAAATTTGACATGATGAGTCCCATTCAATTATGATAGAGTTGTGGTTTTTGGGGCCGAGCAGCTATAGCAGTAGGGTTTTCGATTTTGACATCAAATACAAGAGATAAAGAAAATTGGTACTACCCACTCATCATTGATATTTAGTCATTTAGATATCCAAATTCCTAACTATTTGGGCAACAATTTGTATGAGTATCTATGTGCCTGACGAAAAATCTTACCTTATTTTGACCCAATCGATGTTAGCAAAGACGACAACAAACCACAACCGCCAAGTTGAGGACAGAAGAGAGGAGGCTAGGGTTTTGTTTTTGAGAAAAAGAAATAAACATGAGGTCTCAGGACTTATTCAAATATAGGTACAGATGTGTCATTTCACGCAGTTAACGACATCATGGTAGTTTGCTATCAATAGCTGAAAGGTCATCGTAGTTCTATTTTAGGAAGTCCATGACAGTTCAATGCAAAATATTCTGCAGTTTGTGGTTTTTCTTTTTTTTTTTTTGTATTTTAGCATATTTTTGAAATTACTTTAGGTTTATCTCCAACATTTCTCTATATTAGCTGAGATTTGTAAAAAAGAATACTTGACTATGCATAGGACTCGAAGCCTCCATTTATGTCCAAAAAAGAGACTATCTCAGAACTTATGGTTTATCTACTATCCATGGGAGCTAGGAGAGCACTATTTTATTTCCTTTAAATTCCGACTGCTAAGTGGCTCAATAACGCAGGACAGGAGCGATTTAGGGTTTGTGGTGGGAAATTAGGGAAGAACTTAGAATTTTTGGGGATAAATTAGGGTTTGGACCTCATGCCCAGGCGAATCACACGCCCACTCTTTCACGAATCACTCGAAAAAAAATTTGATAAAGCAAATCACATACTCTAAAAAAAAAAAAAATCATATTTCACTCTCTATTTTCAATTAGGGTTTTACAAGCCATATATATAGAGAATTCTAAAGCAACAAGATAATACTCTAAAAATCCAAAATCTAACTAAATTCCTATCAAATCAAACCAAATCAAATCCAACTAAATAACTAATCTCATCTCTATCACTCAATCAATATATTTTTAAATTTAACCAATACTTACTTCTTTTAAATAAAGCTATATTTAGCTTTAGCATTATTGTTTTCTGTTTTGATTTGGTTTCTCTTACTTAAGATAGCTTGCTGCTATATCTATATTGTAAAGGGATTTAAACGTATGATATCATGTCTGCAGACATACTTGCATGGTGTAGCTAAGCTTCAAAAAAATATGGAGGACCCTCATTGAAAATCTCCATTTTGATTAGAATGGAGATAATAACTGTTAATTATTTAAGCATGAGCAAATATGATTCCAAATATTATTGTCAAGCTAAAAAACAGTATCGATTTTAGTCTAGAAAAAAAGAGAAGGGTAATGGAGAATTTCAAACAATTTGGTTGGCAAAGGACATAGAGAGCAGAAAGTATGTGTACTAATGATTCAAAAATATTGTATCGAATTAAGTGTTATCTAACACTATTTTATACAGTTTTATAGACAAACGTACAGAAACCATAAAATGTGTTAAAGGGCAAACATAATAAAGATTAAACCTTCGTACAGGAAAGTGATAAAATTATGGACAACTGTATAAAGAAAAAGAATCACTCACAAAAATTGATGTAGCAAGTAAAATAATAGATGAAAGAAACAAACTGAGTGGATAAAATTTCTCACCTATACACTTCAACTTGAAGTCTCATTTAGCCATTCCAGAAAGTCCAGTCTTCAAGTTGCTATATTTACTACTGGCTACAATCAAAACAGGTCAATCAACCAAATGGTGATTCTTGAAAGACCTGTAATGAAACATCCGATGTCAAAAGAGTTCCACGAAAGCCTTCTTCCACCTGTTGTGGTGTGGTCTTTTGTTCTGAAAGCTCATCTGTATACACCAGAGTTGCAGAAAGTATATTATACACAAACGCCCATCCATCCTCATGTCCTCAAAAAATCTTCATGCCACAAGTATTTTTTTTTTCCCTTTACCTGCTATATCGCGATTCTCATGGATCTCAGAATCCTTGACCCACAGAATGTCTCCTGGAAAGATATTTTTGTCTGCAAGAGTAGCGAATTCTCCTTCAATCTCTACAGAGCCCTTGTGAAGCTTCTGATTCTCCTTTACCACCTGCCAAAAAAAATTTTAGATGTAAATTAAAATTGAAAATGCAACAGCACAAAATTAAAATCCAAAAAACTAAAGGACTATAGCTGTAACTGGAAACCCAACATTCCATTTACAGTATTTCAACCTTAATTTACACTTGTTTGCATAAGCTGCAATTTTCTTTAAAAATATGTTGTACTCGTGAACCAAAATTTCTGTTTGGAGTGAAATTCATGGATAATGAGTAAATTCCTATTACAGAATTTTCTAAGAGGTTGCATTCATTAGGTGACACAATATCAAGAGTTGGATTCCAAACACATCCAGCAAAACTTAATTTGGATATCAAGCATCTCAATTAGTACCATATGCATGTCTTAGATATGCAATACATAGTAACCAACTTTATGAATTCCATAAATGCTATTGGAATTTTGATTCTGAACAGACCGAAGATTTGCAAAAGATAACAAAAGAGACAATATGAAGTTACATGAAATAAGACCATCAAAAGGAAAATGACGACTTCAGGTAGAGGATTTAAGTTTTCTACCATAAATTGAATCAATACATCATAACGTTATTGTCAATCCCATCTTTTCCCCATTTCATACTTTTGCAGTTATGGAGAACAACATTGTAAAGATGAGCAGCCTCATAACTAGTTTAACCACTTTACAGATAAGCCATCAACCTCATGTGATCCACAATACTAGTCGTACACCATAAATATTTAATAAGGCCAATCAGCAAACAAGAAGCCCAATGGAACATATTCCAATCAATGTCTAAAATAGATAACAATAACATAACGTTTTGCCTCCATTAGGTTATATCACATATAACCTAACACATAACATAGATTACGTAGTTTCCTCTTAATTTAATAATAAGAAACTATATATCATATTTTCTATAAATTGAAAAATAAATTTAAAATTTTTAAAGAAAGAATAATAAAACCATTCTATAATACAAAAAAACTATTCTAAGTTTCAAATAATTTTCATGATAATTATAGCATTTTATTTTTATAAATTATAGTAAGTTTGCAAGCGTAATTTTTGTATTGCCAAACAAGAAACAAATTTAAAATTTATTTATAAATTTATAATTTATAATGACAAATAATCCGCAATAATATGGAAAGTACTAAAAAGTATAACAACAAATACCGTAACCGTAACATAATCTAAAATAACGTAAAAAGCACATCGTTACGGTGCACTGACTTATTTTTTACTATTAGATTGTGATGAGCTTGCGTTAGGTATCATAACGTAATCCAACAAGTTTCACAATGCATTATTTTCATATTGATTCCAATATGATATAGCACATGATGAGAATCCACAATAAGAACCACGTCCTACTAATCTACATGATGAAACACGCACGCACGCACACAAGCAACACCGTATCTGATACATCGAAATTTAATAGCCTGAAAAGTAAATTTAGTTTTCTCGAAGTATTAGCATTGCAGTAGAAATATTATCTAATAACGACATATTTTGCACCCCCCAACCCCACATTATTTTTTTCCAGAATTAATCATACCCAAGTCTTCATGAAAATAACATCTGCAGCAGTACAGCATGCTTGACTACTATTTAGAGTTGCTCCTATGTTATACAAAGAGATATGCATCAATATGGGATTGTTAGGCGCCAGCTACTGATGCAGCAACATTATATGGTGGCATTAAGTTTTAAATGTAAAATGATATTCAGGGGAACATCCAGTTAATTCAATACTTTTAAACAGCAGCATCAAAAAAGATATTTTAGAAAACTTAAACCTTGCATACAATATGTAACACTGAGTATACTGAAAACTCTTGGTTAGAACATATGATTCACTCATTAAACGATTAATGAAAACATAACTAGTAACAAATTAACTCAGTTAGACATCAATAGGAACACCTAAATTAATAACAAAATAATAATTATTAAAAAAGAAAACAAAGAAAAAGGAAAAGAGAAGTGCATAAAAGGGAACTGAGTTAATAAAATAGTATAGAAGGGGTGATTTGAGTTATTTGTTAAACAAACTGCAAATTGGGGCTCATGAGAAAACCAGCATCCCGCCAGCTTATTTGTGCAAGGCTGTATATTCAGCAATGTATATGGTTTACTGAACTGCATGTTCCCAGTCTTAACTTCCAATGGCTACATTTGAATGTGCGGTATCATTATTCCGCTGCATTTGAACACTGCCATCCACCACTCCCATACAGTTTTCACAGAAGTGATTGATATCGTGCTTGACAATTCACATGACATATCTTCATAGGGGTATTTACTGGTTTGTCCCTCAAATCTTTATATATTATGATTTTGCCCCCCAAATCTTCATATTTAGGATTTTGCCCCCCAAATCTCATAAGTTACAACAATTTAATCCCCCTCTCTAACACAGTTAAATATTTAATCATTTTACCCCTCTTTTCCTCTTCTATTTTCCTCCTCTCTTCTTCTTCTCTCTTCCTCCTCTCTTCTTCTTTTTTTTATTATTTCTCCTCTCTTCTTTCTCCTCTCTTCTTTCAGTATTTAACTGTGTTAGGGAAGAAAGGAGAAGAGAGGAGGAAGAGGAGAAAGAAGAGAGGAAAAATAATGAAGAAAAGGAGAAGAGAGAAGGAAGAGAGAAGAAAACGAGAGGAGGAAAATAGAAGAGGAAAAGAGGGGTAAAATGGTCAAATATTTAACTGTGTTAAAGAGGAGGACTAAATTGTTGTAACTTATGAGATTTGGGGGGCAAAATTCTAAATATGAAGATTTGGGGGGCAAAATCATAATATATAAAGATTTGAGGGACAAACCAGTAAATACCCCATCTTCATAATAGGTAGGGACGGAGCCTAGTTAGTGTTATGGGGGCTGAAACTCTCTCTCTTTCTCTCTACATATATATAAGAAATGGTGTCCTAAGTCTCTGTAAACGATCTGCACCGTTAATTATAACCTCCTACTCTAAATAGGTAGATATAAAGAATCATATAATTTAGACTTTCCCATCATCAATTATGAGGTCTTATTTGCTTTATTGTTGAAAAACCATTCATTTTGTACTCATTCTATAGGGTCATAATTTACCCAAAAAACATGATTTTTAGTACACCACCATTTTAGGACGTGACTAACGGATCGAATCATTCGTAAAGACCCTCTAGATAAAAAATTAGGGGTGCCTCTATAGGCAACTCCTTATGGAAACAATTTAGGTATATTCTCTCTCTCTCTCTCTATATGTATATATATATATATATATATATATATATATATGAGAAAAATGGAAATGAGCTGACAGCTCACGCAAGTTACCTGAGTTGCAGTTCATTTCCACTATCTCCAATAATCTTTTTTAAAATTTTTTTTTTGGATTATGATCTCGACCCCTTAGGGTTCACTCATACCCAATTTCTTGGGTTTTAGTTTTAATTTGGCACTCCATCAAGATAACACAAAATTAACGGTTTTAAATAAATAAAACATTTTATATGTACTTGATGAAAGGGTAAATGAACTTCAAAATTTATGAAATTTAATCCGAAAGAAGTTAAAGGAGGTAGAGAACGTAATTGTAAAAAAAAATTGAAGAAAAATCATTGGATCATTATAATTTTGCCGCTAACTCACGTAATTTTTCCTGAGCTGGTAGCTCACCTACAGTAATCCATATATATATATATATATATATATATATATATATATATATATATATATATATATATATATATATATATATATATATATATATATAGACACGCGGGCGTAAAGAAATTGTCAAAATAGGAAATTTGAGCTCTTTTAAATTTAAAATGATCCATAATATGAAATGCACATTTTCACATCACGAAGCAACAGAAATGTACATTTCAATTTAAATTTATTTTCTATATCCATTGAGTAAATAAATAGACCATAAAAGTATCCAATATATGACTCATATATCCATAAAGTATAAGATAAGATATAAATATAAGAAAGAATTTGATCTGATGCCTAGTATAGATTCACTGGTTGATAAAGGTGATGAATAAATCAAATTTTGCAGCATATGATTCCTTCGCGCTATAGAATCATCTATATATGTGATTATAGACAAAAAAGAATTTATGTATTTGATGGAGTAGCATTTTTGGTTTTAGAGCGTAAGTAGCATAATTAAGAATTCAATTTTCCTTCCCCAAATATATCTGCGGAGAGATATTTAAGGATAAATTTCCTTTTTGTGGAGGAACTTAAGAGGTATTATAAGACAAAACGGATAAACCTCCTTTAGTACCCAATTAATACTATATTTTGGTGGGCCATGGCCCCACGATGAGCTATTGTAGCTCCATCCCGTACGAGGAGTGCTGGTGTTTAATTAGTGGATCCTTTTGTTCCAACATTTGGTTCATTTACACGGAAAAAAAGAATAGGTTAATACTATTTATGAAAGTACAGATGATATAAACTGAAAAACAAGAGCATAAGCAAACTTCTTAAACAGATGTTTGGGATAGTAATCATAATAGACTTGAGTGGTGATGTAATTTACAATAATTTAACCATGAACCTAAACTTCTTTCAACATAATAGCCTTGGGCAGCATTGTATAGGTGCAAGTAAGCTACTTAGACCTTGCGCTTTTTCACTTTGTTTCTTCACTGCAACATCGGTGAAGAGTGAAAATCACTGGTTGTAAAAGTATAATAATAAAAATCATTACTTATGCTCCGGCAAACTGAGGCGAAAAATGGAGGCCACTAATTATATTCTATATTCTATTATCATTCCAAGCTCAGTGCATAGCCTAATTTGTCAATCATAGTTCTACATGAAATTTAGAGCATAAAGAATCATCCAGGAACAGTATTAATACCTTTATTATTTTAATTTCTTCCTAAAATGAGTAATTTTGTCTAGAATTGACTCTCCATTTGTCAACAGTTACAATGAAATAAAATACAGCCCACTAAGTTATTACATACCACTAAAGATCATCCAAGCTTGCAATGGCAAAGGAATAACTGGTGAAGGCTCCATATAGTATATAAAGATAATAATCACTAAACGAAATTACATACCCCAAAAGCTTCCCATATCATCATTTTCAACTGGTAAATAGATGTGGAACCAGAGACTTTTAAAGTGACTGAGTTTCCAAATGAACTTTTCCTTGAACGCTTTGATATGCGGCGATCTGATTCAATAGCAGTCCCAGAAACTTCTACAATAGATCGTGGTGCCTCCTTTCCATGCACAAGATAAACACATATATCTTCGTTGCAATAATTGAGTTTCTGCATCAACGCACAGCTCTCTCTTTCACCAATACACACATCACATACCTAGAAATATTGTAGTATAAACTCAGTAAATTAAAAATAGTAGTAGGAAACAGGGGAGAAAATTAGGCTATTGTTGCAACAAAACCTTTGGAACACTACAATGGAAAATGGTTTTATCTGTGAAGTTTCATAGAACTGAATTGTAATGGCAGAAGACAAAAAAAAAAAAAAACAATCACACACATGATCACAGATATTTACGTGGTTCATCCCAAATCGAACTTCATCCATGGTCACTAGTCAGTTTTTGAGAAAATTAGAATTACAAGTCCAGAGATGAGAATATGTGTGTGTGTGCGTGTGGGTGTGAAGAAAAAATGTACATAAGATGTCTTGATCGGAAGTTGCTTAGGAAGGCACCCTTAGATTTCAATATGGAAAGTCAATATGAATGATCCAAACAATTAATTATGATCTCTAAGTCCAAAACTGGTATTATATAAAATATCAAATACTTTTTTATACATTTTAACCATATATTAGATATGTACAAATGAATGGTTTTCAATAATAAAACAAATAAGAGCTCTTGATCAATGATGAAGAAGCATATAAATCACTTGATTTTTTAAACATCACCTATTTAAAGCATGGAGATAATAGCTAATGGTTTGAATTATCCTCACACTCTATATGTTGAAACTTAAGGGTGCCTCCATAAGCAACTCCTTATGGAGACACCTTACGTACAATTTCCATATATACACAAGTGCGCACATGCGGCACGTGCATGCATGCACATGCGCACGTGAACACTTGCGTGCACATGCGCACACATTTTTTGGGCCGCAACCCAATAATATATAAAATACTGAAATATGCTTCCAAAAAATTTTCTTGGAGGTTTCGTCCCTGAATCCCCACCTTTGGATAAGGGGACGCTGCCCCTTGCCACCCATCCCAACTTAGCGCGAAGTTGGATATGCAAAATAGTAGATTGATGTACAGTACTCTCAGGCTCCATAAACCCAACATAAACCTCCTAAACGCGTAAGATGTACAATAAAGAAATGAACACATAAATTATCCACCTGGATACAAATTGCAGGGATGGATGGATGTAACTGAAATGTCAGACAAGTGCCTCATGACTCGAGCCTTGCTAAATGCTCTGAGTCTCACACAACATATATTTCATGATAATAAAAAGTTATTAGATGCCAATATAATATGGCATTTTATATTGAAATATCTTCAAAAAAAGAACTACCTTCTTTTCGAAAAAGTAAATTTGCAGATTTTCGAAGATGTAAATCAATAAGGGAAATATCAACCAAGATTCAAATTCCAGGGATGAAGAAAGCTAGCATGTCAGCCAGATGCCCGAAAACTCCAAACTGGCAAAAATGCTAAAACAAAATATATTTCATGAGAACAAAGTTTAACGGTCACCAATATACCATGACATCAGCAAACATCTATATAGAATTATATCGATGTCGTTCCATCAAAGAGCTCTCCATTTTCAAGAAAACAAAGTAAATATCCCAATTTACATTGATGTACATCAGCAGGACAACATATAAATACACAAATAATCTTCTTTCTCAAATAGGGCATGGTTAAAGGTAGGTTTACCTCTGGACAAGTTCTGATAAACGGCTTTCTGTTCTCAAGTTCATTGTTAGCATCTTCATTGCAATGGTCCAAGTCTTCATATACAGTTGGCAAATCTTCCGAGGATCCAGTTACCTTGCTTGTAGAATTGTTGTTAAAGGAAATTTCAGCTTGTATTCCTTTATCTTCTACAGCATTCCACTCTTCACAAAAAAGTTTCCAATCATTCTCAGGAATAAGTATTAAGCCTTCTGTCTGGAATATACAGAAAAAGAGAACTAAATAAGTGCCCTACGACAGATAATAGAGATATTCTAACTATTTAAGGAATATTTGTACAGGTTCTATATTAAGAAGTAAATATGCGTAATTTTGTATGTATGTGTACTTGTGAAAAATCCTTGGCAACTATTCTGCGAGGCATAAGGGATAAGTATTCCTCCAAATGGAGTAAAAAATGTATTTTACAGGGTTGCAAACTTTGTTTACTTTAGGGATCACAAATTCACAACGGGTCAGTTTGGAACTCATACCAGACAAGGACCTTCTATATAGAGGTTTGTACTGATCAATCCATTTACTGAATAGGGTGAAGAGCAAGGCATGATAATAATTGAAACTTGCCTCAGCATTAGAATAATGGATTCATTTTTTTTTTGGAAAAAAAAAAAAACTGAAGAAAAATCACCACATCTGAACTTATGACCTTCTGTCGTCTAATGTGTATGCAATAATGTCCTAACCAGTTGCCAAAATAGCTAATAAGCCTGTAGATATTGTTGTACTTCTCCACCAATACATAATTACATATTGAAATAAAAAGGGTACCCCATGCACAAGACTCCTGTATTACAGGGTCTGGGATAGGATTTGATATGTACATCTTTACTTCTGTTTTTTCAGAAAGACTGTTTCAGAGTTCGAAAACGTAACCCCCATATGTCGCAACGAAGCAACCTTACCATTACTCTAAGGCCATCCTTTACTAATAAATGTTGAAATAAATATGAAAAAAAATTATGACCTTAATTGCGTACAATAGCCTAAGCTTGGACCCAAACCATTTACTTTGGTAGAGTCCCTCACGTCATCACAGAGCTGAAAACTTTGAAGAACCCTTTTCTAAGGTTCCGCTCTTTTTTCTTCTTCCATCTCGCTAGTTGTTTGCTTGACTGTTCCAATTTTGTAAATATTTAACCTCCGTTATCTCTATGATTTAATTTTATGTTTTGAACTTCTTCACTAAATCTGCACGACAACTTATTTTCTTGTAGTGTGTTTGCACAAAAATTTTAAATTTTGAATTTCTGATTGAATCCATTCAACATCTTGAAAGTCTTTGCATGCACGTTATACTATGTTATTAAAAAGATGACATCTAGGAAATTACAAACATCTTTTAGAATATCCATGTTAAAACATATGACACACACACAATATTAGCTTGATAATTTATCATCCGATATCCGCTATTTAATATGAAACCTTAATCCTTAGACTTACAAAAGACTATAACTGCATATATGGTCGCTATGGTTTCTAGTTCTACCATATGCTTGCTTGTTACTGCAGTTGTGATTTCTAATGAATCTACATCATCCTAATAGCTATGGCTGCTATAGTAACTCAATACAGTGATGTTGCTACAGTTTTCCGGGATAAAACGAGAGACAATGTCAATTCTTGTGATGTACTGGCAGTTAAATGAAAAACTCAACCATGCTTAGTTTTGAACCAGCTTCAATTGAATTTTATGCACACAGATTGCCCCTCTCTTATAACTCCACATCCTTGTAGAGGGAAGTATAAAGGGATCATAGATCTTTGACAACATCGACATTAAAATTTTTAGAGTCACATTGAAGAAGGGACTGGTAGACATGGTGATTCAGTCTGAGACAAAAAGGTCTCAAATAGGGACCATTTTTTCTCTCTCGGCACTACATAAGAACATGGAACACCTCGTACTATCTTCTTCTTACTAGAATAGAGCTTCATTTTTAAGAGATAATATTCATCTTTTCAGGGGCAATTCGTTCTCAATTCCAACTCATTAATCTTGTCAGAGTTTTCAAGCAGCGAAGATGTCAACAAACTTGAAAAACATATGCTCAAAAAATGGTGCTTTAACTGTAACAACCCTTCCTCTGGAATCATCACAAACAAAGCCAGCCTAGGAATCTGACTCTTCTGTGGGTTGAAGCTCTAATTCTTACCCAGGTTCTCACAAGGACTAGTGTCAAGCTTCACAACAGCAAGTTTAGCATTTTTGGAGGGAGCATCAAGCACTATGATATCGAGGTCATCGGGATAACCGTTATACTGTGATATATTTGGACAATACTGTATCAACACCATAAGGAGGAAATAACTTCCAGAGGAATAAAAGATCACTAAACAAGTTTCTTGTCTCAACAGAAAAAAAAAAAAAAAGGTTAAGCCTATGGTCAACGTACTAAAACCAAAATGATAAAAGCTAACTAAATGCCTAAGAAACTAATCCTAAAACATAGAAATTAAATGCTTCTTAATTAAATGCAAAAGATGCCATTATCAGGCTTCGAAAGATTCAAAAAAATAAAAAGAATAATTTCCTCATCCAAAAACTAAATACTTCAAAGCAGAACCCAACTTGAAACTTCAATTTGTAGATGCAGCCTCAGTTGCTACAGTAGTTACAATTTCTATAGTGCTTGCTACAGAAGTCGACGTTCCTACAGTAACTTTTCTATAGTAATCAACAACAATAATGCTGCTAATATTCGGGGACAAGTTTGAAGACCAAGTTAACAACATCAATTCCTACAATGATACTACCAGCAGTTAATGGAGAACAACTAAACCATATGTCCTATAGTTTCGAGCAGGCTCCAGTTGAATTTTTGTCCTAAATCATGTTTCTTGTCTGATCACTTATATTTGAATGAACTTCTGTAAACTCATGTCTAGATTTTTAATGAATTGCTGTGTAACTTGTGCCCAATACCTGTTAATCTTTATAGTTGAATGAAATTGAAAAAATATAACATTCATAATACTTCAATGCTACAAGCGTACAAGCATAAGTAAAACAAAATTATAATACATCAGCAGAATATCATTTTTGCATGATGCTCTTGTCTAACAACTACAAGCTTGAATAAGCAGAACTTAAAAGCATTCAGCCAATCAGCAGTTCAGCTCAGCACGATGTACTTAATATTTTACGCCCACAAAGATTCATTTTACTAGCGAAATTCAAAAGATTAAACATGGTATATTTCCTGAAAAGATCATGCACAAATATCATTGCTATGTGCCTAGCATCAATCTGAGCTAAGAAAGCATGAACTGTTCCAAGCCTAAGATAGTTATTAAACAGCAGCAGAACAAAGCACTGAACCAGGGCAGAGTGGCTACTTCATTCTTTTTTCGAACCTTATACTTGGAAGAACATTATCATATATATTAGCTAAACTCAGGATAATAGACAAGAATAATTGAATGCACAGTTTATGATAATATGATGCACTTACAGATGATGCCCTCTGAGTAATGCTGCCACGCTTGCAAACCAGCTCAAGAGGCCTTTCCAGCAATCGCGAGTGCTGTTGGACAAGTAAAATAACTACATATAAGAAGTTGAAGAATATGCCTAGAAGGTTTCTTTTGGAAGAGGTGTATATCAAGTTAAAGCATTTAACCTCTGTGGAACTAGGTCAACATATAACAAATAAGAACAAGGCAATAAAAGCTTCGCATCACCACAAAGAAAATAAGCTAAACACCACAACTGCCTGTTAGTTATAGTGCCTTGCAATAAACAATATTTTCTCAGTATACATATCACTAATGCAAGTGCCAATAAAAAGTTAGTTTTATGTCGCCCATACCAGATGTTTCTCTATCATTGGTTGGCTGTTCAAGGAACAATTACCAAATTCAGTTAGATCAACATGATTAAGCATCAGGACGAGGAACTACCTAAACAGCAAAAAAAGAAGACAGATGAGCGTATAAACTGTTGTTATTAGTTCCACTTCACAAAGCAATGTGTCGTAAGATGTCCTATATATCAAATTATGCACCATCATGCATTATTAGTTATCATCCATAGTGTCTCCATTACACACGCTACATAAGGATACAATGGTAAAAAGTTTCTAGTATAAAGAGTAAAAAAGATGATCAGGAAATAACTGGTGTTCTCTAAAAGAATATGGCAAATTCACCTTCTCACAGATAAGGGAATCAATAATCGCTTGTAAATTTTCAGGTTCCACAGAAGAGGATTTATTTTTTCCAGTTGCATTAATAAAAGCTCTCCATTTTGCCAGCCATGATGAAGGGACTAAAAAGTACTTGCAACCAGCAAGGAGTGTCAAACTCTTCCCAAGATTCAACTTTTCATGATTTTGCCGTTGCTTAAGCTTTGTAGCTCTGCAACACATAGATTTACAAACTTCAAAAGTAAATACGCAAAATAGTATGGCATGTTTTTCTGTATATATTTTATGCACTACCTAAGGCTGTCTTCCAAGCAAGCAACTTCAGACAACTCTGCAGTGCAAGTTTCACAATGTCTAGAATCAGAAGGGAAGGCTACCACCAAATCATCAGGTTTCACTTTGCACGCACTTTCAAAGAAAAAAAGCCAAAGAGGTTCAGGAATCAACACACGCTTTGCACCAGCAGCTTGCTCAGGAAGAAGATCTCCATGGGGACATCTAAGAGAAGCCGTAGGTCCAGCATCAGCATCACAAGGATTGTCAGTATTTTTCCTACGCAGCCACTGTAGCAACCTATAACAGAAAGATACCAGGATAAAAATGACACAAAAAACTCAAGCACTTCCACAGAACTTTCAGAAATTGAGTAATGTGAGAGCAAAATTCATACTTCCATTAAGTCAAATTTACAGGCAGAATCAGAACCAAACGTATTATCTATTTAGCCAGACCCTTTGAAGAAGAAACAAAATATCCAATATCATGCCATATCATGAGAAATCAAAACATAATTTGTAATAAAATGCCAGTCGAAGGGGACATTCTTATTTCTTTTCTTTAGTATTTGCTTCAGAACCAGTCTTTTCAAAGTTTAAACATATATTCCTGCCAAGATTTTGAGATCCTATCCTAGTTCATTATTTGGCAAAACATGCCAAAAACATGAAGAATTCAAAACGCAAAGCAGTGCAATTGGTAGCTTAACAAAGAGCTTAGCAGGTGCGTTAAGTTACCAGCAGCCCCACCGGTAGATTAAATGAAGTGCTTAGCAACTTCCAGATCTACCTATTGCCCTATCGGTAGATGGATTTTATTTTTAATCTGAGAGGATCTGCCGATAGCCCTATCGGTTGCTTGGCGGTTAACTGTGCCAGATCGAAGTTAGGTTAATTTTAACTCGAATTTTTAGGTATTTGAGTTGGATACAGATCCCTTTGAGTCTAAAATTGATGTAAGAGATTTAATATTGGCTTTGGGATTAATTTGGAGAGAGAGAAAAATTCCTATTTATATACCATCCTCTTAAAAGTCAAAAATAACTTAAGCAAAGCAACTGAATAAAGATTTTGAGAGATTCTTGACGTGCGAAGCTTGAGAAGTTCGTTATTCTGTTCATTGAAGATTGGATATCACGTCCCTCCATATCTCCACCGTGCAGACGAGAATTTGATCTATGCATTTGGTAATCCATACTCGTATTTTGTTTCTTTCACCCTATCTCTAGATCTGTGAATGTGTTAGATGTTTTGCTATGGGCTTATGGTAGCATGAGAGATGAGATTCTTAATCCGGTTATCTAACACTAGAATTACATATCGAGCTACTAACGATCGCGGTTGTCTAGAGATTTTGTGACAATCCTTGTAATTGACATTAATTATAGTGTGTTATCGTTCATTTGTAGTTTTTTTCCCTTTTGGATTTTCCATGTAAAAATCTATCATTATTTGTGTTAAATTATTTGAGATTTTTACATTGTGTTGTGCTTGATTATATCTAATTATATGATTATATCTAATATCCGTCAAATATAATGCTTCTGCATGCTATCTATACTCTTATTAATGTAGTAGTTTTTTAGTTCCGATTTTCAAGTGGACCCTAAGAACAAAGTTAGGTTCCCCGTAAAAGGGCTATACCAACTTGCAACTCTTGACCAGTGACCAAGGGATAACAAGTCCTAATGCTACAACAAGCACATCCCACATCGATATTTATGTGGCATAATAATATGGTTTCACTGAAAAAGCACCAGGTTTTCAGCTCAATTATTACATCATTAGTATTCATTATATGCGACATTATGTCTTGTTTGTACAAATGGAAACTTTGTAATAATACCCGTTTATCTTTTTGAAAATCTAAGAAATCCAGTCAGTAAACAATGACGTTGCAGAAGGTAACAATAGGCTAATGGTGCCACCTACTATGGAACAAAAGGATACAACCACCAATGTTGTAGACAAGCATTATGACCGGGCCTACTTTAGGATAGGGTAGAGCAGACGAGGAAATACTCAAAACTACTGTTCCAAATTAAACAGTCGAAACCTTGAGCATTATCAAGTGTCCAAGTCCTCACTGGTTTTTATCATTGTATAATAATAATAATAAGTTAAAAAAGACAATTATAAGGAAAAACATTTTTATCCAAGTTCCAAGAACAGGATCAGTACTAGTTTTCCTTATGACATTCAATAGAAGAAACCTTGAGGCATACAAAACAAATATTAAAAAAAAATACTGTCTATTTATTAAGCACCAGTATGCTTTAGAAGGCAATGTATCCACTTCTGAGAGAGAGCCAACATGGATACGTAACTAGTAACTGACGTCCTTCACCGAACGTCGGCAAAATTCATCGACTGCTGACGATTTTCAATATCCTTCCCCTACTTTCTTTCTGAGATCTCTCTCATCGCCGTACAACTAGTATTCTGTTCAAATTATAAAAGTATGATTAGGTTATTTTACTAAGTTTCTTTGTGTGCGATCTGCTTTGAGCGCATCATCATCCCATCGTCGATCTAGGACATAGCCACCGGGATGAACTCAAAGACTTATCAAGTGTAATGACGACCTTGCCACTGTCCGTTTCGTTCCCAAGATCGATTTAGAAAATTATTCTAAATTCTTGATAATTTCTAATTCTTCTTACTATCTCTTAAGAGCGCCTGTCCAGTTGCCAATGCCCCCATTTTAGTTCTCAGGTAAATTCATGCCCTAGGTAGAATCTTTATGTTCAATTTGCGGTTTTAAAAACCATTTTCTTGTTCTTGTTTAGGTATTGATTTGATGTTTAATTTCAGTTCTTTAAAACTATTTTCTTACTTTTGGTTATATTTTGCAGTGATTTTTTAGGTTCATTTTGAGATTCCAAGTACTGATCCAGGTAGGTACCTATGGGTTCTCTCTTTTTACTACTTTGAGCCCTTTTCTTTTAAGGGAGAGTTTATTTAGCATGGAGGAGATTTCAAGTTTAGAGTTCTAAAAAGATTGGGGTAGGTCTAGGTGAGTGGAAGTTCCATTAAGTTTGGAGCAGTATTTAATTTAAAATGAGACGCCTAATATGTTTCTGATAATTGATAATTGAAAAGGAAACTGATAAGTTTTTGATATTTTTGAAAATGTATTGGAAGGGATATGTCCTACATCTGGTATATAACCTGAGACTCGGAACCATGGGCTTGATAAATAAGAATCAATTGAGGCTTTTATATACTTAATATTATTTTCAATGATTATGAGTATGCACACACACAGAGAAAGAGATAGAGAACTACATTATCAACTATTAATTGTATTAATTGGGAATTTTGATTTGTTGATAAAAAAAAGTATTGTTTGTTAATTATTGGTTGTTAGGTTTATTGCTAGCCTCTTAGTTTTTCATTGTCTTGTCAATTGTGTTTGTTTTGTTAAAAAACTGTTTCTGCCACATGTTGTCTTGCAAACTTGGAATGACGATAAATATCGTTACTTGGTAGTTCCAATCTATAACACCTATAGGTGTGGAACAAGAGGATGACCATGTTCTATAAGTATGCATTGTTGGAAGCTAATCTAAAAGGAGGGAAAACATCAAACCATATAATATTTGTAATAAATAATCGCAATGGGCATAGAATAAACATTTGCTTATCTCGAGGGGTCATAGGATAAAAGCACTTGCTTAAAATTTTTTGATAGGTATCAGGCCATGTGCTAAAGTAGCTTTTCAAAGACTGAATTGCAAAAGGAAGCTAACAAGGAGGATATAAGACTTCAAAGCGCCACGACCAAGAAGCTTTTGTTGGCATCAAGTCATACTTAGGTTGCACAACAAAACATGAGACTTCCAATGGTTCTACAAGAATTTGAGTTTTGAGTCAAAGAAGATCATGGACTGAAAACTCACAACAACAGAGCTCATCACGTAAAAAGCTTACAGAGAGATTACAAAGTTGATATACCGACGCCCATCTATTTCATATAGCAAGGCATCCATACTTTATTAGTTCATTTACATATGCGGAAAACACAAATTAATGGCTAGACTCCCAAGTACATGTTACGGACTTCACCGTCTCAAAAGAGGATTCACATAGAAAGGTTGTCAGAACTTATCAAAAGCATTTGAAAGGAGAAGGGAGTGAGTTAGGTTAGTGACTGTTTGTCCGATCCTTAAAGGTCTCTTGTAAACTTTAAGGAGGTGTGGAACAACGAAGTATTTCTCAAAGCCACTAACTTCAGAGGGGCGAATAAGGACAAATTCTTTATCTGGTATGTGATCTAGGATTCAAAGTGATTAAGAAGGTTAGGTCGTCAAATATCATGCCAGTTATCAACCATAAACACTTGTTTATAAGGCAAACAAGCATCTACTCGAAGGTATTCACCCTCACATCTTGTGGACATCATGCAGCATCCATACCATTAAGCTTGCATATTGAACACTTGTACACTAATACAACAAATACATTGCAATATACAATTAATGTAAATGGATCATAGATCGGGAAGTGCACAATTTACCAAGAATTTCATCATGAACCATTCTCCAATGCTCTCCATCCTTAATGCCTTTGGCAATCTCAAGTTTCTCCCACTGGGGGAGACTCATTTTGGTTATGTTATTATGATGCTAAGAAGTTTTATCACATCAACTACGTACTGGCATGGGGGCCCTAATAACAAGAGCATTGGAACCCTAAAGAAGAGGATGATACAAATAAAGCAAAATTTGAAAGAGTATAACAGATGAAATGTGGTGGGACAAATTAAACGCTTTACCGATTGCAGAACCAATACATCAAATGCTAAAAGTTGCAGCCACCTATATCAGTTGGTCTCTGACACATAGGATCGAGTGATCAATTGAATAAAAGCTTTCATATACTGGCATGAACATAGGGTGGAATGCATGGGTTTGAGCTTCCTACATCATGGTTTACACATGTTAGTGGACTGTGGAACAAAAGCAAAATGCTTACTTTATTAGCCGGTTTACTCAGACCTAGGCAACTTATATTAAACATAAAGATTAAATCTACATCGTCTTCAACCACAATTAAAATTTTATGGTTTAATATCATTGTTGATATTTCCTTAAAGTTTTATACTTTGAATTGGTATCACGAATGTTCAAATCACATCCCACCATATAAAGATGCAGATTCTGTGAAGAAGAACCAAATGCTTGAATGGCTGCCACAACAAATTTGTCAGGCTGGACAATAGTAAATTATTGAGTTTATTTCGTTTTTGCAACCATTGAAGAAATTGCAAATAAATCACTCTTTGATGAATTGTGATCTGCTATGGATTTCAAGATATGATGGTTGGTGCACATTCTAGTCCAAAACTTTAAGGTGACGAGCAACCATGTTCCTGTTGTCGGGAGAGGAATTGAAGCACATTTTCTACGTTAAGACCTGAACGTGTTGATGATCTTGTTTATATGCATACTAGCCCCCATCCCTTGACAACAAAGAGTCCACAATATTAGGAAGAAACTTCAATTATGAAAGATGTCATAAGTGAAGCACGTGACTCAATTGAGATGGGAGTATTTGAGATTGTTGAGCTTTCCCTTGATCAACCTGAATTGATGGCTATGACATTTGTCGAAATAGCAGATGAAGATGATATTGAAGAGGACATGGTTGAGATTGACAATGTCAGGAGAAATGAAAAAGGTGTTTCTCTTTGTGATATTTGCTCTCTTTATATAAATGGGGTTTAATTATTACTCTTTATAGCTTTCATGTTATAATTCATCAGCAATATTTAGTATGTGATCAAAAGGGATGTAATATTGTGGCATGGTTATAACTAGAATTTAGTTAGATGGTTTTACTTTTCCATGGAATCTCGTAGTTTGGGGATGTGGATGAATTAGGAGGTCAAACACAATTGTGGTATCTCTTAGACTTTGATATATTTACTTAATTTAGCATCGTTTATATAAGTATAAAAAAAAAGTATATTAATACCCAAGCAAAGGCATGTCCTATTCTTGGTGCAAAATCATAATGTCCATACCATATTGTAATCATGTCTTGTGTCCCATATCCACCCAGTGCTTCATAGCTTATTATAAATTTGAATACTTCTATAAACCTTCAAATAAGAGGGTACTGGAAATAGGAAAAATACCATGCCAGAAGGCTCACTACAAGGATTCCCTTAGTTTCAACTTATCATGTCTGAAACCTACCACCATCATGCAGCGATGGACTATGGTTTTTTAACAGTGCAGCCAATAACATTCTAAGTAGCTTAAAGAGTATGGGCGGTCCAGATCATACCATGAACTATAAATCAGAACAAACATAACAGATGGACCTCAGACTCTTCCTTGTCCTAGCACCTCCTCTAATTGGTTAAATGCCAAAGGGAAAAAAAGAGTTTGTAGCATATGCATCAAAATCACAAAAAGTAGTAATAACATGGTCAAAAAGAAGAGTACAGCCGATTTTTGAGAAATCATACCATGTCTTGGACACCAAATAAGAAGCACCTTCTGGGCAGTTTCCAGAAAGAGCTGCTTCCGCCAGATGCCTTAAGGAAGCTCTCCTATCTCGATAATCATCTGCACGTACCGTGTTCTTGGCTTTGTCCCTAATACAGTCAATGCAGTAATCATCACCGGTCAATGCTGGACCTCCTCCATACTAATGTTGAGTGGACATATGCAAAAAGATCAACAACAAAAATTAGTACTTGGAACATGCATAAAAGGGCAAGTTTGACTCTGCTAATAGTTTTCATAGGCAAGAAAAGAACAGATATCCCAAATGATAACTGATCATGCTATAGACATTGCAGGAAAATTGTCGAAGGTCAACAATAAGACAAACTGGCTTCACCTTGAATATATATATATATATATATATATATATATATATAGAGAGAGAGAGAGAGAGAGAGAGAGAGAGACTTAGATCCATTTGAAAGATTTAGAGTCGAATCCTTCCCAATGAAATTCGATGACAGAACATTCATTACCACAATGTACACTAAAATTGATCTATATACCATTTAAAGTGTTCAAAAACTATAAAATCAAAAATTTTGATTTTTTTTTCCATATTCATCAAGTAGGAATTAAATGGACAGTTGTAAGTAGCAAGTTGGTTACTTTAATGGTGTAGAATGTTCTAAACCTAATGAAAATTTATATATTATGGTTATTAAGTATTTAGATCATCTCACACGCGCATGCACATGTGTGCATGCAAAGAGATGCATATATATATATACAAATACACACACAGATATATACACACACACATATACATGTATATATACATACATACATATTGTCAAAAAGCGAGTAGAACCAAAAACTCAATCTCAATATTATTATAAGTCAGTGGATACATATATTTATAGACCTCTCAAAACCATACAAACCAACATGTGATGTGGTACTAAACTCAAATACAAAATAGTAGTTGGAGTATAAATATTAATCATACACAACTTATTATACAGATTAGAAAACACTCTTAGCCATACAGCTTTAATTAGAATATCAACCAATTGTTCTGACGAAAGAGTAAATAAAGTACAGATTATCTTCTTTATCAAATTATCTTGAACTAGATGGCTATCTACCTCTATATACTTACGATCATGAAATACTGGATTTTGAACAATATAGATGGCAGATTGATTATCACAGTATATAGACGTAGGACTCTTCGGATTGAAACCAAATTCAATCAGCAAATTTTTTAGCAATAACAATTAACATGTATGTGTACCATTGCCCGATACTTTGCCTCAACGGAAAATCGAGACACTATATCTTATTTCTTACTCCTCCAGATGGCTAGATTATCTCCACCAAATGTAAGATATCTCGTGGTCAACTTTCTGTCACCTTTGTTCCATACATATTCAGCATCTAAAAAGACAAAGATTTAAAAATGTCCATATTTTTTATAACATAATCCTTTTCTAAGAGAGCTCTTAATATATGTCAAAACTCTCATAACAGCTTCCCAATGTATATCCCTTGGTTTATGCATGAACTGACTCAGTAGTTCAACAATAAAATAACTATCAGGTCTAGTGACCGCAAAATAGATAAGTTTGCCAACCATTCTCATATATTGCTTGAGATTCTTATACAAAGATTGTATTTACTCCACACATCTAAATTTGACTCTATTAGAGTACTAGAAGGTTTACACCCAAATCGACCGGTCTCTTTTAAAAAATCTAGTGCATACTTCCTCTGCGATAGAAGTAACCCATGTTTATGATAAACTTCCTCAATTCTAAGAAAATATCTCGGTCTTTCCATATTTTTGATAATTGAGCTCATTCTAATGGTCATAAGAGGATTTCCTAGTTTTTATATTACTTATATAGATAGAATACTTTATCAGTTTATAATTAATTTTTCTGATGGTTGATATTACATTATATTATTACAATATTATGGCAATATCAATATACTTGTTGTAGTTGTGAGTTTTTTGAGCATGTATTTATGAAGCATGAATATGAGATTTGAACAAAAATAATTGTTAGATTAGACTATTATTTTCTATTTGGATTTAGTTTGAGTTTAGTACCACATCGTTCGTTGAGTGGTTTGTATGGAGTTGAGAGATTTATAAATATATGTATCCTGATTTATAATTAATATAGAGATTGAGTTTTGATTCTCATTCCTTTCTGACATGGTATCAGAGCAGATTAAAAATAGATCTCAGTCGTACGATCCGATTACCTACCAATCTCAACCATCCACAAATATAAAAAAAGGGAAAAGAAAAAAAAAACTAGATTATCTGTGGTGGGCCCCGATCTTCTGTTCGCTTCATTCGTTCGCTCAGCAAACCTGTAGCTTCGTTCGCTCAACAAACAGCAACACCGGCAATTAACAGCAAACAGCAACAAACAACCTCCAACAAAATCACCTTCGCTTCGCTCAACACCTTCGCTTGTTCAGCCTGTTGTTCGTTTGTTATTGTTCGCTCAACAAACAGCAACAAACAACAACCTTAGATCACCTGATCTGCTTTGTGGAGAGAGATTTGATTTTTGATCATCTGGGTCAACAGCTTTGTGGAAAGAGATCTGTTGTTCTAATCTGAAGTTCAACATGCTTCATTCTTTTGGTTCAATCTGCTGTTCGGATCCAATGCTCAACAGCCTACTTACAATTGGAAGGACAGCTTTAACTGGCACTGTTCTGCTGATCTTGCTATTTACAGAAGCTGGGATTACACTACTAAAATCATCCTATAGGTGATTTTAATAAAAAAATCATATTTGTTACTGCTACTAGTTCACTTCACTGTAAGTTGGGTTCTCAATCTTCTTTTCTATGTCATCATCCACTTCAAATATTTCATCTACTGCTGCTACTGCTCCTACTGTCATGCCTGAGAATTTATATCCAAAAAATCTTACTGCTGCTACTGTTAAGTTGAATGGCAATAATTATTTTTTATGGACTCAATCGTTCAGGATATTTGTTGGTGCTCAAAGAAAAATTAAGTATTTACTAGATGATTCACCAAATAAAAATAATCCTATATATTTTGATCGGCTTATTAATGATTGATACATGACTTCTTAATAGTATAGAAGAAAAAGTTCTGGTGTTATATTTTCAAAAACTGCAAAAGAGATATGAGACATCCTTAAAAAATATATGGAAATAAGAAAACATATCACGAGTATTTGAACTGTATGAATGGTTGTTTACTCTCAAACAAGATAAAATATTTATATTTGAATACTATTCTGCTCTCCGAAGCATATTGGATGAGCTTGAGATTCATCAACCACTGGTTACAGATCTTAAAATTTTGAGAAAATGTCGTCAGGATCTCGCTGTTACCAAATTCCTTTCGGGTTTGGATTCTTCTTTACTGATCCATGTGAGAGGTCAAATTCTTACTGGTGATAGTATTCCATCACTAACAGCAATGTATTCCAGTATTCTTCATATTTCTACTAGATCTACTACATAAGAAACTCAAACCTTACCTCTAATGAACATTCTGTCCTATTTTCTGGTCGGAGACGAGGTCGTAGTCGCGGTCACAATCGTAATTCTAGGGGAGGCCGTGGTCATGGTGGCCATGGTGGTCGAGACTCCAGTGATGGACGAGAATCCCGTGAATATGATTACTGTGGCAGAAAAAAATCACGCATCTATATACTGTTGGGAGAAGTATGAAAAACCAAAATGGACATAAATTGTGATAAGTACTATTCAACTGAATCTTCTAATTCTTTTGTTACTGGACCTACAATAAAAAATGTTGCCTCGATAATAAATTCTGCTAGCACTTTGACATCCTCAATGATGGTTCAGATCCCACAAGATGAACTTGACAGACTTCTCCGTCTTCAATCCACCATGACTAGTTCTCATACTACTCATGCATCCTTATCAGGTAATGATATTCACATCGCTTCCTCCAGCCAACCATAGGGTTATCGATTCTACAGCTTTCTCTCATATGACAGGTATTAGAAATAAGTTTGTCTCACTACATTTTTCAGATAAATACCATCTTATCCATATTGTTAATGGTTCCTCCTCTTCAGTAGTTGCTAATGGAATAGTTCAAGTTACCAATTCATTTATAATGTTTGTTTGTTCCCAAATTTCCTGTTAATTTATTATCTATTAGCCAAATTATCAAAAATAACAATTATTTTATAATATTCTTTTCTACTTACTATATTTTCCTACTTACTATATTTTTCAGAACCTCCAGACTGAAATGTGAATTGGTACGGAGTATGAATAATGGGGGATGTACTATCTAGATGAGACATCACCTACAAAGTTTGATATTTGCTCCTCTAATTTCCTTTTACAGTGGCACCAATGCCTTGGACATCCTTCTCTTCAGAGTCTTCATCTCGTTTGACCCACTATCTAAGTTCACCTGTGAATCATGTGAGCTCGGTAAATATCAATAAGCCTCCTATCAAAATCGAGTCAATTCAAGTATTAGTTTTCCATTTGACTTAGTCCATTCTGATGTTTGGGATCCATATCGTTCTCTCTTTTAAGGGTTTTATATATTTTCTTCTATTTATGGATGATTTCACTTGTATGACATAGATGTATTTGTTAAGAGATAGATCTGCTGTTCTAGTATAATTAAACTATTTTATAAAGAAATAAAAAATTAATTTTCTAGCACTATGCATGTTTTGCGTACTAATAATGTTATAAGAAGACTGATGTCTCCTCTTTTTGTGTTGATAATGAAATTATTCATTAAACATCTTGTTCTCACACATCTCAGCAAAATGGTATTCCTAAAAGAAAGCATAGATATGTTCTAGATGTTGCTCGGACCTTAACGATTCATATGTATATTCCAAGATATTTGTGCTCTGATCCATATGCTTGTCATTTAATAAATAGGCTGTCATTTTCTGTCTTGCAAGGTAAAACCCTATTTTCCTGTCTTTATCCTGATAAATCCATGTTTCCTCTTATACCTCGAATGTTTGATATACATATTTTGTTCAAGATTTATCTTCCAGTTTGGACAAATTATCTTCTCGTACTATCAAGTGTGTATTTGTTAAATACTTTAGGATACAAAAAAAGTATAAGTGCTATGATCCAGTGTCCAAAAAGTATTTTGTCTCTGCCTTTCTTCCTTTACCCCTACCTATTGGATTCTTCTCTTCCCTTACCTCTATTTGTCTCTACTACTGAAACTGAACAAGTATCGGTGCCTAATAAAGTGATTCAAATAGTGCCTTGCAAGAAATTACTATTGGTATGTTTTTTCGCAGTCAGAAAGTGCCTCTTAGCTTATTACCTGTTGCTCCACCATCCATGGCTACAGGTCCCCAACAACCACAACATTCTTCTACTCCTGTCTCTGATCTTCCCATTGCTCTCCGAAAGCGTAAGCGCTCAACTATTGCTCATCATATTGCTCAATTTGTTTCCTATAATAAACTTCACTAAATGTTCCGTCATGTGTCCTTTCTCTCTTTCATATCTATACCCTAGCATTTTCAGGAAGCAGTGTTAATTTCTGCCTGGCAGACGGCCATGGATAAAGAGATATAAGCCCTTGTCTCTCGAGGAACCTGAAATTTGGTTCCTTCTCTGCCTGATGCATATATTATTAGATGTCGCTGGATATACTCTGTCAAATACAAGCTGGACGCTCAATTGAATGCTATAAAACTCGTCTTGTTGCGAAAGATTTTTTCCAAGCCTATGATATTGATTATTTTGAGACTTTCTCTCCTATAACATATCTCAACTCTATTCTCATCCTCTTCTCTCTTGTCATGAATCTCGATTGGCCGTTATTTCAATTGGATGTTAAAAATACTTTCTTAGATAGCGATCTACAAAAAGATGTGTATATGGAATAACCTCCAGAGTATGTTATTCAGGAGGAGACTGTTGTATGCAAACTTAAGCAATTTATGAACTTAAACAGAGTTATCGAGTCTGTTTTGAGAAGTTTCTATTGTAATTGCTGGTACTAGTTTTCAGCATTGTCGATAAGATTATTATGACTTTGTCCGACATACTCGTTCTAATATTGTCCTTCTTGCTATATATGTAGGTTATATTCTACTAACTGGAAGTGATACAACAGTCTTGACTGAGACAAAGGATTATCTCAAATAACATTTTGTAACTAAAAACATGGAAAGACAGAGATATTTTCTGGGTATTGAGCTAACTTATCATAAATATGGATTACTTCTCTCTCAGAGAGAGTATGCGCTAAATCTAAGACCGGTCGCCTTAAGTGTAAATCTGCTAATACTCTAATGGAATCAGATTTAGACGTGTGGAGTGAAAATAGTGTTTTGTATGCGAATACCTAGTATAGAAGAATGGTTGGTAAGGTTATTTATCTCACAGTCACTAAACTTGGCATCTCTTTTGTTGTCGGGTTTACTGAAACAGTTCATGTATAAATCAAGGGACGTATACTGAAAAGTTGCTATGCGAGTTTTAGAATATATTAAGAGCTCTTCTGGAAAAGGGTTATTTTATGAAAAAAAAATATGGACACGTTAAAATCTCTGCTTTTTCATATGTTGGAGATGCAGAAGACAAAAAGTCGACAATTGGATACCTTACATTTGTTAGAGGTGATCTAATCACATGAAAGAGTAAAAAATACGATATAGTATCTTGATTTTCTGCTGAGACAGAGTATAGGGTAATGACACACACCACGTGCGAGTTGTTATGGTTAAAAAACTTTCTGAATTTGGATTCAACCAAAAAAGTCTAATGCCTATATACTATGATAATCAGTCTGCCATCTATATTGCTCAAAATCCAGTATTTCATAATCGTACTAAACATATAGAGATAGATTGTCATTTGGTTCGAGATAATTTAGTGAAGAAGATAATATGCACTTCGTTTGCTCCTTCGTCAGAACAATTAACTGATATTCTAACTAAAACTGTATTATTAACTATGTTTTCTAATATATGTAACAAGTTGGGTATGATTGATACTTATAACTCAATTTGAGAGGGAGTGTTAGATTAGACTACTATTTTGTATTTGAGTTTAGTTTGAGTTTAGTACTATATTGCCTGTTGACTACTTTGTATGGAGTTAAGTGGTTTATAAATATATGTATACTCTGACTTATAATTAATATAAAAATTGAGTTTTGGTTCTCATTACTTTCTGACAATAATAATGATCATTGATTATAATCATATATTTTATTTACTGTATAGCTTTTAATTTCTCTCCGATTGTTGAATTTCTTATTTGTTGATTCTCTTCAATTCCGCCAGATTAAAATAAACAATTACAATAAGATGAACTAAGTATTAAAAAATACAAATTACAAAAGGTCATTACTAAAACTGATATAAATCCAAAATCTTCATTTTTGTTTGGTGATAACTCAAATTATGATTACAACTTAATAAATTTATGAAGATGAATGTGAAAATTATTATTATTAACTTTGATGTGTAATAGAATATTTTTAGAGTCTTCTAAAATTTCTTAAAATAATTTTCTATTTATAAAAATGTAAGCGGTCTATTTTTATCTTTATTAAATAAATAGAAAATTGCACACCCTATGTTATGCATTATGCATCGCTACATGCAACATAACCTGCGTTAAAGGCAAAACATTACATTAATGTTATCGTTATTTTAAATATTGGTTGAGGCCTGCATAAACGTGTACGAATATATGGGTGAAGGTGAAACAGTATAGCTTCACCCAGAAGAACAGTGAACCAAATTGTTGCACTTGGTGAAGGGTATAGCTGGTAGCTGTAGACAGAAACAAGGATCTTCTAGTAAGATTTTCATAATTTTATTATAATCACAGACACGCTAAATATCCCAACAACAAAGGAAATGCTGAAGGTATGTGAAACAGAGGTGAGAAGAAAACAAAAGGATTGCTCATCAATGACAGAATATCCAGTAACAATTAAAGGTTGGTAAAAAAAAAAATGTCTTCCATTTAAATGGCACAACATAAGGCATCAAATTTAAATGAGAAAAAACATACTTTAGAGAGTAACTTATGCCAAGCTGTACTTGACAGCCGCTTCATGGAGGTAATCTTAGAAAATGGGACTTTACCATGTGAGCATTGAATCAGCGTGTTATCAAGACAGCTGCAAAACACATCATAACATAACATGAGTAACAATAAATTTTGAAGATCTCCTATACACAAACTAGGACGAGAATCATCCTTCATCATACAAGCCTTTTCACATCACAACTATTGCATTGAAGCATCAGGCTCCTCAGAACACAAAACTTCACAGGGGATGTCAACTGGATATCAGCCCATAAGCTGTGCCAAATTCTTGGCCACGGAAACCACAGACAGGAGAGTGGTTTAAAAAAATAGAAGATCAACGGGCAGCTACGTGAACATACATTATTGGACCCATTCAACCACAAAGCAAACTTGTATAGATCAACTACACTAAGAAACAACCTGGAAGAGAAGGAAAGATGACAGAAAAGCTAAAGGAAATTGCACAAAGAGTGACATTTTTTTAATGAAAGGATAAAAGCAAAGAAGAGGAAAAACACGAAAAAGAAGAAGTTGGATAACTACAAAATAATTGAGAATTACCACTAAAACCTTAATAACAATGCAGATCAATACAGGAAGATAATATGTAGAGTGAAAAGCATTAAAAAAAAATGAAGCAGAGGCTAAAGCACCTAAGGGGGATATAGACAACACAGAGGTCCAAACAGGGCTTTTTAGCAGGCTTTAACAAAAATGTTTATATAGATCCACTCAAGTAAGTACTAACTACAGCTAGTGAAACAATTTCAGAAGTATCTAAAGAAAGGTTTAAAATAACTTTCGGTACTGATGCATATCACAAATATCCGATAGGATTTTGCGAGTATACAATACAATATAGACTGTAAAATATCAGTCCAACATTGACAGTACTGATGTCTTAAAACATTAGCTGAAACTGATAACGCTTCTATATTTTATTTTAAGCCTCGATCAGAACACCAACTATACCAAGGGAAATGAAGTCCATTAACAAACAAAGCATCACGACATGCATTTATGGTTGGTTTCTCTTTACCACTTCGTACAGGTTTTTGGTTTTAGTACTCCTAGGATATTTCATCAGATGCAACAAAAATAAATTTCTCATTCAGCATAATCAGCCTGCAACCTGTACAAAATGAGAAGTTGAACTATCATCATGATTGGATTGCTCGCATAGGGTATGCAAGTTTGTCTGAAATGCATGTTATGGAAATTGTGAGTTCTCAAATTGGGCTAACAGCCAAGAGGTTCTCCAACCATCTGCTGAAACTCCAAATAGATTTGGCTGACAATGTTTTCACACTGAATCCTGGGGCTTCATTTAACCATATGTTTCCACAAAAGATGGACCAGAAGTACCAAATTAGCTATGTCTCCCGGAAAATATTTGAAGATTTCTTTTTCAAGTATATATAATATATTCATACAGGATAAGAAATGCAGTCAGATTTAACAGATTTTAAAGGTTATACTTATTGGCATTAAAACTATGAAACATGCATCTATTTCATATTGCATTAGGTACTTGAGCAAAATGGTCCTTTTATTATCTATTTCTAGTGTGCTGGATTTAAGATTCTGAACAAGTTAGAAGCAAGAAACACCAGGCTCATATGAACTTTTCTATCCCCAACCTACCCCGGAACAAAATAACAAAAGGAGGCAGTAAGCACAAAAGTTTTACTATGGAGAGAAAGAAATGCTGCTGCTTACGGGGGAGTAATGTTATCTGCCCACTGACGAAGCCATTCTGTTGAAATCCAGAAGTATGAATCTTCAAGGGAGTGAACTGGAGCTTCAGAGAGAATTGATTTTACTTCTTCCCGGCGTTCAGTTATAAAAGATACCTGTTCATCTTTTCTTTGTTGGTATTTCTCACAAGCTTGGTCATACGATGCATTCAACTCTTGTATCTCTGTACTGAGATAAAGGGGAAGAGATTGGTTACTGGCATCTATTACCACATTCTCAGCAGTTCTGTTAGAACTGTCACCCTCATCTTTGACATTTACACGAGTGTACATCAACATGTATGCATCAGTTGATGAAAATGCCTCCTGTTCACAAATATTGTTAACTAAAATTGACGCCCTGCTACGATTAGGATGGTTTCCATTTTCAACAGATTTTGCCTGCTCAGAGCCAACCAACTGTACCCCTTGACCAACTATTGCAGATGAGACTTCTCCAAAGGGGTGGATGCCCAGTTTAGAGACATGTTCATCATCAAATTCCCACCATTGCCCACTATACTCATCCTTAATATGAGCCACATAGTGTCCACTGTTGACAGCTGTACCCTTGTGAATCAATATCGCTGACAATTCATACATTAACCCAACTGCCAAAGGGCCACATAACCGCTTTCCCATATTTAGTCGTCTGGGAAAGCTAAACGAGGAAGTTATTTTCTTCTTTGTTGTTGTCTTGCAAAAATAAAAAATATAACCAAAACAAGCAAAAAAACACAAATCAAAAGAGTCATTAGCGTATAGCTTTTAGGTCGACGAGATAGCCAATAACAAGCTGCAAGCAAAATCTTGAGAGAAAAAAAATCTGAAGGTACCTTTGGGAGGAACACATAGCGCTTAAGCTGTAAATTTAGCACGGAAGGGAGTGATCGTAATTTAATACTCCGTGTAGCATCAACACGTTTACCACAAGACTCACAAAAGTACTGATTTTCTCCGTCTAAATTTTCCAGGCTGAGATAATCATCCAGACTTTCATCTAGATTGCTTAGTCCTTTGATATTTAATTCAAGCTCATAAAAGTCCTCCATCTTCGAAGATGCATCAGAATCTTTTCCACACACTGAGCACCTTCAAACTACAGGTTATCAGGCTATAATCCATTTATCCAAAAAGTAACAACAATGACCAATGACAATATAAAAGAATAAAAATGCAGAATATTAAAAAGAAAGAAAAATTCAACGTAGTTTATGGACCATGGACACATACAGGATACAGATAGTGAATGGTATGGACACGGCAATATGATGATTTTGAAAGGAAAAAAGGGACATAGGTATGGCGCGGATTTAGATTCACGTAGGATATACAAATACAACAAGATATAGTACACGTAAAAAGCAAATTTAAAAACTTTTGGACACTGATACATTGTGAGTACAATATTAATAGAGTACACATTATGAATAATAATGACTGTGTTATTGTTCAATGCCTCGGATATGTGAAATATTCTCAAATTATCTAAATTAATTATAGTGTGCTCAGACATATTCTTTACTATAAAGCTTGGCATATTAAATAAATCAATGCATTCAAATTAAATTGAATCTAAAATTCATAGTTCATAAATTCGAGTCTGGGATACGTCTATAATAAGATTGATATCCAATACGCGTAAATCCTATTTTATGACTTAGTTAAACAAAGCAAAATACAAGAAATAAAACAAATAATTCAATAAAAAATATGTTATGTACCATACATCCTTCCCATAGTTTTGCTAAAGTAACACTTCAAATGCATTGTTGTTGTTCTGCTAATTTTACCTCTTTTAGATTCCTAAACCTCTCCAACAATTTACTTTTGATGTTATCCCTTCTGTTGTCTGCAAAAGCAGACAATGGTACCTCAGCCTGAATGCCCATTGTAAGTTCATCTGTAACTAATGCAAGTACCTATACCTAATGCAAAGATGCAAGAACTTAACTTCCATCCTTGATTTAAACCAATGCTGATAAAGAAAAAGATTGAATCTCACCTCCTACTATTCTCATCGAGTAACTACTTCATATATTTCTTCAATCGCATCAATCCATCTACAACATGCTTCTTTTATGAAATCCACCACATTATCTCTTGGTGATCCTACCATAAGGTTTTCAAAATCAATGGAACCATATCCAAGTCTCTTTTACACTACCTTTGTCTTTCTATCAATCTTCCTAGCAGAAAAGGTTTTTGGGCAACCACAATGCACATGCGACCATAGAGTATTATAATCTTTCAGGGAATATAGAATATTCTAATATTTTGTATTAACTAATTTATATATAGTTGTATATAAAAGAGTAAACACAAAAAATCCCAAATAAATAATTATTCAAATTAATCGAAAAAAATTCAACTTGCTTATTTTCTTAATAAAAAAAAATATATTAAGTTGTTGAATACTTATCTTTAATTTTTATTTTGTTATAAAAAAATGTTTATCCTTATTAAGTACTTGTGATAATTTAGTTTATTAATCAAATTAGGAATTCTAGGTCTCAACAACAATGATGATGATGATATGTATATTTCTCCGATAACTCGATAGCACACCATGGGACATCAGTTACCTAATGAAACTAAGATTTAATTGGTTAATTTTAGTTAATTAAATACTGATGTGGCATATTACTAATTAATGGTCAACTATAAACAATTAAGAACTACTTTTAATATAACTTTAGTAATTTTTTTTTTTTTTTTTTCAAATCTTCTCTAACCTAATCAAGTTAGGAGTCATGGGTCTAGAACCTTTAGATACATAGAAAGAAAGATCACTCTTAATGATAATTTAGAGAATACAAAAAAGTTGCTGATCCAATTGGGCATTTTAGCAAGTACGAGTAGTAACGGGCAAGGAACTTAGGAAGTTCAAAATGTGAAAGACCCAAGGACCCAAATTTGACAATATTATAGATAAATAGCTTCCATACTATGCCTTCCTAGCACACACCAAATTGATTTTCCAACACAAAAATTCCTCTTTTTACTCTTTGATCAATAATACTTTTTAAAATTGCAGTGTGTGGTTAATAAGAATATTCACATGATAGTTTGAACAACTTATTACCCCCCTTAATCATAAAGATAGGTGCTGACAAAGCTGTTTTCTTAGTATCTATAATTTTATTAAATAACTATTTCGATCATACTAAAGTATGTATCTACCAAAACCATAGCAGCCACCTAAATGCCGAGGAAAATGCTACCATGAACAGCCACTGACCAACTTTTTAAGCTGAATTTACCTCTAAGTTTCATCTTACCCAAATAATCAATTAACCATTTTTTTTCTTTTCCTCTGAGCTCACAACTACAATCAGAATTCTTGAATTATGTGTAGAATTATGTGGTTCAACATAAAATCATTTTAATTTGGTTAAGTAATGGTTCTAAATTTTAATCTTAGGATAAACAATTTTTACCTTCAACGTACTAGTTAACACATTTTTTAAAATGAAATTTATTTTCAACGTGTAGTGCATGTGCCCTTACTACTATGAAAAGCAGTAACTTAAGTACCATTAATAAGCTAAATTGAGGGGGGAAAAAACAGAGAGAGAGAGAGAGAGAGAGAGAGGGAGGACGAAAACAAAGGCCATATAGGTTGAGAAAATTTCAGTACAGTAAAGAAACAAAAGAAATAACAAACAAATGAAGGTCTTATATAGAATCATGGCTCGAAGGGAAACTACCTAAGCATCTATATAATAAGAAAGAAGATAACAAAGCAGAAAACAACTTAATCTAATTTCTTACCGGGTCACATGTGACACACTTCCACGAAATAGATCTTGTACAACAGTCTTACCAGTAGAAATCTTTGAATGACTCAAAGATCGTTCCAATAAAGACAGAAATAAGGTAAGGAATTCATGGCTATCTTGCTGGACTCCGTTGTCCAGCTCCAAAGTCTTAATGAATGGAGCAGAGTCAATAAATGCCATTTTGCTTGAATGTAATTGCACAAATAAGCGTGCAAGTTGATCTAAAACAGGGTGCTTTTTCAAAAGATCAGGCTCAACAGAGAATATGCCTGCTCTGAAAGCTGTATTCATATACAGGCATTGAAGAATGCTATTTGCATAGCAGGTGGCACCAAGATTAGTCAACCCAGATGGTGTATCAGTGGAAGAACGAAGATCCTTGCATGGATTAGATCCCAAAGCCTGAATAATATCCGGCATCCTTTGCCATAAGCCAACCTTCCTATTTCCATTAGGTGGTGGAATGAATCCACAAAAGCAATTAGGAGAGTCCTTTGAATTTCCTCGACAGCCCTGACATATTGGTTTCCGGACCAAATAAAGGTGGTGAACATCGGCTTGAGAAATCTCACCAGTTAAATGGATCTTCCTGCAAAAACAATATAGCTTTAAACAGAGGAAAAAGGTAAAACAATACTAAAACATTACCAGCAAAGAGAATGTGACAAACCTAAGGATCTCAATTGTAGAATCATCACCATATTCATTCCTTTTTCTTTTGTTTTTACTGCGAGTATTTGGTCTACTCATTGTTTTTACTGTGAGATTTAGCTCTCATTCATCAAAATGAGAACTAATTGGCCACCTTGTATTAGCAAATAACACACTTCTCAATTATTCAATCTAGTAAGACAGTACAGTGGAATTTAGAAGACAGAACTATGCAACGGAACCCTGTAACACAAGAAAATGACTGAGATGAATTGATGCGATACTATGAGATATCGCATAAAATAACAACAACTCCTGACAAACAAAACTACACCAAATTTAGAAAACCTTGAAATTATGAAGCAGTGACACAGTAAGTGTAAGGGATACGGAAAATTTGTAGAATGCAGGGAATGGAAACACAACAATTCAAATGATGATGACACTACTGTTACTGCTGCTACTACTAATATTATTATAACAATAACAACAACAATAACAACAACAACAACAACAAAAATAATACAACCTTGGCATGCATAATCTAGCTTGTATTTTTGTTAGTTTTACACACAATTTATCTTGAGAAAACACAAAAACCAGCCCAATCATAAGAAAAGTAGAATTATTGGAAAATCCAACATAATCCTTCGTGTGTGCGTGCGCACCTGTATTTTGAGAACCAAATTCAATGTACTCTTAAGAATCAGTTTCATGGAGAGTGATTATTATATTACTAGCTATGAAATAAAAATGATATTCCATGAATAACTAAAAATCTTTAAATTTCTAACAGAAAATACATTCATGGTGAAATTTAAAAATCATATTGTCCACTACCTTTAGTTCAGACTGTTTCAAAGAGAGAAAAGGCGCAAAAGTGAGGGAAGTAAATAATCATAAATCAATCTTAGAATTCTACCATGGACAAGACCCTGTCTATCATATTTCATTAAAATCATCCCCAACATTTGTATGAGTTTGAGAAAAAAAAACAAATTAACATAAATTTGCCATTTAAAAGGAATGAAAGTCAGGAATAAAAATGAAAACCCCAAAAAATTCTCTGAATTATATAAAACTAATTACACAAGTCCCCTAAAATAACCTAGAAAGGAAATCCTTCAAAGAACTAGTCAAATTGACTTGTTTCAAAATGTAAGTAAGCTTAAAGCAAAACAATATAGACTAATCCAGATAAAACGAAAGAAAGAAATCAAAAAAGATTATAAAATGAAAAATAGAAAACTAAACATGGTCGTTCAAGTGGCAAACTTGTACTGAACCAATATCCAACCTTATCATGAAATTATCAAGAAAAGGTAATCCCTAGATTCTCCTTCTTAGCCCAAACTTGAAAAACCTAGACTAGAAAGCAGACAAAAGATACTAGAAATGCATTTTGAGGTCATTTAATATGCAGCTCAGGAGCATGCCAACTTTGGCCTGTGCACCCCCATGAGGTTAAGTTGTATCAGTGCGCCCCTGCTGCTTATGCATGTGCATGAGCCCATTAGGTAATGTTTATGCATTATTTTTTCCTCTTGACTTTTTATCTGAATGAAAAATACAATTTGAATTTAACCCATTTACGTAAAAGCGAGAGCAATCAAAACCAATGTTGAAAATTTGGAACTATCAAAATGGAGGTTGAGAACCTTTTTCTTTTTTGTAGCAAGCGTTTGTAATTTGTAAGAGAGATTCAATACTCTTGTTTCACTAACCAAACAAGGTTTTTTGAGAACTCAAAGACAAATTCAAAACTATATGCTAGAATAGGCACTTGTAAACCATAAGAAGCAGTCTTAAACTATGCACAAATGAAGTTATTTCAACATCATTGAAGGTCTATGAGAGATGTCATAAAAGCCATAAAGATTTAAATATGTTGTCTTAATTCTCTCAAATCATTATTATACTTGGATCCTTTATAATGTTTGCCATTTTTCATGTATTTAATAATGTAGTCTTATTCTATCAAATTAGTATTATACTTGATTTTTTTTTAATTTTTTTTTTTAATGATTGCCATTGTAGCTTGCTTCCCTCAAATAGTATCATACTTGATCTAAATTTGCAACTTTACAACATATAATACATATTATATGTATGAATATTATATTTATATACACTAAAATGTTCATTCCGCATGATTCCATGCCATATGTTTAATCGTCTCCATTTATGCATTATATGCTCCCGGACCACACGCATACCAAATTTGTGTTTCACTGAAACTAATCAATAACGATAAAGGAGGAGATTGTTGTTTGTCTTCCATCTCTATTAGATACATGCCAAGTGCGTTTCAGACACGTGCCCCGCCTCGGCCCTCAAGACAATATCCAAGCATCTTAGGTCTCGTTAATCCTCATATCAGAGTTCATTGCCTTTTCATTTATAACGTAAAATCTAGTGAAAATATTGACTGCCAAACAATGCATTCCTGACTTCCACTCATACCATAGGTTTGTTATTTGAATTTACTTCTATTGCATATAAGTTATAGAAACCATAAAAAAATAAAAAATAAAAATCTCTTTCATTTTCAGATTATCTTTCTTATGCATATTTTCTATTTTATTATTTTTTAAACATTTATTTTAAAGAAGCCTTACTGCTTTCTCATTAAAATCCCTGATGCCTAAGCCCTATCCTTCCTCTTTCTTTCCTTCGTTTTTTCCCGAAAACTGGTCAAGCAACTCATTTCAGTTCCTATTCATTTGGTCATACAACAGGAACTAACCAGTTCATCGACTCTCACTCTTTTTAATTAACACACTGGCTTTTTTTAACATTCCATATGTTCAAACACAAAATATTGGTACTTGAAGTTATCTCTTAGTGTCATCAATACACATTTCTTATCCTATGTTTTAATGTGATGCCATTGGCTCATAACACCTAGAGTTTGAATTTCATAATACCATATCTCTAAGTCGACTTATGTGACACTTGACCCTAACCACCAACAGCTCAGGAGTTGTATGGCTAATGGTTATGTGTCTTATCCTGACCATTCTAGTCAAGGCAATCTGAACCCTTTTTCACCAATCATCCAAAATCGAACACAATCTCACATCAAGTATGCCCATTTATTTTTTAGGCTTTTATCTTAGGTCGTCCCCAGATTTCAGTGAATCACATTTTCTTATCAAGTTTTAACAAATTTCTTCATTCGCTAGTTTTTCAATTCTCCGCTCATGTTCAACTCCTAAACTTCCTCTCATTCAGCAACCAAATTACTAGTTCTAATTAACTAAAATCCATCTTAATTTTTCTAAATTCATTATCATTGCCTTTCTCCCCCTCAATACACTGGATTACAATTGTATAGCGCATTACAGATGTTACCATTATTTTCTAATATGTTACATGATAAAATTGCCAAAATGACAAAAGCCAGAAATTGAAGCCTGTCAAATGAATTATGTACCAAAATTTTCCAGAATGCTACCTCATTGCTCTCCTATATTATTATCTTGAAAACTGAATATTGCAAACTAAATTCCACAATCAATAATAAAATTAAAAAATTTAAGAAAAAAATTCCCTAAAAGCCAATTATTTTCTGCAATCAGGAGCAGAATTGCTGCTACGAAGAAGTACCAACTTCAATTTCAATGAAAATAACAAACAACATGCACAAGAATTTAGCATATCCACTCCACTACATCGCATGCAAACAAAAATAACCTAAAGTTAGAAGCTTACCATATAATTAGGTAGAAATAAACCCTAAATTTTCACAATCACAGTATACATTCAACTTAATTAAAAAGAAACAATACTTTAAAATTAGGACCAAATATAAAGAATAAAAGATCAAATTTATTTTTGCAATCTTTAGAAGTGAAACGCGATCAAGAAACGCACCGATGGAAAAGATTAAAAAAATAATTAAAAAGGGGGAAATTTTGACTAATTTAAAGAAGAATCACATTTAGGTACCAAAATTAATTCGACCAAAATAGAGAGATGAACAATATTCTGGAAGCAAACCTCCGTTTCGACGCGAGCCCAGCAATTGGAACTCGAGAGGAGAGAGAAATTAGAGAGAGAAAGAGGAGCAGCTCTCGGGACTTAAATTTGGCTCTGCTGAAAATAACGAGGAGATGTCTCGGGATGGGTTAATTTAACCGGGCGGTGACCGCACTCGGTGAACTCGAAATACCAATTCTGCTCCTGGGGCCAGCAAACGGAGAGGACGCGTGTGGACCCTTCCGAATGCGGGGCCCGCAGGACCTGCTACATGTGTCCTACAGGTGGTGGGTTTGTACCGGGACGTTTGCAGGCTGTAGTATCGCGGATCGGAAAGAACCCGACTTTTTATGTGGGGCTCACACCGTAAGCTACGTGTCAGGATGCTATTGGAAAGTATCGGTGAGAGATGTTTTGGGTTAATCGAACGTTGATTTGCCGCACCCAGGCGCTACGCTTTCCCTCCGGTTTCATTCGGAGAATCTGAAGAATATCTAAATGAGCACACCACTGGTCTTGGTGGGCACACATTTCCTTTCCAAAGCTGTAAAATATTACAAATTTGTCATTTCGGTTCATGAACTTATTTTTTTTTGTCCTGGTCGATAATTAATCCGCGATCACTATTGTAACCGTTTGAGGATCAACTCCAAAATGATTTGAAGACAAAGAGTAATCCTGACTAAAAAAAAAGTATGCTCACTTAGACTATGTGTGTGCTTGTTTAGAAATTTCCAAAATCTAAAACGAGAAGACTCTATTTTGAATTACTTATTTACCCGTGACCTTTCATTTTTTTAGCATTAAATTCCTTTTTTTTCTCTTTTTGCACCAGGAATAGGATAAAGCCCTAAATAAATTAGCATAAAGATCTTTTTTTAATAATATTATTTAAATAAATGATTAGATAAATAAATATGTAAATTATTTATTTTACTGATATAACCCGCACCAACCAAAAACACTCTCATCTCCAAGGTCCTTGTGACGCTAACCCAAACATCGATCGGACGAAACTCATAGCTAAGATGAATAAGAAATATTGATTATAATTTTTATTGTAATCTCTACCCTTTTAATTTTATCCTCTTTGTCTCATTCATATTTCACTCGCAAAATCTTTGTAGTTTCATTAATTCTTTCCTCATGATCCTGCTATCTATACAGACTAACTTACAAATTGATTAATTGTTAGCTCGGTTATATTTAGTTCACAAAATTAGAAATGCAGAATAATATTAGTAGTCTCAGGATAATTAGTTCGGAAATTATACTTTCATTATTGTCTTTGTATCTGTCTAACAAAATAATTGATTTGAGATTGGTTATGATCTAAAAAATTATATATTTTCTTTGCCACTTCTAATCGGGAATAAAAAAAAAAGATGATTCTGATTGATAAAAGAGAAATAGTTACGTTAAGAAGTAAATGATAGAGACAAAATTGTCCAAGTGATACCAAATTTAAAGAGATAAAATTAAAAAAATTATTAATTGGGAAATTCTTAATGTACTCATCAATTTTCTAAATATCCACACTATAAAATTTAATTTTAGGAGTTTTTGCATATTGATATTTTAATTCTTCAATAATATAATATAGATTATTTAAGTTAAGCACAAAAACTCCGAAGTTAAAACGTGAACTTTATATAGCAGTATAATTTTTTTTTAAACCCGCACTTAAATGCGGATTCGACAGGAATTGAATATGGGTTGCTCTTATATCATGTTGAAAGACCTTTCCACTGTACAAAAACTTGGAAATTGCGGTGATGGTTAAGGGAAATTGTTTTATATTTTAACACAAATAAACTATGCTTCTTATTTTTATTTGTTTATATATATATATATATATATATATATATATATATATATATATATATATATATATATATAATATATATATATATATATATGAGAAAAATGAAAATGAGCTGACAGCTCACGCAAGTTATTTGAGTTGCAGTTCATTTCCACTATCTCCAATAAGTTTTTTTTTTAAAAAATCTTTTTGATTATGATCTCGACCCCCTAGGGTTCATTCATACACAATTTCTTGAGTTTTAGTTTTGATTCGAATTTCCATCAAGTTAATACAAAATTAACGGTTTTCAATGAATAAAACATTTTGTATACTTGATGAAAGGGCAAGTGAATACTAAAATTTATGAAATTTAATCCGAAAGAAGTTAAGGAGATCATGATAATAATTGTTAAAAAAATAAAGAAAATTTATTGAATCATTATAGTTTTTCCACTAACTTACGTAATTTTTTCTAAACCGGCGGCTCACCTACAGTAATCACACACACACATATATATATATATATATATATATATATATATATATATATATATATATATATATATATATATATATATATATATATATATATATATATATATATATATATATATATATATATATATATATATATATATATATATATATATATATATATATATATATATATATATATATATATATATATATAGGGATTACTGTAGGTGAGCCGCCAGTTTAGGAAAAGTTACGTGAGCTACCAGCAAAATTATAATAATCCAATAATTTTTCTTCAGTTTCTTTTATAATTACTATCTCTAACTGCTTAATTTCTTTCAGATTAAATTTCATAAATTTTGGAGTTCATTTACCATTTCATCAAGTGCATACAAAATGTTGTATTCATTGAAATCCGTTAATTTTGTGTTGACTTGATGGAGGACTAAATCAAAACTAAAACCCAAGAAATTAGGTATGAGTGAACCCTAGGGCGTCAAGATCTTAATCCAAAAGAATTTTTTTAAAAAAAGATTATTGGAGATAGTGGAAATGAACTATAGCTTGGGTAATTTGCGTGAGCTGTCAGTTCATTTCCATGTTTCTCATATATATATATATATATATATATATATATATATATATGAGGAAACGGGAAATACACCGGCGGTGAAGGGAGTTCCTTCACCGCCGCTTAGGTGGCCCAATAAAATTATAATACGGGGCGTCATTCAAGATAACAAATAAATGAATTCTCTTAAATGACACAACGTGTAATAATTTTATTGGACCATCTAAGCGGCGGTGAAGGAAACTTCCTTCACCGCCAGTGTATTTCCCGTTTTCTCTCTCTCTCTCTCTCTCTCTCTCTCTCTATATATATATATATATATATATATATATATATATATATATATATATATATATATATATATATATATATATGTGTATGAAAACGGGAGGAGGGTTGTCAGCTCAGATTTTTCCTGAGCTGATGCCACGTAGCTGCCTTCTATTGGCCAAGTCTGAATTACTTAAGATATTAAAGAGCTAGAAAAATTTATGGCCGAAAAACATCAAAGTAGAAGGTTTATTTTGCAAAAACCATTCCCAGTTATATTTTCCCAATCTGCTAATGCGATCTCCCTCTGTCTCTCTCTCCCCCTCTCCCTCCCACGATCGATCAGAATCCCTCTTGCTCAATGCATCTCTCTCTCTCTCTCGCGTGCTAGATCTATCTCTGTCAATCGCAGAGAGAAGAAAAATCAATCCCTCTCCCTCTCTCTTATTCTCTCCTCACCACTTCTCTATTATTTTTTTTATTTGTTCTTGATTCTCTTCTATGGCTGGAGTTTCTACATTGTTTTTTTAAAGAAAAATAAGAATGAAAACAAGTTAAAGACTAGACATAATGAAAATTTATATTGAAGAATGTGCAGCTTAAGAAATTTGACGTGAAAAAAAAAATCACCCAACAGCTTAGGAAGAATGTGCAGATGATTAGCTTTTATAGTGAAGTTTTACCCTTCAAAATTTAAATTTTTTTGTGAAATGTGAGGGAGCCAACCTTAAGTGATAAGAAAAATAAGTTAAAGATTTATATGTTTAACAAATTACCACAACGATGTACTATGATGTTACAATATGACATTTACAATTTGAACTACTTAGCCTTTGTTGTCGTATTGATGACAGTTTGCAGCTCACGATCAACAAGGATAGTCTCTATCGCAACAGGCTCAGGTTCAGGAATGAAAAGATTGGCCTCTTCAGTGCAAATCAATCCATCCAGTATATTGATTTCCTGGAGAAAGTATGGGCATTGATTTGCATTTGCAACTTGTGGCAGGTCATAGAAGTATATAATAGGTCTGAAAATAAATTTTGCATAATACATATACTTCGGCATGTCTTTAATTCATTAATTTGGATGAGTAGCAGTACACAACTAGAGTTGAAGCTCTATAATTTTACAAAGCATTCAAAACATATAAAATGTGACAAAATTATATTAACCTAAGAACTTCAATTTATTAGGATTATTTACTCGAGCCTTTATATGAAAATCTTATGAGATTCAGCCAATCTGTACGGGAAATTCCATTTGCTCACGGATATTTACTCTTCACTCACTATTTTAAAACTTGTAAATAATTACAAGTTTACCATTTATTTTTTTAACTAAGTTACCCTCTTCCACAACCCTATCGAATGCCACCGCCGCCTCCCCCCTCTCTGCCGCTGCCCTTCTTCAACAGCGGCGATGGACCCCTCCGTCTTCACCGAGGAAGCTGATCCCGTTCTTATCCTCCAAAGCTTTTGTTTTTATATTGTTTTGTGATGTAGCATGTAGTTTCAACAAAGGAGTTTCTTTTCTCTGATGAAGGCTTGTTTCTTGTGAAATCAAAAACAGGTTTTTGTTCGATTTAGCCCATAGGCTTTGTTTTGATTGTTTCTACATATAGTTGGATTGAATAAAGGAGGCTCTTCTCTTTGATGTATTCTATCATTTGATGGAGCTTCGTAGATTTTAGGAAGAGTTTGAAATTTTAAGAAATTTCTTCTTCTTAAGTTCTATGAGAAATCTATTCATGTCTGATTCTTACAAAGAGATCCAACTCCACATGTTCTATCCTCTATCATGGCTTCAAGTCAAGAGAGGGAAGCTCTCGTCAAAGTTCAGTTCGCATTCTCTTAAATCCATATAAGTGATCCTCACCCTCCCAAAAAATTTCGTTCTTTGAATCTTTTTCTTTGATCGAAATCTAATCTTGCCCATCTTTGAATTCAGTAAATCCCTTATTAAGGTCGTGGAGCTGCAACTACTCCCGCTCTTCAAGCCCATTGACTATGTTGAAGTGTTGGCTCAGATCCATGAAGAGCTTGAATTGTGCTCGTCGGAGGAGAGATCAAAATTTCAAGACAAGATGGTGGTATTTCAAAATAGGGAAGGTTAAAGTTGGAAAATTTTTTGGATGCAGAGAGTAAAATAGTAGTATTTCAAAATAGGAGATTGGTGTAAAGAGTAATCAGGCTGTCAAGAGTAAATTGCCGTGTGCAAATAGAATTTCCCAATCTGTACCCATTCTCGATATTTCAACGATCTTAGTCTCAGGCTATTGGGGCATGGGCGGGGGGTCAAGGGTCAGGATTTCAGTAAGCTTTAATGACCAACTCTTCATCTCTAGACCGCAAGCAGCACATAAATTGGAGGTTGGAGAGAGAACAAAGTAGTTTCCATGGCGAAATTAAAAGAAAAACAGAAGAGATGAAGGCTGCAGAAGAGACGCGAGATCCAGAGATCATCCGATTACTCTATTCATCTAGAAGCCCCTAGTCCATTCGGCGGAAACTGAGTCTGCCTAGCTTTCAAGAACTAGATGGAGATGATTGATTAGAGCTTTTGAGAGGACTACAACTGCAAGAACTAGATGGAGAGGACTGATTAGAGTTTTTGAGAGGACTACAACGGCCACCGACATATATATATATATATATATATATATATATATATATATATATATATATAGAGAGAGAGAGAGAGAGAGAGAGAGAGAGAGAGAGAGAGAGAGAGATGCATTGAGAGAGTGGGAGAGAGAGGCAGATCGAGCGAGAGAGGAATTCCGATCGATCGGGAGAGAGGGGGAGATCGCATTAGCAGATACGGAAAATATAATTGGGATGGTTTCTTGCAAAAGAACCCCTCTATTTTTCTATTTTCAGCCACAAGTTTTTCCTTAATAATATGTAGCCAATAGGAGGCCGTCACGTGGCGTCAGCTCAGGAAAGCTGAGCTAACAACCCTCCTCCCGTTTTCTCTCTCTATATATATATATATTATGACCTGAGTACCGTTTAGTATTAGGCGCGGTTTTAAGAGAAGACTAAGATTTTTAGCGGTGGCTGAAGGTAGAGAAATTTCGCAAAAGGGTTAGCGCCATTGCTGGAATGGGTGCTGCCCGGCGGGCGAGCGGGTGCGATCAGGAGGGCCGCGAGCGGCTGCGCAATTGGTCGGGCGGGCGAGATCCGAGCGCGCGGCCAGTGAGGAAATCAAATTGCTTTGATAATTATTTGTTTGTTGTCTAACAGGATGTTGGTGTTGGTTCTGATAATTCTGTATAAATGACCCCAAAAATTGGTTTGAGAAAAAAAAAAAAAATAAACAAATCTGAAAAATTGAAGGATAAAGAATACTCACGTGGGCACTGGAAATGTGGAAGTCAATAACATCAGCATGAACATGAGATCCTCCAAATTCAAGCAAACGAGGATGAATAAAATGCCTCATGAGATCCTCCAAATTCAAGCAAACGAGGATGAATAAAATGCTGTAGCTGGAAACTGCATGGTGTTGCTGACACAACAAAACAAGAGCAGTGAGCAATAGGGAAATAACAGCAACTAAAGCATAACTAAACAAAAATACAACGTTAACAACTTCAAAAAAATTGAGTGCACCCATCAGTTCTAGCAAAAGAGGGTTGTAAGCACTATACAATTACGATACTTTTGAAACATTAACTATGTGTTTAATTTAATGGTTTATTTGTTTGTGTATAAGATAATGCTAAAAAAGGAGTTTTCATTTGTAGGTCCACCTCCTCACCCCAAAGGACAAATGCATGGGCAGAAGTAAGAAACCATTCTTAACAATTTTGTACAATAAATTCTTGGACCTTTAGATTAAGAAGTTAGAATTTGAATTTGGCAAGGAGAATTTAGGAAAGACAAGATAGAGGAAGGAGAGTAAAATTAGGGTTCGAGAGAGAAGAGATTATGAAGAGAGAAATTTGTCCACTATTATTTGAAGAGAATATTGAGGGAGAAGAAGAGGTTTAGAATGAAGGGTTGAACATATCTAAGAGGAGAGGAAGAAAGGAGGAAAAGAGAGAAACAGGAAGGGCAATTAACTGTCATTTTCCTCTTCTCTAAGTCCAGGCCTAGGAGTATAACAGAGAGAAAGAGGTAAAAGTTAAGTTTCTTAACGGAAATGACCCAGACGGACTGAGCTGGAGTAATTTAAATGTTTTGGTGGATTAATATTAAAATATGAAGTTTTCAGAGATCTATATTATATTATTAAATAATTAATGGATCATTTAATTATAAATTTGCTATTACAATTTATTGATGAATTTATTTTCATCTTTTTTCAATTTTATTAGAAGTTAATATCCTCCTCTTTCTTCTTTCATATTTCTTTCATAATCTTTTTCATATTAAACCCCTAATAATTCTCAATAATCTAAAATAGAAATAATTCAAATCTTAGTATTCTCAATACTCCAAAAATAGAAAGAATTCAAAATTTTAATAATTTTCAATAATAAACAAATGAATTTAAAAAATTAAATTAGAAGTAGTTAAAAGAATTATCTATTTAGAAGATTTTTCAAAAAGGATGTAATGCCCCGTTTTCCTATTACTCTAGACAATAGAGTGTGCTATTGGGGGCCTTCTCTAAAATACATGGTGTGGATGATACCTAAATTTAATTTCGTCATATGAAATGCTAATAACATTTATACAATAAAGAGCTGCATACCTCTATACATAAAAAATATATATATACAAGCATAAGTCAAATATATGGATATGTCCACTACAATAACAAAATGTGGCCTGTGAGAAGTACAAGAAATACATAAAAATAGAGATCTAGTACATTAGACAGCTAAGCTAAGATGCATATAACATGCCAAGTACCTACTGCCTTCAATAACATATAGACCTTTGTTCAATCATACGTGGCCCAGCGCCGCAAATAACATTGCAGTGTGGTTCTCCAAGATCCATAAGCCATGGCAAAAATAGGCTAAACCTAGATGTGTGCTAAATCAGCATGTCTGCAACTATGTCTAGGATGTACCAGTCAAACTGAATGGGTTAGTTCTCCTCATGCAACTTGCACTGCTCAAACATGTGGTCCTCACAGCCACTCTTGCAGTTTGGACCCCTTCTAGGTGAGATGATGATGACGTGTCGTTGAACTCAGTGTTCTATGATTCATGGAAGCAGTGATAAGAAACAGATTGAGCGTTACCTTCTAATAACTTTCGCTAGGCCCAGGGCATCCAGCGAAAATCTATCGGTCTCATCAACATGTTGTAGACAAAACTCCGGAAGGTGATCCCTCCTATTGCACAAGGGATATGGTAAGAAGATCAAGTCTCGACACAAACCAATACTAGAATGGCACATGTAAGTTAGGGTTTGGAACCCAAGAATTAAACCTGGAAAATAGAAGGTATACTATCACAATACAAGAGAACAAGATGCGATCATAATGTATCAATATCAGTTGTAGCAATCAAGGTCAATACAAATGCAAACAAACAGAAACAACAGTCGGTATATCATGCAAGCAGGCACTGTCAGTAGTGAGGTTAAGTATCCACATTTCTGTCACGTCCTATATTGGTTATTAGAAATTATGTGTTGGATAAGATGCATATTAGTTCCAATATCATACAAGTGCCAATGCATATTTGTGACCCAGTCGTAACCCATGGCAATAAGCCATGACGTATAATTAGGCATTACATGATAGACCCAAAATTGTATAACAAGTTCAAATATATCAATTAAGAATACTGTAACGCCAACTTTTATCATGTAATATTTTTCGATTTTTTAATAGATCATGTCCAAAGGTACAATCTTTATATGTTATAATATATGGAATCATATTTTAATCAATATTTTATGAATTTAATATAAAATATACAGACCATGATCTAATTTTTATTAAAAATTTACTTAGAAATGGTGAACAACCAATCCTTACTTCGATGTTTGCTCAGAGCATTATCGATAATCCCTTCGTAGCGGCTTCAGTAGCCTCAACTGGGATAATGCATAAAAAGACCTTATTGACAGCTACTTTAATAGAATCACTCAATGATTGGAACAATGTCACTAAAAGTCGCCATGGACAACGACTATTCCTATCGACACTGAACCCAGACAGTGCATTATAGTATATTTATATGGATTATTTTAATGTAAATGACATAATGAAAGTACTAAGTTACTATGATCAATGACTGAATTATTATCTCAATTATTGTACAATTTGAAACTCAATAAACACTGAAATGAGATAGGATAAGATACCAACTAAATATCAAACTATTATATCATGTGATTAGTGATTAATCATTTATTAATATACTATTGTACTAATTCCTACTGTTACTGTTACCGAACTCTAATGATGATATCAATTCATATACTGAACTAAATTTGCTGAATAACTGATACTAAATTGGACATATCGCAGATTTTGGGGAAAACTTAGAATTTATATAAATTGATGGCTAATTGTAACCGTGCTACTATTTACATTTTGGGAGAATGAGGATAGTCTCCGGTCAAAACTGACACTATTTCCCATACAGGGTGATTGAGATAAGCTTCAATAAAAATTATTATACCGTTTTCTCAATAATTGGCAGGGATACATTTAGTCCAACAAAATTCATATCATTATAAATCTCCAAATATCATAACTAAAGATGTTAACTGAAAGATTAATGTTTAGAAATATAAATTAATTATAACATAAGATCTTTCACTGTGTTAATCATATATAATTTTACATGTCATTAGGATATTATTTTTTTACATGATTTTATTGTATTTTATTGGATCGTTTTACTAATAATTCTGGCTCTGCATGACCTAACAGAAATCTTTATTTAGAGTTGGACACACCTGAGGCATAGCAGGACTTATCATAGTTACAGAAGCAGGAGTTGCAAGATTGAAAGACTATTTATTTTTGTTGTTTTTTTATAAATTGAACTTTTATAGTTTTATTAGAAATATGTAATAAGTACGAGTTGCACACGATATTAGTGATATGTTACTTGATTTTATTTGAGATGATATTTTACGATTTAGTGATATTTATGTAGTTATATTTGTTTAAACTTATTTTACGCAAAATCATATTATTATTTTGACTAGAGACATTATTTTTTATTGTTAATTATTGTCTATATTTCTCCTATAATGTGACTGTAATATTTAATTAAGCTAGTCAAGTTATTATTCACTGCCAAACGTTTCAGTTATCCACATTTCAGATAGAGGATCATTACAAATACTAAATTATTATCTATAAATATACCATATGGATGTCACTATAGTAATGGTTCGTAGCCCATAACTTGTCGGCCAACTTGTAATCTTGTATAGTATTATCTTTATGCATTTTCTCCTGCCCACTTTATTTAGTTACATAATGCACATACTTTTCCCAAGACATCATAGCATATGCATTACCAATACATGCATATGTTAGTTTTCATGAGCTAAGAATCATGAATAACTTTTCATGTCGGATGTGGACCATATACATATTACTCATGACCAAAAACTCATGTTCATGCTATATCACTATGTTTCTTGTATCATACCCATCATGGATCATACCTAATCAAGCTTAACATTATGTGGTCAGTGTCATGTATCGCGTGGCATGTCAATACTATGCATCACACACAAGTCAAACTACCCAATATATTTTTTTATTGGTATCTCTTGATATCGATTTTGGAGGAGCATGATATAATTAGTCATTAGTGGCAGGATGTAATATTAATCAAGATGAGTAGATTTTCGGCATTGAGCCCTTGAAGGAGACAAGCATATCTCCGGATTTGGGCCTACAAATAAGATAAGTATATTTCTGTCATTTAGCCCATATGTATTGCAACAATATCGAGTATATAATTTACATAGTAGTCCAAGTTATAGATTCCATAACCAATCATCTGGTTACCTCACGAGTCATGTCTAAACCCTAGCTCTATATCAGCGTCATATCATAATATGGTCAATGATATAATCAAACTATTAAATATCTACTAATACTTATTATCATGTCACCAGTAAGCTATGCTACTTAGTCTAGTTGGTTGAATTGTACAACTCTATGTATACTAGTTAATTCTAAGTAATTTTTAATAATAGGTAGGTTCAAAATCGGGATTTCACTTGCAAAAGACCATAATTATCCTTAATCTCCTTCTTAGGGTACTTGTTCTACCTAACACAAGATAATTAGATTCTACCTAACAACGTGATCGCTACCTGGCTGTTTGATGTGAATAATCTACTACAAGCATACAGTGTCAGTTGTAGTGCTTTACAGATTATTCCTACAGGGATCTCTAGTGTTTTGCTATCTCGCTAATTACTTAGTTCTATTAAGTCAACTATGAGATTATAAATTGAAAATAATAAATTTAGTTTCCTAAATTTAGCCTAAGATTCTGAATCCATTAAAATAATAGCCTAATGATAAATTATTTCTTTCTTTCTAACTTTTAATTCATGCACAATCAAGTAGCATATTAAAAATGTGATCTTTTTTATTTGATTTAATTAAGAGGCTTTAAGTATGACCTATCAAGTGACATGCAAGTATAAATCATCAAAGATAATATTTTTCTCAAAAACAAATTATATCTAAGAGATAATCTTATAAATAAAAGTAAAGAAATAAACTTCAAAATCTAATCTAAGCATATATTATCAAAAGACTAGCTTAAGTATAACCTATAAAAAAAATGGATCTACAAATTTTATTTACTTCAATTTATTTATACAAAAATCTTGTTAATAATTTTATAAACAGAAACAAAGAATATGAATTTCAAATCTCACTTAAGTATAGACTATCAAAATATGAATTAAGCATAATCTATCAAAAATTTATGATTTACGAAATCCTATCTTTATTTTATTTATAGAAAAATCATAACTTTATTTCTTTTTAGGAAGAAGGCGAGATAAATCCATGTTAAATCTATTAAACTAATTTTATTTATATTCTAGGGCTAATGCAAATTAGTTACTCATACTACTAATTATCAAGATCCTATTATTATTTATGAAAGCCATAAAAATTTTAATTATCTAGAAAGTAAGATAAATCTAAACTAAAAAGCAAGATAAATCTATACTAGAAAGCAATTAAATTATTCTAGAAAGCAAATAAACTAAACTAAAAAGCAAATAAATTAAATTATCTAAGAAAACAATGGTGAACGGCAAAGGATCGCCTCTGGAGTTCAGTATTATGGTCGTCACGCCTTCGATAAAATCCTAATTTTTATTAATTTAAAAATTGCATCTGACATTACATGAAACTCTAATTTATAAGGATATGGCCAATATATAGGTTTTGGAATACCAAACTCTAATATGATTATAACTGAATAACTACAAAATTATAATGAAGCCCTCAAAAAAATCCTAGTTACATATTCACAAGTCTTGCCGCCAAATAGCAGTGTTGACTGCCAAATGGCGGAGCTTTTAATTTCACTAGAAGAGTCTTAATTCTCGTATAAGTCAGCAAAAGAAAATTCAGTACAAGTGGGGCCAAGTGCTACCAAATGGTGATAATTGCTACCAAATGACGGCATAAATTTTGAATTTGCCCTCTATTTGTAGCGCTGAGTTGTCTAGCTTCTCTCTTCTCTTTTTCATAACTGGATTCCACTTTAATACTCTGTTGTTTTGTGTTCTTGTAGCTTTATTCTTTTTTACTCTTTTGGACTTAGTTTCCTAATACGTCTCTGAATTTGTGTCATATTCTTATAAGAATATGTTTAATCTGAAAAATACACTAAAAATACCCAAATAATATTATTTATATATAAAAATAGATAATATATAGGTTATAAATATGCGATATATGACACTTATTACTATTTAACTAAGTCAAACCTCACTGAGATCTTTCCTACTCTTTAGTCATATTACCAAATCTAGCTCTATACCTCGAAGCCTTGATAATTTTGTTCATGACGTTGTTGAATGCTCTACTAGCATGAAACCCTACTTTCAAGCTGGTTTCATATTTTCTCAACTGCCCATTATTCAGTCCTCCTAGCATCAAGCTCTACTCCTAGCAATCCCAAGTTCTCCAACACGACTATAGGTAACAATCTAATTATTGACCGATGTACTATTGGTGATAATACTGACCTTCACTTGTTATGTTCGGCATTACATTCAATTCACACCTAGATGGACCCTCTTGTATAAATCACTACATTTAGATTTATGACAAACTAACCATTGCAGAATAATCTAAACTCTAAGCCAAGCAATCTAGCCAATTTTCATGACTAGTGGTCATGATATGACCACTAGGTAGTGGTAATGTCATTGCCTGGCGGTTGTTACTTCGTCGATGATCATAATATTTCCATCATTTCTCCATTAAATCTCCTTAATCATAATCTCCATACTGAAGTCCAACAATATCCCATACACTTCCTCTAAGTCCTCATAATCGAGAACCCGTCGATAATCATTAATAAACTTATTAAAATCCTAAATCATGCCCTCTATTAATCATGCTCTATGGATCATTCATTATCTAGCAATCCGTGAGGCTATACAATCATCAGGCCATACTAGCGAAATACAAATGCCAAGTAAAAACGATATTCAAAAGATACAGTCCACCGGACTCTATCGAACTGCTAGGTAGCGATAATTGATGTTACTTGGCGGTACATAAATTGTCAACCAATCTATGTATTGCTAAAACCAATCCACATCGTTTTTATATTTTTAATGTTTCATTAATTTTTTGGAATGTTAATATTTCAATTAAATTCAAATATAAAAGTATATTTATATAAAAAATTCTAGTATTATGTATAATCATATTGTTTTAGCCCCTAATTTATTCATGGTGTTAGGTGCGACCAGGGACGGGTAGATAATGAGGGCAGGACCCCCTCTCTCACTACAAATACATGAATAAATATAATTTTGCCGGACAAAGTATCAAAAAGAATTTGTTCCTTTGATAGTAGATATCTTGTATGGTCTACGAAAGGTAATAGGATTAATATATAATATCCACACTAAAATATTTGAAATAAATATTATTTTTTTATTATGTTTGATTTATTTTTGAATGAACTGTAGTAATTTTTATTATTGGCCCTACCCATTTTAAAATCCTAATTTAAAATCCTAATTTCATCTCTGGATGTGACTTTATAATAAGACTATTTTTTAATTAATTATCCATGTTAAATCTCCAATTGACAATTCATAGAATTAAACTTGAGGTCATACTTTTTGGAAGCATAAAGTGTTACGTTTTTTTTTTTCTTTTCACAGTGGGGTGTTTATCTTTTTTTTCTTTTTTTTTGGTTCACAATTAAATTTAAACAATGATGAAGAAAAAAGAGGAAAAAGAAAACTCAATTTTTTTTTTTTTGAAAGTAAGAGCAAACCTTGATTAATTATTCAAGTCATATCTCCGATTGACAATATTTGGAATTCAACTTGAAACCAACTTTTAGGAAGCAAGGAGTGTTACCGACTGGACTATCATGCAATAAATTAAAAGTTGTAGTTAAATCAAAACTTTCATTTTATTAAACTATATTTGAGTATGACTAAGGAAAAATTATTTATTTTAATTATCATAAAAATATATTAGAAAATAAAAAATGATTGATATTCATTCAATAATTTCTTTTATTTTAATGAGATTGATAGGAAGTAAAAGATATTAAAATTGCGAATAGAGGAAAATATAGACTTTAATTTAACAATTCAAAAAGAAAAATAGAAGCAATTACTTAAATGAAAAGGATGAAAGTAATATATATATATATATATATATATATATATATATATATATATATATATATATATATATATATATATATATATATATATATAGATTACTATAGGTGAGCCGCCAACTCAGAAAAAATTACGTGAGCTAGCAACAAAACTATAGTGATCCAATGATTTTTCTTCAATTTTTTTTTTACAATTACTATCTCCACCTTCTTAATTTATTTCGGATTAAATTTTATAAATTTTGTAATTCATTTACCCTTTCATCAAGTGCATATAAAATGTTTTATTCATTGAAAATCGTTAATTTTCTGTTAACTTGATGGAGAACCAAATTAAAACTAAAACCCAAGAAATTAGGTATGACTGAACCTTAGGGGATCGATATCATAATCCAAGAGAAATTTTTTAAAAAATATTATTAGAGAGAAATGAACTGCAACTCAGGTAATTTACATGAGCTGTCAGTTTATTTCCAATTTTCTCATATATATATATATATATATATATATATATATATATATATATATATATATATATATATATATATATATATATATATATATATGAGCACATGTGGTGCTGGAAGCGCATGAGGTACTGGAATGGAGAAAAATCTAAATACAACATCGAGAGAGCTACCAGTTTTCTAAAATTAACTTAAAATTTTGAGAACATTATCTAGGAGCTCAAAATTTTCAAAAAAAATGGGAAGAAAATTTTCAAATTAGGGAGTCCTTAATCCTTATAAACCCATTCTCTACTTTTAATTTTTCCATAAATCTCTTCACCCTCCTCAAGAATTTATCATAGATTTCATCCCTAGCCTCAACTTTTCATCTAAACTAAACTCTAAATCCACACTCTCTTTTTCTTGGCTAAACCACGCTTAGCTATCCTGGGTCAAGTCCAAGCAAACTCAGGTCCAAGACAAGTTAACCCAAGCCTAATCCAAACCAGTTACAGGCCTGATACCAACTGGTATGGACCTGATCCAAACCTGCAGAATCACACATGGTCAAATTGTCCAGATCGTAACTTCCTTGCCTGACATCTATTTTTTATGAGGTTGATTTATTGGTCTGTTTTACAACAATTCTCCAAATAGCAGGCCACTAAATTCCTGAGCTCCCTGGCAGAACGTGAGTTGGAAAATCATGATAATACTTGATGAGCATTGCGACGACCACAGATGATAATGGATTTATCCATAGGTCATTTTTTAACCCCGTTCTATACAAAATTATGAATTAAAAATAAAAATTCATTTTTTTTCTTGTTTTTTTAAAATTTTATATAAAGAGACTTAAAATTTGATCCGTTGATGAATCCTTCACCATCCTAGAAAACTCAGCAATTCAACTATACTGCAACTTTTTGATGCAAATGACAAGCAATTTAAGGGATCATCTAACAAAAGCCAACTCCAACTCTTGCTCTCGAACCAGGCAATTCAAGTATATTAGTCTTTTAATGCAAAATAATCAGACAAAAAGAGAAGCAGTTTAAGAGTGACCAAAAGTATTTGAAAGTTTCTAAGTTTCCAACAACCATCATTCACATCCAAAATTAGTCATTCTTTCGCCATCTCCTTATTTCACACAGCTGGTTCTTGTTAGCACTTATGAAGGTTTCAAGAAACTGTTTGATACAATTGGAATTCCAGTATGTTAAATACCATACGAAAATTATGCAATAGATCTTTACGTCAAATCACTAAGAAATTATAAATAAAATATGCAGAAACGTATCTGAATCCATAACAAATAATCACATTATAGAGCCGTGCGATTGGCCTTTCAGATCTACACGTTTTCCTAAGAGAACCCTTTTAACTTTTCTCTCTAGTTTCTCTCTGTCGATGGGAAACAGAAAAAAATCCAAGTTACGTGTGATCTGGAGACCATAACCATCTTTTTATAGATAAATCTGCCTATTGGTATTTCGAATTTAGCCCATCATAAAATCAGAAATTACCCATTAGGTTTCTACACATGAAAAGCCCACACCCTATTAGATACATTAAAATCCAACTTAATTAGATCACTTTTAATTGGGCCCAACCATATTAGACAGTTTACAATACATGATTATTTCACATATATATGGGCTAATGTTGGATAATGATCCAACATAATAAACTCTCCGGGATAGACAAAAATTGGCAAAATTGTGTGAAGGGCTACACTTGGGGGCGAGCCGCAACACCTTCAGGATGGTTTAACTGCAGCAGCAGCAGCAGCAAATACAGTTTGTGGTGTGTACTGATCATTGTGCCACGGCACCTGAGAGGAAAGGAAAAAAGCAAACAAAATTGTACTTGTTAGTGGTAGCTTCTAAGAGTAATTGGAAAAAGATTTAATCGGTGAAAATCTAATACAACAATATAGAAGCTGGGGAGCATGCACCAGTTAATATCCCCAACTTCTCTATCTAAACTAGTGAGAATGGACACTTGAGTGGATTAACATAAGAAACCAGTGCTGTTATCGGTGATAACATGAAGTAGAATGCCAACTAAAACGAAAAATTTCCTGCAATTAACCACAACACAAAGTTTCATGGAGTAGAATCAATGACAGCAGTAAATTTGGTACGCCATTATGGAATTAAGTAGCTTCCTACATAAAATTATATAACAGATCATTACCGTCCTTGACATCATAAAGAAACCATCTTTATGATTCAAGTTTTTTGCATCTCTGAGACGTATCTTTCCAAGAATAGCTGGACTGTTCTCCAGTACCGATCCCCACCAGAAAGCCAAGTGTCCATATGCATGCCACCAGGAAAATCAACAAATAGGCACTGCCCGTTGGTTTCAATAGCTTCAACATGGAGCATGCGCACGTGGGAAGGTGGAACCCTCTCATCTTGCAAACCAGATAGGAAGAGAATTGGTTGTTTGACCTGCTGCTGCATAATAAAATTTTGAGAATAGATGGCACTGTAAAATAGTTCTAGAAGACAACAAAAAAATAGAGAAAACTATACAAGAATAACGAGAGTGAGATCAACAGTCAAAGCTGAAGGCTATTAATAATATTTGTGATTGCATACTACTACACAAAATTTACAACATATAAAATGTGCAAAAATTAGGACTACTCGTTCTAATGTTTCCTCTGTCAGATGAACATAAATGAAAGTTTACATCTGCAAGTTGACTGGATCCACTGATTGGTCCATTTAAATTGCAAGATGACACATCCAAACAAACATGATAATAAAGCATAAGCAATCAACTATTCATTGAAAGTCTTTAATATAACCACTTCATGCATAGGTATTAGGTGCCAGGAAAAACAAACGAGCTCAGGTTTCCAGACTAATTTAAATGGTACAGGAGGTAATGGAGACTTCTTAATGAAAATTGTCATTCCCGTACTTCAGCCTGGAGACAAAAAGACTTCAAATAGTCCTGAATACAAAGGATGATATTGTTCAAGGGACAGTGTAGACCTACAACAGAATAACAAAAACATGCAAAACTTTTGCATGAATCTCTATTGAGCACTATTTAGAGATATCTCCTGTTTTCAATAAGTAATTTCTATGTCCTCTTTTAGGGCCTCAGTTCAGGTGCATTTAATCTGCCCCTAGTCCTGGCAGGGACAAGACCAAGAAGGAGATTAAACCAATAGCTACCACATCCGTTAGGTTGGCTTTTGTGCCTCTAGCTCACGAAAATCAGCAAATAAGTGAAGAGAACACCCATAGCTATAATATGCTAATACCCCATCAAAAATCATAGCCCCCATATAAAAACTGCTCTCTTTTTTCTTTTCTTTCTATGTTATTGAAGATGCAATTTATTAAGGATACATGTTCATAGGCATATTTATAAGAACACATGAAATTCCAACTTTATAGTGTATGATTGTTCCAATGAATATATATATATATATATATATATATATATATATATATATATATATATATATATATATATATATATCTTTGAAGAAGGATCTAAATGAATAACGATGAAAAGAATAATTAAAAACTGCAAATTTGAACCAATTCTAGCTCTTGCATTTATAGTGTTTACTATAGTGCTACAATACAAACTTGAAATTGTAGCGAGAAGGTTATTAATGTAAAGGGCCACAATGAATTTTTGGTGCAGGTTTGAATTTAACTGGAAGTACACATTTCTATCATAGATCTGATTTAATAAAAGGTTGACATAACATCAGAGAGGAGTAGCAATGTCACATCAAGCTTAGAGGGGTTGAGGGAAAAAAGCAGGGGTGAAGTGCTTAAATATTCTTTCAAAATGCTAATTGTGCCCTTTAGCTGCAAACTAATGATTACCTCTCAACTCCTCTCCCGCTATAGTTGTTTGGCAGGAATTAGGCCTTGACCCCCAGCCAACACCTGATCTCACATAAGGCCTTCGAGTAGTGAGGGAACAAGATATATGAACCAGGTGTGTTACCATTTGAGGATTCTTGTATGTTCTGACACAAAATTATCTTACCAGGCAGATGATACTAAGAGATTCGCTGCAAAGTTCATATTATTGCACTCATTTAGAAATTTTCTAAACAAGTTTCTGGAACTTTTCCTAAAAGGATTATGCAAATTAAATTTCCAACTACTGTAGAAATATAAAGAACCTCTCAGAATTCATATGTACATATTATATCCAAAAAATGTATATACATATTTAATTGGACTATACATACAATGTGAATATATTGGACCAACTATGTGAATACAATGTGAATATACATATTTAATTGGACTATACATACAATGTGAATCTATTGGACCAACTACAATTCTGGGATAAGGTGCGCTTGCATTTTGTGTGATCCCTTTTCAGCTTTATTTTAGAGAAGTCAGATGGCTTCAGTGTGAACAATGTCTTAACATCAGTGTAGATAGATTTAGCTTGATGAGCACATTTTGATTCTTACCAAGAGATGTTGGGTACATTACTAGTCTACTAGCCAAACTAAAGTCAAAGATAATTGAATCAGTGCACATGTTTCAAGTCAGGGCACCAGTGCATTCTCTATTCTTGTTCATGGTACATGTTAAGCTATCTGATTAAATATTTGGGATAGAATTTGGTGATTGGACTTCTAATTCTAATTTTGTTAGATGCACACAAAGACAAGAAGAGAAAAGTCACTGTCCCCGTAATGAATTAATGAATGATATATTAAGAAATTCCAATTTTCATTGTGCAGTGCGGAACAATGTTATCCTACCTCCACTTTTTTAAAGGTAGGTTAACTAACTCCAAAACCTTAATTAAAGATGCTTGGCAACACAAATGGAGTTTAGTTAATTAAAATTATTTCAACTCTAAAGTTGAGATAACTCAAAAAATTTGCATGTATCAGAAGTCCACTCCTACCTCCATTATCTCAAAACTCTATTTTTATACACTCTAAACACATCACAAAATAAGTTTAGACACCTAGAATTAGAGCCTTGCAAAGTGGAGCTTGCATATACCCCATACCTCAACCTAAAATTTATCTCTAGTTTTCTAAACTCCATTTGAGAACAGTATATTAACATCCAAATGTATCTAACCTGTATTTTTTGTGCGCTATTTCATTTTAAGAGATTTATCCTCAAGTTCATGAATGCACTGTATCCATATATTTATTGGCTTATAACCTGCATATTCATGCATTTTTCACTGTATCCAAATGTTTATTGGCCATATCCTGTATATTTATGCACTTTCCTTCTGAAAATTTTATCCTCAAGTTCATGAATGTAATTTATCACATTATGTCCAAATACTTATCCAAGATTTAAATACTTAATTTAGTCATTTTAGTCCCACACATTACAGATATTAAGTTAGAGCTGTAAGCAATAAAAATACACTGAATTTCCAAATAAGTGTCAAGTGCATGATGAGCCTAGCCAGACAAAGATTGAGTACCATATGACGGTACATAATAGAATCAGAGATTCAGATAATTAAAATAAGGTCTACAAATCAAGGAGATTATCTGCCTGAAGTTGGTTTAACAGCCAAGTAGCGGTCAATGCTACTACCCGGGGATCAAACCAAATCAAGACTTAAAATTTTTGGTAAGCCTAGTGGGAATCTGCCTTGCAAAATAGCAGTTAGCAGCGCAAAAAAGATAAAATTCTAATTTATCCGAAAAGTGTTAAAGAAAAGCATAACCCTTGTATTATCACAAGGAGGATAGATCTAAACCTTTGAAACTCATCTTATCGATTAATTATTGGGCGTAAAAACTCTTCTCAATTGTGCAAACAATGGATAAAAGAGCAATCAAAGCCCTTAGCCTATCTAGTTGCAATCCTATGTTCCTCACAAATTGGATTGAAACTTTAATGAGTTTATCATATCTAGACAAACAGAGGATCCATTTAAAGATCATATTCTGGATCTCCTGCAAATAAGATACAGAAAATAATCTTCACTACCATCATGCTCAAGAAGAAACGATCAAGGTCTTCAAAAATCTGGTTGTGACCCAACTAGCGAGTCTCGCGCGATTTTTTTGTGGTCTCTAAGTGAGGTTGGGATTTGTTCATAAAGATAGAAATTTGTGATCTCTAGATGAGGTTGGAATTTTGTTCATAAAGATAGAAACAAAAATATCAGCTGCTAGTCAATAAAAAGCCCAAAAATTCAGGAAACAAGATCTTGTAGCCCCTAAAGAAAAAGAAGAAGAAAATAACAGCGAGGTTCTTCCTCTTATCTCTATTGCTAGTGTTGATGGATCATCAACGGAGTAAAGTACTCGTTCCGAGCAGATCTCCACCATCAAACTCTCCAGAAACAAGAGAGATTTGTTGTTATCAAGATTACAATAAAAAAGATCTACAAGTTCCCTTCTTTATTTTTACCACCCAAGTTTCCATATTTCGTCGTCGAAAACTACTAGAAACAAGAATATGAGCCTATAGAAGAGGTGCTAATAAGATGTGAACACAGTCCTATAGCTCCCCCCTAGTCAATATGCATTGTAGATGACCAAATAGAAAATTTTGGATAGATTGGAAAAGCAAAAAAGATGTTATGAATTTATATATTCAAGATAATTTATATGAATTAACAGTTTTACAGCAAGAGATATATAATTAACATATTAAGGCTTTAAATAACTTTGTCTCAAGCAAGCATCATTATTAAAACAAACTCAACTCCTCTTATGCAGCTATGCTTTGGAGGTAGTACAATCAAGACCATATTAAATCATCTACCGATAATACGATCTTGTGATTACACTAACTCTGTTGCGCTAACTTGTTGGCGACAGCTGGGGACTTGAGCTCGTAATTGGTGGATAAGTTAGTAAGCAAGTCAATCAGGAATTCAGGCTATAATAAGAGGTTTCTACAGAAGATTGCATGTCATTACTGGTACTGCCCCCTAGTTTGATTCATCAATCCTCCTAAGCAGTTGTTGCAAATGGTTATATAAGGACCACCATTTAGAACTACTTCATTACATGACTATCAGCAAGGGTGAATCAGTAGCAATGATCTATAATCTTCTCCACAAATCTCTATTTCCAGGAAAAGTCCTTATACATTCTTATTTTTTCCTCCTCCTACCCCCTACTTCAGCTATGATAGATTAATTATTCCGAGCTCTAAAGCACGAACACTTCAAATAAGTGTCATGTTCGTATCGGAAAAATATCAGACAAGATAACGATATCTACATAGCACTTATCAATACGAATCGAACACATCAAAATCGTATCGGATTTTGAGAACCTAAAAACTTGCATGTCAGTTCCATATCGGTTTTCAAAAAGACATACATCTTGTGTGTTGGCACTGTCATCTTTCAAAGAGATATAGAGATCAAGTGTTAAGTCGTATATTATCTAAAAAGACAATTTTGACATAAAAGGGATACTAAACTAATAGACTCCAAATACCTTACAAACATAGTTACTTCAAAAATTTTATTCTAGGTACCTGTCCATTAGATTAGATTCAGATTCTTTTTTTAGTATAGTTATTTGACTAACATTAATGTTTTAAAATACTAAGATTTTTTCTTTTCTTTTATTTCTATTTTAAAGAAAACATGTCTCAATGATTAAGGGTTTTGATGCATAGTATATATATGACATGACAAATATGCACATATTTATGTCACCATGTCCCATATCTTCGTATCCTACTTGTTTCGGCTCTGTCATGTCCCGTATCTATGTCTTGTCATATCTATATCTCGTGTCCTTATCCATGCTTCATAGATTCAAAGAGCAAACAAAATTCAGACATCCCTGGAAACTTGATGTTTGTAAGCGAATATTTTTTATTGCCTTGCCCAAAAAGTTTCATCCAGAAAGAACTACTAACAGGCAGCACAGCCTTGACTTTTCAGAAGATAGCAATGAAGAATTATTGACTGTCAAATATCAACCACAGGCTACAAATATCAACTGCAGACTACATGTCCTCATTCAAGTTGACAGAGACAATGAGGAAATATATAGGGACCAAGATAGGATAGTATTACCAGCGATTGACCCTGCCGTTTACTGTGCAAAGTGGAGACAAATCAATAGCTAATGCAAGAACTATGGAGAGGCTATTAAAGCAGCTTTAAAAGTGAGGGCTATCACCACTGGGGCCTGGATAGTCCACGCTAAAAACTTGTGCCCTTAACCTCCTCACCGTAAATTTTGGTCTCCTAAGTTTCAACAAATTTTATGCTTTCTATACCATGTATATCCGTCTCAGATGGGTCCAAGAAATTGTAGAATGCTTATATATGTGTAGATGTTGAGCATGTAGAGTCTGGAGATCTTTCTTTATTGGTTTCTTTTTTTCCCCCTTTTAAAGTATGGCATCCAATTGGTTATACAACAGCTTATGATCAATCTGAAAGATGAAAATATTTCTAGTGCTAGTCTAAAAATTGAAGTGTCCTTCATTCCCTTTACTTCTGTAAGAACTTTCCAATTTATGCCCAAAAAATGCAGTCTTTGCTTTCAAGTTTCAATCTTTCATTCTACAGTATCTAAAGAAGAACTCTCGGCTTAAATATAGCACACTGGATAGTTTTTAACGATCCAGGATTTCTCAAACAATTCCAAGGGACATAAGACTTACTTACTGACTGGTTATATACACCTCGGAATTCAGTTCAAACTTTTTAATAAGCAGGAAAGAAGGGGGTCTTCCTGAATCTTTTTAAATGGTTTCTATCATAAGATATGACTGGGAGAAAGGGGTTTCCCCAATTTGTGAATCTGTCACATGTTACTTCATGTGTCTAGGAGAACTGTTTCAAACCAGGTAGGAACCAGAACTCAAACATTGATTTGCCTAGACAACATGAATGATACACAGGACGGTGGCAGATTATGTTAGGGATTTGGAAAATTAAAGTTTTTTTAGAGGAATTGGGGAAGAACAGATAAAATTCGGAAATCCACCCAGGCGAATCCACACCCACGCTCAACGAATCCACGAAAATAGATTTGACTCAAACGAAATCCACACAAGAATTTTCTCAAAAATTTCATAAATTATTCATCAATCCCAAAATACTTTATACATAACGTATATATAGGGTAAATCCAAAAATCTAATCCTAACAGAATCCAAATAGAATCCTATCAAATCCGGATCAAACTAAATCAAACCCTACCATATCTCAAAACTAATAAAATCCTCTCAAATCAAATTAAATCTCCATCAATTATTCTCGGCTTGGAAACATAAACCTAAGGTGAATGTCGAAAGTGATAATCATCAAGCAAGTCCGAATCAAGTTGCTGGACTTCTTCGGTGCCCAACCAAGTGCAATCTGAGTCTGAACGTCCACACCAGCATACCAAATAATACTAATATCCACCATCAACAGTTGAAACAATCTCAACATCCAGAATATCTGCAATCTCGTCTAGATGACGCTTTTGTAGAGCAGAATGAGGCAGTGTACAAATGGAAAAATGTCGATGTCTGGGAGAAACTGATGACGATAGATTCAGAATGACCGCTGGATAATCAAATTGAGCACGATATAGAATCAAATCCTCGACGTTGAAAACTGGATTGATCTCGAGATTGTGGATAATCACAAGCTCATAAACATTAGAATCGATCTTTAAAACTCGATAGGGACTCATACGTCGAACATGAAGTTTCTTCAAGGTTCCTGGAGGGAATCTCTCTAGACGCACTCTAATTATCATCTCATCATCAACTGCAAATTCCTGCAATCGTTTACGCGAATCTACTGCAGACTTGTAATTATCATTACTAATTACTATTTGTTGACGAATATGATCATGCAAATGCTGTGTAAAAGACTCGACTTAGGAGCTAGATCTATCACCTGTGGAGAGGGAAAAAAAAGTCTATAAGTTTTCTAGACTAACCTGTAATTATCTTGAATGGACTCAACCCCATAGACCCATTGACCGAACTATTATATGCAAACTCCGTTATAAGCAAAACAAGATCCCACGTGGTTAAATAGTCACCCACTAAACACTGAAACAAGACTCCCAGACTACAATTAACTATCTCTGTTTGACCATCAGTCTGTGCATGGTAAGTGGTGAAAAACTTAACGTGATACCCATGTTCTTCCAGAGAGTTCACCAAAAATGAATCGTGAACAGAACATCTCTGTCAGAAATAATCGACTTAGGAAGACCACACAAACGGACTGTCTCTTTACAGAGTAAGTGTGAAACATGTGAAACATTCAAAGTCTTGTAGTAAGGAATAAAATGTACCATCTTGAAAAATCTATCCACCACAACTAATATAGCATCATATTCCCTAAGTATACGAGGGAGACCTAAAATGAAATCCATGTTAAGGTGCTCTCAAGGTGCAAAGAATATAGGTAATGTTGTATAGAGTTCTATATTCTACTTACTATCCTTAGCAACCTGATAAACCTGACCTGATAAACCTGACAATGCGACACAACTCGCGCAACATCATGTTTAATGTTGGGCCAATAGAATCGATCCTCTGCAAGAATAATAGTCTTATCTCTACCAAAATGATCAACAATCCCTCCCGCATGAATTTCTCAAATCAAATGATCACACAAAGAAGTGTTGGGAATATATAGATGGCTATCTCGAAATAAAAAACCATCACCAATGGTGAATCCATCTACTATAGCAGGAGGATACTGAGTCAAAGAAGTGTAGATGTCACCAAAATCCCAAAGTAGGATAATCTTGGATGATTTGCTCAAATTCGATCACTTTTGCACTCATTGTTTATAAAATACAAAGTTTCCTACTTAATGTATCAGTAACTTTATTTTCAGTACCAACACAGTATTTGAGTACGAAATTGTACTCCTGAATAAATTCAAGCTATTTGATGTGTTGGTGCCCTACTCTCTTTTGGGAATTGATATAACACAGGACTTGATGGTCTGAATATAGAATGAACTCTTTTGGTAGCAAATAGTGATGCCAATGATACAAATATTACACTACTGCATAAAACTCTCGATCATAAACATCATAGTGTTATTTCGGCTCATTCAACTTTTAACCAAAAAAAAGACAATAGAATGACTTTCTTGGCTCAAAACACCACCTATACTTATACTTGATGCGTCACATGCTATCTCAAAAACCTTTGAAAAATCTGAAAGGTAAAGAACCGGAGCAGTAGTCAACTTTTATTTAATCTCCTCGAAAGCATGAGTAGCAGATCTAGTCCATCGAAACTCCCCTTTTTTAAGATAATCAGTGATCGTAACCATGATGGTGCTAAATTCTCTACAAATCTCCCATAAAATGTGGCAAGATCATGGAAACTCCTAACCTCATGAATCGTACGAGGATTAGACCATTCTTTTATGTCATTAAATTTGTCGGGGTCTACTGCTACTCCATCTTTAAAGACGATGAACCCAAGGAAGTGAACAAAAAAAAAAACCTAAGAACGCACATTTTTCAAGGTGACAAATAGTTTCTCCTTGTGGAACGTCTCTAAAACCTTTGTCAAATAAAAAAGATACTCTTCCTAGGTTTGACTAAAAACGAGAATATCGTCAAAATATCCAATAACAAACTTGCCTAAGAAAGAATTCAATATCTGAGTCATAACTCTCATAAATATATTGGGCACATTTGATAAACCAAAAGGCATGACCAACCATTCATACAATCCGTCCTTAATCTTAAAAACAATTTTTCACTCATTACCATTGCGAATACGAATCTGATGATATTCACTTTGAAGATCTATTTTCGAAAAGATCTAAGAATGCGCCATCATATCCAAGAAGTCATCGAGTCTAAAAATGGAAAACCTATACTTAACGGTGATTTCATTGATGGTGCAACTGTTAACATACATTCTTCAACTATCATCCTTCTTAGGTGTGAGTAAAGCGGGAACGGTACAAAAACTCAAGCTCTCTCTAATAAAACATTTTCGCAATAACTCATCGACCTATATCCTCAAATCAACGTGATTAACAAGATTCATCCTATAATATGGTATGGGCAAACTTGACACTGACACAAAATCAATGGCATGCTGGATGTCTCAAATGGGAGGAAGTTTATCAAATAACTCATCAGGCATGATATCACTGATGAACCTCAGGAGGGTATTCGACAGATGGGCTAGGAGATTCTCCGAGGGCAACTATCGCATACACTAGTCCCTCCTCTAGACAATCCTTAAGGAACTGAGATCGGTTTATCAGTTGTGAGACTGTTTGTGTACCTGGCTTGTGACCTTTTCAGTCTTTGGACTCTCATCACTAAACTTAGGTAGTGCGAATTTTAATACAATTTTTTCCCATTAAATTTGAGAATATATGTGTTTGACTTGTCGAAAATCGTCACATCTAAGTCATACTAACATGGCCTACCAAGCAAATTATGTGCGGCGGTCATATCTAACACATCGCACCAAAAATGGTCCTGATAGCTAGACATTTGGATAGGTACTAAACAACGTTGGGTAATGGATAGAACGATTTTATCTACATATATTACGTTGTATGGTTGTGGATGAGACTCAGCTTTGAGGCTATATTCTCAACATCTATTTTTGAGATTATGTTAACACAACTACCCCCATCAATCATCACTCATAACTTTTTCCCCCATGTATATGTGATAAAAATGCTAGATCTACGCCAATCTTCATTCTAGCTTTAGTGTAAAGACACCTAATGACACTTAAGCGAATATTTGAAATTACTATGTCCTCATCAGACTCACTAGCATTGCCTATAGGCTCATACACTTCCTCCTCAAGATCATCATCATTTTGTTCTCCTTCCACGAGTAAAACTATAGTGGGACACTGTAAAGATATGTGACCATACTCGTGACATCTAAAACACTATACCTTTCATACATTGTTTAGAATACTCACCCATTACGGCTTTTCCCTTAAAATCCTTAGTGATTTGAATGTTAGGTTTGGTGTTATTTTCAGAAGGGCATCTGGACCGCTCCCCGGCTGGCTTTAGGAATAAGCTTTGCTGTCAGTAGAAAATTTAAGCGAGCGTTCCATATTTTCTATTAACTGACAAGCCTGTGCATGGGAATTTTATGCTCTTCAAGCATGTTGTATCAATCGAAATAGTAATCCTCGTCTGTAAGCCAATCACTAAAGATTTGAGAGTCGTGAATGCCATTGAAAATAGGGGCTTCTACCTTAATCCTATGTGTGATGTTATTTTCGTTGTGTTTCGATCCAGGGACACTCTCATCTCTATATATTTCATTGTGGTCTCTGTCTCCCATATCGATCGTGATTTCTCTCGTTATAATCATTCTTGTAAGTTCGATTATTACGTTCTTCTAGATCATCCATTTGTTGTTCTAGTGATTCCAATCGTTTATTAATACTTTTAAACTCTTCCAATTGTTTAGTGACATATTCTAATTATTTTATTACGATTTCAAACTTGTCATCTATATCACTAGAGCTTGAGATAGTCACTATACTGTTGCAAAGAAACATGCAATCAAACAAGCATATGTAATGCAATTTCCTAGACTTAGTTAATTCTATATGTGTGCACTATATGATCAAATAAAATTTACTAAAAGTTTAGTTTCTAAAATGCAAGAAAATGAGCCTTAAAATGTGTTGGTGCAAGCAAGCAATGAGTTGGCAAATAATATTAGTGAGTCTAACTAACAATCTTGTGCAGAATTCCAAAAAGAATACAAAATTTTGTTTAAGACAATGGGTTAGTTTAGAGATTATCCAAAATTGAAATAGTTCGTGTGCTTATAATAGGTCTTTTGGAGCCTCCGGAAGATAGTTCGCTGGCTAGAGAGGTCTACAATTCTGACAATTGTTCGGAACAAGTCAAGGAATACAACACTTCGAATCTTGCTCGAATTGGACTCCGAACGAGTTTCGAATCACCAGTTTTCTCCTTCATAGGTCTGCACAGGTCTGCACTATAGACTGAACCCAATTTGAAACTGTATTGAATCTGAAGCGAATCGGGTCGGATCGAGTCTCAACTAACAGATTTGCTAGCCCAAACCAAATCAATTCCCCAAATCACCTCCTGTCTTCTTCTATTGGATGCAGATTTGTTAAGTTGGATCCAAATCAACTCCACCCAAAATCAAACCCAATAACAAACAAATCCAAACCTAAATAACTTTCTTCTCCCTTTGCTATGTTGTTGGCCTGGCTGCGGTGGAGATGCGACGACTGTCGGAGGTGGTGGAAGAGGTGATGAGGGCGGTGATCAATGAGGAAGGAGGTAATGGTGGCCGCGATGGTCGTGGTGGCGACGAGGCTAAGGGTGGTGCTAGGGCGGGAGATCTGTTGAGGGAGGTGGGCAGCGTCGCTTGCTGTGGGGAAAGGCGCGACCTCGGGTGCGGCGAGGATGAAGGTGGGGCGAGGTCGACGGGACTAGAGGTCAAATTTAGGGTGGGATGAAGGAGGTTGGCCTGAGTGAGATGGTGGTGAGATGGAGTGGGGTGCGGCCTGGGTCGATGATGGTGGAGGCAAAGGGAGAAGAGGGGGGCTTGGGCTGCTACTGGTGGCAGAGAGAGGAGGGGGCTCGATGCGGAGGCAACACTCGGTAGCAGCCTCCTCTGGGGTGGCAGCTAGGGCTTGAGGGCGGAGTCGACGATGGAGGGAGGCGTTACTGGAGGTTGATGACAAGGAAGATTGGCAGCGGCGGTCTGGTGGCTCGGGTGCTGCTGCGGCGAGGTTGACCAAAGCAGAGGATCAAGTGACATGGAGATCCGGTGGGCGGCGGCTAGAAGGAGAGGGTGGTGGTATTGTGGAGGATTTTTGTGGGTTGGGTTGTTTGGGTTTGAAGATGGAGAAGGAGAAGAAGAAGGGGAAGAGGTCTCCGAAGCTCAGGAGCAGAAAGAAAGGGGAGGAGAAGAAATTATTTTTTTTCTCTAAATCTGCCTTTTTTTTCTCTGATATGAACAGATCTCTCTTTTTCTCTTTTTCTCTCTCAGATCTGAAACTTGTTTTCCTCTCAAAAATAAAATTAAAAACTGATGTAAAATAAAAAGATGGAGATGGAATGAAGAAGATGGAGATGGGATGAAATTCAGGCTTTAATACCAATTTGACGCAGGACGTAGAGAGATTAGGGTTAGGAATTTGAAAAACAAGAAATTGGAAAAGAATAGATAAAATTCTGGAATCTACCTAGGCGAATCTACACCCATTCTCAACGAGAGATTTAACTCAAACGAAATACACGCAAGAATTTTCTCAAAATTTTCATAAATTATTCATCAAACCCAAAATACTCCATATATAATGTATATATAGGAAAAATCCAAAAACCTAATCCTAACATAATCTAAATGGAATCCTATCAAATAACTTCAATTTCCGGATCAAACTAAATCAAACCCTATCATGTCTCAAAACTAATAAAATCATCTCATAACTAATAAAATCCTCTCAAATCAAATTAAATCTCCATCGGAATGTCTCCATGTACCTCCATGTACAGATCCAAAAGGGTACACTCACCATTGAGCCAGGTCAAATAGCTGGGTCAGAGAGACCAGGCTACTATAAAACATTGTTAGGATTGTTGAAGCAACACAGATGTTCTGGTCACATACTTTACATACACACCATAGCGAGATCTTGGAATCAGACAGATCAGAATCATAAGCCTAAACTTGATCTGCAACTGCTACCATATCAACTTTTGGAATCTACATATGTTTGATGTATATCTGAGGGCTCAAGGGAAAAAATGATTGATGCTGAGTCTAGACCATTTACAGGTCAAAATCGCCTAGTTTTTGTGTATGTTACGTAGGACAAAATAGTTGAGTTATGAGTCGTGAGTACATAAAGCAGTTCTAACTTTTAACAAAAACAGATAATTTCATGGAATGCATCCAAGAAATATGTGGTGATTATTTAAGTTGATTATGGTTTCAATTTATTGGAAGCACAAATTTTGTCCTCATGAGCAATAAAAGGGCTTCAAATATATGTAAAAGAGAAATCTCAGATACACCTGCTAGTAGAGAATGGAGCAGAGTGGCCAAGCATGATTCAAAAAGGTATTGTTTAAATGAAATTTGATTAACACATCATTGTAGAACATGTTTTTAGAGTATATAATTCACCTGCCCAATTACTTCAATGGTATTCCAAGGTGATCGAACAAGAAAATTTAGGACTCTTGGTCCTTTTGATACAGGCCACCTATGAACCAGGAAAGGTAGTAAAACTCCAGCCATGTCCAAGATAGACGTAAACGTATTTTCTAATATAAGAGCGGAGACCTGCCGGTCAAAACTAATAATTACTGTTTATTCATTAAATATTTCACAATTATAATTTATACATATAATGTAAATGTAAATCAAAACCATAACCAATAAGCCATGTCACAAACAATGTTACTGTCACATGTATTAGATGAAATGGTGATTATCAAATTGGTTATGCCCTGAGAATTTACAGGTGTTTCTTTTTCTCCTTTAAACTTCACATCATAATGCTGAAATTGATTTAGTCCTCTGAAAGCTCATTCTTCCAACAGCTGCAAATTTGTTAAAAGACAATACCCTAGATTAGATTTTTCCTTCAACGGTTAGAGAACAGTAACTGAAAAAGGGAAGATGTGTGCAAGAGAGGATATCTACATGCCAGGTGAACCACGCAAAGAGAAGGAAATAGGGTTAATATGCTACGAGTATGAGTAAAGCATGATACGTAAGACAGTCTCAAGCAAGATAATTAAATGAAAAGTTCAGGCAGCAACCGACTCATTAAAGTTCTAAAGCAAAATTGTAGAGATCAGAGTGGTAAAAACAAATTTAAATAAGAAATGCTTCATAGAAAGAACATACCTTTTCTGGATTGTTTTTAACAAGGACTGATCCGACAGCACCTCCAAGAGATCTTCCAAAAACAACAATTCTAGATGTATCAATATCTTTTCTCTGAACTAGATGATCCAGTGCTGCCTAGTCAAGGTGGCATTAAAAGAATCAATAATGTTGGCAAGTCAAAACATACAGGAGACAAGGTAAAACTAAAGAAAAAAAAAAAAAACAAATGTTAGCAAACCTGAGCATCCATTGTAATCCCATGCTGGGAAGGGCGGCCATCACTTTCCCCGTAGCTATTGGCAGAAGTAAGACATTAATTCAGTAATTTTACACATCAAGACATGTTTGGACCCCCAGAAGAAATCCATATGCATCTTGAAATAAACTAGCCCAAGTTTTGACCAAGGTAATAATACCCTCTATAAGAAAGCATGAAGACATTGCAATGTAGCCTCTGCAGCATAATGTGAACGAATTCAAGGCGATGGGCAATATCTAATGTACAATAGTAAAGGACATACACCACAGAAGATAAAGGTAAACAGATCAAAATATCAAGTAAACCTTATTTGTACAATGAAACTCTTTCCTCGTTCCCTATCCATCTCTTATATGCATGCAATAAATCAAAAACTTATTAGGATGCTGCCAGCATTTTCTTGGAAGAAAAGTATTGTCGGACCTGCAATGAACAAAGTGATGAAGTTATCAACAGGAAGGAAAAGAATACAGACTGTAATTGTTTAATTACAAATATACAAAATAGAAAACAAAATCATTAATTTTTGACATGACCTATATTCATGTGTTAAAAATAATTTAACAATAGACCCCTAAAAACTAGAAAGTTAATAAGTGCCTTTACACCTAATGGTGCTTGGCACATGTAAATGCACTTGTATATGGGTGTAGTAGGTATTTGCAAAATGATAAGTTACAATATTTGGGGGGAAAAAAGATGCAAACTTAATGTTTTGAAGGTTTACTTTGTAATGTGGAACTCAAGTAGGGATTGAATAACTAAGAAGAGATGTTTTGTCAGCCACAGTAATTTGTGCAAATACTTCTTAATTTATTAATATGGAAGTGTATATTCATAAAGTGCTGCATATATTAATGTTTATCAAAACTACAGCTTTCTGCAAATTCAAAAAATTTGATGACAGGTTAAAACATACACTTTTGTGTGTGCCTATTTAACTAATGCCCATAAAGAATTGCTCTCTTTTTTCTTTTTTCTTGCTATTTGATTGAAGATGCAATTTATTATGGACATGTATATAGGCATGTTTATACGAACAAACAAATTTCCAGCTTTATACAGTAAGGTTGTTCTAATGAATATTTATCTTTGGAGAAGGATGTAAATGTAAAAAATGATGCAAAGATAAATAAACAACTGCAAATTCACAATTGTAACTCCTGCATTTACAGTGTTTAGTATGATACCATAATGCTTTGATATGTAGAGAGAAGGTTATTAATGTGAAGGGCCACTGTGGACTTCAAATGCAGGTTCAGTTTTAACTTGTACACATTTCTACCATAAAACTGATTTTACAGAAGGTTGATAGAGCATCAGAAAGGCATATGGGCCCACACAAACCTAATTCACTATTTGTTAGGGAAACACACATATATCAAACTGGTATATTTAGCAATTCTGGATCTGATGTCTCAAACATCCATAATGGCCAATTTGGTTACTCATTACTCACTACTCATCCATCACCAATTTAATTATTTATTCTCCCATAATGCACCTCGTGCACATTGGTGCCAAGGCCAAGTGGCCAATTGAGGCCGAGACACATAAAAGAAAAGATTCAAGTAACTTTTTATCTTCCTTTTGATTTCTGAGTGGTGTAGAAATAAGTAGGATTTGTGTATCATAGGTATTAGGAATGAAATTGTTTGTGATTATTAATATTCTAATTACATCACAACTATGGAATCAGGTATTATCTATTTTTTTAAGCTTATTTTCGCCATTGCAGGTTCTCTCCCCATTAACTAAGGTGATCACAGAATAATCATGCATTTTGGCTTGTAGGATTTTAGGCTAACTAGAGCAGCATCCTAGTTTCCCATTGTTTTTAAAGAAATTACATTATGATAATATTAGGATCTTGAAAAGGAAATAAAATTGAAGGATTAAATAAGAGAGAAAATAAATCAAATGGAAAAAATATGATTTTGTAACTAAAGTTCCCTCTTTTCAAGCTGTTTCTTTATACTCAAGTTTGAGGGCAAAAATTTAGCATTGATTGATTCGTATATGTTTCAAAATTCAGTTAATAGAACAAAGTAGAATTTGTTTCCTATACTTACAGCAATGATGTTGCAAAAAAAAAAAAATAGTTTGAGTCTTCCTACACTAAAATTGGAAAGATTTATATGTGGAAGTATTCACCTTCTAGTTTTGCTCCCGAAAAAAATGATATATGTACTTAAGGCATAGTTTTTGTGCCAAATAGAAGGGTTGATCATTGGTAAAGTCTTAGTGGACAATGAAAAAGAATTTAATAGTCATTTTTGCTGTATCTATAAACTATCATGCGTATTTAGACATTTTCTTTAGTTATGTAGAGAGTGGGTCAGTTTAGCTCATCAAATTTTTAAAATTACGCTTAAGTCATAAATCGATAAGTTATAGCAATGTGAAAGTAAGGTTTCCATTAGAAATTTTAAACTTTACACCTTGCAAGAGCTAATATGGAAATATAAACAAATTTATTGGTGTAGCTTTTTACCAAATTTTTATGTCTTAGACTAGTTGGGGATATCTTTTCTTTGCTTCGACAGAATAATGGACTGTTGAGAGAAATCTCAATAGTTGTATTATTTTTCATTTTAATAGTTGTATTATTTTTCATTTTAAAAAAGAAATCGGGGGAACAAACTAATCATACATCTATTTAACTCAAGTTTAGAGTGAGTTGCCTCTCCATGCTAGGCAAGTGGCCTTTTTTGAAAGAAGCACCACGTAAGAAATTTTCTATTTTCCAAAATGTAATGTGCAAATCCTTGAATACTTCTCAAAAAATTTATATAGAAAGCCATCGCAGCATGTGGAGGATGTTGGATTTCACAATTCCAGCAGAAAAGCAGATGAGGGATGACCAATTATGACAGATATACTTAGAGAAGAAAATCTTTTATTTGTATATTGTCTTCTCATTTTTAATTTTTCATCTTCTTTGTAATTATTACGGTTGAATTTGGATTTTCCTTAAAGGTAAATGATTCCTTTAATATGTTATAATATTTAAACCAATTTGTGATTCTTTTAAAAAGAAATTAGAGAATATTTCCATTTTGACTTTACTAAATGAAATTTAGGATTAGGAGTCCAAACTAGATTTTTGTTTTTGAAAGATCTTGATTGTTTTTTTCCCCAAGAAGTAAAATTTATTTTTAGATGAGGGCAGTTGGTGTATAACTAAATTGTGGTTACATGCTATATTATGTCTTTCTAGGTTGCTGATTGTTTATGATGTACTGATAAAATATATAATAAATGTTCTGGATTTCTTCTAATTAAAAGTTAATAAATGATTTTATGTTCTAACTTGTAAATGAGTTTTAATAGAGCTTCATTATTTGCTTGGAGGAAATTTAAAAAATAATAATTTAATAGTTCTTTAGGCTCAAATCCATAGTTATCAATATCCTACGATATTCAATACGTATTCTACAATATGTAAGAAAATTGATACATATCTTATTTACGATACTATTGAATTATGTATCTTACGATACAATAAGTGTATCATACGATATGTGATACATATCTTATGATACGCGATATGTTACGATATGGTGACTTACCTTATAAATGGATATCAAACTCAGTTTAATGAACATTTTAAGTTAACTATGGAATACAAATTCCGAACAAATATAGACATTTAACAACAACAAACACCAAAACTCAAGATACTTAATTTAGTTGATAAAAATATTTAAATAAACCATCAAAAGAGGTATATTATTAATTTATAGTCAATATAATTATTTAATTACTAATTCTCAACTCAAGTATTTAATGAGCTTATTTATTATATACTGAAATCTCAATAAAAGGAAGAGTTTGTATATATTTGAGAAGGTGAATATTAAGAAATTAAAATAAAAGTTGTTAGAGATATATCTACAAGGTATGATTAATTGATATTACATTTACTTAATTTCTATCTTTTTGGAGGGATAACAAACTTATGCCCAATATATTGGTTTTTGTGAATATAACATATAACCGTAATTGAGGCAACAAAAAAGGGACATATGATCTAATTTGACAGTTGGATATAAAATTCGATTACGAATTAATTGATGAGAATAAGAACTTTACATAGTAAAATGTGTTAATTAAATGAATTTCAATGAATGTTTTAAGTTGAAATTGAGCTATCGATCTACTTAAAAGCAGAGAAAGAGAAGAAGTAATGGTAAAAGTTTTATCAATTAGTTGTTTATTCCCGATATTTAGTCTCTAACAGATCATTTTATAATTATTGATAGGACCTTTTAACTTAAATACAATTGTAAATAATAAATAAGGAAAAAGAAAAGAAAATTAGAGTATACTAAATAAGGAGTTTGCGTGGAGCAAAAGAGACAAAAATGAAGAAAATAAATATTATTTTCAACTTCTAGTGAATTTAATAATATATTTGTTATGTAGTATAATCTTGATTAATGACCTTATATTCATTTGAATGTTAGTTACTTATTTATATATAACTATTGACTTATATTTCACATATTACAGATTTTAGTATTTGTTTTTATTTACTTATAATTTAAATTTGCTCTTATGTTTATTGTATTATATATTATTATTAGTTTATTACTTAACGTATCTTACGATGTGATATGCAATATGATACATAGGAATAACTATATACTATACGTATTCTGATTTGACAACTTTGCTCACGTCAACAGTGACACTCATTTTAAATTTGCTTTCTAGAAATATTCTAAACGAGTTTTTTACATATTACTGAAAAAAAAAATTAATCATACCTTTCTATACGTGCACAATGCCACCAGACTAGTTCTAATACAAGAATGAAAAATGGAGAAATATTGAATTAAACCCACTCCTTGTTGACAATTTTCTTTTTTTTTTAAATAACATGCAATAGTTTGGCTTGAATTTAATTAAAGTTCCCCATAAACTAAGTTCCACATAATTATATCATCAGAAGATAGCTAAAATTCCCAAAATCGATGTAAGCATCCGATAAAATTGGATAAATTCCACAAATTGATCTTAAATTTTACCAACATTCTCAAGACACTATTAAGATTCTCACACCACATGAAAGGGAACCAAACAAACCCCAACCCTTACCCTAAGAGAGAGGGAAAGCGGTAACCTTTGCAATCGGGGAAGAGCTTGATGAACCAAGCATGGAGGCGTACGCCGTCGGCGGATCGCAGCCATACATCCTCGTAGTCGAGGAGCAGGCGTGACGGCGTTAGGGCGTAAGACCGGGCGAGGCCCAGGAGCACGGGGACGTAGACGAGCTTCTCCTGGAACACCAGCAGCAGCCGCCGCCGCCGCCGCCGCCCCCGCGCCGTACAGCAACAGGGCCACGTACGACACCATCACTGGTGGCGGAGCGTATGTGTACGGATACTGTGCTGGGGGAGGGGGATGAGGAGGCGGAATCGGGTCCCCGCCGGTGAGGGTAGGAAGATCGGATTGGGAGATTTGCATTGTGAGCGTCGGTTTTGGATTTGAAAAGTTATGGGGCATTTGTGGGGCCCACGTGACAGGCAGCATTGGGGACTTGCTATTTGGACCCATTCCTGACCAAGGTGCCGCCTGATTTCCAAATTCTAACTAATGTGCCGGGGTGTATTTGTCTGCATGGAAGGGGAAAGTGTGAAGTAGAACTAAAATTATTTTTACTATTTATGTATTTATGTGTTTGTTTGTAAAAGAAATAAAGTGAAAATTATTTTTATAATAGTAAGGTAGATTATACGTGATATTTTTATTTCTCAACTTTACTTCACATTGATTTTTGATGGAAGTAGAGTGATGGAAGTAGAGTTAGAAGTAAAAAATAATAATATTTTATTATCTTATGTGTTCTTATCTTTTTCTTTCATACAAAAAAAAAATATTTTATTTATCTTCCATCTCTTATCTTTTTCAAAAAGTAAAAAAATAAAAACTAGAAGTATATGAAATATGATACTTTTACTTTATTATTTTTGAAAGTTACTTCTAATATTCTTCTTTGCTTTCAGTACTTCCAAACACACCCTAAGTTTATACTCTGGTGCTATTCTTCATAGAGACATCTGCGCACTTCTCTGCGCACTTCTCTGTGCGCTCTTGCACACCCTATACTCAGTCTGTTGAGTCTTTGAGGACCGAGCAAAACTCCCTTGTTCGACTCTCATGGGCTGAGGAGAGGCCAAGTAGAAGAGTTTTGCTCCGCCTCTATTGGCCGAGCAAAGTCAATTAATTCATCAAGCTTGACAGCAGTACGTAGCAGATGGACAACTTTAGTAAAGAAGTGAGTGAGAATAACAAATTTCTTGTTTGGATGATCTTTTGGGGCCGCTTGTTGTTTACTTGAGCATAGCCTTCGGCCTTAGTGAAGGCCCATTAGAATATTAAATTTTCACAAGGAATGACATAGAAATGAGCGGGGAAAAAAAAGATAAAGCAACACTACATGAAAAAACACTCATCCTTTTACAGAATGAAACTTTGAGAAAATTAAAATAAAATTAAATAAGCTTCTTACATTGCTAAACTATGCAATGACTATCAAGAACTACTTGTTACTTCCGTACCCAGATATTGTATGCGTTGAGTCGATCACCATGGTCCGCATTTCAAGTTTAATAACTTTTGAATAATGTGATCTCGAATAATATAGTCCTACAAGACACACCACTCATGAATGTCGTATTCAAAATTTTGAATAAAGAATAAAAATTTAGTTTTTCTAATTCAAAATTTTAAATAGTATATGTCAAAATTTAACGTTCACTCAGCTTATTTAAAGTTTTGAACAGATACCTCCTCAAAAGAAAAAACGTCTGACAATTTAAATTATGCTTAGTTGACTTCGTAAACTTCATTTAGAAAGTTCGAGCGATGCATGTAATATGGGATACAGAACTATAGTAAGAGGAAAATTCTTCTCGTGACTCTCTGTGTTTTTTTTTTTATAAACCCACCCAAGCCTTATTATCTAACCACGTATGTTAATCCTATAGAGCCAGGCGATTACCACACTCCTTAACAGTTATTTTGTATGGTAAACCAAGTCATCACTCTTTATTTGTGAAGTTTTATTGAAAAAATTTAGACACTTGGAGAGATTGATGAAGAAGACTCGGAGGAATAACAACAGATTTTTTTTTCACCGAGTAATTATGAGAGATGCAGAGTTGAAATCTACATAATATTTAAGTTGCCACACTATTTTTACTGTTCTTCGTTTTCTTTTTTTCTCTGCCTCCTCTATAAGGGATTTTATTTATTTTGTACAACTTATACATACTCTGATTATTTTGTTAAACTCTAATAAATGAAATACGAAAAAGGAAACTATCCACCATTTAAAGAAGTTTTATTAAGAAATTAGGTAACCATTTGACAATGTAATAAAATAATAATACTTTTTAGTGACAAAAATTTAAAAGAATCTTAGCAAAACAAAAGGCCAACACATAAAACTAAACAAGCCAACTCATAAAACTAAACAAAAGGCCTAATCTTGTATTTGTTGTCCAAGAAAAGGACACTTTAAGATGTAGCGGAAGTAACAAAGCAAATCTAAGGCCTTATCCTCAATTGCCGGCCGCTTGTAGCATCATTATCATTTATTAATCATAAAAATTTGGAGTTAGCACGCAATAGAAATGATTTAAGTATCATGTCATGCTCTTAACTGACCCAGTGTCTGAATGTGATGGGTTGCTCATAGTGGAGAATTGTAATTTACTAGTGTTAGTGGCCTAATCATGATTTGTTCATAAGGCTCAGATTTGGTGGACAACATGGCACACAGTCCATATAAAAATGTTTTTCTCTTCTTAGATTGACATGCAGATTATATTTGGAGAGGGAAGTAAATAGGTAGAGGGATTGCAAACTTACATAAAACAACGGTCATAGTTGAAGTTCCAATGAATATTAGATCAGCCAAAGTGAACAACAGTGGCTGGTTTCCACTTTAAGATCGGAAAGGAAGGGCACTTATGACAGAAGTTATTGCAGTTGAGGTGTTGTTGTCATTCGGTGATTCACATTGCTTTGAGTCGATATTGTAATTTGATGTTCTAAGCTTACTTGGTCGTCCTAGAAAGAGATGCAAGTGAGATGATAGAGTTTATATCTGACGGATTTGATGACTTTGTTATAATAGTAGTCGTGTCTAATAATAGAGTTTTTTTTCGAATGAGGTCGTGCTTACGCTTTAGGAAGGAAACAAGTGTGCTTATCAGATGGTTAATAAAAGAACAATTGAATGCAACGGTTTGAATTTTAACACATCTCTATTATTTGAACTAGTCGAGCTTGTGCACAGATATGCGTGCCTATATATAAGGGGAGCTATAAGTGAAATTAGAGTGTGGATCAGTGAAAGCTAAGTTAAGAAGTGAAAGTTAAGAGCAAATAAGAATGAGAGCTAGTATTTATAATGTGCTTTTGAGAATAGAAAAAGTTACGATTTCTCATTTTTTGATAGAGTTGGAGACTAAAAGTAATAAGATCATAACATGTAAGAATAATAAAACCAGTAATTCTATGTTACACTCTTTGATTTCTCTTCTTAAACCTCAATAATTCTGCTCTCTAAATTTACTGGCCAATGTTTCGAACTTGGTAGATTGCATGCTATATGATTCACCAGATCTGAGCTCTCTACTTATTGCACTTAAATTTGGAAGTTGGTGCATTATTAGTGTTGTATTACTTGCACTTAGCTTAAAATGGTGCATGATTTAGGAAATGAGAAGATTGTCAATAATCAATTTTTTGCATAGGACGTTGGTGGGCTAGTGTCATGGCTCATTACGTTGTTGCCATCTCATAAAAGGGATGACATATGGTGCATTATAAGAAATCTATTGTCCCTTATGATCCTAAAATAATCTTATCATGCAGGGTAGAAATGGTACTCATATCAAACAAACTAACTTCGTGTTTGAATGTCAGAAACAAAATGTTTCAGAGTGTTTTTAAAATATTTGTTTTTAGTATTTCGATGGTATGTGTTTTGAGACTAAGAGTTTTGAAATGTTCAAATATGTAATTAGGAGTTTAGTTTCTTATGAATTTTCATGGATTTCATTAACATGTAAAATACAAATATATCCAACTTGGGAAAAATGAAAGAACATTGAAAAAGGTTGCGATGAGGAAAGAAAGATAATATTTTTTAGATAAAAAGTTCTAAAAATTTCAGAACATCAAAATTTGGAGTTATTTAAAGAACACTTAAAAACATTAGCATTAGCATGTTCTAAAAATACTTTAAAAATTTATCCAAAAACTCACATCCAAGTATTTTTATTAACACTTTAGAGTACATCACCAAAAAACAGTCAAAAACACTATTCTTCAATTGTAGTTTTAAGGTTTGATTATTGTTTTAAGTTTTTGAGAAAAAAACATGCATAATTTTAGCAGGATTTGAATCACTTTTTACATAACAAGAGCAGATGATATTTGGGGGGATGGGGTTTACATACCTGTATTATTAATAAGAGTTAATTATAGTCAGACCCCCTATAGTATTGGAGTGTGTAACTTAACACTCCTGAAATTTGAAACTCTCAAAAAACCCTCTGAACTATTAACACTGTTGGTGAGAGTTAGTTATTTTTACTCTCATTTTTTACTAAAGTGTACTCTTATCTCTCAAATTTATATTGTACTCTCATCTCTCTCTTTAACTAGCACACTCCCTCTCTCTCTCTCCCTCTCTCTCAGTTACTCACGCTCTCCCTCTCTATCCCTCTCTCTCATTCACTCACGCTCCCTCTCTGACTGAGAGAGAGGGATAGAGAGAGAGTGACTGAGAGAGGGATAGAGAGAGATGAGAGAAAGAAATAGGGAGTGTGCTGGTTAAATGAAGGGACGAAGGTAGAATAGGAATTTGAGGGACAGAAATGCACTTTAGTAAAAAATGAGAGTGAAAATAACTAATTCTCACTAACAGTGTTAACAGTCCAGATGGTTTTTTGAGAGTTTCAAATTTCAGGGGTATTAAGTTACACACCTCCAATACTATAGGGATCTGACTGTAATTAACCCTATTAATAAAAAGAAGTGAAGAATTCTTCCAATATAAGATAATAAAAAAAAATGAGATCTCAAAATGATAGAAAACTCCCTATTTAGATAAGAATTAATACAAGAAAAGTACTTCTGGATTTGCAGATTGTATGTGTCTAGAGATAAGAATTAACGTGTCCAAAATCAGTATTTTGTCACTTCAATTTTAAATTTGAATTAAAACTAAAAATTTTATTTTTTTAATTTAAAAATTTAAATATAACGAGACAAATTACTAACACTTACATCTTATGACAGCTCATTCTCATCCATAAATTAATAACTTTGATTATGTGAAAATATAATTTGGCAAAATAAACTAATTGATATTTTACAGAGAGATCCTCCGATTTTAAAAAGGAGTTTTTACATATCTATCCCTTATATCTTTAAAAATTAGAATTTAGTTCTCCAAATCTTCATATTTATAATTTAGTCTCCAAAATCCTTTAATTACAACAATTTAGTTCCCAGTCATATTTTTAGCCCGAAATTTCCTTTATACCCTGAATTACTTTATTTTAGTCCTCCCTTCCATCTTCCTCCTCTCTTTCTCTTCTTATTGAATTCCCCTCTCCCTTATTCTCCTTACTTTCTTTACTCTTCGTTTTGGGTTCTCCTGAGTGATTTCATTTTAGAGATTTGGGAGAGAAGAGAGAGATGAGAAGAATGGAGAGGGAAATCCAATAAGAAGAGGAAGATGAAAGATATGACTAAAGTGAAATAATTTAGGGGTATAATTGGAATTTCAGACAAAAAATATGGCTGAGGACTAAATTACGAAAATTTAAAGAATTTAGGGACTAAATTATAAATATGAAGATTTGGAGACTAAATTCTATTTTTTCAGATGTAAGGGACAGATATGTAAAAATCCCAAATAAAAATTATGTTAAACAGCATTTAAGAGCAGAGGCCGAGGCATTTATTATCTAGTTCCTGAAAATTAAAGATAATTATTACTATAATCAAAGTGGGTAATGGTAGTAGAGGTGGCATAATCTATCCACTGAAAGATCTTTTTTATTATTATCATTTTATTTAATTGTATTTATTTAAAAGAGGAGTAATAAACGGAAGAGAGAGAGAGAAGAGGGAGAGATGGAAGCCTCCGCAGCTTGAAGAGATGATGATTACTCGTCAAGGTCCTTTCTCTTTTTAACCCTAAATGCCAATTTTGTCCAATTTGTTTCTATCATTTCACTCTTCAATTAATTTTTATAGGATCTTAGAGAAATTAGAAAGGCAAGTCTTTTTTTTTTTTTTTTTTTGGGCGGGGGGGGCGGGGGGGAGGGAATAGATGTTGGGTTTGACTTCTTTTTTTGCTTGAATTTACTATCTATAAGGGTTCTTTTTTTTTTTCTTTTTTTTTCTTTTCTTTTCTTTTTTTTTTTTTTGCATGTTTGTACATTTTGTTGCTGTAGTTTTGTTGGTTTCTTTGAGTTTGTACAGGATGGATTGAGAATCTTTCTTATTGGGAATCTGGGCTCTGCTTGAAATTGCTAATGATAGGGTTCTGCCATTTTTAGGTTTTTTTTTTTTTTTTTCCATAATAATTTGTATGGTCGAATCCTGTCAAATTGAGTAATATATTAGATGATTTTGGGGTTCCTTACGTTTCAAGTAGCACTTTTTTGTTTGGGTTGAAATCCTTGCATGCCCTTTTCTTGATGAGGCTTTCGCGAAAGAATCATGGAGTCCACGGAGGTGTAGAAATTACGATTTCGAGTTAGGTTGATGCTCAGGTTGTTTGATGACCATTGCTCCTCAAGGATTAACTTTGCAGCCGTTATGAAGGAGCATGAGTAAAGAAGGTAGAGGTAGAATTTAAATGTGGTTAAGTTTGTCTGATGTCGATATTAATGTGAATGTACCTTAATGTTGCTTCCTTGATTCAAATATACTAAAATTTCAAACATCATTGAACTTTATGATAAAGTAGAGATATGCGTTTTACACATCATAGAATACTTCGTTGTAATTTTCATGCATTGTTGAAATAGTGAGTTTGGGTATTCTGTTGTTGCACAGTATTGCAGTCCTCTTAAAAACAATATCATTAATCTGTAATTCCGTACTATAACATGTAAAGGCTTTCAATGAATTGGGAGACAGTTTGGGTTTCTGACACCAGCGATGAAAAACCTCTCATCTAGACAGCCCTGCACAATCACACTCACTATTACAAAGCATACTACAATACTTTCATGATGAACTCGCATGCAAAAATTTTCCATATTAATATGGTCCGTAGTAAGTAGGCTTGGTAAAAACCAAATATAATTGGAAGAGCTGTGTCAGTGTACTCGGATAGTGAAATCAGCTCATATTTGACCCATTTAAACAGTTACTATGTTGGACAGTCAAGATCTAATAGTTTTTTTAATTTTTTTTTCTCAAAAATTTTCTGATAGTAGTTAGTTTATGTACTTATGACATGGTTAGCTTGTATATTTTGCTCAATTCTTTCTCCTATTTTAATTTTATTCCATTTAAAGTAACATCGTAACAAGATTTTCTTTGATTTTCACTTTTCCATATTATATAGCTATAATTTTCGTTTATTTTTCTTTCTTTTCTTATTACACTGCTTTATAAAAAGCTATACATGAGATGTCAGCGAAATCGATTATCCACTATTTTTTCATTTTTTTTTTGGGATCATGATATCCACCTTCTTAGTTTATTTAGGATCAGATTTCATGAATTTTAGTGTTTATTTATAGTAGTCTGAACTCTTATATATATATATATATATATATATATATATATATATATATATATATATATATATATAAAGTAGAGAAAAATATATGTAAGACAAATATATGCCCAAATACTACAAGGAGACAATTCCACATCTTTGACATCTTTATTCTAATATGGCTAGATATTATCTCTTCTACACCTCTTTTAGGATTCTGATTGGCACGGAATGCTGGATTATAAAGAAATATCATTACAAAAAAATGAGTGTAGGGAGATGCACATGTTTTGTTAGATATGTGGTAACAATAAGAGATAAAATGAGAAATGCAGATATTTTTGCTAAGGCAGACAGTCCCCATGAAAGAGAAGATGCAAAAAAGGTGCCTATAGTGGTTTGGTCATGTACGACATAGACCTATGAATACACCAGTTTGAAGGTAGTTATCAATGTGTGACAAGTTAATAGAGTGAAAGGATGACTGAAAAAAATATGGATGGAGGTGATACGAAATGTTATGATACTAAAGCTTAAATGAAGACAAATTGCTCATAGAAATCAGTGGAGAAGGGTCATCCATATGATCGATCCGGTGTAAATCTCTTTTGGTTTTTGTAGACTGACCCAAATATTTGGGATAAAAGGCTTAGTTATTGTATTGACACAAGTACGAATAGAGGATTTGAAGAAAAGGAAGGCAAAAAAAGAAAGAAGGGGAAAATCAATCAAGGAGAATGTAGATGAAAAAAAATTGAAGAAGACCCAAAGAAGAGCTAGAGCAAAGCTTTAGGAAGAGCAGCATGGGGTTAAACCATAACCTGTGCACACATAGGCGCGAGGCTACAGATAGCCTTGCATGAAGCTTTGGCATGGGGCTATCCATAGCCCCGTGCAAGTATTTGGAAACATAGCTTAGCTCTACATTTGACCATTTCAACCTACTAATGGAAGAACAGTTGCACCTTTTATTCTCCACTTAGTTTGAGATTTTAAGCCCCCATAGTGGAGGAAATTAATGAAGGTGGTTACACGTCCCTTAGGTTATAAATAACCTTAAGTGAGCCAAAAAAGGTACCTATATCCTTGGGATATTACTGAATTCACAGAAACTCTGTTAAGAATCTCTAATCATCTAGAGAATTTGGTTGCAAGCTTGGAAAAGAAGGAAGCTAAAGAACTGATTCAGCTACTCGACAGCAACTCTGCCAAACAAGTCAAGTAGTTCGGTGTTCAGATCGTCAACGGAAAACATGATCCATCTTCCATTGCCATCCCAAAAGTCTCCACATAACAAAAATGAAGGAGAAAACATTAATTCTCTCTTCTCGTTGTTAGTTAGAGAAATTCTATAATCTTTTTCATTTTGCTATAATTTGTTCGTGGTTGTAACCGATAATGGCAATTGAAAGCAAAGCTACATATCTTGGCGTACGGAGAACAAAATAATAGGAACAAGAAACAAATAAAAGAATAATTTTTTTAGACAAGTGTAGGCACTAAGAAAAATGAAGGTTTGACATCATGGATAGAATATACAATCATTGATCAAGTTTGACTTAAGTTGTGTAGCAATGTCTACTTCAAGCCTTGTTTTGTTTCTGATACACGCCAAACTGAAAAAATCTATGTCGGGAGAAGTTGAAGAGCTGTGTCCTATTTTAATAGCTTTTGAATAAGCTTAATTGGATGGAGTCAAAAGTATGAAGCTTTCATTGGAGCACTGCACTACATGGGGGTGGCGATCCATGGCTAGCCATCGATGGCACCCACGCCATCGACGGTGCGCCAACTTGAATGAACCCTTCCCACGGGGTTTGCTACCATTGATGGTAGGCCCTTGTTGGCAAGTTAGCAACTCACTTGCCATCAGTGGGTGGTTAGGCTAAAAACCAAGTGCAGGTTTGGGTGTGAATTTTTAGAGCATTGAGTTGGCAAATTGATCCCTATTTAAGTTGGGATTATTTCCAGCCATCCTATATTTGGAAGGAGTCTTTAGAGGGATGGATTACGATTTGATCTATCTTAAAGGCTAAGATTAATTGAGGAAAGACCGATGAAACTCTATAGATACCCAATTTTCTCCGATTTAAAAGAGGTGCGAGGCCATCATATCAAAAGAAAAAAGAAAATATTCTAGATCATCTACCTCTTCTTCATCAGCTCCTCCCACTTTTCCACATTAAAGGATGGTTCTCTTTGGTTAAAAGTACCATCAAGTAGAATGTTTTCATGTCAAGCCAAATATATTAAAAATCTCGCCTATCTTCATCATTTTCAACAAGATCTCCTTTGTTGTACTTAGAAAAGAGAGTTTTCACATCAAGGTCGTCGAGGAGAAGGCTCACATCACCGCGACGGATTTCTTGTTATGTTTTCACAGTACACTTCTAGCAAGTAAGCTTTCTCTCGTCGCTGATCTTTCTCGCAATCTTCGCATCAAGATTATTGTCATATCGTCCATGGGGCTGAAGAGTCAATCTATCTAGGTTTCTGAGTTTACCAGATTATCAAAGAAAAGTGTTGATTTTTTTTATTGAGCGAAACAAGTGAATTTTAATATGTTTGAGAGTTGAATTGTGTATCATTGCTATTGTAATCCTTGTTTAAATAATTTTCCCCATCTTTTCTTAGTTTTGTAATTTTTGAGCGAGACAAAATGACGACTCTGCTATGAATCACCTTTTCCATTGTTGAAGAGGTCATTTCGCGATCCGGTAAAGACAACTCTCTTCATCACAAATGATGGCTTCCATCATTGAAGAGGCATGACTCAATCTGGTTCGAAGTTGACTTTGAAATCGACAGCTATTGTTCCTAAATGTTCCCGATATCAAAGATAGAGATTCTCTAGAGGGTTTGTGTTGCTACTCCCTTTATGGTTGGTCACAGCAAACAAGCCAATAGTTCTGAAAGACGAAGGGTGGACATACTATTTGATTATAGTATGTCATCCGATCCTTATCACGAGCTGCTGTCGGATGAACACTCCAGTTTAGCATGTACATCATCTGGCACGATAGATTCTATATAGCAACGACATGCCAATGTGTACATGGTTGACAACTACAAGACAGACATGTTTAGATATCTCAAAGCCCTAGAGGAGGCCTCCAAGCATTAGCAAGCTACACTCGAGAGGATATAAGCTCAAATCACGCAGATCTTAGAGAACCAATTAAGCGAGGTTGGAGGTATCAATTGCACTACCAATGACATGATCAATAGCATTGGTAGTCCCACTTCGAATACATTGGCAAGACCAGAAGTCAACGCCAATAACTAAGATTCACAGCGAAAGGCTGGAGGATATTCAGACTCAAGTCAACATCCTTGCATGTAAGGATAAGTTATAGTGACTGGGGGTGGTCCGACCATATCCATCTGAATTGATAAGATATCGTACTCTTGAAAGTTCAAGCCAAAGTTACTATGTCAATATATTGGCAGGGATCCTTGAACCAACACATCTACTACTTTCATTTGCAGATAGGGAATGTGGCAAATAATGATGCCCTCATCTCTCGTTTATTATTAACACCCTCAATAGTCACCTTCAACTAGTTCATAAGCTTATTAGTAGGATTAATCAAGTCCTTAGTCGGCTTGGAAACGCTCCTCTCTCATTTCCTTGTGAACGATACCAAGATGATGATCTCCCAAGTCATTGTTGAGAAACAAAGGATGCAGATTCCGTATGCGACTATATTGAGAAATTCAAACATCTCTTCCCGATGTTTGGATAGTACGCCACTGTTGATTCTATTATGACCATATCAATATAATTTATTGACTGAGATCTTGTCTAATATGGGCACCGTCAAAGCTCACTTTTGGAACAAGTTGAGAATGTTGAGAAATCACTTGCATGATATGAATTTTTTGAACTGTGCAGTAATGCGAGTACATTCACTGATGATCTAAAATCGATGACAAAGGCTATTTCGTGGATGAATGTGAAACTACGCATCCTCTGGATGATGAGTCCTGCAATGACTTGGAGTAGGATAACTCCAACTCCATCACATTGATGGTCATCTTTAATAGGTTCAAACTTAAATCAAGTTCTAAATTATCACTTTACAACTATTGATGATCTGGCCTACCATGTTAATGATTACCTCTATTAACTTCACTTATTGTTGTTACACTTCTGATCACTAAACAACATATCGATCCTTATTGTTATATTGTCAATCTCTAAACTCTAATGGGTATTCTTTGTCCTCATCACGTTAACATGACACCTCTGGCCATCAACAAGCAACTTTGTCCCTTGAATGATGACTTCACGTGCAATACACTTCGACTATTACTGTTGCTTCATCATATCTCTAGTTGAGTTCTATGGGATGCTACTGTGATCCAACACCTTGACGGCTAAGGATAAAGGATAGTTTTAATATGTAAGTTTCACAGTGGAGTTTTTCTTCCTATACTTCCCAACCAAAGTTCTTCCAATACCATTTATCACGTTATGCTTTCACATTTGACAACGAGATTTAACTTATCTCAAAGTTTCCCTCAATTGGGTCATACACTTATTCTACCGAACAAATCAACGATATTAATTACTTGTCACGTTAAGATTTCATATCTGACAACGAGACTCATATCATCTCAAAGTATTCCCCAGTTAGGTTATACACTTTTTCTCCCCAACAAGATCTCGTATCATATTGATATTACACACTTGATAACTTTACTCCTTTTGTTTCGTCATGTTAAAATTATAACTCTAACAATCAAGCCCCTTTATTTTATCATGTCCAGCCTTGCAACAACTGATAACCAAAGTCCTTATTACCGTTAAGCACCATTTGACAATCCTTAATGGTCAAGTTCTATATCTTGGTACGTTAACATTACACCTAGCAAATCTTTTAGCATGTCTAGATCTACTACCTCTGATAAGCTCTCTACCACTGTGTTAGTACGTTCAACATTACAGCTTCGTCGAACCAATATTTCCTTACAATACTAACATTACACCACTTGCAATCCCTTAGATATGTTCAATAGTACACCTATATCAAGGTCCATTGGCTTCTTTCCTTAAATATTTAATATTACACCTCTTGCATACCATTTGATACATTCAACATTATAGCTCTGTCAAATCAAGCCATATCTTTTATCACGTTCAACGTTTACAGATCACAGATCTGATAAGTTCTTTCGTTCGATATGTTTAACATCACATCTCTATCGAATTACCTCTCATTTTTTGCTATGTTGACATCATATCTCTAGCAAATTCTTTGACATATTTAACCGTATACCTCTGTCAGATCCTTTAAATTTTTTGATACGTTTAACATTACAATCATATCGAGTCATTCAAATTCCTTGGCATGTTAATATTACACCTTTGTTGGACCAACTTTTGTTGCATGTTTAGCAACCCACCTCTTGCAAGCGGATCGACATGTTCAACATTACAACTTTGTTGAACACGGGTTCGTCCCCACATCTGCTGTCGCATACCATTATGATTCTAATTCTAATCATTGTATTTTGTGCTATTAAGGTCAGCTTCTTACGTTTTGCATCTCGTGCACCAAAGTCAGCTTGGTACATATTGGTTCTAATGCTACTAAAGTTAGTTTGGTGCATATAGCAGCTTGTGCTATTGAGGGCGGTTGATAAACATAAGTCTCACTTGAAATGAGCAAAAGCAGTATCACGGTACTTTGGTAGTTCAAATCGCCACTTGAGGGGTTCAAGGTGTTCCGAAACTTATGGCAAATAATTTCGAAAATTTTGTAGTTAGTCTTGTAGGCACTAAAGAAAATGAAGATTGTAGATCATGGATAGAATCTACAATCATGAAATCAAATTTGACTGAAGGCTATGCTGCAATGTCGACTTTAGGCTGTTTTTTACGGTACAAGCCAAACTGGTAAAATCTCTGTCAAGAGAAGTTGAAGAGCTCTTAGTCCTCGTTTATGATTGCACATCAGGGTCAAAAGTTATGATGCTTTCAGTGGAGCACTTCACTACGTGGGGGGTGGCCAGCGATGGTCACCATCAGCTGTTGATGGGTAGCCATCGTTGCCACCCATCCGCCATCGATGACGTGCGAACTTGAGCGAACCCTTCACTATAGGGTCTGCTACCATCATTAATGACTACTTATCTATGACTAATAGAGGGTCTGAAAGCCCAGTGCAGGATTGGGTGCGTATTTATAGGGTGTTGAGTTGGCAATTGATCCCTATTTAAGTTGGGATTATTTCCATCTAGCCTACATTTGAAAGGAGGTTTTGGAGGGCTTGGTTTAGATCTATCTTAAAGGACAAGATTAATTGAAGGATTTGAAGACCCATGAGTCTAATACCGAATTATCTCCAATTCGAAAGAGGTGAGAGACTGTCATATCAAAGGAAAGAAGAAAACTATCAATATCATCTTCGTCCTTTTCTTCATTAACTCGTCCCACTCTTTTACATCAAAGGGTGTTTCATCTCGGTTCACGCCATCTAGAAAAAGGTTTTCATATCAAGCCAAATCTATTGAAGATCTCTCTTGTCTTCATTGTCAAGATCTTCTTTGTTGCGCTCATAGGAGAGAGCTTTCACATCAAGACTATCGAGGAGAATGTTCATATTGCCACGAAGAGTTTCTTGCTATGTTTGCACAGTATGTCTCTAGCAAGTAAACTTTTCTCCTTGCCTTTTCAATCTTCCTTGCAATTTCCATGTCAAGATTATAGTCTGATTGTCCATAGAGCTAAAGAGCTGCTTTGGCAAGGTTTCACCACCACACGTTCATAGATTATCAAGGAAAAAACAACTTTTTCATTGTGCTACTGTAACAATTGAACTGAGTTTCATATTATTTAAGAGTTGAACTGTGTACTATGACTCTTGTAATCCTCATTCATATAAAATCACAATTTTCCCTCATCTTTTCTTAGTCATAATTTTCGAGCGAAACAAAAGCAGAATTACTTTCCATAAAAATGTCAACTAATAAACTTCATAAGCTACCAGTGCCAGGAGAACTGTATAGGAGAATGCACTTTCACATAATCTATAGTCCTTAACCGTTGGATTTAATATCTACAGTGCAATCCTAATCCCAGTTGTCCAAAGAACTCATAAAACTATTATGTGCAGCTCGAGTTAGTCTACCGGACTGGAGCCTGCAATTGTTCTATTATCAATGCTATTCACAATACTTCCCCAATCTTCTGCTTCCGATGGTTCTCCTTGTTCTGCCTATCTGGTAGCTTTGGGATAATAACATCTCAAGGTTCTGACACCCCTCTATGTTTTATGAAATTTTCTGGCATCAACCTTTTTTTACCTTGCATTTTTTTTTTATACATTTAACCATTTTGCATTAGGGTGAAGTAGTTTTGAGAGTTTTCATATTACATTAGCTGAGGGTGCCTGATACTTGTATTATGAGAAAAATCTTATGGAAGAAAGAAAAAAGATGAAAGCTCAGAATTCAGGAATTGGAAAACAAATCCTAATTTGAGGAATAATTTTCACTGATTTCTGTGAAACTGGCATGGGAAGTATTACTTTCTGAAGAGCAATTGTTTTTCTTATCTTCATAATTTCTTTTTTCCTTTATCCTATTTGACTAATTTTTTTTTCTTATTTTCTATTTTTTAATTAGCAGTGTCGACGAAATGAAAAAGACGAGATTGTCTACTGTAATGCTTGGAAAATTGTGCATTTGAGATATACCTCAGAATTTAAAAGGCTTCTTAAAATGCAAGATTTTAGCAATGATGCATCAGAACAGAGTTTGGCCCTTTCAAGATCTAGCAGTTTGGATAATTGGCCATCCTGGTGGAATGCTAGCGTGCCACTTGTTCCCAAATCCAACTTTGTTCCAAATTTAGATATGAACATGAACTCCCTAGCACAGGAAGTTAGTGAGATAAGCCAATTTGGACGTAGAAAGCCTAACTGTGATTCCTTGTCAAGTCAGTCAACAAGTCAAGCCTATAAAGAGGCATCAGGAACAGGAGGAAGCAGCCTTCATGAGAAGTGTGCCTCTGCACAATCTGGTATTGGTAGCTTATTCTAAATCTGGTTATCTACAATTTATAATCATTTAGACGTTTCTCTTAGATGTTTGATGGTCTTGTTAATTTTTTTTAATATTTATTTCCTCTTTCCTAAACCAGCAGTTTGTACTAAATGGTAACAACAAATTCATGCTTTACCACCTTAATTTTTCCCTTTTTCGGGTCGAACAAGTTTAGTCTGGTACTGTACCATTCTTGTTGTACTGCTTTCTTCTTTGTAACATTCTTAATTTTACTTAATTTAAACAATTGTTTGACTTTTTATTATTTAGACACATGTTGAAACAAAAAAAAATGATAATTGGAAATCATGAGCAAGTACCATGATCGAAAAATGAGTCAAAAATGGAGATCGAAATAAAAACGAAATCGAGTCCATTGAAAGCTGTGAAGTAACATCAATTGCAACGTCAGTTTTGGCACTGATAAAGACTGAATTGGAAAAAATTCATGTAGGAAGAATTTGTAGAGCTCTAAATTTTCTTTTTAATGGTTCAAGAGTCACCTTAATTGGATTTCATAGTCAAAAAATATGACTGTTTTTCTGAGATATGAGGTAGCAGAATAGTGCCTTGTAATGTTGACCCAAAGCCATCAGTGAGTTCACCAGTAAACTCACTAGGAGTGAGCAGAGTTCAGTTAAAACCGAAATATCCGACCGAAAACAACCCAAATAGGCAAAACCGAACCATACCTAAATAATTCCGTTGGTTTTTGGTTTTGAGCTTTAAAACTTAAAACTGAACCGAACCGACCGAATTATTTAAAAATTATATATTTATATGCAAACATGTTACATATATACATATATACATATATGTACATGACATATATTTATATACATATCATAGATAATAAATTCAACACAAATTGGATACTTTGAAGAGAAATGCTTACTAAAACAATTAAAAATATAATTTTAAAACAATTTTAATTCATAATTGGTTTTAATGAACCGAACGGAACCGAATTAGTTCGGTTTGGTTTTGGTTCCCATTCCTAATCGTTTTGGTTCGGCTTTGCCAAAATTGGTAAAAACCGAATCGAAATCGACTGATGCTCACCAATAGAGCTCACCAATGAACTCACTCGTGGATCAATTTTCTACACCCAACTGACTGCTCCAAGTGGTGTAATTACCGGTGTACCTATCAGTAATCTCATTGGTGGTTCTGTCGACAAGTTTCCAACTCGATTAAGTTTTGTTTTGGACTCTACGTGCAAACATTGTGTTATGAAATAATCAGAACAAGCCAGTCTATTTATTATAAGTCAAGAGATATATATGTACTTATAGGTATCTCAACACCAAATACAAATAATCCAAGCAATGTGGGGTTGAATCTAAACTAAATCCAAATACAAGATAATTGATGGAGATCAGATTTGATATGAAGTGATTATGTAGGATTTGATTCTAAATCAAATTTGATAGGATTTTGGATTCTATTAAGATTTTGTTTGTTGGATTTGATAGGATTCTATTAGGATTTTGTTTTTTAGAGTTTACTTATAAATAAATTCTGAATGAAGTATTTTGTAGACAATTAGATATTGAATAAAAATTGAATTTTGAGAAATTGCGTGGATTTGCTGTGTTTCAAAAAAATCTCTCGTCGTGGATGCGTTGAGAGTGGACGTGGATTCGCCTGGGTGGATTTCCGAACCCCTTGTTCTTTCCCAAATCTGTCCAAAATCCTAAATTCCCAAATCTCTAACCCTAATCCGCTTTCGTCCTGCGTCAATAGTTTTTTAATCTAATACTCCCTTTCAAGTTGGAGTATAAATATCAATTGCACCTAACTTGTTACACAATTTAGAAATTACTATCTCCCTTTTCAAGAGTACAGATTAACTTGAAATGGATGAGCAGTAGCTATAATAAAAGCAGTAGACGATAGTAGTAGTAGCAGCAACAGTAGATGGATTACTTGAATCATCAAGCACATCCATATCAAGAAGCAGCAACAGTAGCAGCAGATACAACAACAACTAAGCGAATCATCAAGCACATCCATATCAAGTAGCAGCAACAGTAGCAGCAGATACAACAACTAAGCTTTTTATCCCGAGTACTTGGGGGTAGGTTACATGAACCAAAAGAGAATCATGCCGTATCGATCACGTTGATCCAAAAACAGTAGTAGTAGATAATTTTTTTTTTAGAAGTAGTAGTAGGCAGCAAATAAATTTTTTTCTTAGAAGTAGCAGTAGACAACAAATTAACTTCTTTCGTAGAAACTATAGTAGGAGTAGATAAATTTCTTACTTAGAAGTAGTAGCAAATAAAGAAAGGAGTAAAGAGTTGCATCAAGTCTTGATTACATCTTTGCAGTCGAGGAGGGACCAAATAGAGTTCTTACAGTCACGAAGTAGAGAAGAAATAAAAACTGAAGTAGATACGTAATCAAATTGACGACGTGATTGTGCAGTCAGAGTCGTAATTGGAATCGGAATCAAAATCAACATTAAATTGGTGACATGATTGCGGAATTCAGAATCAGAGCTTGCATCGGAATCGAACTTGGTGTCAGAATCATAGTCCACCATCGATTAGGATGATTGAGATTGACAACTGATATTTATTTCGTAATGTGCTCTGATGCCATGTGATGAAAGTAATCAGAAGCAAATCAATCTATTTATTAGATTATAAGTTAAGTGATACATTTATTTGTAGGTGTCTCACTACTGTACAAATAATCCAAAAGGCGATGTAGGACTAAATCTAAGTTAAACCCATATACAATATTAGTTTCTAATCTCAAATTGATTTCTTCTTCTATCAAATCTAAGGGAGGTAATTAATTAAAGGGTTTAAAAATTTAATGGAGCTGTATAAATAGCCAAAATTATCTTCAACTTTTAAAGGGGCATCTCTCATTCTTGGAGAAGATAAAAAAGAGGTTTTCTTATCAAGCCATTTAAGATCAAGATCCATTTAAGATCAAGATCAGTCTTGCTTCATCTTGGGGAAGACCATCTCTCATTCTTGGAGGATATAAAATGAGGCTTTCATATCAAGCCGATCAAGTTCCAAAGGATTCTCAAGGGTCCATCTATCCATCAAAATCCTAGAGAGCTGTCATGAAGGGAATATTCATGTCAACAGGATGCCTCATTTTTTTATCTTTCTAATCATGATCTTCATTATTGTGTTCGAAGGAGTGGGCTTTCTTATTAATCCAAGCTAAATCCATAGAACATCAAGTTATTAAAGGAGATCTTCATGTAAATAAGATCTATCATTACCTTGTTCATCATCAAGTAGATCTTCTTTGCCGTGCACAAAAGAGAGGATTTTCACATCAAACCAATCAAGGAGAAGGTTCCGACACCACCTAGAGTTTTTATGCTACTTTTAAAAGTATACCTCTAGCAATTAAGTGTTTATTCCTCCTTCATCCTCTAAATGTCACCTTCAAGTTTTGCTGTGATCAAGACCTTGGCATTTATATCAAGCCAACAGGGAGAAGGTTTATATCATTGCAACGGTGTACTCTTGCTATGATAATACGATACCTCTAGCGAGGAAGTTTTTTCCTCCTTGTTCTTCATAATTACCATGTCAAGATCATCATCAAATCGTCAAAGAAGATTAAAAGGATCATTTTGATCAGATCTCTATCACTACTTGTTTCCAAATTTATATAAGAAAGTTGTAATTTTTATTGAGTAATTATAGTAGTGAACTTTGTTTCATACTATTTGAGAGTATAATTATGTATTTTTGCTCATGTAGTTGCTCAATTTTATAAATTCACAATCTTTTTCCTATTTTTATTAGTTTTGATTTTCTACTCGAAGCAGCACATGAATACAAAATCTTTCTCAGGGAGAAGCTTAGGTTGAGTGACATACTTTTGGGAATATCATTTTTATCATCTTTCAACTTTGTGAACAGTATGCATGTTAGAGCAACTCTCAGCTAAATCTGGAAGAATGCCTCTTTGAATGTGAACCTTTTCTTAATCAAATCTGTATGCAACTTTTATTTTCATTTACTATTTCGTTATTTGGAAATAAGATTATAGAATATTTCTTGCTTATGCTTATAATGGTTTATGGATGTATCCTACTTCAATTATATTATTTAATAAGCAATAAATTAATAATGACCTTTAACAAATTAAAATAACTTGAATTTTAAACTTAATGAGACAAGACTACCATCAATTTATCCATATTTGTACCATTTCACCTATCATATGCATGCAATGTATGTGCCCAAGCTTAATCAAGTATATCTATATGTTCTCTCTGAATTTGTATTAGGATATATTGTAAATTTAAGTTAATCATAATTACTTCATTAAAAATTCAATATTACTTCAATGTTTGGTTGTTTATTTGCTGAGAAAAGTGTATATCCGGAAAGTAATCTAAATATGCAAGGTCACATAAGAAAATATGGAAAATATTAGATTATGGGTAGTCTATAAGGTGATGATGGCTCAATGTAGGTTGACTTCTATTTTGATCCAAAAATTTCAACTGATAGGTAGATAGTCATCTTGCAATCTAAATGCATCATCCTTCAATTTATCTGATGTGAAACTATTTTCATCACCCATGACCTTAACAAATCTCCCCCATTATGGGTGATGAGGCCACATCCAACCTTCAAACATGGGGCAATAACTTAGACCAATCACATTGTAGCAGAAATGAGAATAAAGTCTGATACCTCATTAACGAGTCTGATACCACATTTGGCTTTGATACCACTTTTTGGACTAGGATGGGGCCCTATGGAAAATCCTTAAGGTGGCAGATCCACATACCCATCCATCAAATAGGGATACCAGTATAGTCTAAATTACATGACCAACAGAGATGACAACAAAGTCAAATAACTCATGGACTACTTAGATTGCATATGGAACCGATCAACATGATATTCCTTATATTGGAAATAAAACACTCCCTCTAGTCCTAAGCCAGCTTTGACACCACTTGTTAGATTGGGACGAGGCCCGATGGGGAGTTCTTAAGGTGATTTGACATAGGGTGAGTCCTATAGGTTGAGTCCTATTCTAATCCAAAAGTAGCGAATAGGTGGAGGTCTAATTTTCTATTTAAATACATCAGCCTCGTGATATATCTGATGTGTGACTATTCCCATTATCCATTAATATAATAGAAGTACAAGATAAAAATGTAACTTCTCAAAGGCATGTAGATCTTTATGCTAAAATCTCTTCGTAAACCTTTACACTACCCTCTAAAAGGCGTAAAAATTTTAAACTTTTTCGTATTTTATTACTATTTAATGGGCTCTTGTGCCTTTTGTTATGTCTTTTCAGATATTTTCTTGATGCCTCATTGTATGTTTTCCAGAAGTATTAAATTGGCCGAGAAGAAAGTACATGTTTCTTTTCATTCTGAATGGAAATTTAGTTGGAATTTTAATGCTGATTTAAATTCATTAGTAATCGTTAGTGCTAATGATATTTTTATAAGGGATCGGAGAGTCTAGACTAACATTAAAGACCTAGTCTAGCATTATATGTCAGGCTTCGAATTATATGTCAGGCTTCGAGTGTTTTGGAGGGTCTCTTTGCTCGTTTAAGTGACAATAGGAAATTTTTTTAAGGTAAGCGTTGATGTCTAAAATTGTCCGATTAGGTTTGCTGGGACAACCTAAGCATCAAATAGGGATTCAGGTTCGGGAGTGGATTTTGAGAACAAGTTTCCAAGTTCAAGAAACTTGGGTGAGTAAAATATATAAAGATTGTTAGAAAGTAAATAGTTCAGAGAGTAAGTAGACAATAGCAATGAGGTTCGAATGAGATGGATTTCAAGCCAACATCCCTAGTGAAAGGTCGAGCGTTCGATTTGTTATTTATCAAAGAAGTTGATTACAATTCTCTCATTATCCTTCTGTTTTTTGTCTCTCGAAGTTTCATGCTTTCAAGTGGCAATTTAGTCAATATATCATCTTACCCCTCTTCTTTGTAGAGGGGGCATTTATAGTTACTCCTAGATAGTTGAGAAGAGGAGTTGTAGTTGAAGTTGAACTGTGATGTTTTCACATTTAGAGATTGGTTTCTTGTTATAGATAAATTCAGCTTTCTTATCTAGGACGGATTCTGATTGATTGCTGATTCTTCATGATTTGATGGAGATTGGGAGTTTGAATCATATGACTTTCTATAGAAAAAATCATGGGATCTTGTGATTCCAGAGTACCTGCCTCTTCCAAGTTGGATTAGGGATCATGGGTCTTTTTTGCTCGTATATTTATTTGGAGTTGGTTGCCTTTGTCACTGAGCGGGCTTGTGCATCTTGGTCTCTCGCCTATCTTGGCTTTTCACTGTGGCTTGACAGTGAAATTATGTAATAACAATAGTCTCCCATTTCTGAGTTCAATCTGCCACCCTCTTAGAGTGCATTGTGACTTATCTAACTTGAATCATGAGGCATTTATATCTCAGGATGATTAGGTTGTCTTCTTTCTTTTTGGATCCGTGTTTTAGAGCTAGGTGCCTCTAACCACACTAAGCGAGTAATACTCGTCTAGGGGGACTGCCTCTGTGCTCTTTCATAGTTAGTATGGTGAAGACAAAGTTCCCTAAGTACTTTTATTTGTCTGCATAGACAAGTTTATCTCTCCTTGGGCAGAAGCTTTCTTCACGTTTGCCTGCACCGACCAAGTCCATAATTTGGTATGAGACGAGAGTCTTGTGAGTTTCTCCTTGGGGGAATTGTGCCTTTGAACCTAAATTATTTCTCATCACCTAAATTGGAGTTTTTTTTTTTATTTAGTTCACCACAAAAATTAACTCGGCTTTGCCAGTCAATCAAGTGGGATCTTGGGGTTCTTCTCGACTTGTGAATCTAATCAGGCCTTGGTGGCCTCCCGCATGGTAATATGGCTTTTTCCGAGAAGGCGCTTGACTTGTGATGAAAATGGATCAAACTATAATCACACTAATTGAAGAGTCGGTTGGGGGTGCATTGTCCATTTTCATCAAACTGTAGAACGCATTCTTTCCATCACTCTGAAAAGTCACAGTTGCTCTGATTTATAAGCTCATGGCATATTATTACCAGACAATTTAATTAGAAAACAAATGAAGAAGGAAAAAAAATAATATAATTGTCCTAAATTAATATTTGAAAGTAAAAAAAAGTAGTCGAGAGAGTGAATCTACTACTATTCATTCTTCTTTTGCGAATATACATTTTGACTGAAAATAGTACTATGATTAGGCGAATTACATTTTTGCTGGTAATGTACCAAAAATTGTTTAACCTAGTATTTTTATACGAATGCAACCTCATAATTAGTTTTTTTTTGTACTCTGATTGTTTATATTATAGATGGAGTGTTTCTAAACACAAGATGATTACTGTAGATAGCAGGAAAAATTCGTGCAAATACCAATCAAAAGGAAGCCTCAAATCTATTAGCCTTGCTGATGGGTCGGCGAGAAAATGATTCATCTCCGCCGACAAAGAAATATTGCTATCAACAAAGATAAATGAAGTAGTCAAAAATGACTAGGTCCATTTCTGTCGACGAAGAGAAAATCATCTTGGCCAACAAAGAAAATCAATTCCGTCGATAGGTGGTTATTCAAACTTATCAGATCATGGATGTTGTCCAGTCATGATCTCTTCAAATCTAGGGAAGTTATAATCCCTTACCTATAATCATCCTTGAAATATTAAAAAAGGGGATCGAAGTTCAGTTTCTTGAAATCCAAGAGAGAATGTTGTCCTGTCATGAACTCTTCAAATCTAGGAAAGTTATAATCCCTTACCTATAATCATCCTTGAAATATTAAAGAAGGGGATCAGAGTTCAGTTTCTTGAAATCCAAGAGAGAATATAATGGAGATTTTATATTCTTCTTCAGCCAAATTTCGTTACCGGATAGTCAGTAGAAATAAAAGGGTCACTCTGCTCATACTTCCATCATCACACTTTCCAGAAACTTTATTGTAACTTCTTTAGATTGTAAAGAGTTAAATTCTTTTTGTTAAAGTAAATCTTGAGTGTTGCAATCTTTGAAATATAATAAAATCTTTATTGTGTTTTCTGTGCAATGGCTTCATCTTCTTCTATTGCTGTTAATGATGAAAAAAATTACCTGAGGCAAAGACAAGGATGATCATGAAAAAATAGGTAGCATAGGAAACCTTAACCATCTCATTTTGACAAACAAACCAAAAGATTGTTACAATGACCTTTTCTCATGGTCGATGAAGTAACCTACTTGGTTATGTATTTATAGTTTCTAAGATGCATGAACAGTGTCACGCCTTCAAGGTTATTTTCATGTGCAAAATTCTTAATGTTCATTGTTTTGTCCAAGTTTATTCCATTAGCTTAGCTAATTATTTCTAGTTCTGGAAATTCAAGGTTAATATTATGCACAGTTTTTTAGAGTTTTCAGAAATTAGTTGTCCTCTTTATACATGGTGGGGGGCCTACACGGCTCTCCATGCAGAGGATGGCATGCTTAGATCACGCGGGCTAGTTCATTGTTCATGCAAAGGGACCCGTATGTTTGAATCTTTGTATAGAGAATTGTGCAGGCTCCCCACTGTGTAGAATCAGTAACTTTCTTCATAATTTGTTGTATTTAAACAATGAAGTTGAACACCCCAGATTCTATGTTTAATTAGCTTGAACCTTCTGCAATATCTATACAATCTATTACTTTTTTCTTGTGTCTGTGTGTGTGTGTGTGTGTGTTGTTTGGGGGGGGGGGGGGGGGGGGGGGGAGACCAGAAAAAACATGAGAAATATTTAAAGCTAGTAGTTTTTTCACTCTGTTTTTCTCTCTCTAAACTGCTATATCTTACCATTCGAAATTTAAAGTTTCCTAATTGGTAAACTTGTTAGGATTAGGCTTTTGGAGAGAACAAGGAAGTAGATGTCATGACTATGATTGGGTCATTTCTTCACAATTTATTATTATTGAAGTATATCCCTGCCTATGAACCCCTTTGCTTTTATATATTTTCTCACACTCCCCTCAAGTTGGAGTATGTGCATTGTCCATTCCAACTTGTCATAAATGAAGTACTTGTGATGGATCAAGTGGCTTCGTTGATATCTCTGGCTGCCAGCTGATCAATGGAGGATACATGTTTGGTCTAGACAACCTCCACAACTACCTTTTGTTGCACCAGATTATAAACTACCTCAATATTTGTCGTTCTGCTCATGCAACACAAGACAATTGGCAATGTGCATGGCAGTCTAATTATCTCCTCATAAGTGATGCGAACATCAAACCAAGCTCAGTTGCAGGTTTCTGAACCCAAACCACCTTTCAGGTAGTAATGGCCAATGCTTGATACTCCAGATGTCTGCATAACAGGATCTGTGACATGCACAAAAAAAAAAGGAGGCTAAACATCAGATTAGAGTATTGTCAGCTGAACTTTTGGGGAAAAATTTTGTAGAGGGCTTAGGAGTTTATGCGGCGTGGTCCCAAAATTTAATTTCTTATCGTTAAGAGGAGCCATATATAAACCAGGGTATTGGATGCCAAAATCTGGTAAATATGTAAGTTGACTCAGAAAGCCCAGACATTCATCTGCAAAGTGCAACGGAAGTTTCTTAAAACATACCTTTGATATCTGCGTTTGATATTTCTAAAAAATGCCCTTCTCAATCATCCTAGAAAATTTCGCATTCAAATTGAGAAAAAAATTCTAATTGTTGCTGTCAACTTGATATCGACCTTCCATCACAAATTACTGGCCTAGAAAACTATGCCACATGAAAGGCAACATACCTTGGACAATTTGCGGATCTGATATTTAGAGGAATCACCCTTCATCATCATTCAAAATGTTGCATTAGAATTGGTTCTTGTTCTGAAGTAAAAAAAAAAAAGAAGAGGAAGTTTCTACTACCAGTTATCAAGCTGATGACAACCTCTACAATCAAATTAATAGCCAAGAAACTATGTTGCAGAGAAGGCATAGATTCAGAACGTAGAAGACTCAGATGATGAGGAGGTTTAGCTTCTTGATTGTGCACTTCAAATTTGATGCATCTGGTAGTTATTTTAAAAATTTATTTTACGTTTATTTGTTTTCTGTGGAAACAAGGATTAAAGTCTCTGTTGTTGCTACTGCTACGGTTTTTAGAGAATTAAGTATACCATGTTAGGCTCTCCTGCAGGATTCAAACCGTGGATCAACTCATTAACCTAACTTTCCTTCAACACCTCACCAAACTCCTCTTCGTTGGTAATTGCTATTTCATAGGAAGTGGCCTAGTGGAATGAAGAAGGATTCACCTAGCTGAACCCCAAAGTTTAGGATAAGGCTTGTTTGTTTCTGAAGGTGCCATGACTCCATGATATCTGCTCCTAGTTGTCTAAAAATCATCCCCATGCTCGTTCTTCATTATCTGAATTCATGAGTGCTTCTCAATGTTCAATACATTAAATACATGAGCTGTATGTAGAAAAAGGATTCATATAGCTGACTGCAAAAATTTTGGATTAAAGTTTCAGTTTTTTGTTAATGAAAGTGCCATGATTTAAAAGTGTTCTTTCAAGTTGTCTGAAAAATCTTCTTCAGTGCTTAATCTTGAGTAATAAACGGTGAGTTATAACCATGAAATGCATAAAAACGGAGTGTTGGATGGACAGGAGGTTTACTTGTAGCTGCCTCAGCCAGAACTTTACCATTAATTCTGGAGTGTCTATGTGGAAACTTATGAATCTGTAGACAAACCCAATTTGATGGTAGAAGCCTTCCTTATATGATCATGATATCTCGACATATTGTTGTATACTGCCGTTACTTTGCAGTAACCTGGTTTTATATGCTTAACTTTATATTGTTTTACTTTCAGAATCATAGTGTAAGCTCTATTACTTTTACTTCTAATCAACAAGTGATTTCAAATATCACTTTTTTGGAGCAAACTTTATGGGAGAGTTCTCATATTGTCTTGTATTTATTAGAATATCACCTTGTAATCGTGCATGCATAAACCGCTGATGCTGTTTTATGTTCTTTCACTAAGGGAATGAAAATTTATATGAGAAGCAAGCTAAGGCTCATATAAAGCCTGTTTTGTCTCTGGGAACTCCTCAAGTTGTATTCAAACCTCCAAAAATTGATTATAGTCAGTCCATTGTAAGTCATGTCGTTCCTCAAAACTGATAATATGCCTTTGGTAACTGTTTGCTTATTGGCTTTTCCCTTCTGCAGCCTTGTGGTTCACACCCTTCCGCTGATCTGTACTTTGGGGGCATTATGGCTACATATGGTTCACATGCTGTTGTAAGTATAGCTGATCATATTCTTCAAGCTCTGTAATATGAACTGACTAAGATTGCTATTGACTTGTCTGAGAGGTCAACTTAAAACAGTAGAACAAAGCAGTTGTTTCAACTTGATTTTTTTTTCATACATAATTGATTTTAGACATGGAGATCATAATAGACAGTTCAGATCATCTGTGTTGATCTCCAATTATTGGATTTTTGGGCATCTCCGTATGTTACAATCTAGGAAGCACCCTAAACACACTTTTTTGGGTGCCTCCTTTGATTTTTTTGGTGCCTTCTTGGATTATATAGATAATGGGATCACCACTTTTCGCTGCTATCTAACATAACTTATTTTAGTCTCAGCTAATTTACAGTAATTTCAGACAATTCTCTTTTTAAAAAATGGAAATGATCTATCAGCTAAGTAGTGATCTCATTATTTTTGAAATTTTTTTTGAATGTGATCTCAATCTCTGAGGGTGGATCCATATCTAATTTCTTGGGTTTTAGTTTTGATTTGCCTTTTCATCAAGTAGACACAGAAGTAATAGTCTCTGGGGAATAAAAAATGTTGTATTTACTTAACTGAAGGGAAAATAAACTCCAACAATCCAATTTTTTTTTGAAAAGAAATATAACAACAACAACTAAGCCTTTTATCCCAAGTACTTGGGGTAGGCTACATGAACCAAAAGAGAATCACGCCGGATCGATCACGTTGATAATCCTTCTCCATTCATTCATATCAAGTAGTATCTCCTCATTTAAATCTCTAGAATCCATATCTTTTCGTATTACCTTCATCCATATTTTCTTCGGTCTTCCTTTTACTCTTTTAACTTGTTCTACATTGATAAGCTCCCCTCATTGAAATTGTGCATTTGTAGGTCTATATTGCATATGACCAAACATCGTAAGCGATTTTCTCGCATCTTCTCATCGATAGGGGCTACACTTAGTTTAGCATGAATATCTTCATTTCTCACTTTATCTCTCATAGTGTTGGCGCATATCCAATAAAGCATGTATATCTCTATTACACTTATTTTATGTGAATGACGTTTCTTTATAGTCTAGAATTCCATGCAATATAATAAAGCTAGCCTAATAGCAGTTCTATAAAATTTTCTCTTTAGTCTTAATGGAATGTTACGGTCGTATAAAACTCCCATTGTACTTCTCTATTTTAACCAGCCAGTTTGTATTCTATGGTTAACATTATTATCGATTTCTCCATCATTCTGAATAATAGAACCCAAATACCTAAACTGACTGCTCATTTGTATCTCTTGCCCGCCCAGTGTTACAGCATTACAGTTTAGTGTCCGTCGTTTACTAAATTTACACTCCATATACTCTGTTTTAATCCTACTCAATATAAAACCTTTAAATTCTAATGTATACCTTCCTAACTCTAATTTGGCATTCACTCGTGCTCTTGTCTCATCAACTAGGATAATATTCTCAGTAAATAGCATACACCTAGGTATCTCATCCTGAATAGCTATAGTAAGCTCATCCATTACTATAGCAAATAAAAACGGGCTCAATGTAGATCCTTGATGCAATCCAATTGTGATAGAAAAATCACTTGTTAGACCACCACATGTTCTGACATTGGCCACTACTCCGTTATATATATTCTTAATTATGTCAATATACTTGATGGGGGCTCTTTTCTTCATCAATATCCACCAAAATACCTCTCATGGTACCTTATCTTAGGCTTTCTCTAGGTCAATAAATACCATATGCAAATCTCTATTTCTCTATCGGAATCGCTCTATAAGTTGACGAAGTAAATGAATTGCTTCTATCGTCGGTCGTCCCGATATGAATCCAAACTGGTTCTCTGATATTTTAGTCTGTCTCAGTCTATGTTCAATTACCCTTTTTCAAAGCTTCATAGTGTGACACATGAGTTTTATTCCACGGTGGTTAGAATAATTTTGAATATCACTCTTATTCTTATATAGAGATATTAAGATACTCTTCCTCCATTTATTTGACATTTTTTTAGTTTGCCAAATTTTGTTAAAGAGGTCTGTCAACCACCTCACATCTATCTCTCCTAAATATCTCCATACCTCAATAGGAATCTTATCTGGACCAACAGTTTTTTTTTTTAATTTTGTTCTCTTTAAAACCTCTTTTACTTTAGATTATTTAATTTTACGCATAAATCTACGATGTATATCCTCAGATTGAATAGTAAGCTCTCCCAAATCTTGAGTAAAACTACTATTATACAATCTGTCAAAATAATTTTCTATCTTTTTTAATCTCTTAATCTCGAAATAGAACCATTTGATTTTCATTTTTAATACACTTTACATTATATAAATTTCTAGACTTTCTCTTTTTTGTTCGAGTAATTCTATATATATCATTTTTTGTCTCTTTATTATCCAACTTCTCGTACACTTATTTATATAATTTAGTTTTTGCATTCCTAACAAGTTTCTTAGCATTCTTCTTGGCTAGGTTATACCTCTCAAAACTTATTCCGTCATTATTTTTTTTAAATTTCTGTAAAGGTCTCGCTTGATTTTAATAATATTTTTTACCTCTTCATTCCACCATGATGTGTCCTTACATGGTGGACTATTTTTTTGAAAAGAAATAATGAGATCATTATTTTTTGCCACTAGTGGTTCTATTTTTTTTCAAAAATTTTGGATTGTCATTTCAACCCTTCACTCATACCAATTTCTTGAGTTCTAATTCTGATTTGGCTTTCTATCAAGTAAACACAAAATTAACAATTTTCGATGAATACATCTTGTGTCCATTTGATGGATGGGAAAATGAACTCGAAAACTCGTGAAATTTGATTCTGTAGAAATTATTGAGGTGATAGAAACTAATGAGGTGGAGATCATGATCTCAAGAAAATTTAAAAAATAATGGGATCAATAATTTTTTTTCCTAACTTATGTAACTTATATGAGCTAAACGCTCATTTACAGTAATTTACAATAATCCCATATAAGAAAACGAAAATGAACTGCCAACTCACATAATTTATGCGAGCTCGTGGTAAAAAAAATAATACTCACATCATTTTCCAATCAGAATCATGTTTGGAATCACATAGATTTCACCCATACCCATTTTTTTGGATTTTGAATTTGATTTGGTCTTCCATTATATAGATACAAAATTAATCGTTTTTAGTGAATATAACATCATTTATCCACTCGAAACAGCGTTTAACTCCAAAACATATGAAATTTGATCCTAAATAACCTAAGGAGTTGGAGACTATGATCTCATAAAAATTTGAAATGAATAATAGTATTATTTTTTCACCACTATCTAATGTAACTTATGTAAGCTAGTGACTAATTTACAAATTCCATATATCCCATGTAAGAATAATAGAAATGAGCTGTTAGCTCATGTAAATTACATGAGCTAGGACAAGGATATTACTATGGGTTGGCCGGAGTCATGGTCGTAGACCCTGCATAGGTTAGTTGGAAATAAGCATGGTAAAGGTTGTCCTCTTGCATGCAAGATCATTGAAGGGGGTCGCATTGCATGTCGTTAAGCTGGTGCGCAAACGAGTTTGGATATCACGGGCGATGGAAGCGCAGTGGCGCTGGTGCTAACATGTGGTGGTGGCCGAAAAAAATTGGGGGTGGCCGAAAAAAATTGGGCTACAAGCCATGACTATCTATGGTGGTATGCATAATGCTGCCTTCTCTGGAGGTGACACTCTTAGGCACCAACATATGAGGTCAAATGCTAAGGGTTGTACTTGTGTGGAGTTAGCGTATGACTTGCAGAGTTGAGTTTGATCAAGTATGGAGTCAAAACATGAAATACCATAAGATGCATCATGTATTGCGTTCGTGGTAAAGAAGAGGGCTAGTTTGTATTTTTTTGTGTGGATCAAAACATAGAACAATAAAATATTTAGTCGGACCGATGACTATGCAGTATCGCCTGATTAGAGGAACCCAAAGTGGTTTCTTCAATTGAGACGGTGACGACTCTACTTGCTTAGTAGACACTCTGTCATTCTCAATACTAGTACTGCTCATTGTAATAGATTCGATGAGGTTAGTTTTTGGTATACTACTCATTGTGGGATGTTGGTGGGACTTACAAAGTGGCCATAGTGATGCTAATGTGATAGGTGGTGGTCACAATGGTTGGACATATAGCTCTGGACTTTCCAGGGAGTGTATGCATGATGGGCTGGGGGTGTCTGAAAAGCTATAACGGTTGAGAACAGTCAGGGTGGAATCACGACTTCAAACTATGAAAGTATATAATGAGTCTATTCGAGGTATCATTGGATACTGAAGAAGACAACATACTAAATACGACCGAAGCATTCGATGCTATTGAAGCGTGAGCAGGGATAGTGAGTAGAGGAGGGGGGCAATCAACAAAGGGATTTATTACGGGCAATTAACCTTTATCAGTTGTATCTTTTATGATCTTGTCGCCTTTGTTCTCTTTTCTATCTTTTCCTTTTTGTATTATCTTATATGTAGGCTTTAATTGCATTATTTGGTAGCGGTTGTTTTGCTAATTTCTAATTAATGGGATGCGGGAGCCCATCGCACCGTTTTATGCAAAAAATGTTTACATAGAACTCATTATTCTTTCAATTTTTTTAAGATTATGATCTCACCACGGGATTTACTTTTATCCAATTTCTTGAGTTTTAGTTTTGATTTGGCCTTTAATTAAGCAGACTTAAAATTAATGGTTTCTAGTTTATACAATATTATGTATCCACTTAATGGAAGGACAAATGAAATCCAAAACTTATGAAATTTGATCCTAAAACCTAGGAGTAGAGATTATGATCAAGAAAAATCTCAAAAAATATTGGAAACGCTATTTTTCTCTGCTACTTACGTGAACTAGTGGTTCATTTACAATAATCCCGTATGAGAATAAAAGAAGTGAACTGTGAGTTCACACAAGTTACGTGAGTTAGCAACAAAGAAATAATGATTCTATTATTTTTTTTATTTAAATTTGTTTGGATCATGATCTCAAATCCTAGGGTTCACTCATATACAATTTCTTTAGTTTTTATTTGATTTGGCCTTTCATTAAGTTGGTTCAAAAGTAGATTCAAAATTCATAGTTTATTCATATCGATTTCTTGAGTTTTAATTTTGATTTGGTATTTTATTAAGTAGATACAAAATTAACAATTTCCAGTAAATACAATACCTTGTAATCATTTGATAGGAGGGCAAGTGAATTTCAAAATCTATCAAATTTAATCCTGAAGAAGCTAAGTAAATGGAGATCATGGTTCCACAACGAAACATTAAAAAAAATAATGGGCTTATTTATTATTAATCTCTCTCTATATGTACACACACATATAAAGGGTAGCTCCTATGAGAACAGTTCCCAAATTATACTTCGTGATAGTTCGATTATGGACCGTTTCAATGAAAGATCCAAACCATCCATTTTGATATATACATATTTATTAGCTTACAAATAAAAATTCAAGTCATTCAGGCACTATTTACCCATGCATCGGATAGTTTATTTTTGTATGGCAAAATTGCAAATCTTTGGAAACCTCTAAAATCATAGGTAAAAGGTGTTCAAATGACTTAAAATTTTATTTGTAAGGTAGTAAATATGTATAAATCGAGTGGATGGTTGGGATCTTTCGTGGTGATAATCTATGAAAGAGTTCTCATTAAGCTTAGTTTAAGAATCGTTTCCATAGGAGTGGTCCTATCTATATCTATGTATGCATTTATATAGAGTCAAGTGGATTACTATCTATGGTGTTTATTATCAACCAAAATCTAAGGAAGGCCAATTCAAAATCAAAATCCATTCCGGTAAACTTGATCTATATTCATAAACTGTCTATAAACAAAATTTCACAAGAATTAGGCTTGATCTACTAATAGATCAAGCACTCGAAAATTAATGAATTCTATGACTTTTAATGCATTCGTTTTGTTTTCATTTGATCCATGGTTAAATCAAATTCATTTCGTGTGAAATTTTATTTGTAGATAGTTTATAAGTAATAGATCATATCTATTGTAATAGATTTTCTTTTTATATTGCCCATTTGTATATTTTAGTTGATAATATCCACACCAAATAGTAGTGATAGTAGCCCAACCTATCTTTGTCTGTCTATATGTATGTATGTATGTATGTGTGCGTGTATATATATATATATATATATATATATATATATATAAAGTTCAAAGTGTATTTAATGTGTATCCATGTGAAGTTGTTTACGGAGGCACTCCAAAATTTTGATATGGAGGGATTATGTGGATGATTTGAGCATTATATGTGATCTCCACATTTGGCATTTTCAATAAATTTTGGTTCTATACTAGACAGGTACAAAATGAATGGTTTTTTCAGTAATAATACAACTAAGGTCTCTTGATCAATGATGAAAAAGAGTAAATAAAATAATTTTTTATACACACCTACTTAGAGTATGGCGATCATAACTAACGGTTCGGATCGTTTATATATACCCTCTATGTTGAGATTTAGGAACGACTCTATAGGTAATTTCATATGAAGATAACTTAGGTATACCATTATATATATATATATATATAGGGGTATTTACTGGTTTGTCCCTCAAATCTTTATATATTATGATTTTGCCCCCCAAATCTTCATATTTAGAATTTTGCCCCCCAAATCTCATAAGTTACAACAATTTTGCCCCCCTCTCTAACACAGTTAAATATTTGACCATTTTTCCCCTCTTTTCCTCTTCTATTTTCCTCCTCTCTTCTTCTTCTCTCTTCCTCCTCTCTTATCATTTTCTTCATTATTTCTCCTCTATTCTTTCTCCTCTTTTCTTTCAGTATTTAACTGTGTTAGGGAAGAGAGGAGAAGAGAGGAGGAAGAGAGGAGAAAGAAGAGAGGAGAAATAATGAAGAAAGGAGAAGAGAGGAGGAAGAGAGAAGAAGAAGAGAGGAGGAAAATAAAAGAGGAAAAGAGGGGTAAAATAGTCAAATATTTAACTGTGTTAGGAAAAGTTAGAGAGGGGGGAAAAATTGTTGTAACTTATGAGATTTGGATGGCAAAATTCTTAATATGAAGATTTGGGGGGCAAAATCATAATATATAAAGATTTGAGGGACAAACCAGTAAATACCCCATATATATATATATATATATATATATATATATATATATATGAGAAAAATGAGAAAAATGGAAATGAGCTAACAGTTCACGCAAGTTACCTGAGCTGCAGCTCATTTTTACTATCTCCAATAATATTTTTTTAAAAGTTTCTTTTGGATTATGATCTCGACCCCCTAGGGTTCACTCATACCCAATTTCTTGGGTTTTAGTTTTGATTTGGTCATCCATCAAGTTAACACAAAATTAATGGTTTTCAATGAATAAAACATTTTGTATTCACTTGATGAAAGGGTAAATGAATTCCAAAATTTATGAAATTTAATCCGAAAGAAGTTAAAAAGATAGAGATAGTAGTTATTAAAAAAAATTGAAAAAAAATTATTAGGTCATTATAGTTTTGCCGCTAGCTCACGTAACTTTTCCTGAGCTGGCGGCTCACCTACAGTAATCCTTATATATATATATATATATATATATATATATATATTAGGTTACGTTACAAATAAAAATTTAAGTCATTTGAACACCGGTAACTATGCATCAGTTTGTTTCCTTTTTCTTGGTTGAAATTTTATTCTTGAACCCTCTTAAATCATTGGTAAACAAAATCCAAATGACTTAGATTTTTGCTTATAAGCTAATAAATATATATAAATTGGGATGGACGGTTTGCTGTTTTGGATCTTTTATAAGGATGACCCATGAGAGAGCTCTCAAGAAGCTTAGTTTAAGAAGTGTTCTCATAGGATTAACCCTATGTATTGGGGATAAGATTCTCACAAAGTTTGGTTTGAGAACGGTTCTCAAAAGAGTGACTCTGTTTATATTTATTTATATATTTTTGTATATTTGGCTCCTTCCTGAAAGATTTGAGGTCATATCCTTCCCATTCAAAATAGAACATTCTTATGTATAATCCTCATTGTTTATATTATTTGAAGCGGCTATAAATAAAAATCAGAGAATTTAAATATTTTTAACCATTGTATCAAATGAGCACAAAATAAATGACCTAACTTGCGAGTTAGCTAGTTTAATGGTATAGAATGTCTAAAATCTAATAAAAATTGGTGTATAAGCATTTTTAAGTTTTAAATCATGACTAAATGGTTTGATCAAGAGTTTATGTCCTAAAATGTAGATCTGCAAAAAGTTTTTTTTTGGTTGTTCATTTTGTACCTACTTGTTAGCTTGTGAAAAAAAATAAAAAAAATAAAATTTTTAACAAGACTTTAAATGGTATTAGTTCATTTTAATGGAGTGAGGTATGATGGATATCCTATCATTGAAATTCAATGTGAAAGATATGGGCCTAAATCCTACTAAATGGACCCAAGTATATCTATCTCCATATATAAGGAAAAGTGTATATAATGGTGTCTTCTTAACGAGTTGCTTCTACAGGCGACCTTAAATATTAGAGGGTCTATATGAATGATCGAACTATTATTTATGATCTCAATGCTCGAAATAGAGGTGACAAAATTTTTTGTACTTTAGACACTTCATCGTTTAATCAAGAGGTCTCATTTGTTCTTTTGTTCAAAAAACGCTTGTTTTCTAAGTACCTAATGTATATATATTCAAATTGAATATTTTTTTACATGGAGATTACACTGGTTTGAATCATTCTTATAAACCCTTTATAGAGATAAGAGATGTCTCAATAGGAAACTTCCTGTGTAGATACTTTAGGTATACTTTTCCCATACACTCGTAAAAATATTATGGAACATGTGCTCGTTGTATAGGAAATTTGTGAAACTAGCTTGCAAAAATAATTAGGGCATTATCCAAGTGGATGATTCACATCATTCATCTTGATCTACACACTCTTAGGGAGTCAGGTTGTAATGACCCTGTCGGTTATGAATCCACAACTACATTTTTACCTGTTAGAGTTTTGTCTCGTGATAAAAGTATTTGGTTTGGGTCAACTATTGACCATTGGCACTATTTTGCATGAGGGAGTGCTTGGAGAGTACACCCCACCCCCTGCCTCATTAAATGACCCACATGCATGCACTGGTTTTCTTCTTGCACAAGCCTACAAGGCTAAGCGGCTCTCGTTTTTCTTGATCCTCCATTTTCACCATCTTTTCGCAATTCAAAACTCTAGCCTTAGCTTCAAGAAAAGTCCGCCGAAGAAATCCTCCATTGAGCACTGATGTAGAACTCCTTTCTTTAGGAGAGAGAAGGCAAGGAATCATGCCTCATACAACCGTGTCTTTAACTAGAAAACACTCACCATTTATGCAATCACATAACTCAGTTAGGAAATTCTCCTCTCAACTCTCCACTAGGAAATCACTTACGGATCTTCTAATTTTGAGTAGTCCATTCTCCATACTGGGTTATTGCATTTAGCTCAGCAATTCTCAGTAGAATGGCCCTATTTTCCTAGTCATAACTCCAAGTGATTTCATTCTTCTTTTTCTATAAAGATAATTGAATTCCCTACAATTTTCACATTTTAAAATTTTCCTAATTCTACCTTAAACTCTATTAAAATCGAGCTTGAAGCTAGTTGTGCTGCATGCTGACTAGTCTCATTGATGCTATCCTCGCCGATAGATAGCTCCGCTATGGGTCTAGCTGCACCAAGGCCTAGTTTTGCTGGTACTATAGTATTGATGCGACTCTTGCTTTGCTTGAGCCTATCTATACCAACCATTCTTGTTTTACATAAGCTTAAGTCCACCGACAAGCTCATCTCCGTCGACCAATCGTCTCTGCTGACCACTCATCTCTGCCGACCATTCATCCCCATCGACCGTTCATCTCCTTCGACCACTCATCTCCACTAACCATTCATCTCTACAAAGCTATCTTTGTCGATAGCCTATCTTCGTCAACGCTATCTAATCCCACCTATAGCTTATTCCCAGTCGATAGTTTATCCCCACCTACGAACTCTATCCTAACGTTATTGGCACAATTAGATATTTTTAATTATTAAATTTTTACCCAATCAAATGAACTCATAATAAGATCTCATCATGCAAAAATATGCCTACTTGTCCTGCGTTATTGATATCAATCATGGAATGACTCTTGCTTGTTTGTAAATAATTCTTACATGATTGATGTAATTAAAAATAATTGGAATTAGGAGAACTTAATGATGGAGATATTTGTTGTCAAAGTCATGTTTTGTTTATGACATACATCTTCTTGTAGTACTTAGCGATATGATTTGTTGAAAGGAGACCAACGTCTTGGTCGTGATCCTGGATATGCATGGAACAATAGTACCAATCGTGTGACCGGCTCAAGGGATACCAACACTGTGGCCCTAGTACTAGGTACGTATGATATGCTTCTAGAACACGTGGGATCCATCCATCAGTCAATTTCAGATTAAGAATATAATAAATGAATTTACTCATCATATTGTTCCATGATAACATCGTTATAATCTAGTTTTGCTCTAGATGCTTGTAATTGCTTATATATTTGTATTACCTTTGTTTTATATATTCATTTAAAGTTTTCATCAACATAACTATAGTTTCGTTACTATTTGTCCACCGACATGCTCTAATTATTTCTTGTCGGGTCTGACCTGGGTTACCTTCACAAGCCCTGGTATCGAGCACAACGTTGTAGTAGACAAGGCTGATCCGCCGTTGACAATCCCTATTTCAAAGAGCTAACTGACTATTAGAAATTCGTGGGAGCTTTTGTTGTAAATACTTTCACCGCAGCTGTTATACTCGGCTTTAATTTAAAAATTTTTGTACAATAAATTGCTCTTTTTTGTCTGAATGGGAGATTATATCTAAGCTCTCAAGTGCAAAAAACTATCATAAAAATCTATGCTTGGAATTCCTTTTCAGTACTGTAACCTAGATATAACAAGTTATATGATATGGACTGTAGCAAGTTAAAAGAGCGAAGGGAAGACCGAAAAAAATATGGATGAAGGTAATATGAAACGATATGGATTTGTTTAAATGAGGAGATATTACTTGATAGGAATGAATGGAGAAGGATTATCAACGTGATCGATCTGGCGTGATTCTTTTTGGTTCATGTAGCCTACCCCAAGTACTTGGGATAAAAGGCTTAGTTGTTGTTGTTGTCGATTGTAGCAAGATCAGATCCTTTTTGTTGTATACTTTAGTTATGCGGTTCTTGTATAAATATCTTGTATACCCGCTTTTGGGGTATCCAACAGTAATGCCTTACCTAGAAATGAGATATATCGCCAATACCTTTGGAGTATTACACAAGGACCAAAAATCTAGGTTTTGACCATTTGTTCTATGGACACAAAATTAATGGTTTTTCTTAAATAGAATGTGTTTTTTGTGAATGGAACGCGATTTTCATGAATAAAACACTGTTTTGTGATAGGTGGCCAAGTTAAAAATAAAAGTAAAGACATAGGTTTGAGTGAACCTTGGAAGTTAAGATCTGAAAAAAAAATTTGAAAAAATTGTGAGGCAATGGAGTTATGGAGCAGTCCAAGTAGTAGAAAGTATTTCCAAGGTGTCTTCATAGAGAATTATTTATAGAGGTGACACTTAAATCGAACATGGAGAGTCTATATAGGATGACCCACACTGTTTATTACAATCTCCCCATTCTAAAATAGTGGTGTACATAAAGGAATACATTTACAATATTTTCTTTAGCACACATTCGGTTGTTGCAAAATGATCTGTTTTCAACAATAAAATAAATAAGATCTGTTGAGCAACAGCAAAGAAGTATCTAAAACTGTAATAACCCTTAATTTTTATTAGACATAAATAAATAAATAAACACAAATAAATATGACATTTCATCTTTTATAACCTCCAAAACTTTTCATTTTCTAACCTCCAAATTCTTCACTTCTCCATTATTTCAATAATAAAACTCCCATCTTTAATTCTCAAAATTAAACTCCCTAATTAAACTAAAACCTTTCATATTCTAAACTCTCCAAATTAATCTAAAACTTTTCAAATTTCATAACTCCTCAAACTCTTAAAATTCCATAACACCTCAAACCCTTTAAATTCTATAACTCCCAAAACCCTTCATATTCTGTAACTCCTAAATCCAATCCTATATAAACCCCTAAATCAAAATACATTTCACTCATTCTAAAAATCATTCTCTAACATTCTAATCTCTCTCTCCCTCATCTCGCCCGAGCCATCTTCAATACCACCGCAGGAGCCACCGCCAGAGCCGCCGCCACTTCACCGGAGAAGGATTACTCCATTGAGCGACATCGAGAAACAAAATCCAGGTGAGTTCTTTTTAGACTCACTAAACATGCTAATTTTTCTTATACAAATATTACTTCAATTGTATCATCTAAATTTGTTATTACAAATACTATTTCTTTATATTGTTATAATTTAATTTGTAGAAGCTAAATGTGTAATTACAAGTGCAATCATTGACATGTATGTTATTTCTTTATGATGTTAGAAATTAAATGATTATTTGTTAAATTACAACATGTAGTTAGATTTTTAATAAATCAAGAAAAAGGTTATAATCGTGGAAACATACTGTTTGTGATATCATTCTATATCGGTGTCTAGAAAAGTTTTGTATGTTGGTTCTCTAACTAAGGAACGTGCAATGCACGGAAAACCTCCCAGCATTCATACACTGGCCTGGCCGATATCTGTATGATATCTCAAATCAGTAAATTCTTGATATAACCAATTGTGATTTATTGAATAAAATATAAAACGGATTCTATAAATTATGTTGTTAACAAATTAACAAAATTTAATTGAAATATTGTACCCGAAATTCAATATACAAGTTATGAAAACCAGAATTTAGACATGCATGTACTATACTTAAATGACACTGGGTTGGGGGAGAAACTGAATGACGGAAATATACTCTGTTTCGGCTGTAAACTTGTTAAGTTGTACAACTGAATATTTCGCACACCATGGGTGCGTGATGATTTGCTGGATCATACCTGATTATAATTCCTGTTTGCCGGACGGCAGGTCCGACTCAGCACCGGACAATCCTGTGACCATTTCCTGGGTCTGTACAGGAAACAATCGAAACAGTTGTATCCCATCAGTTAGCTTTTCCAATTACATGACATCTTAGACAAAAATATTCCTGTTATAAAGTTGACTTTACTAAAATGAAATTAAGATAATCTAAGTCAATTGACATCATTATTACAGACATTTTATTACATATTTTCTAAAATTTGTATTATTATTATGTTTGGACATAACTGCTATATTTCATATTCTTTCTGCGTATTTTATTTTGGTCGCAATCTGACGACCTGGGTGTGCATGCCCAGATTTATCGATGGACACGCCAAAACTGACGCAGGATCTGGTGTACATTAAACATCATATTGAAGCTCCATAACGGATTAGAGATTCCCTGCTTCATTTTGTTTAATTTTATCATATTTTGTTTCAATTGTATCTAAACTTCATTCCAATAAATGAAAAGTCAAACTTTTATTGAATTTTTCTATTGTAATTACTGAGTATTATTGTGGCAAATTTATTGAGGTTTTAGCATATTCAAATTGAATATGTTGCCGGTACCTGCTGCATGTGCTCGTATACCGTATATTGGGAGCGGGGCGTGACAAAAACACATGATCTTTTTTGCATTACCTATTTAGGACAAGGAGATCATGGCTAATGGTTTGGATCCCATATAAATCCTTCATGCTGGGATTTAATGTAGCCTCTATAGGTAACTCTCTATGATGACACCCTAGTTTTATATATATATATATATGTGTGTGTGTGTGTGTGTACTAGAAATATATATATGAGAATACTAGAAATGTATTGTCTGTGGTGATAACACAAAAAAAACCACCTTCCCATTTCTTTTTTTCAAATTTCTATTTAGGTTCATGATCTAAGTCTCCTTAGCTTCTTTAGGATCGAATCGAAATTTGGGAGTTTATTTGACCTTCCATCAAGTGATACAAGATATATTCTCTGAAAACTGTTAATTTTGCGTCCACTTAATAGAAAGTTAAATCAAATCTAAAAGCCAAGATTTGATGTGTGAGTGAACCCTAAGGATGGGGATCATAATCCTTAAAAATTGAAAAAGAAAATGGAAAAATTGGGTCTTGGTGCTACCAGGTAGGAAGTTTCTCGTGATGAATAACACATACAATAATCTGATATAAAATCTTAAACTAGGATTTTAAACCTTTGGGCCGTTGTGGCAAATATGTAATTTAATAAGATACATGCACATAGATGTGAAAGCAGAAAAACCTATGTTACAGTAGAGGCTTCCTCTTATGATGCTGTTGTGGTTCAATAAAGGTCTTACCCCTGATATAAGAAAAGAGAATATGTAAAGAATGCATTTTTACAAATAAATCCTACTATTTTACAACTCTCTCTCCCCCCCCCAACCTCTGAATTAAAAAACCTGAGGCCATGCCTGTGCCATCCTGCTCTGCCCTGACTTGTATTGACAACCCCGTCTTTCCCCTCCTCTGCATTCGTGGACACTCACCTCCTCCTCCATCCCACGCCTCCTTTCCCAGCCTGTGCGTTTTCACCGCTGGCAGCTATCTGCTCTCTCGTTGCTCTTTCCTTTCTCTTCCTTGTTTCTTTATCCAAAATCTATCCCCATCTCTCCAACATAACACCTAATAGCCATTTCTTCATCCTTCCCATTTCAATTTATATTCATGTTTCTCTGTGTAATATCCCAAACCAAATCAAATTCACAGGCCTCAGCTCCACCTCCCTTATCTTCTCCAAACGATTCTGATCCCATTTTCCTCTCTTCTCCTACTCGCACTGCCACCAGCATCAGCCATAACAGTGGCAGCACCTGCTGAAATTACCCATTACATTATCAGTTTTACTTTTCCTTTGATCAACTGAGACGAGATACCCAGAACTATGTGAGTTGCTTGAATTGTGAGTTTATTTGATTTTTTATCTTTTGTATTATTCATTGGAGTTCATTAGAAATTTAGTCCTTATGTAGTTACCAACAGATGCAGCTATAGTCATGTATTAGAAAGAGTGGTCTAAGATACAGTAACGTTTTGGTGGACTTACAACTTAAGTATGATGGCAATAGATGCTGTGGCTACAAATAACTTTTTGAGAAAATACTTAAAAGCAGTTTGAGAAGGATATGACAATTCTATTCATTTTAGTGTAATGTAATTTTGAGATAAATCCATACAGATATGTCTCAAAGAAACCTGAGAAGGGTGTAAAAATTCTGTTCTTTATGTAGTGAAAATATTGAAAAGAATCTAAGACAAAGAAGATTGTATGTGAATAGAAAAGAATTAGTTTCAGGGTATTTGAGGTCCTGAGGGCCTCACCGGACCAGATTCTCCCTGACTACACTCTGACACATTTTACTTTTCGTACATTGAAGAATGGAATATTATTTTTGTAAAATTAAAAAAAAATAAAATTAGTGGAAAACCAAGCTTTAAATAATAAGGTGTATTTGCCTCTTTCAAAATCTATTTGCTTTTGATTTTCAACCTGAAGGATCAAAAAGACCAAAGCTTTTGTGGGTGCTAAAGCATAGGCAAACTAACTGGCCATAGTACAATCAAAAGCGCACATAGGAGCAATTTCAGATTCAAATCGTTCAAATGCACTCTCTCAGAGTGGCTATCGATAATAGGTATGCACAGTCTTTGAAGTTTATAATTATATTAATGTGAAAATTAATGTAACGTCCCATTTTCCGGAGGGATACGAAAACAGAGTGCGTTACCGGCGGGCACGTGTAAGTCAACGTGCACGAGGCCTATAAATATGTAAAAGAAGAAATGAATGGAACTGAATACTAGTCATCAACCAGAATCTTGAAAATTAGTCTACTGCCATATAAAAGAGAAGATATACATGTCTAGTAACATAAGCAGTAATAAGTACAATACTGATACAAAAGTTAGAAATAAAGTCCCAAAGGGGTGATACATACCAAACCAAAAATACAAAAGAGGAGTTCTATAAATCTATTGCTGTTCGGTCTGCTCTAGAAAGTACGGATCATGCAGTGGCGGATCCTCGCTCATATCTTCAGTATCTGAGCGTGTGAGGGAGCTCAGGGTCAAACCCGGCAAGTAAAATAATAAGTACGGAGCGTGTAATATAAACAAATAGGTAAGATATGGGTGTGGATATGAAACTATACGCATGTGTGGAAAATATATTAAATGATCAAGTAATGATATCAAGAAGGAATGTACATGCTATCAAGTATGGAGACTAATGGTGAATAAATAGACTTGTATGGTAGGGAGCATGCAATATGTACTAACAAGTAAAATATGAATTGATGTAAAAAGCATATGCACATGCATGGTGAACTAATTGGTGAAAAAATAGATCTGTATCATATGTGATCGATATCAAGTACGGAGACTAATACATATCAAGTCGAGGTTAATATCATATTTTATTTTATATTTTGAACTAAGTGGTGAAGAAATGACTCGTATCGTGAAAGTACCCGTGCATACCCGGGACCCGGCCAAGATGCTGGCGCTGAACCAGTCATGCCGCTAAGCACTCAAGCAGATACCGATTACTGAGTAATCGGTCGTCCCATCAACATTGACTAAACAAGAGATGATGGCTCAGTACCATCCGGGCGCCCCCGCGGATGGGCCCCTATTTCGGTTGCGCAACCTATCCTAAACTTTTCACGATACAATATTTGTCCACCCTTTAGTTCTCCCATAACCCAAGATTTCAAGTTATATTACATGCAAATCAATCCGGAATATGATAAACTAATCATGTCAAGATTAATACATATACGTGTCTAGTAACAAGCAAGATGTGATCCATGTCAAAATCAAGTTAACAGGCAAGTTAGGATCCATGGCACCATCAAGACGTGTATATACTAACAAGGAAAATTCGGAATATTTTCATGTATCTTGTACAAGTAATTAGTATGTATATGTTGAAGTAAATATGATGGAATGTCAAAATCAAGTTAACAGGCAAGTCAAGATCCATGGCACTATCAAAACGTGTATATACTAATAAGGAAAGTCCGGCATAATTTCGTATATGTTGTACAAGTAATTAATATGTATGTGTCAATGCAAGTATGATGGAGTATAAAATGTTAGAATGAATGTTATGAAAATGATCATGTATATAAACTACATATAAATACAAATATACATATAAATACGTATGTGAGTATTAAGATGTAAAGATACCTAGGATGATCATATATGTGAATCATGCATATACAATTATGCATATAAACACATATATAATTTCATGTATGTTGTACAAGTTACTAGTATGTATATATTAAGGCAAGCATGATAGTCATAGAATATTAAAATGTGTTATGAAAATAATGATCATGTATATAAACCACGCAATACAACTATGCATATAAACATATTAGGCAAGTGGGTACTAAATTTATAAGGATAGGAATTAAATAGGCTTAACACTTTTATAATAATTAGTTTAACAACATATTGATTTTTTAAATTCTAGTATGATTTCATAGTATGGAAAGTAGTAAATTTGTTAAATCTTAGACATGTATATATATATATATATGTATATATATAAACATGGATTAGCATAGAAAGAATTATGACCTAACATAATATCTCGTATGAAAAAAATATTTTAACAATTTAATGTAGAAACTTATTTATTTGAAATCTTCTTTTTAAAACATGATTATGAATACATACATATATATATATATATATATATATATATATATATACACACACACCTATGTTCTAATGGCAAGTGGAAAATGATTTAAAAATCATTGCATTATATATAAAGAACTTATATGGAAAATTCAAATGTATATCCAAACATGATGAATATTAATAAAGGTAGTATTTTTATAATTTAAAAATAAAGCATATAATTTAACTTTACAACTTGTAGTTTAAGAATGAGAGATTATAAATAAAATGATAAATTCGATATATAAACATAGGGTAAAGTATAAAAAATCATATTTTTATTTTTCTAGAATAATCATAGAGATTTTTGTATAGAGATATTATGTTTTTAAGTTTTAACAAATCAAGATTCTAAGTTAACCATAAATAATTAGAATTAGAAATAAAACATGAGAGGGGATGTAATTTTATTTGCCTTGATAGGTTAAGGAAGGTAAGCCTATCTTGAGGCTAAAGAACTTCTCTTTTTATTCTTTTTCTCCTCTTTTCTTCTCTTTTCTTCTTCTTCTCTTTTCTTCTTCTTCTCTTGAGTTGGAGTAGAAAAAAATAAAAAGAAGAGATGAATGAAAAATAAAGGAGAGAAAATAAATGAAAGGAGGGGAAGAAAAAAATATAAATAAAGGAGAGATATGGGGTAACATGATGGTTTGTCATTCTTGACCAAAGGACAAGTATGGTGAATTCTTGACCAAAGGACAAGTATGGTGAAGGAGGTATGGGTGAATAAAAACAAAATATGAATAGGACAAATGACTAATAATAATATGTTATTAAACTTATTTAAAGCTATAATTTTAAATTAAACTAATCCAAATAAAATCAAACTTCATCTTTACAAGTCAAAAGAAGGGAGACTAGTAAAAATATGTGTAGGACCCACCGGTGATTAAAATAATATTATTTTAAGTGACTATCTTAAAAATTTTAAGAAAATCACAAAAATATAGAAAAATAAGACAAACACAACACATTCATTTTGGGATTAATCTGATATCAAGAATGTAAGTTATGATGAAATTAGGTTGTTACAATTAATAATACTAGGAATTGATTTTGTGGTCACTCAAGGTAGAGACTGCTCAATGAAGGCAGCAAGAACGATCTTTTCAAAAACTATATAAAGAGTCTTCTTTGTACCATTGAAGACAAGGAGAGGATTTAATAAAAGCTAACCAGCACAGCCTGCATATGCATTTCATCAACACTTGAAATCATCCTATACAGAACTTTCTCCATCACGTTGATAACCTTATAGCATGTATACAGATACATAAGCCGATCACGCTCTTTAGCTTATATCCATGTCAATCGTCTAAAGTATTATGATATGAAAAATCTAATACAAAAACCAAAATAATCTTACACAAAAAATTGAATAATCTGATAAAATGTACATTGCATTACATGACATTACATTCAAACAGTAACATTAACATTAGATAGAGCAATAACTTCACATCAGATGGAACATAAGTTTGTTCCTGCGAGGTTATTTAAAGTTTATGCTGCTATTGTTGTTGGCTTCTGCCACTGAACTGAAGAGGAAAAACGAGGAATATGGTGGATAATTGATTAAGGGTCATGACGGAGTTGATACCTAGAGGGGGTGCATAAATTTGGAGAAAGGAGGAAATGTGGGAATTATGAGGGGGGCCATTTTGTCGTTTGCTGAGCTCTGCTGTTGATGATGGTTATGACAACAATCTGCTGCCGTTGTTTTTCTTAAACCCAGAGTCGAGGAAGATAAAGGGATGTAATAGACCTAAAAGGGAGGGGAGGTTGGCTAGTAGATGCGGAAGAAAGGGAGGATAGAGCAGGGTGGTCCTGGAGTGAAGGCAGTTCATGCCCGAAGGGGTTCATGGCTAGTGATGGGGTTCATAAGATTTGAGCTACTTCCTTTCTTGTCCAATAACGGAGGGATTTGCATATTCTCTTTCCCTGAACCAAGTGTAGGACAGCTACTGGATCATGTCAACATAGGAGGGAGCCCCTTTTCAGATGTAGGTTTTCCTGTTTGCCCTCTCTCTCTCTCTTATCTATTTATACGCAATATATGTATGTGTATATGTATACATGTGTACACTAACATATACATATATACATAAATATACACATACACACATATACACACACATATACATATATATGCACACACTAATGCACACACTTATATACGTACATGCATATATACATGCATGTATATGTTTGGATATATGTATATAGATACAACACGTATATACATACATTGTATATATAATAGATACATATATTAGTATATATTGTAACAACCTAATTTCGTCATAACTTACATTCTTAATATCAGATTAATCCCAAAATGAATGTGTTGTGTTTGTCTCATTTTTCTATATTTTTGTGATTTTTTTAAAATTTTTAAGATAGTCACTTAAAATAATATTATTTTAATCACCGGTGGGTCCTACACATATTTTTACTAGTCTCTCTTATTTTGACTTGTAAAGATGAAGTTTGACTTTTTTTTGGGTTAGTTTAATTTGAAATTATAACCTTAAAACAACTCTAATAACCTATTATTAGTATTCATTTGTCCTATGCCTATTTTGTTTTATTCACTCATACCTTACTTTACCATACTTGTTCTTTGGACAAATTTGTCCTATGCCTATTTTGTTTTATTCACTCATACCTTACTTTACCATACTTGTTCTTTGGACAAGCATGACAAACCATCATCTAATCCCCCATATCCCTCATTTATTATATCTTTTTCTTCCCTTTCATTTATTTTCTCTCCTTCATTTTTCATTCATCTCTTCCTTTTATTTTTTTACTCCAACTCAAGGGAAGAAGAAAAGTAAAGAAGAAGAAGAAAAGGAGAAGTTATTTAGCCTCAAAATAGGCTTATCTTCCTACCCATCAAGCCAAGTAAAATCACATCCACTCTCATGTTTTATTTCTAACTAATTGTTTATGGTTAACTTAGAATCTTAATTTGTTAAAACTTAAAAAGATAATATCTCTATACAAAAAATCTCTATGATTATTCTAGAAAAATAAAAATATGATTTTTACACTTTACTCTATGTTTATGTATCGAATTTATTATTTATTTATAATCTCTCATTCTTAAACTACAAGTTGTAAAGTTAAACTATATGCTTAATTTTTAAATTATAAAAATGCCACCTTTATGAATGTTCATCATATTGGATATAAATTTGAAGTTTTCTACATAAATTCTTTATGTATAATATAATGATTTAAAAATCATTTTCCACTTGCCATTAGAAAATAGGTGTATATATATATATATATATATATATATATATATATATATATATATATATGTATTCATAATCATGTTTTAAAGAGAAGATTTCAAATAAGTTTATATATTAAATTGTTAAAATATTTCTTTTATACGAGATATTATGTTAGGTCATAATTCTTTTTATGCTAATCCATGTTTACTTGAAAAATATATACATTAGTAAGATTTAATAAATTTGCTACTTTTCATACCATGAAATCATTCTAAAATTTGGAAAATTCATATATTGTTAAAGCAATCGTTATAATAGTGTTAAGCCTATTTAATTTCTATTTTTACAATTTAATATCCACTTACCTAATATGTGTTTATATGCATAATTGTATATGTATGATTCACATGCATGATCATCAAAGATATTTTTACACCCTAATGCCCACTTACATACATGTTTATATGCATAATTGTATATATGTGTGGTTTACATACATGATCATTATTTCCATAATACATTCTAGTATTTTATGACTATCATGCTTGCCTTGACATATACATACTAGTCACTTGTACAACATATATAAAAATATGCCGAATTTTTTTTATTAGTACATACACATGTCTTGACAATGCCATGGATCCTAACTTACCTGTTAACTTGATTTTGACACTCTATCATACTTTCCTTGACATATACATACTAGTTACTTGTGCAACATACATGAAATTATACCGGATTTTCCTTATTAGTACACACGTCTTGATAATGCCATGGATCTTGACTTGCCTATTAACTTGATTTTTACACTCCATCATACTTGACATATACATACTAATTACTTGTATAAAATACATGAAAATATGCCGGATTTTCCTTGTTAGTATATACACATGACTTGATTTTGACATGGAGCACATCTTGCTTGTTACTAGACATGTATATGTATTAACCTTGATATGATTGTTTCATCATATTCCGGATTGATTTCCATGTAAGATAACTTGAAACCTTGGGTTATGGGAGAACTAAAGGGTGGACAAATATTGTATCGTGAAAGGTTTAGAATAGGTTGCGCAACCGAAATAGGGGCCCATTCGCGGGGGCGCCCAGTTGGTACTGAGCTATCATCTCTTGTTTAGTCCATGTTGATGGGACGACCGATTACTCAGTAATCGGTATCTGCTTGAGTGCTTAGCGGCACGGCTGGTTCAGCGCCAGCATTTTGGCCGGGTCCTGGGTATGCATGGGTACTTTCACGTTACAGGTTTATTTCTTCACCAGTTAGTTCAAATATAAAATAAAATATGATATTAAGTTAGACTTGATATGCATTAGTCTTTATACTTGATATTGATCACATATGAGTTTATTTCTTCACCAGTTAGTTCAAATATGAAATAAAATATGATATTAAGTTAGACTTGGTATGCATGTATATCCCTGCTTGATATTTTTACTTAATCATTACTCTTTCCCATACATGTGCATATTATTTTTACATCAATTCATATTTTACTTGTTAGTGCATATTGCACACTCTCTTGATATTGCTACTTAATCATTACTGTTTTCCATGCATGTGCATATGCTTTTTACATCAAATCATATTTTACTTGTTAGTACATATTGCATACTCCCTACGATAAGAGTCTGTTTCTTCACCATTCAGTTCAAAACATTAACTAAAATAAGATATTAATTTAGACTTGATATGCATGTACATTCTTCCTTGATATCATTACTTGATCATTTAATATTTTCCACACATGCGCATACTTTCATATCCACACTCATATCTAACCTATTTGTTTATATTACACGCTCTGTAGTTCTTATTGTTTTACTTGCCGGGTTTGACCCTGAGCTCCCCCACACGCTCAGATACTGAAAATGTGAGCGAGGATCCGCCATTGCACGATCCGTACTTTCTAGAGCAGATTGAGCAGCAGTAGATTTATAGGCCTCCGCTTTTGTATTTTTTGGTTTGGTATGTATCACCCCTTTGGGACTTTATTTCCAACTTTTATATCAGTATTGTACTTGTTACTTCTTATGTTAGACATGTATATCTTCTCTTTTATATGGTAGTAGACTAAATTCCAAGATCCTGGTTGATGACTATTATTCAGTTCCATTCATTTCTTCTTTTACATACTTATAGGCCTCGTGCACGTCAACTTACACGTGCCCGCCGGTAACGCACTCCATTTTCGTATCCATCCGGAAAATGGGGCGTTACATATATGTATATAGATATATACACATATATACATATGTTATGTATGTGTATGTGTGGGTGTATACATATTTATAATATTATGTTTTATATTATATACTAATAGATATACAGACATATATACATCCACTTTATATTAATATAATATAAGAGGAAACGGGAAAACCTATGTCATGGGAGGGTTCCCTCCTTTGGCGCTTATGTGGTCCAATAAAATTTTCACACGTGGACTAAAAGAAAAGCATCACATGGAATGATGGGTTATATTTATTTTTCAAAAAAACTCCTTATGGCTATCCTCACATACCTCTTTTAATCTTCTCTCCCTCTCTCCTCTCTCTCTCCCTCTCTTCATTGCCTTTTTGATGAGAAAAAAAATCCAAAATTTGCTTCTCTTCCTCATCTCTCCCATCCTCCGTCTCCAAAACACTCTCTTCTTCGCCGCAGCCTCTGTCCTTTGACGCTACCTTTGCCCTTCGTTGTATTTGCTCATGCCCAACCACAACAACAGGGGATCTTCGAGAACAAATTATTTTATATTCATACCATCCCAACTGCACTAGAAAAAATGAGATGACTTTACTTTGTTAACTTGTTGCAATTTGCAATAGAGCTTGGTACAAAACAAAGAATGAAATTTTAAGACAAACACATAAGTATAACCATAATAAAAATACCAAATAACCAATGACTATGGAAGAAGGATATTTGTTCATCGATCTGCACTAGTGAATTCCGCTTTTGGTACCCGTTTTACATTTATTGTTATGGTAATCAATTTAGTTTGTTTAGCCATTGTTTAGATATCACTCTCAAGGAATTCAACTTGTTTGTACTGTTGGCAGTGAAAATTTCCAAGTAAAATGGGATTTTCCACAACAGAACTCGGAGCTAACTTTATAGCTCCGCGTTTGGCTATTTTTAGCCTCGCGTTTGAATGAAACGCGGAGTTATTCATATCTCTGCGTTCTGGTTTCTTAGCTCCGCGTTTTGATGCGATTAGCTCTGCGTGAGCAGATAACCAGAATCCTGAATTGATTGAGATTAAGATTTGGGCTTATCCAATACCCAAATTAAGTCCGATCAGAATTCTAAATCAAAAAATTTAAATCAAAATTAAGAATTTGATTAGAATCCTTGATGAATACAAATTCTATTTAAATAGAAACTCTCATATTATCCTAAGGCTATAAATACCTCTTAGAGGAAGCCCTAGGGATCTTTTTGATCATCAATCTTTCGATCATCTTTTTTTTTGGCATCTTGGAGAATTCGAGTTACGCGTGAGAGCCTTGAATTCGTAAAGACCAGAGAAGATCAAGATCAAGTCGGCCGCCATCTTCAAGAGAGAAGACCATCGTCGTCAGATCGTCTAAAAGAACTACTAGTTAGATCCCATCGCCGCATAGATCCCACGTTTTATTGTAAAAGAGAGCGATAATTTATAAATCCTCTCGTTTGTTCTTTTCTTGTTCACTTTCATTGTAATTAAGTTATTTCAATGGAAGGGAAGCAAATTTCTGCTGTGAACAAACTGGCGACCACAGTGGGAGACATCTCTTTCACCAAAGAAGAGATCGTGGTGCAATCTGATGTCGAGAGGATCGGATCCGACGTGAACATGCTAGTCGTAGAGATCGACCAACAGAAGTACGAAGAGTATCTCTCCTCTGAGTTAGGTAACCTGACCGAAACGCGACGCTATCGTCGCGTGCGCTCCAATACTCGAGGATCGGGTAATCGGATATCCACCGGTAAATGGGGACCTTTGAAGACCGCGACCATAGAGCCGTTGTTTGGACAGGAAATCCTAGCAGAGGATGACCTCTTTACTGCCGAGGAAAGCTCGGGAACTGGATTGACAAGAACCCAACTCCGAAATAGAAATCGGAGAGCTAGGCGAAAAGCCCTCAAAGCCCGCATTGAACGCGAGGCTAACTTCACAAAACGCGAGGCTATAGTCCCTTGCAGGCTGGCTCGCGTTAATCGCAAGACCAGTCAATATCGCGATAAACGCGAAGTTAAGACTTGCGATAAACGCAAGATTTCTAACACTCGCGTTAATCGCGAGGATAAAATTTCCTTAGAGCCAGCGTGTTATTCTCCACGCGAGGCTACTACTGAGCTTAGCGATAAACGCGAAGCCAGTACAACTTGTAATAAACACAAGATTTCTAACACTCGCGTTAATCGCGAGGATAAAATTTCCTTAGAGCCAGCGTGTGATTCTCCACGCGAGGTTACTACTGAGCTTAGCGATAAACGCGAAGCCAGTACAACTTGCGATAAACGCAAGATTTCAGACACTCGCGTTTATATCGAGGATAACGTTTCCTTAGAGCCAGTGTGTGATTCTCCACGCGAGCCTACTACTGAGCTTAGCGATAAACGCGAAGGCAGTACAACTTGCGATAAACGCAAGATTTCTAATACTCGCGTTAATCGCGAGGATAAAATTTTCTTAGAGCCAGCGTGTGATTCTCCACGCGAGACTACTACTGAGCTTAGCGATAAACGCGAATCCAATACAACTTGCGAATAAAATTTTCGTAGAGCCAGTGTGTGATTCTCCACGCGAGACTAATACTGAGCTTAGCGATAAACGCGAAGTCAGTAATACTTGCATTAATCGCAAGACTCCTCAGCTCCGCGTAAATCGCGAAGATGATTGGCAAATTTGCGTTAATCGCAAAAATCGCGCTAAACGCGAAGTTATGACTTGCGTAATCGCAAGAATAAGCCAGCGTGCAAGAATTTTCTTCCACGCGGGGCTAAGATTCCATAAGATAAACTTCTGCAAAACGCCAAGCCAGCGTAAAACGCGAGGCTAGTGTATCAAAACGCAAAGCTATTATTTAGCCTCGCGTATCAAAACGCGAAGCTAGTTCTCAGCTCTGCGTATCAAAACGCGAAGCTACTTCTCAGCTCCGCGTATCAAAACGCGAAGCTACTGTTTAGCTCCGCGTAAATCAATCTGAATACAAAATCAGACTTGATCATTGCACTGTTGGACCAGAACTTGACTCCAATGGTTCCAAGAAGCTCCAGTGGGCCCCTAGACCCTCTCAATGGATGAGTGGGTCCCACGACTCCATATCTAAGGCCACTGATTTTAGAGAATACTTAATCAAGAAAATGAGTATAAATCAAGTTCAGTCTGAACCTACTTGTTATTGTCAGCAGCTTATGACAGCAGTATCCGCTGTAGTGGACAGTTGTTGCTGCAGTAAGAACAGGGTATCGGTGTTCGACCGATTAACTGAGTCGGACAAAAACCCTGTTAAGAAAACAAAAGCTACTCCCCGAGAAAAGGAATGGAGAATTGTAACTTCTAATATGGTCGGAAAGGGGAAGAAAGTTGTAGATGATTCAGAATCAAGTGATGAAGAAGCTCATCATCTGACTCGACTAAAATCAGGCGCTGTCCCACCCCAAACTATAAAAGGCTTGTAAAGGTTCTTATGACGATGACAACGACAATTCGGCCATAGCATCACCTCGCTCTTCAGCGTCATCCAGACTGCAAAAATCAACCTCACATATGGCAGATAAACCTGATGATATCAATCAAAGAGTTGAAGCCCAAGAGCAAATGATCCGAGAGCAGCAAAAAATGATCGAGGATCTAAAAATCATGCTTTTAAAGGTGGTCGAAAACACTCAAAAAATAGTCGAAGATAAAGCCAAAACTTCTTCAAAGCCACCGCCAAAGAAAGAAAAAGAAATTTCATTCAAGATAAATGAAGAAGATAGAGAAGAAAATGCTTACTCGACACATGAGGACGAGGATAAATACTCTTTTCATGACCCACATGGAGAAAAAATTGAGAAGTTACAAAGCCAACTGGAGGCATTGATGCACAAGAAGGAGTTGAAGGAATCAGAGGTCTCGAGATCATACCCGCCTGAATGGGATTTGGCACTATACCCTGAAAAATACAAACCGCTCAAATTGGAGCCATATGACGGGAAAGTATCACCCATTCAGCATATTTACCACTTTTTGTCTCAAGCAGGGCATTTAATGGGTAATGACCCAGTAATGATCAAGATATTTGCAAGTATCTTGCGAGGGCCTGTTTTTACATGGTTTATGCAGCTGCCCCCGGAAACCATAAACAATTGGTATGATGTCGAGAAACAGTTCTTGGCACGTTTCTTTGAGGATGATACCGAAATATCGGTTCATCCCTCCTTGCGACGAAATAAGGAGAAGAAGAAACAGTTAGGAGTTTCATTGAACGCTTTTAGGGAAAAATCCGTATATTGTCGATATGGTATGACCCAAGAAACTCTGGTGGAAACCTGTAAGCATAACTTCAGAACTGGCGTGCTGATAAGAATGGGATCTGTAAAGTCTAAGAATTGGAAAGACCTGTTAAAGCAGGGAGAGCAGGCGAAAGATATAATTCGCAGGATTGAGAAATCTCGTAGCACGAGAAACTCTATAAATAACATGCCATATCCACAGAATCCTAAAAATAAAGAGAAGGCTGTGATGGTGTCAGTTGCAGATCCAAAGCCAAGACTTTAGAATCCGAGAGGTGCAGGTCAAAATAGGCCCCGACAAGATAGAAATTATACATTCAAGACGGAGCAGACAGGTACTCTATTTCATCTCCTCCTTAGAAAGGGCATGTTGAAACTTTCGGAGAATCAAAAATCGGAAAATACTGGTAAAACCAACGACCTTAACTATTGCATGTACCATCGGAACATCGGGCACCCAACTAAGAAGTGCTATCATCTTAAGAACCGAATTCAGGCATTGATAGAAGCCGGAGTTCTCACACTTAAAGAGGAACAGAAGAAAGTTTCTGCAAATATGGCAACTTTGGTGGCTGGAACCAATAAGTTCCCTGCCAAAGCAATCTCTGTACCAGTAGGGAAGCTAATATCGACACCAAGCACGGGCAGCCCGCACAAGCAAGTTGGCCCCTTGGGTACGCTCCGAACCACAGCTGTGGCAAAGTCATTCTCATTGGCTAGCAGCCAGATTTGGCTGGGGGTGCCGAAAATATTGATGATGATAAATATCATGTTGCTTCTGCTACTTTTACTAGCCATTAGAATGGCTAATTGAGTGCTATAGATAAAAAAAAAATTTGCCCAATGCTGTTAAAGCGGCGGGAAGAGGAGATCAAGTTCCTCGCCAACCCTATCATACTGGGGGTAAAAGTATGAATCAACTACTCAATGCTGTCAAAGGCAAAGGGGAGAGGAAATCAATTCCTCAACAACTCATCATGCTGAGGGGAATAACATGGTTAGCCCAACTCAAACGGTAGTTGGTAAAAACTAATCAAATCCGTTGATAACTGGGGGTTTGCTAAAAATCCCATAAACTCTGTCATGTTAAATTCTTACCTCTGACAGTATGATTTGGATTATTCGTATCTTTGTTCAAGTTACGCACATGAGCACTTGGACTAGGCATGTGCAATTAGGCGCCTCTGTCGAAATCTGATGATCATGACCCGATCATTTTGGCATGAGTAGTTCAAGTTACGCATAAGAGCCTTAAACTGTCTATCAAACTAAGGCATGTGCAATTAAGCGCCTCTGTCTAAGTTAACGATCCTGATCCGATCATCCTGGTGTAAGTAATTAAACATTTTCACCAAACTATCATTTAGCTCTGTTCAAAGGGCTTTACCGAGGTTAATAATTGCAATCCGGTCGGTATTAATGATCTAAGTTACGCAGATGAGACTTGGATTGTTTTACCAAAAACGATGAACTATTTTGATAACAAGTTATTTGTTGTGCAAGCAAATTTTGTAGCCAACAGATAAAAAGAAAAGAATTGTCTTTATTCATAAAACAAAAAGTTACAAAAGTAGAGGGAGTTATAGTTCTCCCAAAAGCTTCAACCTATTCGTCGACTTATCAATAACTCGATGACGAGTCTCCTCCTCCGAGTGTTGAGCTTGCCGGCGCAAGTTATCGCCATTTAATGCGAATTGCTGGATCAACCGCTGATGAGATTCTCCAAAAGCATGGCTCCTTATTATGACCTATTTTAAACTGTCCTGTTGATTGTACTGTGCCATACGAGGTGCTTTTCCAGCTCAATTCCCTGGTTCACATGCAAAAGATCTCCTCTGCAAATGTCAACTATGATCTGTTTAAAGTTTTAGTGGATCATCTGAAGATACTGCTACAAAAATCCTAATGAAGATGCACAAGTTGAATTCGACATGCTACAAGCCCTTATACTTCATTTCTATCGCTTTGGAAAGCGACAGAGATTGTCATCTAACAGAAATGGTCCTCAAGAAAACTTAATGAGCTGCCGCAGAGTTCTTTTAATTTATTTAAAAGTTTACCTTTTGGAGCCAGAGCTTGAAATTTGCAACTATGATGTAAAGCATATGCTTCTGGCTTTCTTAGAGTTACTTTTACCGATGAAGATTGGTGCATGGCTAGCCTTTGAAGATAGACCAGAGGATAGCTGCGCTCCATACTGGTCAGAAATATCAGCAGGTCGCCAGACTGGTAGAGCCACATGCACTTCTCTTCAAAGAGGATCTGGTCTGAATGCCCCATTGCATCTCCAAAGAGAAAAGCGGGCTTCTCCAACACTTCTTGGTTGGTGGCCTCGAAAACTGTATCGGTGATAATCCTCCGTGCAGTAGCAGGGTTGTACCTGATTAATTTCTCCCCGCGCTCTCTCAGGCCCGGCTTGTATGCAGCTAAAATAGTGGTGAAACGGAATTGGGCCGTCAGATCCGCACCCCCAGCGAATCCGAAGTAGTGCCTATGGGGGAGAGCGTCCACCGAATACCCCACTGCAAAAGAAGAATCAAGAGTTAAAAAAAGTTTTACAAAACTCAGAAAATTTTCTAAGTATAAAAACGCGGAGCTAAAAATAACTCCGTGCGGAGCTGAGAAGATAGCCTCGCGTTTAACTAAAACGCGAAGCTAAAATTCATAGCCTCGCGTTGAAACGCGACAGCTAGTCAAAATAGTCCAGCGTTTCAAATGCGAGGATAACACGATAGCTTCGCGTAGAAGAAGGCCAGAGGCCTTTCTTCTTCTCCAAGCCATTCAGCCGGAGTACGGCGATTTCGCCGGTTAGAAAGGTGATTGGCCGGTCAAAACCGAGCCAAATCACTCTAAAAATGTCCTAAAGTGTCCAAATCTAGAGGTTCTTACCTCCGATTAGCGCAATGTGAGCTGGCTCGCCGCTGCGGCCACTTCCTCGGCCGCTGCCGCCGCTGCTAGCACCGGCCGCCGATGGTGAGGAGGCGCGAAAAGAAGTTGCGATCTTCTTGGGTGCCATTGATCTCGAAATTTTAGAGAAAATCGAACGGAAATGGTAGAAGAACTGGTCGGTTGCTAGGGTTTTTGATCGCCGGAGTTCTTGAGCCCTGATATCTGGAAATGAAGTGAGGGAGAAGAAGAGTTAAAGACTCTATTTAAATGAGAAAACCCGCCTCTTGGTATTCGGCGCGAGAATCGGAGTAATTACTAAGCAGTTACCCACTGAAACGCGAAGCTATTATCTCCGCGCAATTATACAAAACGCGAAGATAATTTGGTGTTTTAACTCCGCATTTTCAGTTTGAAGATCCAAAGTATTTCAAAATTTGCTAAATTCTAAACCATTTTGAAAACTTTGGAGGGGGTTCTGTTGGCGGTGAAAATTTCCAAGTAAAATGGGATTTTCCACAACAGAATGCAAAACTAACTTTATAGCTCCGCATTTGGCTATTTTTAGCCTCGCGTTTGAATGAAACACGGAGCTATTCATATCTCCGCGTTCTGGTTTCTTAGCTCCGCGTTTTGATGCGATTAGCTCCGTGTGAGCAGATAACCAGAATCCTGAATTGATTGAGATTAAGATTTGGGTTTATCCAATATCCAAATTAAGTCCAATCAGAATTCCAAATCAATAGATTTAAATCAAAATTAAGATATTTGATTAGAATCCTTGATGAATACAAATTCTATTTAAATAGAAACTCTCATATTATCCTAAGACTATAAATACCTCTTAGAGGAAGCCCTATGGATCTTTTTGATCATCAATCTTTCGATCATCTTTTTTTTGGCATCTTGGAGAATTCGAGTTACGCGTGAGAGTTTTGAATTCGTGAAGATCAAGATCAAGTCGGCTGCCATCTTTAAGAGAGAAGACCATCGTTGTCAGATCGTCCAAAAGAACTACTAGTTAGATACCATCGCCGCATTGATCCCACGTTTTATTGTAAAAGAGAGTGATAATTTATAAATCCTCTCGTTTGTTCTTTTTTTGTTCACTTTCATTGTAATTAAGTTATTTCAATGGAAGGGAAGCAAATTTCTGCTGCGAACATATACCTGTAATTCAAATATTAAAATTGGATCATAAAGAAATAATACATCCTTCTCAAATATGGATTAAAGAGGAAGCTGGCTTTGTTGCTGCAAAAACTTCCAATTCCAGCAAAATATTTTGATTTCTAGCAATAAACTACAATTGTTTCTACGGTTGAATCTTGAGCATGGCAATGACTATTGTTGGAAATTTCTGGGTGGCGGCACCAGGCTGTCGAACCACGATGGGTTCGGGCACGTTGAGCAGTAAGTGTGGAAAAAAGGGATGCATTTTGGTATGGATTTGAAGGCAATGGTGGTAGGTAAGAGCAAAGGCAAGGTGGCTGGAGAATGGGACGGTGAGGGCAGAGGCAGTGGGGAGGGGCTGAGGACTGCGGTGAGAGCGAAGAAGAGGGAGGCAGCGAGGGGAGAGGAAGGAGAGGCAGGGGACGAGCAGAGGCATCGAAGGATAGAGGTGGCAGCAGAGGCATGATGATGGAGGGATAAAGCTAGGATGTTGGAGATGGAAGAGGGGAGAAGCAAATTTTGATTTTTTTTTGTCCTTGAGATTTTCTCTCACACACACACACAGAGAGAGAGAGAGAGAGAGAGAGAGAGTTAAATAGGTCGTTGGAGGACAACTGGAGGTTTTTTTTTTTTTTAAAATACACAGTACACCTCGTCTCCATGTGATGCTTCTCTCTTAGTCTACATGTGAGATTCTTATTGGATCACAAAAGTGCTAAAGGAGGGAGCCCCTCCTATGACAGTTTTTCCCATTTTCTCTAAATATAAATGTATTAGTAAATATATGTACATACATATATACACACACACATATATATATTTGGTATATACATACATCAAACATACATACACACTGTGTATATATACAATATGGACCTATATACACAATTTATATGTATCTGTTTATCTACATGTATGTAGATAGATATACATTGTATATGCAGATACAATATGTATATATTCTTTAAGAATGCAAGAAGTATTACCATGTTTACAACATCTTCACAATACCATGTTTACAACATCTTCATAATTCTTCTTTTTCCTAATACAAAATTTTAACCCCTTGCCTTCATCAGCATCATTATCATCTCTTTGTTTAAGTGTGCTTGCACCACATGCTCAAATATTATGAAATTGAAGTTAAATAATGTCCTCTTTCACAATTTGTACACCCGTCTTCATTATCATCATATGGACTTATAAGTGCATGCATGCCCATGTTTTTGCGAATGTGGGCATGCACGTCCAATTGTCTGTTTGTGCGTGCATGTGAGCCCAAATCCAGTTCTCTGGATATATGAATTAACTAAAGTTATGGCAATGGACTCTCTCTCTCTCTCTCTCGCCAATTGACCTCACAAGCATTCTAAAAATGTAGACTTTGTGTTATGACATTGGTCATCCTAATGTTTACATATAGTCCAGCACCTTGTAAAATCGTATTTAGTTCAATTTTTAGCTTCATTATTTTCTTCTTTGAGTGATAAGTGATGGCTCCGGTATATAAAGCTGCAAAGAACTTAAAATTGGATGCCATTTTAAATTATATGTGCAACTCATGTTGTATTCTCAGAAAGTTCTTTATGTCACAATAGATGCAATCACAAATGGTGGGAATGGAATCTTCTGGTCGAGTTCCCCTGCCCCTTGAGCTTGCTGAAGATGGACCCATCTATGTTAATGCAAAGCAATACAATGGTATCCTTCGGAGGAGACAATCGCGTGCTAAGTTAGAGGCTCAAAATAAGCTTATCAAAGATCGGAAGGTAGCTGCCATTTTCTTTAAAATCTTGAAGAGTAACCCTCTGAAAAATTCTTGCAGCGGCCTAAGATCTTTTGGTACAGGCATGTGTATGTTGTGTCAATAAATCACTTTACCCAAAAGTTTAGCCTACGAGTTGTGTGCTACATATATCCAGCAGACTTTTGCAGTTAACAGGCCGTGTGGATAGGCCTCCAGTACACACATGGCTCTCCTGAAAGAAAGAATAAAGGGGGTAAATAAATATATATTTAAATAGTTAATGGTAAGGCTTTAACCAAAGACCTTTCTGAAACATGTTGCTATAATACCAGTTAACCTTAAAGATTAAGCTAGAGGTTGTGGGCCATCAAGCTTAAACACTTTTTAACATGACGTTATCCTTTTGAGGTGCTGAAATTCCTCTAATTTCCAATCCACGTTACCCATTACTTCCATTCACCATTTTGAGGTGCTGAAATTCCTCTAATTTCCAATCCATGTTACCCATTACTTCCATTCATCCACAGTGATTTTCTTTTCTGATAGGCACCACATCATGCGCCCTTATTTATCAATTTGTTGAGAATATTTTTGTTAAGTTCTAGTCAAAGTTGTTAGATCGGGATACATATCATGTATTGTTATCCCTATATACCAGATCGCATATTGTATTGTAAGATATGTTGATGGATGTGTAATAGCTAAATAATCAAGCACACAACAAGATATTTAATAAATATATGTGCAAATTTAAAGCATACATAAACAAACTATGGAAAATACTAAAGCTAGTTATACACAAAATACAAGTCAATTGTCTAAATATGTCACTAATATCCAAAATGCAATGACCATGAGGTCATCAATCAAAATTATACTACACGAGCAATGTTGCTAGATTCAATTTATATTGAAGAATGGTATATTCTTTTTCCTATATTTGTTTGCTTTTCTCCTCGCAAACTCTTCATTCTTTAGTATACTTTTATTTCCCTTTCCTTTTACATTATTTATTTGTTTATAATTACATTCGAGTAATGAGGTCCTGCTAATAATTATAAAAAAGAAAAATCTATAGATATAATACTAGCAATAAACTATTAATTGACTAAAAATTCACAAAACCTTTGGTCTTTTTTCTTTTTATTACCTACTTGCCCCTCTTTGAAATTTAAACTACTCATGTAAATCTATCAGTGTCACCATTCATTATATATGGTCCTTTCTCAGTAATTCATTCATAAGTTCATTACCCTTTAAAAAAAATAAAACAAATCAATAGAATATCAAGTAATCATCCCATATAGATATATTATTTTTATATTCTTTAAGAACTCTTTCTTTAGTTTCCTTATTGATTTAGTTTCTCTGTCTTTTCCAATCTATAAAGGTTCTTCTTTTGCGCAAATGACCTTAATATGATGAGGTTTTAGAATGTACATAAATAAGCTCATTAAATACTTAAAATGAAAATTGAAAATTAAATAATTACTATTCACTAAATTAATAGATATGCCTTTTTTAAGGATTGGTTTGAATTTGTTTGAACTAAAATTGGTTATCTTAAACTTTAATATTCTTTTTTATTAAAAGGTTATATTTGTTTTGAATTTGCAACCGTAACTAAACCAAAACAGTTGATTTGAATGAGTTTGAGATCCATTTATATACGGAGTCAACTTATATCATATCGTATATTGCAAGATACGTATCACATATCATAAAATATATTTATCATATTATGAGATATATAGACCAATAAATACGTACATAATATACTATTGATTTTCTTTCATATCATACAATAGTGTACATATTATATATTATATGATATTGGCAACTATAGTTCTATCACTGAAAATATAAAAAATTTAAAATCTTTCTAAGAAACAAGTCGTGAACTTCTGATGATAGTACAGAAATCTGTGTCTATAAATTTCTGTATTGCTTTGTGTTCTTCAATGTTTTCTGTTATACATTGATAATGTTTGTGCTTATTTATCAGGCAAAAGAGTTACAAATTAGTGGAAGTGCTATAGTTATATAGATAACCATATCCCATCTTCTTTCAGTGTTAAGCAGGTGTAAGGAACTCTGGGCTGGACCAATCATAACTTATGATCTTGTCTCTTCTTATCTAGGTTGTTTGGTATTAAGTTGGGTTATTTTGTCATTTACATCCATGGACTTACGGCACATCCAAGTTTTGTTGTAGAAAGAAGTGAAGATTATTAAACTCAATTTCTAATGAGGTGCAACAATTATAGCATGTTAACAATCTACTTATCTCTACTATTACAATGCAAAGTCTCCTAGCAATTCATGAACTAGCAATCTCATGGTTTGCTTTGTTTTTTTCCCTAAAAATTCAAATAGAAATTTTTTTATCCATCGTCCATTTAACTTGTCCATCTATTCCAGGCCTTGTTATTCTCTTATTGATGCACTTCGTTTTAACAACGATTCTAGAACTTTCCTTGCATGATTATTATTGACTCATTGTTCTATCTTCTCAAAAGTTTTTGCTGTCATGTTGCTTTGCATGCCTAATCATGTATTTTCTGTTAACAAGTCCAAAATTTAAACCATTAAGAAGAAATGGTTTTATAAAATGGCCTTAATATATGCTCTGATGCAGAATGGAAGCGAATAGAGTTTGATCACAGGAATTTGGAGAAGAACAAATAGGTTCGGGCCTGGGCACCTAGGCAAATCTACATCCACTCAACAAATTTAAAAGAAAGATTTGACGAATTTTAGCAAATAAGTGTACTGGGGTTTCTCAAAATTTCAATATAGTATCGTAATATATCAAAAAACAAGTTTACAAACATGTATATAGAAGTTTCAAACAAACTAAATGCTAATTAAATTATAAATCCTAATCAAAACTCTACCTAAAAAATAAATCTTATTCAACGCTAAATGAGACTTTTTAGAATAAAAGATTAAAACTAATCATACATCCATTCATTGTTCCCATAACACCCTTGCATAACAAAGAAAATAAATAAATAAATAAATAATACAAAACACCATGCACTATTAAGGATCTAGACAAAACCCCATTATTCTATATTTTTCATAGGGGTTGCATCCCTAGAACCTGAATATTTTTCTGTCAAAATGGGTCATGCGAGTAGCATGTGACTTCTTCTAGCTTGAATTCCCCAATTTTCCATCTTCTTCACTCTTGAAATCTCAAGAACTCTACTCCTCTCTCTATTATGTTCCCACCTCCAAAGAGAAAAATTGGCAGAAACAAAAATTAATGAAAGAAATTAATAATTTTAGGGATTGTTAGAGGGAAATGAAGTTGAGGCAAAAGAGAAATTCATAATTTTTATTAGATTTCATTGCTTTAGAAGTTATTTGACGGAAACATACTCTTATTTTAGGTTGTTTCAAGTTTATGTTTATACTGAAATTATCGAGGGAAACTCATAGTTTGAGGGATTATTAGAGGGAAATAGAAGCTGAGAGGAAAGAGAGATTCATTTAGTTTTTGTTTAAATACCTACCTTCAGAATTTTTCTATTGAAAACATGTGAATTTAAGGTTTGAAATGTAGGGCCTGTTCGCTTGAGGTTAGGGTTGCTGGAGATGGTGAACAAGATAAATTGGTAAATTTACAGCAGAAGGGATTGCTTGCTATTAAAGAATTGCAATGGTTGTGGGCTGATCAGGCCTTTGCAAGGCCCCAACCCTAACGCGCAAAATGTGGAGGCCATGATTTAAGGCCCCAGTCCAAGCCCCGGTCCCTAACCTCTAAGTCTTCGGGCCTAGGGCCGGCCCTCGGGCTTTTTGGCCAGCCCTAATCTTTTTTTATAAAAGTTCTTTTATACTATACATTTATAAATAACTATTATTTACCGACGGTGAGATGATTCTTTTAAGATCTTTTTCTTAGAAACTATATTAGTTGATCGGTCACTATACAGATATTTTTGGTAGTTGTATAGTCATAAAAATTAGGATAAATGATAAAAGTCTCATTTAAAAATTAAATAAATATATATATATTTTTGATAAAACAATAAAAATATAAATTAAAAGCTTCATGAAATTTTTAATATAGATGAAATAAAATGATATAATCATATAAAAAGATGGAGTTCGAACTTAGTAGATAAATTATTTATTAGTTTAATTGAGAAAAAATGTTTAAGAATCAAATTTAGTGATAGAATATTAGACATTTAGTATAGGGATTACAATTGGCATTCAAAACGGTTTGGGTCGGCTCTAGGGCTGGGCCTATGTGTGGCCCCGACCCAGCCCCATAATAAAACATGCCTTAGTTTTCGACTCTTCCACTACCCTGCCTTGATAGGGCTGGGTTGATTGAGCTTTTTTCGCTCCGGGTTAGGAGGCCCTCAGGCCGGCCCCAACCTATTCCTTTCCTACGTGCTACCCATCTGACCCCATTTTGATGGAGAAATAGACAGAGTCAAGATTTAGTGGTGCGACTTCTAATATGGAAGTGTTTGCAACTCATCCAATTTTTTTCATCTGCAAATGCATGTGCCAAGACAATAGTAATAGCCAAGGTCTGGTATCAATATTGTTATCTGGTTTATCGTATTGGCATTGTGAATCGGCGATTCTGAACATATCAATATCGGAAAATATTCAAGTGATATTATAGAGTCTATGCCATATTGGATGCGTCAAATTCTATATGATATTAGAGATACATATTGGCATTGGCCGTTATCTAAGACCTGGCTCCAAACCTCTTTCAGATTTCCATTCTAAATCCTAAATGTAATCTTTAATCGACACAAGCTTAGAGCTAATTCTACCACATCTCTTCATAGCAGCTTAGAGCAATCCCAACTAGCAAAATATATGTTACAAGCCATGTTTTTTTTTTACATTAAACGGCGGGCTAGAAAGTCCCTCCGTATTTCATTAAAGAGATAATAATAGAATAAATTCTTAGTCTTGGTCCAGCAGTATGAAGAACCTAAAAAAATTTACATTACAGAATGCTAAAATAAAAGTACATAGAAAGCCAGATACAAACTGCAAAAACCAAAATACGCCTAGTCCTCCTGTAACCAAGTAATGAGTTCGCTGTATCATCTATCGGTCCTCCTGAGCATCTCCTGCTTCTCTTGTGGTGGTGTGCTCTCCAATTCGTTTCCAAAGTCATCCTCTGATAGGTGGAGTCTCTTCTCGTCTGACGGGATATCTGTTCATATAATAAAGTCACGAGCAGTAAGTCTCATGCAATAATCTGCGGAATGATATTTCTCATTAAATAGTCTATTATTTTTTCTCTCCAAATATTCCAGCAGAATGCGGCAGTGAGTGTTCTAAACCTTTGGTTTCGGTTATCCCCTCTAACCAATCCTCTCCACCACTTTACTTCACATCTAGGGTTATGCCGATATTCTCTCCTAATGCCCTTGTATATAATTCCCACACACTGTTGGAATAGTAGCAGTTAAACATAATGTATTATGTCGATTCTCTATTTTTCTTGCACAAAATACAAATGTTAGGACCGATCCAATCTCTTCTTTGCAATTTCGGCCAGATGAGAAGAGTATCCTTACATACAAGTCATAGAAATAGTCCAATCTTTTAGGGGCATCTAGCATTCCAGACCACTTATTGTTTATCGGGATGATTCCACCATTTATAAAATGGCAATAAGTGGATTTAACTGTAAAGTTGTCATTTTTCTCCCATCTCCAAAATGTTACAAGCCATGTTCTATGATATAAGAGGAGTGCTTTGATGATACCATGTAATGGAATGTCTTATTGCAATTGTATTGTCTTAAGAATTGATTTCTCCAGTTTCAAAGTTTGTAATATATATTAGACTCTAATTTCCCTTGATATAATTGCAGCCTTATCTTCACGAGTCTCGGCACCTCCATGCAATGAAGAGGGCAAGAGGAGCTGGCGGACGCTTTCTGACCAAAAAGGAGCTACAACAGCAATCCAACACTTGTGATGGCCTCAACGGGACAGTGCTACAGCTAGATGGTGGAGAAATTAGCCGCTCAGGGAATGGAATTGGGATCGTGTCCATGTCTGAAGGCCATCCCAGCTTCGCCACCAGCTTACGTCCCCATGGCATAGGCAACATGCGTGGTTGGAGTGGCATGAACTTCAGCAGTCCTTGCCAGCGTGTGCCCGTTATGAGGTAAACTACAGGGAAGCAACCTGACATTAATGTGTCTGGTGCTCCCTTGGCAAATCATCCTTGGCTTGAGATATTACTCGTATGTTTGTTACTAATCTGAAAAATTCAAGGACATTTATGTTCTCTATATTTGAATACTCGTGAATGTTTGATAATAATATTAAGTACCAGGAGAAGCAAAACTTTGTAATTGGACTAGGAAGAACTCAAGATTATGTATTTTCTCTACTGAAAGTGTGAAATTGTATGCCCTCATCAATTTTGGGTCTGTTTTTTTTTTTTTTCATTTTTTTCATTTTTTTTTTTTTTTGGGTTTCATGCACAATTTTTTTGATGGAAAGCGGTTTTTAAGTGCGGGCGAGTATTTTTGAACTAGTTTTGGTATGAGATATGACATTCTTATGATAGTGAGAGATTCTCTTTGCATTTGTTCTTGAGGATGTTAAGCCTTAACTATTAGTGCAGTTTTGCTTTTGCTTATGCCAAACCAATGGCCTAAATATGCTAAGCTAGCAAGCTATTAGCAAGACTTTCGCATCTCCAGCTAATATTATTTGATGAAAGAAATGGCATGCTATGATAATCTGTATCTCTTAAGAGGGAATTTTAAGTGATTGTAAGCTTAAATTGAGAAGCTTCTCAAGCACTTAATTTAAAGTGGTCTGTGCTCAAGACTTGAAAATTTCTTTCTATTTGTTTTGTTTTGCGAGAACAAGAGCTGTGGCAACTAAAGAGCTATGGCAACTAGAGAACAAGAGGTATAGCAATTAGGAATGAGAATGAACGGGTTTATGGTAATTAAGAATGAGAATGGACGGATTTATAGATTTATTTTTTGACCCGTTTTATCTTAATTTTTTTTATTAAAAATAGATTTTTTTTTTTTCTAATTCAAATATCTGAATAAATTAAAAATTAGCCTTTAGAGCTGCTATCGGTAATGGACTAGAACTGAATTGCTCTGTTAAATTCAGATCAAATGAACAAATTACATTTGAGATGGGGAGTTTTTTTTTTTTTTTTGGTAAGGAACCATCTAAAAATTAAAAATCATTGTTTATATGGGAATAGAATTTTTTCCGGAGTAAAAATGTAAATAATGTAGATATGTGAGGATGCTTATTGGAGCTCAATTAACTATGATCTTTATTAGGACATTCTTGACCAAAAGAATAGCCTGTATTAAGATATTAAAGTTCATTCTTTCAAAGGACCAGCCAAGGGTACTACATAATTATGAAGTTTACTACATAAAACATTCACTGATAGTACTGTATTAAACAATTTTCATGGCCGTATATATGCCTTTTATGATCGCCAGGAAAGGAGTATGTATGTATGTATACATAGATATATACCCATGTAGGGGGCTGCTCCTGTGAGAACGATTCTCATAATAAACTTCGTGAGAATTCCTATCATGGGCCATTGTAAATGGTGAAGAAATTACAAGATTTCTAAAAGATAGCGAATAATCTTGCCGACATTAAATGCCGACATTAAATGGTAAGACTATAAAGCAGGTTGTCTGGGTCGGTGTAGTAAAATACATCGTCGTTGATGCAACAGAGGTCAGCCTCACCAACACAATAAAGTTAGCTTCGCTGATGCAACAAAGTTAGCCTCTCCAACACAATAAAGTTAGCCTTGCTAACAAAACGATGTCACCCTCGCCGATGTTAGAGGATCATCTGCACCAGATGAGGTGGTTGCTAAGATTGGGTATACAGTTACACTATGATCTCCACTTCTTAGAGGAGGCAATTGTAACTTTCTGACTATGAAAATAAGATATGAAGATAAAAAAAGAGGGGATTCTTAAAAGAGGAAAAGCTAACAATAGGCTAACTCTTCCTCCAAAACTCGATCAACGTTGCTGGATCTGGATCGTCAACGGGCCAAAAGATTATGCTGATCAAGTTAGTATTGGCACACTTCTCTAGATAAACCTTCTTGTAATTTCGATTGGTTGTAAAGACTCTCTTTGTAATCAATTCTAAAATTCTAAGTCTTACTTTCTAGTTTCTAAAAATTTGTAAATCAATTCAATTTTTTTTCCAGAAATAGCTAACCTCATGAAAGTTCCAAACAATCTATCTCGATCTATACATACTTATTAGTTTACGAATGAGAGTTTAAGTCGTTCAAAAATTGTTCATCCATGCATCATATTGTTTCTTTTTTTCTATGACTGAAATTACATATTTCTTGAAACGTCTTTAAATAGGTAAACAATGTTCGAACAATCTAATTTTTTATTTATAAGCTAATATATATTTATAAATGGTCCATGAAATGGTCAATGATAGATTCCCCATAAACCTTATTTTGAGAACCGTTCTCATAGGAGCGACACTACACACACCCACACACACACATATACACACACAAAAATATGTATACATATACATAAATAAATATATACACATACACACACACATACACACACGCATAGAGGAAAGGTATATCTAAAATGTCTCTATAGGATGGAGAGTTCCCCTAAATCTCAATATAAAGTGTGTATATGTGCTTATGTGTGCGTTGCGCACACGCAAGCGTGCGTGTGTGCATGTGCATGCATGCGTGTGTTCGTATGCGTGCGTGCATGTATGTGTGCGTGCATGCGGTGTGTGCGTGTTTGTTTGTGTGTATTTGTTCATGTGCATGTGTGTGCGTGTGCGTATTTGTGCATGCGTGTGTGTGGATCTACCTGAGATATCTCCATAGGAAGTTGCTTATGGAGGCACTCCTAAATCTCAACATTGAGGATGTATGCGCACGATTCAAACCATTAGTTATGATTTTCATATCTTAAATATGAGGTGTATAAATTATCCTGTGATTTTAGTACTTCTTCATTATTGATCATGAAGTTTTATTTGTTCTAGTGTTGGAGAAACTGTTCTTTATATATCTTTCCATGTCAAAATTTATAAAAAATGCATGATTTTTTTACAACTCTATTTTAGAACGTAGAGATCAGAACTAACAGTTCAGATAATCTATATATGCATTTCATATTGAAATTTAGGGACGCTTCTATAGGCAACTCTATGTGAAAGCACTTTAGGTATATTTTTTTCCACACATGCACATACACGCTTGCACACAGACATGAACACAGGAAAGATGAAAGATTTGGAGGTTTTGATGTGAAAACTCTGGAATTAAAAGTGAATGTAAAACAGAAGGAAGATGAAGGAAAATAGAGGGATATATAACCTCTTACACAATATTTTATGGTAAAAATAGGAAAAAATTCGAAAAAAGGCAAAAGAAAAGGATAGATTTTCTAATTTGCCCCTTGCCATGTCATATCTCAAAAGTTGTATGGACATGAAAAGGGAAAAATAAGTGGATAAACTTTACGAAGTGTCGATTGAGTTAGCAACACTAAAAATTGTACGAAAATGTGATGGAATTAGTGAAGGATACACACACGCATGCGCATGCACACAAACACATTTGAAATATGAAAAACTTGAGGTTTTGATGTGAAAACTCATGAATCTAAAGTGAAATGTAAAACAGAAGGAAGATGAAGAAAAACAGAGGGATATATATCCTCTTACAAAATATCTTGCAGTAAAAATAGAAAAAAAAAAAATTGAAAAAAGGCAAAAGAAAAGGATGGATTTTTCGAATTCGCCCCTTTTCCATATCATATTCCAAAAGTGGTATGGACATGGAAAGAGGAAAACAAGTGGATAAACTTTACGAACTACCGATTGACTTATCAACTCAAAAAATGGCATGAAAATGTGAGTGGAATTAATAGTGAAGAAATATCCATATCCAAAAAGTCTACAAGCACCATTATGTCCCTATAACAAGCATGTATCATAATAACAAAAGTAGTATCTCTACTAGAAATCTAAAATTATCGTCAGATCTTCATGCAATAGGAAATCACAAGCTCTTCAAATTTCACAATGCAATGAAAAAAAATGGCAGCTTCAAGGTCCAAACTCAATTCTACCTTAATTAGCCAACCAACTAATTTACATATAAATGGAAAAATTATACAAGACCTACAAAAGTGACCCACTAAAAAGTACGTAATATATCATCCATTTACAATTTAGCCGAGTCCCGTCCAAGGATATGGATCCCACAACAAATTACCAAACTACTCCATTATTATATATCAATATACCAAGATATAATCATTCTATAACTATCCTCATTCTCTCTCATTTTAGTCGTTGCTTTTGCCATTTTTATCGTTTTCTTGTTGCAGGCTGTACTCAAGATACACGCATTCAAGAATTGGCCTAGGAAGCAAACAGCCATCGGCTCTGGTTCATGATTTTTTCAGGGAAAGACAATCCTCATTATAACATGTTATCAACCTTGTGTTGGGCCTGCTCTTACTGTAGCTAAAGGGATGAAGTATGTTCCATAAGATACTCACTTGTTGGAATATGGAATTGCTTGCAAAAGAGTGCAAGCAACTCTCATAATAGCACGCATATATTTTGCTTTCCCTTTACGCTCATAGAGCCCCTCCACCTTGTCTTTCTCTAATTCAGAAGTGGAAGAATGGATAAATACATTCGAAGTTTCTAAGAAATTGTGTGTGTCAAGCAAACTCGCTTCTCTACATTCCATTTCAACAATCACCGACACAGATTGAAAATATTTTGTCAAGGTTTACTCCAATTAAGAGCTAGGATCCATGTATGCATTACTTTCATGCAAGCTAATTCTTTCATGCTATTTTTTTCTTTACAAAGGGCATGTTAAATTTATATATCTGGAAATATTTTAAAGAGTGAGGGATAGAGCATTAAAATAGTCAGAGTGACCTCAATATCCCCATATCTACAGGTACTACATATATTAATCAACTGAGAACAAAAAAAAAATTACTTAGAAGAAGACAAGTTTATTATTTAGTGCCTCTAAAATTTTCTTTTATTTTTTAAATGGTTTATGCTTGCCAAGCTTTTATGTTTCTTATTGTTTAGAGTGAGGCTTCACGTAATATTTATATGTTTATACATACTGCTTCTGTAAATCTTTTTCTTTTAATTTGGCGTACATTGTTAGCTCGCAACTCCCTAATTCGGACTTCTAGGTAAAGAACTTTTAATCACAAGGCGATCAATTAAGCCACTCGTTTCCTCACATTATTTTTTTTTTTCTTTTTGAGCAAAAACGGTGGGTTAATAGCCTCCCGTATTCCATTAAATATACTTTAACTAAATATATTAATACATAATAATTCATTTCCTCACATTCTACAACACAAATAAGAGTTGACAAACTAGCTTGGTGTAATGCTTGCTATCCTTGTGCAAATAGAAGGCTGTATCGGTTTAATTATCTTCTGTTTAATCTCTCCCTTTCAACTTTTTATCCCATTTATATATTTCACGCTCTCTATACATATTTCTTTATATTTTATCTCTATGATACAATGTTCTAACTGAGAACTGAGATTTAGTTTTGCAAATTTCCATCCATGGTGAACTGGAAAATATTTTCGAGACAAATGAATTTTAATCTACCTAGCAAGAAGAAAATTCAAATCTCATTCCTCTTGCAACATAATCTTCTTTAGCATTATGTATGTTAGAATATAAAACAATAACCCTTAATCACCACAGCAGCTTTACAATTTTAGAGTAGTGGAGGAGACTCTAGTATCGTAACGAAGCAATCCATATTAATCTCATTGGACAACTATTAATTAATTGTGAATTTTTAATATATTAAAACAGTTACATATATAAATTCTAAGTTTCGGTCCATAAAAAGGCAATCGACATGTGAGTACATCTTAGAATACAAGAGAGACTCTAATGATATAAATTACAAAAATTGAAAGTTCGTTGTATTAATGTTATTGTTCAAAACTCTTCCATTGCACCAAAACTCCGAAGTTATGATGAAGGTTAAGGAAAATTATTATGTATTTTAACACGCCCCCGCAGGTTGAAAGTCTATTTTGGATTCTGCTCTGGGCTGGCTTTACGTAGCGGTATAATTAATTAAATGCGCGACCGGCAGGAACTGAATTTGGGTTGCTCTGATACCATGTTGAAAAACTCTTTTACTGTACTAAAACTCCAAAGTTATGATGCTAGTTGAGGGAAATTATTTTGTATTTTAACAGTTACAACTAACAAATAAATGCCTACGAAGTCTCAGAATTTTAAAAACGTTCTTGCAACTGACTTTTAATGTCCATGGACAAGGAAAATTAATAATGTTGTCGCAATTACATCAATATATAGCTCTAGCAAGTAAAAACAAATTGGGGGCGAATTGTAAAAAGTCCTCTCTGTCTAAGAAAAAGGCTGTACTAAGAAAATGCAATTTTGCATTTAGAAATTCTCATTTTCTCAACCGGGAGGAGATTCAACTGCATATTATATGTTGTTGTAAAATCTTATGACTGAAGTTTCAATCAGTTACGCATTTATAGAACTGCAATTGTGATTAAAAACGCACAATACTTTTTATTTTATTTTATTTTTACTTTCTAACAATGATTGTATACTTCTCGTAGTCTCGAAAATGAAAAATTTAAAATTTAAAATTTTTTACAATTCTAATTACCACTTATAAATTCTAGTATACAACTTAGCTGGCTTACGGCAAGCATCCAAATAGTTTAATAGTTCTCAATAAAAATACTGAGCTAAAACATTAGATCAGTAGTTCCTCATCAACGTTTCTGGTTCTGGATGGACCACGATATTTAACACTAAAATCAAAGATTAAACATTATAAAATTTCAATCCCCCCAACTCCAGCCAGCCAGACAATCATGCACTTGTCTATCTGCAAGTTACAGTGCCAAAATCTTTTAAAAACCCAGCTCAACTCATCCGACAACATCTTCAGAGCGTATATATCCTCGTCTGATCACCTCACGTACGTGAATTATTTGCCCAATCCCAATCCCCAGCACCCTTGTCCGTCGACCATCCTCTTCACCTCTCAACTCAACATCTCAATCTTCAAGTTATATACCTCCCCCTGGATCCCCAACTAGCGAGGAGAACGAGAGCTTGATGAAAATGGACGAGTTCAAAGGCGAAAGGTAGTTGAATAGGACATGCATGCTAGCGGTTGATCATTTAACCTGCACATTTTATCATCCCTGTCCTTATCCATCCATCCTTTTCCACCGCTCAACTCAACATTACATTTTTCAACTACAAGTACGTACCTACCACTCGATCTCAATCTAGAGAAGTGAATAAGCAGAGATGAGAATAGAAGCGTGCAAGTATCAATGCTTGATTGTCCCATTTAAAATTTTAAATTAAATAGATAGTTTTTTTAATTTAATTTTTGAATTGGGTGGATAACCGCCATACATTCTCATACTGAAAGTATCCCTCCATCCATCCATCCTTTCTCCCCACTCTACTGAACATCACCATATTCAACTTCAGGTACCTACTTCTCGACTCCTGACTCCTTTAAAAACCTCCCATCATGCAATCTCAACTCTCCGGTCCACAAGCGGGATTTGAACCTCCGACCTCTTGCACATTGCTAAGAACCTTTGCATTGCTCTGACAATGGGCTCCAAGGTTGGCCACGTAGCACCAGGCATGGGCTTCATCATTATAGGCCTATGGCACCTCTTCAACCACACCAGGCTCCGCAGCCAAAACCCTAACTCATACACCTCCTCCATCTGGTTCCCCTACCCATCCCTCCGGTACCTCGAACCCTTCCTCATTGCCGTTGGCAGCTCCACCTCCATCGCCATGGAACTCTTCATCGGCCCGAGCCGCCACCAGCCCCTCGACTACGACCTCACCATCCCAACCAACCATCTGCACAACTTCGAGCACGCCTCCTTCTCCCTCACCATCCTCACCTACGCAGTATTCGCCGTAGTCTTCGACTGCGCACGTGTTCTCGATGCCCGCGTGCTGGTCGAGCTCCTCGCTGCAGCCGTCTTCTTTCGAGAGCTCCTCCTGTTCCACCTGCACTCCACCGACCACACGCGGGGCGAGGGCCAATTCCACTGGCTGCTGCAGATCATTATAGTGGTTTCGTTAGTTATTACAGTCGTCGGGATATGGAGGCCGAGGAGTTTCTTGGTGGCCTTTGTTAGGTCAGGGAGCGTCCTTTTCCAAGGGGTTTGGTTTGTGGTTATAGAGTATGCTTTGTACACGCCAGGGTTGATCAACAAGGGTTGTTTCATGGAGTCGGAGGATGGGAGGTTGGTGGTTAGGTGTAGGGATGAGGGGTCCTTGGAGAGGGCTAAGAGCTTGGCCAACTTGGAGTTCAGTTGGTTTTGTTATGGGGTGATGATCTTTTCTTTGGTCTTTCATCTGGTTGTGAGTAGGGTTTATGTGAAGCATGAGTACGCTGCTATGGAGGAGGATGATCTTTTTGAAGACGTGGAGGCTCAGAAGAAATTAGTAGTGAAGTGTTGAAGAGACTTGGAGTGCATGTGTGTGTGCTTGATTTGTTTCATCGTTGGAAATGGATTTGTTGATAAATTTTTTTGTTGATTCAAAGAAAAGTTGTGCATTGACCCTTGGAATCTTAATGATACATAGTAATATATCCATGCATTTTTTTTCAACGAAAGATTTCATAAAATAATGTGATTTACGTATTACTCGGATATTTTTTCTTTTGAATATTTGCAAAATATTCTTCTTTGATTCCGATCTTTTATCATCACAAGCTCGAACTGTTTTTTTCTTGTCTTTTGTGATTCCTTCTATTTGAGTCCTAATTGTTATTGTCTTATTAGCAAGATATTTCATTTTTGTTTTTATGAGTGAATAATTTTCATTTACACAATTCGCGGATCGCATTCGAATGGTCGATTCTCGGATAATCTTATTATTTATATTGGAATCTTTTTCGTTTTCATTCGATTTATATACTTTTACCGTTCTCAATTTCAATAAGAAAATGGGATTTACTTTTTCAAGTTCTTTCATTTTGTTCCTTGTGTTTAATGTTTTTTTTTTTTTTTCTCTCTCTATTTTCTGAGATGCTTATAATGATGTCAGGTGGGATTGTTGAAAATGTTATCCACTTTCTGTTTGTGATTCAGTATCATTAAAAATTCAATAATTAATTATATTAGTTGCATTTGCAACATGGCGTGGATGTAGCTCTTCAATGCCTTCCTCTTTTTATTGCACCTCAAATTTGCTCGCAATCTGGTATGTATCAAGCTAACGAAAAATATATCAATTAATAAGACTCTACTCCTGTGGCATTTGTACTTTCTTTCTTTATAAATGAGAGCAAATGCGAGGCATGGCGCTATCGTGAGAACTAAGAGTATAAGGCAAAAGTTAAATGGGTAGAACTATAGAGGCAAACGATGTTCTTTTTATATTGTTCTTCTTAAATCCATAAGACTTGCACCACATAAAGAATGTCTCGTTTACCAGTTTCTCCAGCCAGCCAACGGACTATTATTGTTTTTACCGACACATTCGATTTGATTTACTTTCTTAATCAATCAAATTTTTAGCTTAATTTATCTCTCTCTAGAAAAGCTTATCTCCTTTTCTCTCTGTCTGAGTTTTAGTTTAGGATATATATAGAAGAAGAATGAAGAGTAAGAAAAATAACTAACACGGTAATGTGATGATATAAACAAGCGTTGACAAGCATGGTACAAACTCTATAGATAAATAAAAAGGGTCATTTCATAATTTATGTTTAAATTATAGAGTTTTTAGAGAAAAATGTTATGTGTAAATAATTTTAGGACAAATTTTTTATTATTATTCGACTGGGTGAGAAGTTAAAAAGAACAAAGAAATAAGAAAAAAAGAACAAGAAAGAGAAGATAGGAGCAAGAAAAATAGTAGTCAGTATATATCAAAACCACTATTATTGATAGCAGTACTACTTGATATACTTTTACCAAACACATTAATCATCTCGGTATTTTCCATTTCTTTCAATTAAAATATAAACGTATTATTACTTTATATAAAAATACTATAATTAAATCATTTTATTAGTTCTAGGTTGTATGAATGTTTTGTAATGAAAAATATAAATAAGAAGAATTTAAAATGAAAGACACTATGCAATCTAGGATGATGATGAGCAATTACTTAAGTGAGAACTAAATAAGTATGAAAATTATTTTAGCATAATTTTATTTGATCTAATAATAATTCAAGATGATACTCATGATTTACAAGATTAGGCTCTGAGAGGATTATACATTTATTAGAATACAAAATCCTTTTTATTTTTTTTTAGTATAAACTAGATTAATTCCATTTTGGGTTTAAATCCATATTGACTTTTAAAATAAAATTGATTATTTTTTAGCATGGATTTAAGCAGTAAAATTCATTTATCATCAAGTCTTTCGTAAAGAATGAAGATCTTCTTAGAAAAAAAGATTATTTGTGAAAATTCTCATCCATATAGGGAAATTACTCGAATAGTTTGGATATGGTCTATTAGCTCCTAGACCCAGCTAGCGAGCAGTAATGGTCATCACGAGAGTATAGGCTCATGGCTCAAAAAATGAGAAATATATCAAACTAAATTGAAAATTGCCAGGTTTCCAATATGCGAATACAGAAATCTTTATAAAAAAAAAATGAGAAATATTTAAAACTAATGAAATATTCGTATCAGTGGTTCAGGTCGGTATATAATTATTAAATCTCAAAATGAAAAAGATAAGTATAATAGAGTAATAAGAACGAAGAAGATATATACTAACTAAATAGTACTTAGAATAGAGAAATTCCATATGTACGCCTATATAAAAATCTTTTTAGAAAAGGAGAAATATATTAAACTAATAAAATATCTTTATCGAGTGCTCCGAACTGAAATCGGTAGGAAAAGTTTTTCGGCGATGGTCGGAGGCTAATACCTTCAGATCCGATCGAAAAACTCTGAATTCCGACTGCCCGTCCGACTGAACATCCCTTATATGGGCAATGCAGTGGGCATTTTCACCTTCTAAACTGCATAAAGAAGTTGGAACGACTACAAGATATACGGTATACGAGTACGTGCACCAGGTACCGGCAACATATTCGGTTTGAATATACTAAACCCTCAATAAATTTGCCACAATAATACTCAGTAATTACGATAGAAAAATTCAACAAAAGTTTGACTTTTCATTTATTGGAATGAAGTTTAGATACAATTGAAATAAAATATAATAAAATTAAATAAAAGGAAGCAGGGAATCTCTAATCCGTTATGGAGTTTCAATATGATATTTAAAGTACACCAGATCCTGTGTCAATTTTGGCGTGTCCATCGGTAAATCTTGGCATGCACACCCAGGTCGTAAGATTGCGACCAAAATAAAAATGCAGAAAGAATATGAAATATAGCAGTTATATCCAAATATAATAATAACACAAGTTTTAGAAAATATGGAATGAGATGTCTGTAATAATGATGTCAATTAAATTAATTTAGGTTATCTTAATATCATTTTAATGAAGTCAACTTTATAACAGAGGTATTTTTGTCTAGGATGTCATGTAATTGGAAAAGCTAATTGATGGGATACCATTGTTTCGATTGTTTCCTGTACAGACCCAAGAAATGGTCACAAGATTGTTCGGTGCTGAGTCGGACCTGCCGTGAGGCAAACATGAATTATAATCAGATATGATCCAGCAAATCATCACGCACCCATGGTGTGCGAAATATTTAGTTATACAATTTAACAAGTTTACAGCCGCAATAGAGTATATTTCCATCATTCAGTTTCTCCTCCAACCCAATGTCATTTAGGTATAGTACAATATATTGATTATATCAGGTACAAATTTCAATTGGATTTTTCTTAATTTATAACATCACAATTTATAGAGTCCGTTCAGTTTATACTTTATTTAATAAATCATAATTAGCTATATGCAAGAGTTACTGATTTGAGACATCATAAAGATATCGGCCAGGCAAGTATATGGATGCTGGGAGGTTTTCCGTGCGTTGCACTTTTTTAATTAGAGAACCAGTATACAAAACAATTTTTCTAGACACCGATACAAAATGATATCACAAACAGTATTTTTCCATGATTATAACTTTTATATGATTTATCAAATATTGTATATATGATATTCTAAAATCTAACTATACTATGTAATTTAAATTTAATAATAATTAACAATAGATTTCTAATGACAAGAAACATAATAAGTAATTGATTAATTCGTACAAGATAACAAATTAATTTATACAAAATAAATAACATGATTGAAACAACAGGTATATAAAATAGCATGATTAGTGAGTCCAAAAATGAATTCACCTGGATTTTTGTTTTCCAATGTCGCTCAATGGAGCAATCTACACATTAAAAATATTCTAAGAATATTAAAAACAAATTAATATGAATTAAGATAATTTTTAGAGAATTTTCTAATATTTATAACATACTCAAAATTGATTTTAAAGTAAAGTTGGTCTGAAATTAGGAAATATGTTTAATTCCATTTTATTTGGTTTATAAAATGATGGATATTATTCTTAAATCATTAGAGCTATTAGATAATGAGTCAAGTAGTTTTAAGGCCTAATAGTTTAACCCAATAAAAAAGAAAAGTGTTTATTACTAATCTTTTGACAAAACGGTGATAATTTAAGATGTGAAAAGATAGGAGAAATGCGTTCATCTCGGGCAAAGTGATGGCTCCGACGGTGGCGGCTCCTTCAGCGTGATGAGAGAAGAGAGAAATTTTAGAGAATGAGTGTAGATTGAATTTAGAAAAGATGTTAGGTTTATATAGTATTGGATTTAGAAGTTATAGAATGTGAAGGGTTTTGGGAGTTATAGAATTTAAAGGGTTTGAGGTGTTATGGAATTTCAAGAGTTTGAGGGGTTATAGAATTTGAAAGGTTTTAGATTAATTTGGAGGGTTTAGAATATGAAAGGTTTTAGTTTAATTAGGGAGTTTAATTTTGAGAATTAAAGATGGAAGTTTCATTATTGAAATAATAGAGAAGATGAAGAGTTTGGAGGTTGGAGAAGATAAAAGATTTAGGATGTTAAAGAAAATGAAAGGTGTAAGAGTTAAAGAAAAAAATGAAATGTTATATTTATTATTTGTTTATTTTTATTTATTTATTTATAGCTATAAAAGATGAAGGGTTATTACAACAAGAGAAAACACTCGTCTAACACATCAAATGTCTTTCTCAAAAGTTATGAGATTACTAAAATTGCCAAAAGAAGAGCAAAGAAAAAGCATTTTTCAGATTATCTATGAGATGGTGAATCTATGAGATCACTTGCAACAGACTGAGGTCGTGATGGTGACTCTATAAGATCACTTGCAACATATTGAGGTCGTGATGGTGACTCTATGAGATCACTTGCAACAGACTGAGATCGTGATGGTGACTCTATAAGATCACTTGCAACATATTGAGGTCGTGATGGTGACTCTATGAGATCACTTGCAACAGACCGAGATCGTGATAGTGACTCTGGAAGCCTCAAAGGAGATGATATGTCTGTTTATTGAAATGCTGGTATACAATTGGTATCAATCACTGTACGATTGCATTTGAATATATAAAAACATGCCCATTCATCTGAGGGCTGTGTACATGCACATTGATTCTTGAAACCTGTCGATAAGGTATAATTTTGTTTAGTTCATGGGTGAACATTGAATCAGGTTGATGACCTCCAATGTCTGATTACTCTGATTTAGTATTTTGGGATACATTTTATTTTTATACAAGTAATGTTACTTATTATCTTCCAAGCTTTAGTCACACTATGTGATTTTTGCCTCTTTCCTATTGTAGGCTCTGATGCTTTTGTTTTGTTGAATGGTGGACGTTTCTTTTGTAATATAAATATCTCTCCCATGTGGTTATTAGATTAGTTAGTCTGTATGAAAATAATTAGAATCCAAAGGATTGTAAATTTATATATTTTGTTATAATCTCTTTCCATATAGGGTGCTCTAATGACTGTTAATCTATGGTAATTATTTTGTTCTGAAATACTTTAAAGCTTAATTAAATGTATGAAATAAGAAGTTAAGAATACATGGAATATGTTGGCTTTATGCATCTCACGGTAGAAAGGGGAAATTTAACTTAATTTTTTTCTAAACTCCTGCTTATGCTTTCGGAACTAACTCCCCAAATAATTTGTTACATCTACGCCCAATGAAAAGCTAAGAGAGGATGAAGAAAAATGTTTGATCACCAAGTAATGGAAACGTCAGTTTTGCTTTTGTACGTCCGCGTCAAACCACAACTGGTTCTATTTTTCGAAAGGGGGTATTCACTGGTTTGTCCCTCAAATCTTTATATATTATGATTTTGTCCTCCAAATCTTCATATTTAGAATTTTGTCCCCCTAAATCTCATAAGTTACAACAATTTAGTCTCCCTCTCTAACTTTCCCTAACACAGTTAAATATTTGACCATTTTATCCCTCTTTCCTCTTCTATTTTCCTCATCTCTTCTTCTTCTCTCTTCCTCCTCTCTTCTACTTTTCTTCATTATTTCTCCTCTCTTCCTCCTCTCTTCTCCTTCTTTTTTCCTCCTCTCTTCTCCTTTTGTAACTTAAGAGAGGACGAATATAGGAGAAATAATGAAGAAAAGAAGAAGAGAGGAGGAAGAGAGAAGAAAAAGAGAGGAGGAAAATAGAAGAGGAAAAGAGGGATAAAATGGTCAAATATTTAACTGTGTTAGGGAAAGTTAGAGAGGAGGGACTAAATTGTTGTAACTTATAAGATTTGTGGGACAAAATCCTAAATATGAAGATTTGGGAGACAAAATCATAATATATAAAGATTTGAGGGACAAACCAGTAAATACCCCTTTTCAAAATGCTCTGAGGGGTCTTGTAGTAATTTCGACCCTGACCCTAACCCCAGTGACTCAAGGGAATTCTAGTTAAGTAGAGCAATTTACTCTTCACGTCCTGATTATTCCTTGTACCAACTTCTATTTTGAAATATTACTAATTTATTTTTTGTATCCAATTTTTTTTTTTCAGTTTTAACCCTCTCTTCTTCCTATGATCCTAAATTTTTCTAAAATTTTTCGAGTCGGATATTAATTCCCAAGCTAAAAATATATTGCTCTGGTATTAATATCCAACTAAAAAATTATTTGATCGAGTATTAAAATTCGACCAGCAGCTGACGTCTCTCTCATAAAAGAAACATAAGTAATAATAAATGACAAACAAATACACATAAAAAATTAAGAATAATTTTAAATTGTACCTTAAATTTGTTCTCCAATACCAATTGCATGTTGAAAATTTTCATTTGAATAAAAAACTCAAATTCAAATCCAAATTCTAATTTTACTTGTCACGGTGAATTCGAAAAATTTATTTAAAAATTCTTCCAAATATTTTTAGATATATGAATACAATTTTTTTTAAGAACGTGAATATAAAAATTTTAAAGGATTAATAAATCAAATCGTAGAATATGTATTTTTTAAAAAAATAAATTTTACTGAATAATATTTTTTTAGGTTTTTAAAGAAAAATATAACAGAAAGACAATGTAATTAAAAATTTTACAAAAAATTTAATTTAAAATTAAAAAAATAATTTAGTAAAAAAATAAAAAAATTATAATTATTTATAAAAATTTTTTTGTGCAAATAGAATTTTCCATGACTCTCCGATCAATTTTTTTTTTTTTTTTTTTAAAATCTGCATCAAAACAAAATTAAATTAACCATTGCCTGGTGTCAGGAGCCCAGCCCTCCTCCCAACAAAATTATTTATTGGTTGTTACCTCGAGCCCCACTCCCCCTTTCTCATCAAACCGATTCACTCCAATAATTTCTATAGCTGTTGCCTCCAGCTCCTTTTCCCTCTTCTTCCTGCTCACTTAGGAAAAACCTAAGCATCCCAGGCGGGGCCGCGTCGGAACCGCAGTGAAACTGCAGCAGACACGCGTCCGAGCCGGTGCAGAACCGCGTTGGGACCTTGTCTGAGTCGGAGCGGCGGCGCAACGGCGTCGGGACCGCGTCGGAACCGCGGCGCGACCACGTCGGAACCTCGGCGAAACCGCGTCAGGAGCGCCGCGCAGCCGCGTCGCGCCCGCGTCGGGACAGTGGCGCGACAGCGTTGGAACCGCGTCTGGACCGCGTCGGAACCACGTCGGAACCGCGTCCGAACCCCGGTGCAACAGCGTCGGGACAGCGTCGGGCAGCTGCGCAACCCCGTCTGGACCGTGTCGTGACCGAGTCGGGACCGTGTCGAGACAGCGTCGGAACCGCGGAGAAACAGTTTCGGGACCGCGTCGGAACTGCAGCGAAACCGCGTAAGGACAGCGGAGGTACCGCGTTGCAACTGCTTCGGGACCGCGTCAGGACAGAGGCGCAACGGCGTCTGGACCGCGTCGGTACCGTGTCGAGACGGCATCGGAACCGCGTCGGAACCTCGTCAGGACCGCGTCGAAACAGCTTCTCAACAGCTTCGGGACCGCGTCGGAGCCGCGTCGGGACTGCTGCGAATCCGCGGTGCATCAGTGTCGGAGCCTCTTCGGGACCGCGTTGTAGCCGCGTCCGGACCGCGTCTGAGCCACGTCGGAGCCGGTTCCGGACCGCATGCATCCGAGGGGGACCCTCGGCGGAACTCCGGCGTCTCGCTGCGGACCTGCGTCGGAACTCCGGCGGTCCGCTGCGGACCCGCGTCGGAAAATGATCTGTATGGCTTTCTTGTGCAAAGAGTGCTTATATGGTCATTGATCTCGTTTCTTGTGCACCTATTCAACATCGTTCAAGAGACATGCTGCCTGTTGGATCGTCGGAGGATGTCATCTCAAGTAGACTCATCTTGTTTCGTCAACAGAATTTGCTAGTAAAGGGTGCATTCTGGAGGATGAGAATGTTGAATTCATTCATTAATTTGAACCTTAAATTGAGCCAATTCACTAGTTCAAATTAAATGAATTAAGTGAATTGAAATTGGCTTCAAAAGTTGAGTACATAACAAAGGAACAAAAAGGAAAGATGAAAAGATAGTCCCACATGGAATAGGAAAATGTAAGGATGGGTTTAAATATGATAGCTTGCTTTTTTACTTTGCTTATGTAAGAAGAGGAAAACCATGAGCACCACGGGTGGTGCTACGCACCGCCCGCACGCGCACGAGCGTGTGCGAGGGCGAATTGGCGTTTAGAGCGCATTAGAGGCGCACTTTGCACTTCATATTGAAAACCTATAAATAGGGTCTGGGTCAGTGTTTCAAACTACACGTTTTGTTTTTTCTTTTCTGCCTCTTCTTCTGCAGACAGAAGTTCCTGAATTTCTGTCTACAGAAGATCTCTATTCATCAATTCAATAAGTCCAGTCATGCATAACATAAACCAGAGAGAACTTTTATCAGATTCGCCAGAGCAGAGGGATTGCGGCTTCCTTCCCTCTGCAGATCGATCGTTGTATCCTGGGAGATCGACGTCCAAGAAATCCAGAAGCAAACAGTGGAGGACGAATCGATTTTAAGGAGATAGTGTCCAACACTAGCCTCGATCTTCATCCAATCTACTTCCTGTCATCATCCAGTTTTCTTCCAGTTTTCCTGCAAGCTTCTGAACCAGATTTTTCATAATCCAGTTTCTTATTTTTCTGATTAGGATAGTATACTAGATAAAGAAGAACAGTTTGATGATTTTTCTTTAAACAGTCTTCTTCTACTTCAAAACTGGAAATATATATAGACATAAACCTAATTACAGATAACAGTATCAATTCTGTGTATCTGCCCTCTTGTGTTAATCTAAAACATATCTGTATGCTTCAATCTGCAACCACAGAATTAGTAACCTCCACTTTACATATACTGTAAAAAACTATCAACAATCTTAAAATCGATTATTGCATGTTTTAGATTAACTTTTTAAGAATACAGTTTAAACATTTTTAGTTTGAACCTACATTCTTAAAATCGATTATTGCATGTTTTAGATTAACTTTTTAAGAATACAGTTTAAATATTTTTAGTTTGAACCTACATTCTTAAAATCGAATTTCGTGCATGTTTTAGATTAACTTTTTAAGAATACAGTTTAAACATTTTTGTTTAGAACCAACATTCTTAAAACTGATTTTTGGAATTCTGTCAAAATACCATAAATTAGAGTACTGTTATCAATTAGAACTCTGTTATAATAGTATTTAATCTTTAAACTGATATTTTGTTTTAGATTAAAATATTGTCATAATAGTAATCAATCACTAGTAATCTTAATTGCTTTTAGAGAAGACTAATTAATTCTGTTTTGTGTTTGGAGTTAGAATTATTTTTCAGTTTTAGTTAAAATTTATTACAAGACATTAAGATAGATAAATTTTAATATTTGTAGATGGCTACTACATCTGATATGTCCACTGTGATAACTCCTGTCATGATTACTCCAACTGTGCCTTCAAGCCAGTACGAGAAACCAGAGAAGTTCAGTGGCTCAGATTTTAAAAGATGACAACAAAAAATATTGTTCTATCTCACTACAATGAATCTGGCCAAGTACTTGAAGGAGACTGTGCCTACTCTTGTTGAAGATGATCAACAATCAGTGAAGGCGGTTGAAACATGGAAACATGCGGACTTCTTGAGTAAGAACTATATCCTCAATGGTTTGGACAATATACTGTATAATGTATATAGTTCAGTTGCTACTGCTAAGGAACTTTGGGAGTCCTTAGACAAGAAATATAATACAGAAGATGCCGGCTCTAAAAAATATGTAGTCGGTAAGTTTCTGGATTATAAAATGGTTGATTCTAAAAATGTAATCAACCAAGTACAAGATCTTCAAGTGATCATTCATGAAATTCATGCTGAAGGTATGACTATTAGTGAATCTTTTCAAGTGGCTGCAATAATTGAAAAATTACCACCATCTTAGAAAGAATTTAGATATTACCTAAAGCATAAACGAAAAGAAATGATACTTGAAGATCTAATTGTACGATTGAGGATTGAAGAAGATAACCGCCTTTCTGAAAAGAAAATTGGAAATCCATACAATGTTTCTAAAGCTAATGTTATGGAAAATTCCTATAAGTCTAATGACAGGAAGAGAAAACACAATGGTGAAGACTCTAAGAGTGGTAACTCGAAAAGATTCAATGGCAAGTGCTACAACTGTGACAAGCCTGGACATCGTGCAAAGGACTGCCGTGTGCGAAAGGCACCAGATTCTTCGAAGAAGAAGAAAAAGAAGAAGCATCCTAATGCACATTTGGCCGAAGAAGAAAATCTTTGTGCAAATGTAGATGTAAATTGTACGTCTGTTGTCTCAGAGGTAAATCTAGTTGGTGGCAATTCTAAGGAATGGTAGGTGGATACTGGGGCCACTCGCCACATCTGCGCCAACAAGTGGATGTTCTCCACATGATTCTGTGGAAGGAGAACTACTCTACATGGGTAACTCTGCAACCTCCAAGGTTGAAGGACGATGCAATATTGTACTAAAGATGACTTCGGGGAAAGAACTTACTCTTACTGATGTACTTCATGTACCAGATGTCCTCAAGAATCTGGTCTCTGGTTCAGTCTTGAGTAAGAAAGGCTTTAGGTTTGTGTTTGAGTCTGATAAGTTTATACTCACAAAGAATGGTGTATATGTAGGTAAGGGGTATATGACCAATGGTCTGTTTAAAATAAATGTAATGACTACTGCCCCTAAGCTTATCAATAAAATTGATTCTTCTGTTTATATGACTGAGTCACCTTTTATTTGGCATGGTAGATTAGGACATGTTAATTATTATACTTTACAAAGATAAATTTGAATATGTTGCCTAATTTCAATATAAACTTTGAAAATAAATGTGAAATATGTGTTGAATCAAAAATGACTAAGCTTCCATTTCATTCTATAGAACGTAGTACTGAACCTTTAGAATTAATTCATACAGATGTATGTGATTTAAAATCTATTCAAACTAGAGGTGGAAAGAAGTACTTTATTACGTTTATAGATGATTGTACTAGATATTGTTATGTATATCTACTTAGAACAAAAGATGAGGCAATTGAAATGTTTATACAATACAAAAATGAAGTTGAGAATCAACTTAGCAAAAAGATAAAAATGTTAAGAAGTGATAGATGTGGTGAATATGAGTCACCATTTGCACAAATTTGTGCAGAACGTGGTATTATACATCAAACAACTGCTCCTTACACTCCACAGCAAAATGGAATTGCTGAGCGTAAGAACAGAACTTTAAAAGAAATGATGAATGTCATATTAATAAGTTCTGGTTTACCCCAGAACATATGGGGGGAAGCTTTGCTTTCTGCAAATTATATTCTCAACAAAATACCCCAAAAGAAACTTGATAAAACACCTTATGAATTATGGACAGGTCGAGCACCTAGTTATAAATTCTTAAGAGTGTGGGGGTGTCTGGCTAAGGTTGCAATTCCTACTCTGAAAAGGACTAAAATTGGACCTAAAACTATTGATTGTATATTCATTGGATATGCGCATAATAGCAGTGCTTATCGTTTCTTTGTCTTTAACTCTGATCATCCAGAGATACATAAGTACTCTATTATTGAATCTAGGAATGCTGTATTCTTTGAGAATGTATTTCCTAGTAAAGAACATGAATCAAGTTCTCTGAAAAGGACTTGTGATGAAATTCTAAGAGATACAGAATCTGATTCTGTAAATAAAACTAATGAGGATGAATGTAGACGAAACAAAAGGGCCAGAGTTACTAAAACATTTGGTCCTGATTTTCTAACATATATATTAGAAAAAGAACCTCAAACTTATAAAGAGGCTATGTCTACTCCTGAAGCTCCTTTTTGGAAAGAAGCTGTAAATAGTGAAATTGAATCAATTATTCAAAATCACACCTGGGAACTTGTGGATCTTCCTCCAGGAAGTAAACCATTAGGATATAAATGGATCTTTAAAAGAAAGATAAAACCTGATGGGTCTATAGATAAATACAAAGCTAGACTTGTAATAAAAGGCTATAGACAAAAGGAAGGTATTGATTATTTTGATACATATTCATCTGTAACAAGAATAACATCCATAAGATTAATAATTGCTTTTGCTGCATTATATAATCTTGAGTTTCATCAAATGGATGTAAAAACATCATTTTTAAATAGTGAATTAGATGAAGAAATCTACATGGAACAACCTGAAGGGTTTGTAGTTCTAGATAAAGAAAAGAAAGTGTGTAGACTTGTTAAGTCTCTTTATGGACTTAAACAAGCACCTAAACAATGACATGAGAAGTTTGACCAAGTTATGTTGTCAAATGGATTTCGCTATAATGAATGCGATAAATGTGTATATGTAAAAGGGGATATGCACAACTATGTCATTGTATGTTTATATGTGGATGACATGATTATCACCGGTAGCACGGTGACTCTAATTAAAGAAGTAAAAATCATATTAACACGGAAATTTGATATGAAAAACTTAGGTATTGCAGATATTATTCTTGGTGTTAAAATCTCCAAGACATCTGATGGATATACCTTATCCCAGTCACATTATATCGAGAAGATACTCGAAAAATTTGACAAGGAAAATACTGATGTAGCTAAGACACCTGTAGATATGAGTCTACATCTTACAAAGAATATATGTGCTAGTATATCACAGTTAGAATATTATCAGATCATTGGCAGTCTTATGTATTTAATGAACTGCACAAGACCTAATATTGCATACTCAGTAAGCAAACTGAGTAGGTTTACAAGTAATCCAGGGGAGAACCACTGGAAAGCAATAGTTAGAGTACTCAAATATTTGAGCTACACTACTAATTATGGATTGCACTATACTAGATATCCAACAGTGATTGAAGGATATACTGATGCTAACTGGATTACCGATTCAAAAGATATCAAATCCACAAGTGGATATATCTTTACTATTGGAGGTGCAGCCATCTCTTGGAAATCTTCTAAACAAACATGTATAGCAAGATCCACTATGGAATCTGAGTTTATAGCTTTAGATAAAGCTGGAGAAGAAGCATAATGGCTTCGAAACTTTTTAGAATATATTCCAATGTGGCCTAAACCTGTGTCAGCAATATGCATCCATTGCGATAATCAATCAGCAATTGGAAGGGCACAAAATGTATTATATAATGGAAAGTCACGACATATACGTCGTAGGCATGAAACTGTAAGACAGCTGCTTATAAATGGAATAATATCTCTTGATTATATAAAATCAAAAGATAATATTGCAGATCCATTAACAAAAGGCTTGACTAGAGATCAAGTATATAAGTTGTCGAGGGGAATGAGATTACAGCCTACTAAAGAGTAACTCCCTAATGGCAACCCAACCTAGCTGACTGGAGATCCCAAGATCTAGGTTCAAAGGGACAACCGAATTGTGGGGGAACTCGAAAGAATCACTGAGGAAAATATTTCCTATCTCATTTCTATGGTAAAATAGTGATTACCTGCAATGTGTTAGGATAAGCTAAGGTTTTAATGATCCTTATATCTTAGAAATCTAAGTGGAGTATGGCATGATACTCTTGATAAGAGATCACCTATGTGAGTGAGAAGGGGCCGCTTCTATGAGAATGAGAAAGGCTAAGTTCTCTAAGAGCACTCACAGAATTACCAGGTTGTCCAAGACCAAAATGGACACAACATATAATCTGATAAAGTTGAAAGAAATCGTGTGAATATTATTGTCTTAGTTTACATCAAAAGCTGAACAGTTCAAAAACATCGTGTTCACTGGTTAGCAAGTAAACTCGATAATATTTCACTAGGGAAGGTTCAAAGCCAAAAGCCACCTCTCCCGATGCGGTAACTTTCTATTACACTTTCTGGTTATTTGCATTAGAGTCTAAGCCATTTCATTCATGTGGGGGATTGTTGAATTCATTCACTAATTTGAACCTTAAATTGAGCCAATTCACTAGTTCAAATTAAATGAATTAAGTGAATTGAAATTGACTTCAAAAGTTGACTACATAGCAAAGGAACAAAAAGGGAAGATGAAAAGATAGTCCCACATGGGATAGGGGAATGTAAGGATGTGGGTTTAAATATGATAGCTTGCTCCTTTACTTTGCTTATGTAAGAAGAGGAAAACCTTGAGCACCACGGGTGGTGCTATGCACGCGCACGCGCACGCGCGTGTGCGGGGGCGAATGGGCGTTTAGGGCGCTTTAGAGGCGCACTTTGCACTTCGCACGTACGCAACGTCGCGAGGAGCTGAGGAGCCTTTGATTTTTGGTGCTATTGGATTCGGGTTGCCTCTATTGGGTTCAGAACTGAATGAATTCGACCTGCACCCGCCCCACCAGTCCAGAGTCGTTGAAGTCCAACGGTCGGCGGTCCAACAGTCACCGGCCGCCGTCAACAGTTGCCTTTAAACGGTCACAACTGTTGAAACGGCCAACTGTTGCGACTGTTGAAATCTCAACCGTTGCGACTGTTGAAAACCTATAAATAGGGTCTGGGTCAGTGTTTCAAACTACACGTTTTGTTTTTTCTTTTCTGCCTCTTCTTCTGCAGACAGAAGTTCCTGAATTTCTGTCTACAGAAGATCTCTGTTCATCAATTCAATAAGTCCAGTCCTGCATAACATAAACCAGAGAGAACTTTTATCAGATTCGCCAGAGCAGAGGGATTGCGGCTTCCTTCTCTCTGCAGATCGATCGTTGTATCCTAGGAGATCGACGTCCAAGAAATCCAGAAGCAAACAGTGGAGGACGAATCGATTTTAAGGAGATAGTGTCCAACACTAGCCTCGATTTTCATCCAATCTACTTCCTGTCATCATCCAGTTTTCCTGCAAGCTTCTGAACCAGGTTTTTCATAATCCAGTTTCTTATTTTTCTGATTAGAATAGTATACTAGATAAAGAGGAACAGTTTGATGATTTTTCTTTAAACAGTCTTCTTCTACTTCAAAACTGGAAATATATATAGACATAAACCTAATTACAGATAACAGTATCAATTCTGTGTATCTGCCCTCTTGTGTTAATCTAAAACATATCTGTATGCTTCAATCTGCAACCACAGAATTAGTAACCTCCACTTTATATATACTGTAAAAAACTACCAACAGAGAAGACGGTTGCTGCTGTGGGTTACCATCAAGGTAAGGGTAAAAGGAAGAAGGCGAGGAAGAGGCCTGCGATTATTGTTGTGCCAGAACATTGCTGCAGGGGGTTTGGGGAGTTTGTGAAGGAGGAGGTGAGGGCTAAGGAGGAGGAGAAGGATTTGGAGGTTGTGGGGAGAGGGTATGGCTTGGCTAGCGGGAAGGCGAAGATGTATGTGATGGAGGATGGATATGGGATGGGAAATTCTAAATGCGCACCACATTTTTCTTTGTGGGCACTACAGGAAAATTTTGAATTATTTACGAGCTTGCCTCCTTTTTTTTTTTTTTTTTTTTTTTTTTTTTACATAGCTTTTTTTTTTATCTTAGTGAGCACCACGACCCTTCTTATTCTCATCTTATTCTCATTCATGATTGAACTTTGTTTTTCTTCCGCGAGCAGTGGACTGCACTAACTAGGAAAAATGGAGGAGGGGAGGTCGATGACATGGAGGAGGGGATTGGTTAGAGAAATGGAGTTATGGTTGGTGCTCACTAAGAAAAATGGTTTTGGAAAGAAATGGTTATAAGAGGGTGATTTGGATTAAATTGGAAATTTTGTGGTGCTCACTAGAAAAAAAATGCAAGGTTTTTAAGTTACCTGGTGTTCATTAAGAAAATGGTGCTCACTAGGAAAAATGCGGTGCGCGAATTACCCATATGAGATGACCACTAATATCAATAACGATTCCAAGCGGGTAATTTTGATTTACTGGCTCTAATTTATTCTATCAAAAACATAATATTTAGTGCTAAATTAATTAGTGGTATGAATGTGATTCATTTTCAAAACTATTTTAATTTTTGAATGCTAATGTAGTTGTAATGCTGTACACCAACATCAAGCTAAACTGTCATATATAGTGAATTGGGCAAGCCGGCGACGTGCTAATCTCAATGGTGTAAAGAAATCAGACCTTTACGTATAATACTATAAGAAATAGGGGTATTTACTGGTTTGTCCCTCAAATATTTATATATTATGATTTAGTCCCCCAAATCTTCATATTTAGGATTTAGTCTCTCAAATCTCTTAAGTTACTATAATTTAGTCCTCCTTCCTAACTTTTGACCTGATATTACCATTTTACCCTCTCCTTATTCATTCTTTCTCTTCCTCCTCTCTTCTCATTTTCTTCATTATTCCTCCTCTCTTCTCCTTATCTCTTCCTCCTCCCTTCCTCTTCTTTTCTTCATTGGGAGAAGAGAGGAGGAAGAGATAAGGAGAAGAGAGGAGGAATAATGATGAAAATGAGAAGAGAGGAGGAGGAGAAGAGAGGATGAAAAGAAAGAATGAATAAGGAGGGTAAAATATAATATCAGGTTAAAAATTAGGAAGGGGGACTAAATTGTAGTAACTTAGGAGATTTGGGAGACTAAATGCTAAATATGAAGATTTGAGGGACTAAATCATAATATATAAAGATTTGAGGGACAAACCAGTAAATACCCCTAAGAAATATGGTAGTATGATTTTAACCATTTCATTGGTCATTTCCAGGCCATTTATGGAGTATTTGATGGGCATGGGGGCTTGGCCTTTGTCTCAGATAAGCTCGGGCTGAATATAATAGTTGGAGCTCGTGTGAGGAGAAGGCAAGTTAGATGTGGCAATGAGATCAGGGTATCTGACCACAGACAGAGAGTTTCTAAGTCAGGTACTCAAATAGCTACCTAGATTTGAATTCTCAACTTGTTACATTGTCTAAGACTAGACACCTTGACACAATAATTTCTATTTTGATTCAGTTCTGCGTATTGACAGGCAAATGTAACTACAATCATTTGATTGAAATGCAGGCTCTATATTCATCTCACATGCAATATTTTTGGCAGTATTTATACTAAATACAAACCTTTCATTTCTATATTTTTCAAAAAATTCCATTACACCTTCTAATTGATTCATGGTAGCATTAATGCACATAGATTTAGATTGCAGCTTTTTACTCACCATATTAATTGCAAATAGAACATCATACCAAATAACCATACCAAGTAACAACTCAAAACACTCAAGTGCACTAACCAAACTTTCCGCTTCACTCTTTGACTTTGCATCATCACAAGATTTTGATAACTCTGACAAAACCAACCTTATTTGAGGAGCTTGAAATCTAATAGTTTTGACACTTTTTATTCGACTCTCCCAACGAGTATTGGATAAAGATTTCACAGTTATATTTGAAACATTATCAAGTAAAACGTTCCATCTTTTAGGAGAGCTAGAAAATAAAGTATATATGCGTTGAACAATCCCAAAAAATGAAACAGTTTTAACACAAGAATGTGTCATATCACTAAGAGTAAGATTAAGACTATGACAAGCACATGACATATATAACGCTCTCGGATTTATTTCAAGTAACCGGTTTTGAACCCCTTGGTGTTTTCCCTTCATATTAGAACCATTATCATAACCTTGACCTCTCACATCATTAATATCAAGATCAAGAGACTTAAGTGCACTTAATAATTCATTGAAGAGTCCCAAACCGGATGTATCATCCACCTTTAAAAACTCTAAAAAGTACTCCTCTACTTTTATTTTGTTACTAGACATATTCACACATCGTATTACTAGACTCATTTGTTCTTGATGGCTCACATCGGGGGTACAATCAAGAATAACAGAAAAATATTTAGCCTCTTTAATAAATCTTATGATGGAACTTTTAACACCATTGGCCAAAAGAGAAATTAACTCATTTTGAATTTTGTGACCAAGATAATGATGATGAATTTCATGATTTTGAATGCGTCTAACATGATCTTTCATTATCACATCAAATTCTGCAATCATCTTAATTAATCCCAAAAAATTACCATTACCATCTTGGTAAAGTTTCTCATTAGATCATCGAAAAGGCAGATTATATTTAGAAAGACATTTCACAACAGAAATTATTCTTAACAAAACTTATCTCCAACGCTCTTTCTCCTTCATAATTTCTTATTGTAAATATTTATCAATTGTTTGATTTTTGCTTAATCTTACTCTTAATTCATTCCAAGATTCCATGTTGGTCATATAATCAATACTATTCTCATGTTCTTTGAGTCTTTCACCAAGATGCCTCAAATCTCTAAATCCATTAGTTGCTAATGCAGTTTTATTATTATTAGATTTAAACAACTTACAACAAAAACAATATACTTTATCCACATGTTTAGAATAAACCAACCATTTCCGATCACTAGTCTCTCCATTACTTAACTTCCTAGTATAATAACTATATGAAAAATGCTTAGATGTGTTATCTAAAGGAAACACAAGATTCAATTCTCTAATAGGCCCTTTTTTAACAAAAATGTCTCTTAATTTATTATCAAGATTATCCAAATTTCTAGGATCATAAATATCAAAAGAATGGGTTGGTTGTTCATCAACTATTACATTTTCAATAATAGATTCATTTGGTACATCATTATGCTCACTCAAATTATCAATATCCTCATTATTTTGATTTTGTTCATTTACATTTTCATTTGAATTTTCAACATTATCATCACTTAATCCATCCAAATTTTCATTAGAGAAACTTGCTATTTTAACAAATTTATCCATAGCTCCCCTTTGTGATTGTATTAACTGCTCTATTTGTTTTCTTTTTTTTCTTTTTTCACTACCAGACAAATGTTTTTGAGAAAATATTTTTTTGAGAAAAAATATAATAAAATTATATAAGAAAAAAGAACAAAAGCACCTTGAAAAGAACCAAGTAGAAACAACAGAATGCCAGAGTAGCTGGGAGTCAACACATTCGACAACCTAATAACAAGAAATATTTATAGAGATAAAGAGAGGGAGAGAGGAGGAGATATTGGTTTAGTGTGGTTTTTGTTTTGAAATGAAGTCTATCATTGGGTTAAAAACAAGCCATTTTAATAAATAAATAAAAAAAAAAAACTAGCCTTTACTGTACATGCATACAGTAACTAGCCGTTACTGTACATGTGTACAGTAACTAGCCGTTACTGTACATATGTACAGTAACTAACCAATTGGGCCCCTTTAGAACATAGGGCCCTGGGCAGGTGCACAGCCTGCACTTGCCCAGGGCCGGGCCTGAAGAGAATAGAGAAGTTCATGATGTACATCTATACAAAATCACTTTAAAAATGGAGAAATATATTAAACTAATGAAATATCTTTATCGAGTGCTTCAGAGTACTCGTATATACTATAAGAACTCCAAAAAATAAAAACTATATCAAATTAATGAGAAATATGAGAGAGAAGGAGAGAGAGAGATAGTTTCAATGTTGCCTTAGTTAAGGTAGACTCTCTCTATTCAACAATCTCTATTTCTTAGAAATTTTTTCAAACAATCTTTGGATTTTTAGCGTTAAAAAAAAAAAATGAAGACTAGTTTCAATTTTAAAGACGTGAGGAGAAGGTTTTTCACTTGAGGTCAACCCGTCAAATTACATCATTAGAAATGTAGTATATATTTCAAAATTTTGGAGGTGGGTGAGCTTAGTGAGGAGATAGGTGCAAATAACAACTCCATTTCATGCCTTTCTTGACTACCCAAATATATGGTTAAATCAATGGCTATATATTTGTTGCATGCTGGCCGACTTACTCCTTGATCCCTTTTAGTCGTGTGTACTATTTTATCATTAGAATTAATCATTAACCCAGATGCCTATATTGTGCTTGCAGAATATGCAGTCCCTAAGTCCGCACAACTCCCTTTTTCACGTTATTATGCTGGCTAGAGCGCAACCAATTATGCAGTATCGCAAGCTAGCTAGCCATTGCATAGAGGGGGTTCATTCTTCTCAATTCTTCATGTTAAGTCTAGATAATTCCATTACAGGCTGTACTTATACTTTGTGAGCTAAAATCTGGGATGTGGAGGAGTTTTAATTGTTTGATTTTTATAGTTTCGTGGTTCACATCACCTGTATCTTTATCTGCATGGGAAAGAGCTTACAGTTTCTGCTCTGTTCAGTAATAACACAGAAAATTTTGATTGAGAGAAGACTCTTGGAGGAATCTTGTTCATCAAGGCCGTTGATGCAGGAGTTATAATTTGGCATAAATTTTGTATGCATATTATGACATCTGCTTCGTAATCATGAAAGACCAAGTTTTCTTGTGGTAATTTGACTGAAAATTCTCTAGAAACCTTCTTCTGTGTGAGCAGTTTGTAGTAAGCTTGGGGTAATGTGATTCTGGATGTGATTAGATTCAATTATGTATGAGCTAGAAGTTTCTGCTATGCCATTTCAAATGCTTTGATCTGATAGATCATCCCTTGCCACTACAAGGCCAGGGAGTATCATTTTCAGCATTTGCTCTCTAGTTGAATAATCATGAAAAATATCCAAAGTAAAGGAACTCGGGCATGCTAAGATTATCATGAAAGCTTCAGAGTCTGCCATCTAGGGATTATAAGAGACAACTTCAGGCTCTTTCAGAACAGAAGAAAGAGAAGCAAAAAGGCTTATTTCGTACATTCAATGTATATCTTGATGAATAAAACAAGACAAATTTTGAATGTTGCTTTGAACATTAATATTGAAATTTAAACTACGATGCTACATTTTGTGTTGGTATCGGAACTTTAACATAGACTTTAAGTTACAGTAAAGTCAAGTTAAAGCCAACTGATACCAAGAAAAGGTTTAGACAAGGAACTAGAGTGATAAATAGATACGTTGCAACATACAGACTGGTTAAGAAAAGATGGTTGTGCATAAACAAAAAAGTTGCATCCCATTTGAAAGATATACACCCTCATCCAGTCTCACTAACCTGTCATCAGCCAATATTACAGAGAAATCACAGAACACACGCACATCACATGCACATGCTGCCATTACAAGCCCCCGATTTGAAATGTAAGGAGAACTAAACAGGTTGCAGGCATACAAAGCAAGTTAATTGCTGGATGTGTGTTTACTGTGCAGCAGAAACCAAAGCACAGCGAGCAGTGGTGAATGTCGAGATCAGCGAACCCAGCTGTAACTTATCGTTGCAGCCCAAGCTCAACCTATACCTGCAAACGACAATGTGGGAAGAGTTCAAAGTCAATAGATGCCAACGATGTTCCTTTACCATGTATAGAAATAAAATATACTAGTTGGAAAAGGAAAAAGGACATGGTAACATTAGAGATAGCAATGGCCCTAAACCTTGGTGACGTGTACTGAATCTATATCTCCAACCCAATGTTTCGAAATAGAGATTCACAAGGTAATGCAAGAAATACAAAATTCTTGTCGTCTGGAGAAGTAACATTCAACTAGCACGCTTAAACTCACTAGCTTTCAGTTTCTCTTGCACTTGTAGAAAATGATAGAACCTTTTGATTGAAAGTGAGGAAGAATTTCAGGTGGACGCCATTTTTAAGCGCAAAGAAAATCATTCATCTATACATGGGAAGTGATCTGTCAGAAACAACACAGAAGTACTGAAGGAGTTGACAAGTGGCAGAAATAATTAGGACAATTATTTAAACAATGAGTCTGTTAGAACGGGCTACATCTCCGAACCTGCCTAGGATAAGGTTTGGGTCACATCCAAAGTTTGCACAGCCAGATCAAATATGTATATGATCTCAGACTAGGGTACTTGACGGGTACTTGCTGGATACTTCAATGACTCATCAGAAATTGTTTGATGTGTACCAAACAAACCAAACAAAAAGACACAATCCCATGAAAATATTGGCTAAAATACAAGAAACCACCCATAAACTATCTCGTTTTTCTTGAAAACTTCATGAATTACTTTTATGTTATCTAAACCCACATGAACTATCACATTTCTTCCAATGATCCCCATTCATTATACTCATTAGTTTTTTGTCATATTTTCCATTTATGGCTCTTGCCTTTAATTTATCTTTTAAATAAATAAATAAATATATTTATTTAATAACATAAAGCTTAACATTATTAAATTTACCAAATAGAAAGATTAATTGAATTTCATTCCTTCCTCTCTAAGAATTAATTGAATTGAACTAATAAATAGATTTAAAAATTAATTACTTAAATATATAGAGTCCCCGCCTATTAAAATTGGATATAAAAGGGTGTTTTTTTTTTTTTTTTTTTTCACTTTTTAGCTTCATCGTTAACGTCTTTTGGAGGTTTTGCATGAAATATAAAAGTTTTGGAGGCTTTACATAACTTAAAAATAGTTCATAGGGGTTTTCAGCAAAAGACATGATAGTTCATGAGGATTTATTGTAGTTTTGCCTTAAATATTTAATACCTTTATTATAAATTCACAATTACATTTGAACTATACATGTATTCAAATACAGTCACTTTTTTAATGAAGAACGACGATAATCTAGTTCCTAATGATTTATATACCTAGAGGACATTTTTTTTTGAAGATAGAGGGAGAGGAAGACTTCATATGTGTAAGTTATTTTGTTTTATGAACCATAGTCTACTGTAGCAAAGTTTCAAATATGAGGACCAGTATTGGTATCTTTCAATCACATACAGTATTAGAATCAGCAAAGAATTGAGCTCTTTATATTGGCAGATCCAAAATATCGAACATACTATATGGTATATTGTGAATCGGGTATCTCAAAAATCCAATACGATATGTGATTATTATTGGCATCATCAATATTTACAACCTTGCACAATAGCCCATAGATCCACATTATAGATAATGACATTAATTGAAACACAAAAATTTAATTTAACCTCCAAAACTTCTATATTTTTATGTTTACCCCAAAATCACCAAATCATAAAAAGGCACAGTAAGTATCTATTTAGCAGTTACTAGATCACTAACATCCAAGGGCAGAGTAACCATTTTACGCTCTTCTTCATCCTCATCCTTCCACAAATAATATCCATCATGTGGTATGCTAGGATTATTTTTAGCGTCATTTCTATAAACATCCATGTATCATTCATGCACATGATGCTACTTCTTTATCGAGTAATGATTGACGGGGTAGTTGTGTGAATATAATATCAAGAATAGCTATTGAGAAAATGGGCCTCAAAGCTGAACCCCATTCACAATCATACAATGTAACATGGCTAGATAAAACTGCTCAATCTATTACCCAGCGTTGTCTAGTGCCTATCCAGATATCAAGCTATCAGGACTAGCTTTGGTGCGATGTGTTAGATATGACTGCCGCACATATTTTGCTTGGTAGGCCATGGTTGTATGATTTAGATGTGACGAGTTTCGGCAAGTTAAATACATATACATTCAAATTTAATGGGAAGAAAATTATTTTGAAACCCGCACCACCTAAGTCTAGGGATGAGAGCCCAAAGAACGAAAAAGTCATAGGCCAGGTACATAAAAGTCTCTTCACCTGGTAAGTCGATCACAATTCCTCAAGGAGAGCCTAGAAGAGGGACTAGTGTATGCGGTAATTGCTTTAGGAGAGTCTTCTAGTCCACTTGTCATTTACCACCCGGGGATTCATCAGATTCTCACTGATTTTCGGGATATCATGCCCGATTAGTTACCTGATGAATTTCCTCCCCTTTGGGACATTCAGCATGCCATTGATTTCGTGCCAGGGTCCAGCTTGTCCAATTTACCTCATTATCGGATGAATCCTGTTGAACATGCTGAGTTGAGAAGACAGGCCGATGAGTTATTGCGGAAAGGATTTATTAGAGAAAGTTTAAGTCCTTGTGCTGTTCCCACTCTACTCACACCTAAAAAGGACGGTAGCTAGAGAATGTGCATTGACAGTCGCGCCATCAACATAATTATCGTCAAATATAGGTTTTCCATTCCTAAATTTGATGACTTATTAGATATGATGGCTGACTCTCAAATATTTTCGAAGATAGATTTTCGAAGCGAATATTATCAGATTCGTATCCGTGAAGGTGATAAATGGAAAACTGCCTTTAAAATTAAGGACGGATTGTATGAATGGTTGGTCATGCTTTTTAGTTTATCTAACGCATCCAGCACATTTATGAGAGTTATGACCCAGATATTGCGTCCTTTCTTAGGCAAGTTCGTTGTCTATTTTGATGACGTTCTCATTTTTAGTCAAACCCAAGAAGAGCATCTTTCTCATTTGACACAAGTTTTAGAGACTCTCTGTAAGGAGAAACTGTTTGTTAATTTGAAGAAATGTGCATTCTTAGCTTCCTCTGTTTACTTTATTGGGTTCATCATCTCTAAAGACGGAGTAGCAGCAGACCCTGACAAATTTAAGGCTATAAGAGAATGGCCTACTTCTCGTACGATCCATGAAGCCAGGAACTTCCATGGTCTGACCACATTTTATAGGAGGTTTGTTAGAAAATTTAGTACTATTATGGCTCCGATCACTGATTGTTTTAAAAAAGGAGAGTTTTAATGGACTAAATCTGCTACTCATATTTTCGAGAAAATTAAGGAGAAATTGACTACTGCTCCGGTCCTTTATCTTCCAGATTTCTCGAAAGTTTTTGAGGTAGCATGTGACGCATTAGGCGTAGGTATAGGAGGCGTTTTGAACCAAGAAAATCATCCTATCGCATTTTTTAACAAAAAATTGAATGAGACGAAACAACGCTACGATATTTATGATAGAGTTTTATGCAGTAGTGCAATATTTGCGTCATTGGCATCACTATTTGCTACCAAAAGAGTTCGTTCTATACTCAGACCATCAAGCTCTACACTATATCAATTCCCAAAAGAGAGTAGGGTATCGATACATCAAGTGGCTTGAGTTTATTCAGGAATACAATTTTGTACTTAAACACTGTGCTGGAACTGAAAATAAAGCCTCTGATGCATTAAGTAGGAAACTTTGCATTTTACAGACGATGAGTGCAAAAGTTATCGAATTTGAGCAAATCATTCAAGACTATCCCACTTGTCGGGACTTTGATGACATCTATTCATCTCTGACACATGATCCTCCTACTATAGTAGATGCATTAACCATTGTTGATGGTTTTTTATTTCGAGGTACCCGTCTATGTATTCCCAATACTTCGTTGCGCGATCATCTGATTTGGGAAATGCATGCGGGAGGGATTGCTGGTCATTTCGGTCGAGATAAAACTATCATTCTTATAGAGGACCGATTTTATTGGCTAAGCATTAAACGTGATGTTGCGCAAGTTGTGTCGCATTATCGAGTTTGTCAGGTAGCTAAGAGTAGAAAACATAATACAGGACTCTACACACCATTACCCATACCCTTCGCACCTTGGGAGTATCTTAGCATGGATTTCATTTTAGAACTCCCTCGCACACTTAGGAAATATGATGCAATATTAGTCGTGGTGGATAGATTTTCCAAAATGGCATATTTTATCTCTTGCCACAAGATTTCGGATGCCTCACATGTTGCACACTTATTCTGTAAAGAGGTAGTTCGCTTGCATGGCCTTCCTAAGTCAATTGTTTCCGACATAGATGTTCGTTTCACAAGTCATTTTTGGAGAACTCTCTGGAAGAAAATTGGTACCACTTAAGTTCTCAACTGTTTATCATCCACAGACAGATGGTCAAACAGAAGTTGTCAATCATAACTTAGATGACTTGCTTCGATGTTTAGTGGGTGACCATTTAACCACGTGGGATCTTGTTTTGCCTATAGCGGAGTTTGCATATAATAGTTCAGTCAATAGGTCTACTGGAATGAGTCCATTTGAGATAGTTACAGATTATAAACCAAGAAAACCTATAGACCTTCCCCTCCCCATAGGTGATAGACCTAGTGCCTCAGCAGAGTCTTTTGCACAGCATTTGCATGATTTGCATGATCATATTCGTCGGCAAATAGCAATTAGTAATAATAACTATAAGTCTGCAACAGACTCGCACAAAAAATTGCAGGAATTTGCAATTAATGATGAGGTGATGGTTAGAGTGCGTCCGAAGAGGTTCCCTCCAAAATCTTGAAGAAGCTTCATGCTCGACGTATGGGTCCTTACCGAGTTCTAAAGATGATTGGTTCTAATGCTTATGAGCTTGCGATTTCCCACAATCTTGGGATCAATCCAGTTTTCAACGTCGTGAACCTGACTCCATACCGTGCTCCATTTGATTATCCAGCAGTTATTCCGGATTTACCATCATCAGTTTCGCCAGGACATCGGCATTTTTCCATCCGTACACCGCCTCCTCCTGCTCCACAGAAGCATCATATAGATCAGATTGAAGACATTTTGGATGATGAGATTATTTCGACTGCTAATGGTGGATATCAGCGTTATTTGTTGCGTTAGCGTGGACGTTCAGACTCAGATTACACTTGGTTAAGCACCGAAGAAGTCCAACAGCTCGACCTTGATTTGCTCGATAATTATCATTTTCGTCATTCACCGGAGGTTCATATTTTGAAATCGGGGAGAATTGATGGAGATCAGGATTTGATTTGAAAATAGATTTGATTTGATTTGGATCTTATTAGAATTTGGATTTTATTAGAATATTTAATTGGATTAAGAATTTGGATTCTATTAGGATTTTGTTTGTTAGAATTTCCCTATATATATAAGCTTGTATGAAGTATTGAGGAGATGAATAATATTTTAAAAAATTCTTGAGAAATCTCTGGCGTGGAGTTCGCTAAAATCAAAATCTCCTCGTAGATTCGTGGAGAGTGGGCATAGGTCTGGGTGGATTCCCAAATCCTATCAGTTTTTCCCAATCTATCTTTTCTTTCCCAATTCCTCTAAAAACCCTAATTTTCAAAACCCTAACCCTAACTTCGCCTCCGTCCTGCGTCACCACAGCCTAAAATTGATCATGATTAAGTCTAACCCCCTTTAAACCATGTAACTCTTAAAGTAGCATACCGTGCACATGCACCAAACCCAAGCTTATATAATGAATTTGAATTTCTGTGTCGCCCTTCCATAAAAGTTTCATCACTTCATATGAAAGACACCATGTCTCAACCAAGTCAATTTAAGGTCTATATCAATTTTAATCAAACTATGAAGCAAGCAGTTTCAATAATGTTTAATTGTCATTTCATACAGTAACTGTATATATATAATATATGAGATTATTGTAAATAAGCCATCCATGTAAATTACAAAAGATTGGAATAAAAAATAATTTTATTATTTTTTAAAAATATTTTTTGGAATCATGATCTCCACTTCTTAAACTTCTTTATAATCAGAATTCACAAAGTCTTGGAGTTCATTTGTCTGTTCATCAAGTTGATACAAGATGAATTTACCAAAAACTATTAATTTGGTGTCTATTTAATGGAAAGCCAAACCAAAACTAAAATCCAAGAAATTGAGTATTAATAAAACTAGGAGGTTGAGATCATAATCCAAAAAATATTTTGAAAAAAAATTTAAAGATAATCGAAATGGACTGCAACTCAGATAACTTACATGAGTTTTCAATTTATTTACATTATTCTTATTTATATACCCGTACATATACATATACATATTTTCATACATGTCTATAAAGCATAACCATGTCCGTTTACACATTCTGAACACCCAAACATATGATCCATGTCCCATGTCCATATAATAAGGGAAGCTCTATCCATCTGGTACAGCAACAAATTGAATTAATTTAAAAAAAGAAGACATGACAAAGCCCCAAGTCATCATATCCTTATATAAGCATGCCGAGGAATACTGAAATAAAACACGGATGGGAAAGAGGATGGGAAAGAGGAAAAACAAGTGAAATTGTGCAGTTCTTTAATTGGCACAAATGAACATAGATCTCATGCAGTTGCATTTGATCATTCAATCTAATAAACTCAAATAAAACACGGATGGGAAAGAGGAAAAACAAGTGAAATTGTGCCATGGTGCACTCTGAGATATTTTTGACAAGTGCAACATGTTTACAAATCCTACACATCCCAAATGAGAAGTGCTCTGAAGTCTATAATGGAGAGCTTCAACCCCAAGCACCTACATATTTGTTTCCTGGCCAGCAGGGATCTCAGACCTCCATAATAGAAGGCACCTGGCCAGCTGGGATCTCAGACCTCCAGGATCTCAGACCTCCATATAGAGGGCATCAGAAAGCCTTTTATATAAAACTTGTTCCATAGAAATTTTACCTGTGCAACATGCCATAAATCTAAGGTATTAAAAGAATAGGGTGGAAGCGATGATTTGCATATTGACATTGAGTGCCAATGTTTGTATTTCAACCAAGACAGGAAATGCTTACTTGAAGTAAGAACCATATACCATATAAGGTGTACTGGAATGGTGTCATTCCTCAGACATATTATGTAGTATTATCAGTTTCACATAGATGCTTAGGATATTACAAAATATGACTCCCACAAAATACATATAGCATTCAGGACACCCTCGTAACATAATTCTAATGTAATTCTGACATAATCACCAAATCCTACACAAATTCAAGATATGCATCATGGTAAGCTAATCCCAAAGTTTAATGATACTAAGAAATAAGATATGATGCAGCAAAAGGCATTAATACTTGATGGGCTTGAGTCTAATATAGAGGAAGGACTCACTCTATATCAGCCAAGTCATTAATTAGCTTAACTCGAACATCCGATGGCATTTTGATCTTGAAAACAAACCTGAGAATGCAGTTTGGAGCAGTGAGATTGACTTGGAAGCAACAAAAATACAACATTCAGCAAAGTGTAAAAAAGTAAGTTTTCACTTACAGGGTGACCTCCCGCACAATATCTACCAAAGCCAGACCTTTCTTCATTTTGATATCAGATACATCTAACATAGTTTAAGGATAAAAGAAAAAAAATTCTTGCATTTTGGATTCAAATAACTGACCACTGTTATACTTCATAGAACAAGTGACAATAAGCACTGTAGGATACATTTAAAACTCTCTGTGAAAGACTCATTTAGAAGCCAGAAAGCTATCTGCTCAATGTCTTTTGGCATTGGGTTTCCAGTGCAAAGGTAGATAGCTTCTTCAGTTATGCGCTTTGAAGCCATATGTGTTGACTGGACCATGATACATAAAACAAGTTGAAACATATAAATACGGAAAGGTATGAGGATGAAAAAAAGATATTTATGGAGCATTAACTATTAAATCAAATAATTTAGAAGGAAAATGTATAAGAAGGGGTTCATGCTTCAAATTCTTTCTATTTGGGACATGAAAACAAAATTATATAACCAGTTTCACTAACTCTTAACGCTGATACACAAACTGCAACATTATTTCCCATCTACACCTAATCCCCTTGTGGTAATTTAACAGGAATTATGATTGGAAAATAAAAACTTTAATTCGTGACAAGATCTAGTCATAAGCAGAATGAAGTTGATCTTTTATCTGTTCTTGATCACATTGAGATCTCTCTGTTCAACTGGTGGAGCTCACAGACGGTCAAGGACATAGAATCTGTAGACAGAGTTTCTTCCACATATCAAAGTTAATGATCAAGCCATTAAAGTATTCACAAAGGTCGGAAGTCGAAAGGAGTTCAATCACTAATTTCTGATGTCATACTGCATAAGTTATCCCAACCGAATTCCTGCTGACTACTGAAGGCACTGAACATACCAAGCTCTACAAAATCCTTACCTACCTCATGAATTACACAAAATTATATCACAGTCACTTAAACTTGACAATCAGCATCATGATAAATAATGTTACAAAGGAAGTTATCAAATCCAATCACTGTTATCCATATAGATAAAAGGTATCTGATTGTAACATTCCACTACGTATCAAGACAGAATATTACTAACATTATAAACCGTAATAACAGCTATTCTTCTTCTACTTTTGATGCACACATACATTTGATGAAAAAAGAAGAGTGTAAAGCACCACAAAATGCACATAGTTTAAAATGAGGATAACCTGCAATATGTTCAGAGCCTTTCTCATGTCACCACAACTCAGTCGTACTAAGGCTGTTAAGCCACTCTCTGACACATCCAACCTACAAGAAGAATATAAATAACAAATTCAGAAGATCTTGTATCAGCAGTGATCTAAAGACATTTAAACATGGGCATAATAGGACACTAGTTTCATATGAGTTTCATGTGGTGGCACAGTGATACAAAGGGTAGCATCTAGCAATAAAATAATTGTCCAATGAATTTGCAAAAGGTTATAATCCTCATTGTAAATTTTCTTGATGCCTATTCTAAATTTTTGTTTCCACAGTAAGAGAGTGAAATAATTATTAAATACTATATTAGATAATTCTAAGACTTCTAAACTACACGTTAGATATTCTCCTCTCCAGACACAGCATTTGTTTCGACAAAATAATAGAATACTTCATAATTCAGCTATGAAGCATGAATGCCAAAGTAAAGGAGACATGAAGTATTGGCACATCTTTCATGATGTAATAATGCAGAAGATGTGAGCAACATCAAAATCTTATGAAGCACAGATGTGGTATAGACATGACATTTGGAATAAGCACACGCACGCAAACTCACACATGCCTGCATATGTGCGTCACACATATAGATGCATGCACGCATGTACAAAGTGACATCTTATACTAGAATCATGAAATGTGTATTGTGATAAGATCATTATTATTTTTTCATCACTAGTTATCATGATTGTTCAGCTAAAGTAAACAGCTTTTGACAAATAAATGAAACTAATTATATAACTCAAACATATTGTTTAAAAAAAAGAGAACAGTGCATGTCCTTGAGGAGTGTTCAACTTAGAAATACATTATAAAATTGAGACATGGTTGAGGAGTGTTCTACATGTCAGAGTGTCCAAAAGTGGCCGAAAGTGTCCAAGAAGTGTTTCTGTCCAACTCCAAGCTGTGTCCAATATGGATAGACTTAGGGGTCTAAGTGTTAATGCATCTTGATAAATTCATTGAATTTCAGTCTTCTTTTTAAGTTTTTAAAACTAGAATCAAAATTGACATACCCTAAATGGTAACTAGCAGCAGTCAGATGTAACTACTGACAAATTTCTCAAAGCTTTCAATTGCTTCTATGCTTCTCCGTTACACCCTCTCTTCATCCATCCTCGTGTACTCCAATATCAAAAAAACCAATCAATCCATAATTTGATATTCATTTCAGGCATTACTTCATATGGTCCTCTAGGTGTATGCTATTTGCTGATGATATTATCTTCGTTGATGAGACAAGAGCAGGGATAAATGCCAAGTTAGAGTTATGGAGGCATGTAAATTTAGTAAATGACGGACCATAAACTATAATGCTGTAAAACTGAATAGGCAAGAGATACAAATGAGCAGTCAGTTTAGATATTTGGATTCTATTATTCAGAATGATGGAGAGAACGATAATGATGTTAACCATAGGATACAAACTGGCTAGTTGAAATAAAGGAGGGCAACGGAAGTTTTATGCAACCGTAATATTCCGTGAAGACTAAAGGAAAATTTTTATAGGATTGCTATTAGGCCAATTTTGTTATATGGCACGGAATGTTGGGCTATAAAGAAACGTCATTCACAGAAGATAAGCATAGCAGAGATGCGTATACTCCGCTGGATATGCGGCAACACTAGGAGAGATAATGTGAGAAATGAAGATATTCGTGTTAAATTATGTGTAGCTCCCATCGATAAAAAAATGCGAAAAAACTGATTACGATGGTTTGGTCATGTGCAAGTCTACAAATGCACCAATTCGACGAAGAGAATTTATCAATGTAGGACAAGTTAAAAAAATGAAGGGAAGACAAAAAAAAAATATGGATGGAGGTGATACGAAAAGATATGGATTCTAGAGGTTTAAATAAGGAGATATTAATTGATAGTAATGAATGGAGAAGGACTATCAAAGTGATTGATCCGGCGTGATTCTTTTTTTGTTCATGTAGCCTACCCCAAATACTTGGGATGAAAGGCTTAGTTGTGGTTGTTGCTGTATTTATATTGAAGTGGAAATGTGATATCTTAATATGATAACTTGATATGTTGGGGTGTCCAAAGTCTTCAAAAAGTCGAGAGCCCAAGGGTTAAATGTCTCAGTTAAGTCCAAACTAAAATATGAAGTGGCCCTAAACACTATTCTTCATAGGTGCAGAGCAAAATGTGTATTCAAAATGTTAGCAAACCGACAATTGTGCCAGAGTCACTAACTACAAGTCTACAACTTTTGGACAAGCTTGGAGATGTGGTTAGCAAGTTTTAGTAAGTGTGGTATCTATAAAAAAACATCGTCATAAGTTTTGAACAGCAAACATCTTTCAAATTTGTAGAATAGCTGAAAATTTTGAACATTATTCTCATGATGTTGATCCTTCATTTCTTCTTTGGTACTATAAAACATACAATAACATTTTAGTATTACAAAGAAGATTTTCCAAAGAGACTTCACTTTAGCAAGCAACATTGTTCAGAAACTGAAATGTAGCCTAGAAGAGGCTTTACAATATAAACCAAATTTGTTGCTTTGGCTATTGAAAAAAAAAAAAAAACTGATTTGATAATATATGATATCCAAATCGTGAAATTCAAATTTCGATTTGTAGTAGAAGTTCAAATATCGGGATATTTTGATAAGATCATGATTTTGCAAATTTAGATTTTGCCTCCCAAATGAATTTTCTTGATGAATTTAAAAATATCTTTAAATATCAGGATATTTCGTGATAATCTTGGATGCTAAATAGGGCCTTAATCATAAGAATACCTTATATTTGAACCACACCTTATATTTGAACCACAAGTAGCAGTGACCACTATATTTTTAGACATGAAGAAGCCCTTCAACTAACATGGTAGCCAAAACATAGGAGTATTGGCTGTACAGCAGAGCTTTGACTTAACCAAAATAAGTGCAGCACACAATCAACATGTGATGAACTCCCATAACTTATTTTATACAGTTATAAATTGAAATCAGGAAAGAGCTTATACCCTTCAGCCTCTATCACATATTGAAGGCGCTCCCTAATATGGCTAACATCAAGCGGAGCAAAACGAAAACGAGTGCATCTGGACTGCAAAGCTGGAATGATTTTGTTGACATGGTTACAAATAAGTGCAAACCTAGTGCTCTTCGTATGTTTCTCAATCACTGCAAATAAGAACAAAGCCGGTGAGCATAATTTACAGACAATCTTCTCATTGATGGAAAAGTGGACAGTAAGGCATACCTCTACGCAGTGCAAACTGTGCATCCTTCGTCATGGCATCTGCTTCATCAAGCAAAACCAACTTCACAGAAAACTTTGCACTGCATAAAACATAAATAAGAGCCTTTACTATAATTACCATTTTATCCAGTTATATCAGATAATGTCACACTTCTCATTCACTCCTAAAAGCAAAAACTAATATCTCCTAGACTGTTCTAGTCAATTTCTTCACTCAGACCATTACATCAGGCAACAACACCAATACAAGATTTCAAACACTGATCCCTTCAGTCACATGACAAATACTTCAAGAAAATCCTTCCAAACAGCTTCCAGCAGCACACAAAATGAGTGCTGCTCTCCAATAACACCTTAGGAAAAGTATAAAGCTAATGATGCTCAGCCCAAAAAAGTAACCATTACTAAATTAAATTTTATCAATTTATCTTCTTTCTCAAATTCCCACCAAAAATGCTAATTTTGCTTCCATACATGATCAAATTTGGTATCAGCTAAAATTCAATTTTTTTCTCCTTTTGAAATATAGATCACACCATGATAAATTTTCCAATCGTTTTCTTCTTTCTAGACTTCTTCACTTTTTTATTTTTATTTTAGTTGAAAAAACAGATCAGAGAAAAAAGGAAACAAAAAGTAAAGAGAGAAAAGGGAAAGAAAACTCTAGAAAAAAAAAGGAAAGAAAAAGTTTAAAAAAAAAAAAAGGTTTAAGAAGGAAAGAAAAAAAGATAGAAAAGAAAAAAGTCAAAAAAAAGTTAAAAAATGGAAAGCTTCTCCCCTGATGCCTCCATCCCCACTATTGTCGCTTTCCTTGATTCGAAAATGCCAATCCTCCCTCCCTCCCCAACTCCAGATTGATGTCGTCGATCGTCTTCATCAAAACACCACCTCGCGAATCAAAAATAACACCACAATTCAGGTTTACTTTTACCTCCAACGAGATTTCCAAATTGCCCTCAATAATCCCCGAGCCTCGCCGGCCACACCACTTCTTTCTCCCCTGATTACAGAAATCAAATCGATCGAAGTCACCACCGCTCCTCCTTATCGAAGTCAAGTCTTGCAATCCAGAATTCGACTCGATAGTGCTCAAAAGACCCATTAAGGATCCTAGGTTTAGGCATGAACTACTCACCCTCTCGTAAACCCAACTTAAATTGAATTTTTAATTTTTAAATTCTTTGTAAATATTATTGAAATGCAATAATTTGGTAAAAGCATGATTAATTGCTTCTCCATAATGATCTGCATAATTTTTTGTCATTTCTCGTCAATTTAGAATTGAATATCATTTGCATATTTAACAATTGAGCTAATTGAAAAATTTTAATTGATCATTTAGTACATGCATTTAGTTTGAATGAATCTATGCTTTTGCACCATCTGCATGTTTGATTGTTTTGTATTACATGATCAATTTTAGGTTATACCGTAAGCATGTCTAACTTTAGCACATGATTTACCCTGTCATCTACGGTCTGATAGGTCTAGTTGTATATGTGATTTGCATATTATTAAAGAGAGATTATATTAAAAGTTTTGGTTTAAAAATCTCATATTTGATGGTTGTTCCTCCCCATGTCTTTATTGATTGGTTGGTTGATATAGAGTGCTACTTCGACTGTTATGAAATGTCTAACAGATACAAAATTCAATTTACTAGGCGAATTAGGAGAAAATAGTAGCATAAGCCAAATTTATTGGACTTCATTTGGGATAGCTCGTGAGGAACATTGTAAGAACCCTACAGAATCATGGGAAGAAATTAAAGATAAGCTTATAGAGGAATACCTTCCTATGTGTTATACGAATCGCCTCATTAATAACTTTGAAAGGAGATTTTTTCTAAATATTAGAACACAATGTTCTAAGTGTGAAGGGATTCAAACACTCTGTCTACCGGTATCCCTCGATCAAGTGTTCTAAGTGTAACAAATTTTGACATTATGATTACAAGTCGCTCGAAGAGTCAACATATAAGTATGGTGCCTACAGCCCATGTTGATGATTCAAGATGTACTAAGAGTATTTATGTTCCTAAGGATTGCACTAGTATTGTAGATTTTAAATCTAGCACGCCTATTCATGTTGTGAATATTCTCATTTCTTGTGTGGTTACAAATGATAATTTAATGAGTTAGCAGAGTTTAATACACATACACCTACTGAGATCCATGTTTATACGAAAACGTAATAGTGTTGTTTTAGATGTCTTACTGGACTCTAGTGCAGCCCCCAATGATGTTAGGTGTTCATTTTCTGAACTTAGAATAGAGGAAGGGACCGAACTTGACATAATTGATACTAGTATTGCTATTAGTGAGTCTTAAAAGTTCCTTCCTATGGTTTGGCAAGTCAATCATAACATTTTATTTTCTAGTGTATTTTTTGGAGTTTCCTCCTGAGATTCGGGTTCCAATCAAGTATAATTATAGATCATTAGCAGTGTGTGATGTACGCCTCTTAAAAAACCTATATATCTCTTTTTAGAAGTTCTACCACGTGAGTGTTGCATTACATTTGCCTATTATGCATGATGAAAACTCTAGACAGATAACAATTTGCAAAGACGCATATAAATTTGCTGCACATCTACATAATATTTTAAAGGAATTTGTTATTGATAATGAGGTGATAGTTTTGGTTCTACTTGAGAGTTCCCTCTAGAAATTGTAAGAAAATTACACATTCAATATTTAGATTCTTATAAAGTTCTAACAACTGTTTCCATCATTGATGCTCTGGATATTTCATGGGATCTTATATCAGCCCGACTTTCAATGAAGATGATTCGAATATTTCTATTGCGAGTGTCTTTCCAGATCTAATATCACTAAAATTATTTGTCATCACAGTTCTGCCTTCACCGCTTTGGTTCAAACTTAATGTACGAGCACAATTTCCCCGTCCATCACCATGGCCCGATTGAGAAATTTTGTACGAGAATGCTAATTAGATCGTTTAGAACATAAACGACATTTCTTATTGTTGCATTTACGACATATGGATGATTTTAAGCCGGAAAGAATTAATAGGGGCAATCAAGGTCAATAAAGTCCAGTTTGATTTGAGATTTTTCTAGATTTGGTTTAATTACAAGTTTAGTATATGTAGCGGTTTTTTATTAATAAGACTTGATATTTTCAAGAGGATGATATTTTGGTGAATTAAAATCCTTGTTTTGGCATGGTGATATACTATAAACTCCTAAATCTCTCTTCTTGTTGATGCATTGAGAGTTCATGAGAGATCATCTTGGTGCAAAGCCTAAATCAATTCTTAAATCTCACTTCATGTCGATTTGTTGAGAGTAGGTGAGTGATCACATTGATACGAAGCCTAAATTAATTTTTATCATTTTATCTTCTTTCTCAATTTCTCCAAATTCCCATAAAAAAAAATCTTAATTTTACTTCCATGTTGTATCGTAAGTTCTTTGAACAATTAAAGGGTTTAGCTAAGTTCTTTGGCCAACTAATCAGTTCAGTATTCCATACTTGATTGAGTACTTAGGACAGGCAAAAACATTCATTCTTCCATACTCACACTTCTCCAAATTGCTAAAGTCATAGTTATTCAATGAACTATTTCTTTGGGCCATGTTACAGGTAGCACTTTCTCGAATACTCCATCAACAACTCCAGGCTAGCTAATGTGTTAATAGTTCTATACTTAGCTGATTTCAAAGCAGCTTTCAAGTGTACAACTCCCTTAAACACAGACATCACAACTAAGCAACTATAGCATTTACAATTCCACGTAGCGGCTAAAGTGCTTTCTATTCCAACCTAGTCAGTTCCTTTGGGCAGGCTTACAATAGTACAGCTATCCCTAGCACATAGATAAGTTCTTCAAACAAGCTGAAATGCTTGCTATGGTATATTCTGGTGCTTCAGTCTAGCTTACAATTATGCCACTCTATAGTGCGTAGCATATTTCTTCAGACCAAGTAAAGTATTTTCCAAAGCATGTCCTTTCAGCTCACTAACAGTATGCAACTCTCAGGTCTTCATACGAAGGAAAATCCTTTGGATCAAGAGAAGTATGAAACTTAACACTTGCACCAATTCCTTCAGATAGTGCTTACATCACTTAGTCAATTCCTTTGGCCGATTTTTGCATTTATTATCAGCAGTTATCCAGTTCTTCTGAAGTTGTATTGAATATTCTATAGTTAACAAATTCCTCCAGACATGCCTAATCCTGAAAATTTCTCAATATTTAATACTTTCATGTTTGCTCAAGTGTATAGGACACAACACTTGGTTTAATCCACTCAGGTTTACCACAGTTTGCTAGCAATGCAAGTTCTAAAATTCAATGTTGACCATTAAGAATTGAAATTACCAGAAAGTATATCTTATGGACCTCCAAACTATAATAATATATTTGATCCCTCAGATGTTTGCCTACTAGATGACGAATTCAATGGACCCAAAGTTCCCCAACTTGAAGCAAATAATAAAAGTTAACTGCAAGCTTAATTTCTAAAATAGAACATTAAATTCACTAGATTACTAAATCCCTAAACTGGAATTAAATCCAAAATCAAATTTGATGGACTTCTAGCTCACAAAGTAGAATCACATTTAAAGAGATATTATAACAAATATTACAAAATGTTGCAATGGTAACATGAATATCATCAGCAGCCACAGTAGTTTGCAACTAAATCAATTTAATAACACATTCGTTAGTCACATGGAAACCCTAACCAGCAATTCACTCAAATTACTACCCAGTCCGAATCAAAAACCCTAAAAAACTATCAAACTCACTGTAAAACTTTGCAAAGCTATTTACCCAAACGAGAGGCTGCGGGCGCTCGCAAAATCCTGAATCTGCTGCCGAACAACATCGATTCCACGATCATCCGATGCATTGAGCTCCAATATCATGTTGTGGTACTGCGATCCGTACAATTTTCTCGCCAGCGCCAGGATCGTCGACGTCTTCCCCGTCCCCGGTGGCCCGTACAGCAGCAGATGAGGCAGCCTGTTCTCATTCGTCAAGCGATCAACTGGACAGAACAACCCAAAATATCAAATAAAATCTAATAAAAAATATTATTTTTTTTTAAATTTTTTTGTTGAAAAATGGAAAAAAGATCGAATCTTGAAATCGGAATTGGGAGGCCTTACTAGTATCGACGATATCGCGGTGGGCGGCGACGTCGGCGAGAGATTGGGGGCGGTACTTCTCGACCCAAGGGGCAGCGGACTTGCCGTCGGTGGGGGAGACGACAGATTTGCCCTTGTTGGGAATCGGCAGAGGAGCGCCGTCGATCTCCATGGCTGAGGCTGTTTCCGTCATTTCGATTTCGCCTCTCTCACTTACTGGACCTCGCAACCTATGTGGTTTTGGGAATTTTGAGGAATGGCGCCAAAACCCTCTCAGGAAGAGAGTTTTAGGGGTTGCGGTGAGAGGGCGTAAGCTTACCGGCGGAGAATGGGAAACGAGGAATTTGAGTTGGGAACAGGATTAAGGAACTTCTTAAACTTGGGTACCGGCTCCGCTGTGACTGGTCAAAGCGGTAAGTTTCAAGGAAACATATTGGTTGATGGGAAATCTCTTTATAATACTAAGCAAATAGGAGGGAGAAAATGCCCAATTAAAAAAAATTAGATAATTAGAAATTAGAAGAAAAAATTGTTTAGATTTTCTTAATTTTTTAGATTTTTGATTTCTCTTAATTTTTAAAGCCTGCCTTTAAAAAAGGGAAGGTGGACTTGGTTATCTTTTTATATTACTAAACGAAGAGGTGAGAGAAAACTTCCAATTTAGAAAATAAAAAAAATCCAAAGAAATAGATAAAATTAGGATGTGGCTTCTTTAATTTTAGAGATTTTTTAAATTTATACAAAATCTAAATTCCAAAATATATAACGTGCAACTACTAGCCTTAACAAAACAAAAAAATTATTATAAAAAAAATTTCTAACTAACACTATAAAATATGAAACTACCATTATGATATGATAGGATACGCATGGGGAGGATTATTTTTCAAAATAAATAAATAAATTTTCTCCATTACTCACTTCTTTATCTCAATAATAAAAAAAAAATAAGATAAATTTAATGCTACTCAATTATTGCCATGAAATTTAATTATATAATTATAAAATTACAACTATCTTTGCAGCGTACATGCAAGAAATGAAAAAAAATAGAGATGCCTTATTGTTACATCTTTACCGTCTTTGTCAAAATGATTCAAAGATTACAACTTCAAAAAAAGAGTACAAATAGTATTCATTTCTTCTTTAATTTTCTCTCTTCAACACTTTTGAATATAAAAATTTTATTTCAGTTATGAACATTTGAACAAAATTTCTGATTGGCCAGGTTTTGGATTCAAGAGACACATAGGAGTTGAGCACAGTAGACCACTTTATACGAATATCAAATTTGCATCATCGAAGTCAATACCCAAATTGATGTGTTATATTCACTGCAAGCGCACAGTGTCGTTGTAGCGCTGTATAGGTCGTCTCACAGGGATCTAAGGTGTTTATGCGTTCTTACTCTCTCTATAGTTCACCGGACTAACCAAAGGTTTTAGGTTGATATCGAATTTATCTAAGTAGCCTAGGATTTAGAATCCACTAATTTCCTACCATGTTCTTACTTCTAATATTTTCTTCTATCATAAAAATTCGATCTTTTTAGTTTAATTTTTACTTAAAGTGCCCTAAGCATGAGCTATCAAGTGTTGTGCAAGTATAGCTCATCAAAGGATGCTACTTCTTATAAAAATAAACTAAATATTGTAGATAATTCAAATAAAATAGTAAAACCAGCAACCCCAATCCCTAACTAAGCATAGATTATCAAGAATCCTAATTCAAGTATAACCTATCAAAGTTCTAAACTTCAGGTCCTCGTATTTTAATGTTTCATTTGAAAAATCATGGCTTTTATTAATTTTATTTAAGAAGAAAAATATTAGAAAATAATTACATGGTGGATCTTAGTTTCATCTACATCCTAGGGCTGATCTAATTAGCTACTCATGATTTTTGCGAAGAAAAATCAAATTTTAATTCATACAATGATAAATCCTAATCTAGAAAGCAGTAAACCCTAATCTAGAAAGCAGTAAAATTTATGCAGAACGAAAATAAGAATATCCAGAGCAATGGGTTACCTCTGATCACGGTGTTGTGCCGTCAACCTTCAGTAAAAATCCCAAATTTATTGAACAGAAAAATCGCGTACAAAAATAATTCCAGAATCCAGAATCCCGTCAAAATACAAGGGTTGGCTCTTAAATAGGTCTCGGAAACCAAAACCTATTTCTAACCAGTTGAAAAAAACTAAAAAATTACATTTAAGCCCACGACGAAAATTCCTCTGCGAAAGCTACAGTGTTACCGCTATTTAGCGGTAAAAACCGCTATTTAGCGGTTAAATATTGAGAAATTGTACTGAAATTTCTTCTGCAGAATTATCTTCTCTTTTACTCTTCAATTTATTAACTGTATTTGACTTATAATTCCTGCAGTACTTTGATGTTGTAGTCTTGCCCGATTTAGAAACTTTTCGGCGTTTGATTTCCTAGTCCAACTCTTGTTTCATGTCTCCTCCTTGTATAATTCAGATTACCTGCAAAAGACACTAAAAATACCCGAGTAGCATTTATTTATACACAAAAATAGATAAAGTATGAGAGGAAAAATACAATATATGATATTCATCACACCCCCACACCTATCTTTTGCTAGTCCTCGAGCAAAACCTAAATCTAAAAAGAAAAATAAAAATCCTAACTCACTTTCACAGGAGTCGCGATTGCACTTAGCACGTGCAACAAGCCTTTAAACCCCTAGGTTACCCTAGTGGACGAGTTGTGTCTCGTGAGGGTTTGCAGTGAATATACCCACAAAATTCAAGAAGAAAATAGATTAAGGAATAAAGAAGAGAAAAATAAGGATAACCGAAAATTAAGAAAAATAAAAATTTTATACAAAAGAAAGAAAAAATCTTTTTTTTTATATTTTCGTCAATTGGTCTCACTAATATACAAACTTAAGAACGCATTTAGATTATCAATTTTTAAATCGAGCATTATATCAGATACACTTATCATTTTAATAAAAAATTTAAATCTTATCTTTCAATACCTACTAACAGATAATTTATTGGCTCCTATACATCTACGTGCATGTGTGATAGTCTACTTTGGTTTTTGGACTCCAACTCTAACTCATGATTCATCTCCTCTCTCATAATTTTTTTTTATTAAGAATATTTCACTTTTCATGCGAGTATTCACGCTTGCTTAGGCGCAAAATACCCGATTACTTAGTTCATACTCCTTTTTTTTTTTTTTTTTTTTTTTTTTTTTAAGAATATTTCACCTTTCATGCGAATATTCACGCTTGCTTAGGCACAAAATACCCGATTACTTAGATCATACTCTTTTTTTCACTCTTGAGGCTATTGCCTTAATACTAGGCGCACCACATTATTTTATCACTCTCGAGGCTATTGCCTTAGACTCACCCCATTATTTTATTCTCACTTTTTTTTAGAGAGAGAAGACTTACTCATTCGTTATTATCTTTATCCTTAACCTAATAAACTATTGTGAGGTGAAAAATAGATGTATAATTGCCTCAAAACTACTGTTAGCGATATTTATTTTTCGAATTTTAATCTTTTTCATAAAATTCAAAGTGTATCGTCCAATTTACTCTCATATCCAATTTTAAATCTAAATTGTGTTCCTTTATCTATAATTAGTTTGATCTATTGACGAAAATAATTTTTTTTTTTTAATCTTTTTGTTGGTCACCCTAAAAACTACCCAAAGTATAAAATAAAGAAACCCAAAAACCTAAAAAAAATAAAATAAAATAAAATAAAAATAAAATCCTAAAAATCCTAAAAAAAAATAAAAATAAAAATAAAATAAAATAAAATAAACATCTCTTAATACACTCCCCCACACCTAAACTTGTGTATGCCCTCATACACAAATCATTGGTGTCGTCCTCTTTGCCTTCTACTAGATTCACCATGTGCAGGACGTGCTTGTGCTGTAGAAGACTCACCCCTATCAATTTGTTTCAACCGGTGCCAAATTTTTCCAAGACCTTGCCAGACAACGTTGATTTGCTCAGTGGGATCAGTTGGCAAGTCCTGGTCAAAGAAGGCATCATCCTCCTCTTCTTGTGTCAAGTCAGTGGCATATATATCCTCGTTATCAGCATGTCTGTTCCAATCTTCTGGAACAACAGCATGATATGTCACTGAAATATGTTCGGTAGTGATCAACACGCGTGAGGGTGCGTATGCGTCAAATTCGGCACTAGATATAAACTTGCGACACAACTGTGTAATTAAACACGGCAGAGGCAAACTAGTCCTCGACCGCATCTTAGCATCAATAATAGTGTCGAGTAGTTGTGTGCACATACAGAAGTGAGTATCTTGACGCATAATACAATCAACAACATAAAGTGTGGGCGTATAAAAAGATGACATATGTGTAATGCCCATAACATTAGTGTTGACCCAGCGGCAAGTTGCGTGAATATTTCGGTAGAGTGTCTTGCTGCTGATCCCTTTATCACATGCTATTTTGCAGTTTGGGCCCATCTGTGTAAGATAGTCCTCAATCCTACCAGGAGTGTGATTCCCGGTATGAAGGAGGATACCCGTAGAAGTTGAGATGGCCTCTGCGTGCATTTCATATAATTGGCCGCGCCAATGGAGGTTTATGGTTTTGCGATCGTCCGAAATGTCGGATTTCGCAAAACTCGCATAAAATTCCTCCACCAACTCTGGGATGTAGAATGCATTAGATGAATAAATGAGGTAATTCCAACCCAGAGTTTCGATTGCAGCGGCAAAATAAACACTAAATGCCACAAAAATTTCTCCAAAAAACTTCTCACAAACAAATCTACCCATGATATCGTACTGTAACTATTAATTTGCAATCTGATCAACCCAGTAAACTTATAGAGGAGAAATATTACCTGCCCTGAAGATTCAGGGGGAAAATCCACAAATTTACCGCTAAATAGCGGTAAAAGCCGTTGTTTGGCGGTTTATTCGTCACGTCTGGCTGGGATCTTCGGATAGAGTCTCTAAGATAGTGAGATGAATCTTGTGGAACCAACTGATCAGGGCAAATCCTGAAGATTATACACTGTCCTGCAAAGAGAGACAAAAACCAAAAGGAGGAAGTGGGAAAGAAAGGGGGCAGCTAGGGTTTTGGATGAAATGATTTGGGGGAAGATGAGGGCTGCTTGGATATATATAGAGATGGAAAATTACCATTAGCTCCTCATCTTTCCCTAATTTTGCTTTAAAACCCTGCATCACGTTAGTAACATAATATACATGCTATTATACACATGACTACATGCCTTTATGCATAGATTGGATCGTGAAGTGTCACGACCTCTACGTTATCGCTCACTCGAGATTCTAAAAATGGTTTTAGTCTGTGACCGTTTACTTTGAATAAATTACCATTTTTAGGATCCTCGAGATCAACTGCACCGTGATGGTGCACTGTCCGTACTATGTACGGTCCACTCTATCTTGACCTCAATTTTCCTGGGAATAAATGTAGCCTCGAATTATATAAGAGAACTTTTTGTCCAGGTGCAAATGACTTGCGAATGATTGCTTTGTCATGAAACACTTTTGTTTTCTCTTTATAAATCTTGGCACTCTCATATGCGTCCCGTCTTATCTCATCAAGCTCATTAATTTGTAATCTCCGCTGCTCGCCAGCTTTTTCGAGCTCAAAATTTAGAAATTTAATTGCCCATAAAGCTTTATGCTCAAGCTCCACCGGTAAATGACACGCTTTTCCAAATATCAAACGATATGGAGACATGCCTAGATTAGTCTTGTAAGCAGTACGGTAAGCCCATAATGCATCAGCTAGCTTACAAGACCAATCTTTTCTATTATGATTTACTGTTTTCTCCAAAATCAGTTTGATTTGGCGATTGGAAACTTCCACTTGCCCGCTAGTTTGTGGATGATATGGTGTGGCTAACTTGTGGGTAATGGAATATTTCCGCATAAGCGCCTCAAATGACCGGTTGGTGAAATGGGTACCATTATCGCTAATAATAGATCGAGGAATGCCAAATCGAGAAAATATATTCTCTTTCAAAAACTTGACAACTACTTTGTTGTCATTCGATTTTGTGGCTATTGCCTCTACCCATTTAGAAACATAATCAACAACAACTAATATGTATTGATTTCAAAATGAGTTGGGTAACGGTCCCATAAAATCTATACCCCATACATCAAAGATTTCGACCTCAAGGATGGGTTGCAGAGGCATCATATTGCGCCGTGAAATTTTGCCAATAAATTGGCATCGTGTGCATACTTTGCAATATTCCACGGCGTCTTTGAAAATAGTTGGCCAATAGAAACCACTCTGCAATACCTTTTCGGCCGTTTTCCTGGGACCAAAGTGTCCTCCACAAGCTAGATCATGACAAAGAGAGAGGACACTTTGTATCTCATCGTTAGGTATGCATCGACGTATGATTTGGTCTGGACAACATTTGAACAGATATGGTTCATCCCAGTAAAAGAATTTTACTTGGGATAAGAATCTATATCGATCCTGCTTGGACCAATGGGACGGAATCTCTTTAGTCACAAGATAGTTCACAATGTCAGCAAACCATGGTTCGTGCATCAATGCAAATAGTTGCTCATCAGGAAATGATTCGTTTATGGGGCACAAATTAGTTGGAGCATTGGGCAGACGAGACAAGTGATCAGCTACTGAATTATCCGCACCCTTCTTGTCTAATATCTCAAGATCAAACTCTTGTAGCAAGAGGATCCATCGAATAAGCCTTGCTTTTGCATCTTTCTTGGTTAACAAGTATTTCAAAGCAGCGTGATCAGTGTATACTGTAATTCGTGATCCAATCAAGTAGGAACGAAACTTCTCAAGTGCAAAGACGACTGCCAGAAGCTCTTTCTCTGTGGTAGAGTAGTTCAACTGGGCGTCATTAAGTGTCCTACTTGCATAGTAAATCACATGTGGCTGCTTATTAATACGTTGACCAAGGACGGCACCGATAGCGTAATCAGATGCATCACACATGAGCTCAAAAGGTAAGCTCCAGTCTGGCGCATGAATAATAGGAGTGGTGGTCAGCGCCTTCTTGAGCTGCTCAAATGCTCTTAGACAATCAGGTGTAAAATTGAATGGTATTTCCTTGGCTAGTAGATGTGTCAAAGGCCTAGCAATTGTGATAAATTCTTTGATAAATCTTCTATAAAAACCAGCATGACCAAGGAAGGATCGTATATCTTTCACTGATCGCGGAGGTGGCAGATTATTGATGAGGTCTACCTTAGCTTTGTCAACCTCGATACCATTCTTCGAGATGACATGCCCTAGCACTATGCCATTTTTGACCATAAAATGACATTTTTCCCAATTGAGTGTCAAATGCTTCTCATTACAGCGTGTGAGAACTAACTCTAGATGATGCAGACACTCTTGGAATGAATCTCCGAAGATAGAAAAATCATCCATGAAAACTTCAAGAAATCGTTCAACCATGTCAGAGAAAATACTTACCATGCATCTTTGGAACGTGGCAGGTGCGTTGCATAACCCAAAAGGCATGCGCCTATATGCAAAGGTGCCGAATGGACATGTGAACGTGGTCTTTTCTTGATCCTCCGGAGCGATGGGAATTTGGTTGTAGCCAGAGTATCCATCTAGAAAACAATAGAACTCATGTCCAGCCAACCGTTCCAACATCTGATCAATGAATGGTAAGGGGAAGTGGTCCTTCCTAGTTGCAGCATTAAGCTTCCTATAATCAATGCAGACTCGCCATCCCGTCTGCAAACGCGTCGGGATAAGTTCATTTGCATCGTTCTTGACTACAGTGATTCCGGATTTCTTAGGTACTACTTGAACTGGGCTTACCCATGCGCTATCAGAGATAGGATAGATAATCCCATTGTCAAGACACTTAAGAATATCCTTCCTCACAGCTTCTTTCATTACCGGATTCAACCTACGCTGAGGATCTCTTGTAGGTCGTGCATTGTCTAGCAAATGAATTCTATGCTGCACTATAGAAGGACTTATCCCCTTGATATCAGCCATACTCCAGCCTATGGCTTCCTTATGTGCTTTCAACACTGATATGAGTTTTTCCTCCTGAGCGTCAGTCAATTCTGCAGAGATAATGACTGGTAGTGTGTCGTGTTCACCCAAAAAAGCGTACTTGAGATGACTCGGAAGGGTCTTCATCTCAAGCTCAGGTGGACACTCAATAGATGGTCGTAACTGAACTCGTGGTTCAGTCATCAATGGCTCAGGTGGAAGTTTCCATTGCATGGAAGACACATAATTAGATGATTCATCGAGCGTCTCCAAGAATACACTCTCATCAACTAAACCATTCAGCTCGTCAAAGAATTTCTCCTCTTGGTGTTCACTGGACAATCCTTAGATCATATTCACTTCTAGGGGCTCGTCATGTGGATCACTCGGTTGGCGCCCTAGATTGAATATATTCAAGTCAAGTGTCATATTTCCAAAGGAAAGTCTCATCGATCCACTCCGGCAATTGATAACAGCATTAGAAGTGGCCAAGAATGGACGTCCCAAAATAACTGGGATACAATGGTGTGGATTCACCACAGGTTGAGTCTCGAGGACTATGAAATCAACTGGAAAGATAAACTCCCCAATCTTAATCAAGACATCCTCAATCTCTCCCATATGTGTCTTCACAGATCTGTCAGCTAACTGCAACGTAATCCTTGTAGGTCTCAACTCTCCCAGTCCTAACTGCTGGTACACCGAATAAGGAAGCAAGTTGACACTTGCTCCTAGATCTAGTAGAGCCCTTTCAATCACTGTAGTCCCTATAGTGCAGGAGACAGTAGGACTTCCAGGGTCTTTATACTTTACAGGTGCTGACTGAGAGATGATGCTAGATATGTTAGCAGCTAGGAAGACTTTCTTTGGAACATTGGTTGTTCTCTTCTTTGTGCATAAATCCTTTAAGAATTTTGCATAAGCAGGTACTTGTTGGATTGCATCAAGAAGAGGAACATTGACCTTAACTTGCTTGAATAACTCAAGCATGTGCTCCACCTGAGGAGAATTTTTCTTCAATCGATTTGGATAGGGAGCCTTTGGCTTATAAGTATGGTCAATTGGAGGATCAGAATTAGAAGGATCAGATTCTTCTGTCGTGCCAGTGGGTAGATCGTGGGATGATGATGATGAATCATGAGGTGGGGATGGAACCGTGGTATCAGGGAGTGTAGCTTGCCGTACAATAGGAGTGGAATCAGGTGGCATGGCTACATGATTGTCAACCAGTTTGCCAGATCTAAGTGTGTGAATGACATTAATTTGGTTGACATGCGACTGATTCAAATTTGAGGAACTGGCATTAGGATTTGTTATGGGTTGACTTGGAAAAGTGCCCTTGCCACGTTCACTCATTTGATTTGCTAGTTGTCCAACCTGCTGCTCTACACTCTTAATGGATTGAGAGTTTACGAGCAGGTGCTGATCTGTTCTTTGAATGAAATCAGTTGACACTTTCATAAGATTCTGCATGTATGTGTCAAGGTTGGACTGAGACTTGAGAAGAGTTTCAACATTCTTCTCAAGTGATTGAAGTCGCTTTTCTTGATCATTATTAGACCCCTGTTGTGGATATGAGTGATTTTGTGCAGGTGGTCTATTCTGGTTGTTCCCATGATTTGAAGTATTTGGGTGTTGATAAGCACCCATATTTGGTCTTGGGAACTGACCAGTAGCTGGAGGCTGCATGTTAGAGTTCGGGTCTCCCTGATATTGCCCTTGACCCCATGAGAGATTTGGATGGCTCCTCCAGCCAGGATTGTATGTTGGAGCGTATGGATTATTGACGGGTCTTTGATACATAGCATTAGCTTGCTCAAGTGTAGGACCCGTAGGATTTACTAACAATGGACACTCCTCCATAACGTGGTTGGGAATTCCGCAATTAAAGCATGTGGGACTTTGGAGTTGATTCACTTGACCCACTGGTGGAGACTGAGCACTAGGAGTCTCCAGTGCCTCAATTCTTCTCATAAGAGCTGCGATCTTTGCTTCAGCAGCTATAGAGCTGTCGACGCTATGGATCCCACTCTTTTGAGCAGAAGTTGATATACTGGGCTTCTCAGTGGAACTCTCCCACTGCATAGTCTTCCATGATAAGTCCTCAAGAAAGTCCCATGCTTCATCCTCGTTTTTTCTCATAAACTCCCCTTGACACATGGATTCTAGAAGAGTTTTGGATGCGTAATCAAGTCCTTCGTATATGATCTGACACAACCGCCACTTTTCTATTGCATGGTGGGGGCATTGAGCTAATAAATCCTTAAATCGTTCTAAGTATTTCCAGAAGGGTTCTCCTGGCACTTGACGGAATTGATTAATTTGATTTCTGATTCGTGCCGTCTTGTGCGTAGGATAATACTTCTTGAGAAATACTGTAACGAATTCATCCCAAGTAGTGATTGAATCAGTAGGCATACTGTACAACCACTTCTTGGCATTATCCTTAAGTGCAAACGGGATGAAACGGAGCTTAATTGCGTCCTCTGATAAGTTTTGCAGTTTAATCATTACGCATACTTCTTGAAATTCACTGATAAAGAGATATGCATCTTCTGAATCAGAACCAGTGAATTTGGGAAGCATACTAATGTACTGCGGTTTTAATTCGTAGTGATTACCCGCTACGTGTGGAAGTTTGATGCATAATGGTAATGATGTACGCAACGGGTAACATCGATCCTGAAGGATCGGGATCGGCTGGTCCATCTTGTCTCCCATGAACAAATCTGATCTCACAAGTCGACCAAATTGATCACGGGTCCAATGTGGCATGAACCAACGACCGTGAGTGTATGCGTGAACTTCCTAAACTAATGCAAGAAGTGGGGTGTGATGAAGAGATAAAACGGTGGAATGATATGAGCAAATAAAAATGTGGTTTCTACTGTTCCTAATTTTTTATTTTTTTTTTAAATTTTTTTTACACAACTAGGAAACAAAAATACAGCAACAGAGAAAATTAGGGTTCCAAACGTACCTCTTTGGCCGCCAAATGGCGGTTTTACCCGCTACATAGCGGCTAAAATAAAGAAGTGGATTCTGATATTTTTTCCACTTGGTCCAGAGGCTCTTCCAATTCTTTCAATCTTCCTGTATCTGCACTTCCTATTTCCTGCACACTCACACACACTGTTAACCCGTAAAATGCTAGAAAAAGCAAGAAAAACACCGTCGATCCCCGGCAACGGCGCCAAAAACTTGATGTGTTATATTCACTGCAAGCGCACAGTGTCGTTGTAGCGCTGTACAGGTCGTCTCACAGGGATATAAGGTGTTTATGCGTTCTTACTCTCTCTATAGTTCACCGGACTAACCAAAAGTTTTAGGTTGATATCGAATTTATCTAAGTAGCCTAGGATTTAGAATCCACTAATTTCCTACCATGTTCTTACTTCTAATATTTTCTTCTATCATAAAAATTCGATCTTTTTAGTTTAATTTTTACTTAAAGTGCCCTAAGCATGAGCTATCAAGTGTTGTGCAAGTATAGCTCATCAAAGGATGCTACTTCTTATAAAAATAAACTAAATATTGTAGATAATTCAAATAAAATAGTAAAACCAGCAACCCCAATCCCTAACTAAGCATAGATTATCAAGAATCCTAATTCAAGTATAACCTATCAAAGTTCTAAACTTCAGGTCCTCGTATTTTAATGTTTCATTTGAAAAATCATGGCTTTTATTAATTTTATTTAAGAAGAAAAATATTAGAAAATAATTACATGGTGGATCTTAGTTTCATCTACATCCTAGGGCTGATCTAATTAGCTACTCATGATTTTTGCGAAGAAAAATCAAATTTTAATTCATACAATGATAAATCCTAATCTAGAAAGCAGTAAACCCTAATCTAGAAAGCAGTAAAATTTATGCAGAACGAAAATAAGAATATCCAGAGCAATGGGTTACCTCTGATCACGGTGTTGTGCCGTCAACCTTCAGTAAAAATCCCAAATTTATTGAACAGAAAAATCGCGTACAAAAATAATTCCAGAATCCAGAATCCCGTCAAAATACAAGGGTTGGCTCTTAAATAGGTCTCGGAAACCAAACCCTATTTCTAACCAGTTGAAAAAAACTAAAAAATTATATTTAAGCTCACGACGAAAATTCCTCTGCGAAATCTACAGTGTTACCGCTATTTAGCGGTAAAAACCGCTATTTAGCGGTTAAATATTGAGAAATTGTACTGAAATTTCTTCTGCAGAATTATCTTCTCTTGTACTCTTCAATTTATTAACTGTATTTGACTTATAATTCCTGCTGTACTTTGATGTTGTAGTCTTGCCCGATTTAGAAACTTTTCGGCGTTTGATTTCCTAGTCCAACTCTTGTTTCATGTCTCCTCCTTGTATAATTCAGATTACCTGCAAAAGACACTAAAAATACCCGAGTAGCATTTATTTATACACAAAAATAGATAAAGTATGAGAGGAAAAATACAATATATGATATTCATCACAAATATAACCAAAAAAAAAATTAGATAGGAGTTGAGCACAGTAGACCACTTTATACGAATATCAAATTTGCATCATCGAAATCAATACCCAAATATAACCAAAAAAAAAATTAGATAATAAAAATTTCACCTTCTCCATAATAAATACCTCTACATATTACCAAGCATTGCGTGGGTTTCCCACTTGTTCTATCTACGCACGACAATTTACGGCAGTTTCCAAAGGAGCACACCATTTCTCCTTCTCCTAGCGAGCCAGTGTATTTTTTTGATCCGGACGATCCTTAAAAAGTAGGCTTACTAGAAAAAATAGTAGCTCTTTTAGAAACTCTCCAATTTACTCTTGATGCAGTACAATTTTCTCTTTATGTATGATAAATTTAATCCAGATGGAAAATTCTATTTACTCACGAAAATTTAAAATTTGTAAATAATTACAAATTTATTATTTTTCTTTTTAGTTAAATTACCTTTTTAAATTTTAAATATATAAAAATTCTTAAAAATTTAAAATACTTTCATTGTCTTTCTCCTCTGTTATCCCTCTAAAACCCAAAAAAAAAAAAATTGTGTTATTTAAATTTAAAAAAAACACATTTTCCATAAACTCATTGATTTCCTGATTCTATAAAATTTTTATATTTGCATTTTCAAGAAATTAGGAAGAATTTTAAATTCTTCGAATTCACTATGACAAGCGAAATTAGGGTTTAGAGTTTGAGTTTTTTGAAATAATGAAAAAATTCAATGTGCATTTGGTGCCGGAGGATAATTTCAAGTACGGATTAAAATTATTCTTAATTTTTGATGTGTTTTTTTTTTATAATTGATTGCTACTAAATTTTTTTTTATATTGGCGCGATGGTTGCTCATTGGACGGAGGTAGGGGTTGGTCAAGGAGCAAAGAGCCGAGACTGAAAGCGGAGGGTGGCGCTGGAGTCCGTGAGTAGCGACGGAGTTGGGGAGGCAACAGAGGAGGCTGCCCAACGGAGTAAGGCTCGAAAGAAAGTTTGAAAATCTCAGGCTCATTCGCGATAGACGAAAGTAGGAGAGAAAGAAAGAGGGATGGTTAAATTTGGGAAAAAATTTGGACGTAGAAAATAAATTGGTAATGTTTCAAAATGGGAGGTTGGTGTAAAGAGTAATTTAGACATCAAAAATAATTTGTGGTACGTAAATAGAATTTCCCTTGGTCAATAGAATTAAGTGAAAGAAAATTATTTATGTGGTCTGATTTTCTTTTGGTTAGCCACTCCAAATGCTTGAGATAAAAAGACCAAGTGCTTGTTTTTTAAAATTGTTTATGTGTTTGTGGTATGTGAAATTTAAAAATAACTTTTAGAAGGGAATTATAAATTCAAGAGGTTTGGATGTCTTCAACGAGTGGATTTAGGTCAAGAGTTACCTAAAAAAAAAATACTAACACTTGTTAAATCTGCAAAGCCTAAAAGTAAATATGGGATTAGGTCAAGCATACCAACAAAAAATGAGTATATTAGTAATACGGAAGGAGTCCAATTGCCTCGTTGTTATTGTTTTCATAAAAGAAAACACTCGCTAGGATAACTAACACTTTCAAAAAAATGACAATCAACTATACAAAAAAAATTTCGTATTCTTTTAAAGAATATCTATGTTTTTGATCTGGAAATCCACTCCGTCTTATTAAAAAGAAACAACCTAATATATATATCCTTGTAATATACTGTACACCAACTATAACTAGGAATGGTAATGGACGTGCTCGCGAGCAAAATTTTTATCCGTTCTATCCAAAATTTTGAATTTAAAATAAAATTTTCATTTTTCTAATTTAAAATTTTATATAGAGAGAGTCAAAATTTAGTCCGTGAACGCGTCTATTACCATCCATAGTCCATAACTCTCAATCACAAAACATATGCTTGACTAGACAAATTTATACTATATATAAAAGTCGAAAATTCAAGTCTATCATTTTCGCCCAAAACGGAATTTTTACCATCATTAAAACAAAAGTTTATCAATTTAAGTATATGTATTGGGTAACTAGGTAATTAGGTATATATATGTAATTATTGAAAATATAAAATACAATTAAAAATCATGTAGCTTCTAAAAATCGTTATAGCCCTTGAACCTATCCATTCTTGATCTCTCCACATCTTAGGTTTCTATCCCTTCCTCAATAGAAGAACTCAATCGGAATCTCCAATTCATCTTCAAATTTTTCTACCATCCCCGCATGAGCTCTCTGGTTTAATTTTCTGATTTGTTTTTCTCTATTAAAGTTTTATTTATATCAATTTATTTTTTTTATCTCAATAATTCATAATTCTCTTTTAGCATTATTAGTTGCGCTTCTGCACAACATAATCTATTCTGGGAATGGAGTTCAAATGAATAAGAGAAAATGGGAGCCATTCTCGAACTTAGAGGCTCTCATTCTCGAGCTCAGAGGAAGAAGGTGAGTGGATCCCAGCCAAATCTAGATGCACCATCAAGTGAGAGCATGCAACAAATACAAGATTAGAGGAGAAGATCTCTGGCCTCTGCGGCCAAATTTAGAATTTAAATTGCCAGATTGGACCGCTACGTAGCAGTCTTGACCACTACATATACAGTGGTCGGATGAATCCCCATGAAACTAAAACTCCTACTGTAACTTGGGGTGTGAAAGTTACGCCTTTTTTGAGTTTGGATTTCATTGTTATGCACAACCCTAATAATTGTAGTTTTAACCAAATTCTGGTAGCGTAGTGTGTCATATTCTTAGTCTTATGGTAGTTTTAATTTGATGTACTCTCTCTCCTTGGTCCATAAGGAATATGAAGTCTTAATTTTATATTTAATGATAAATGTCATTCCATTCAACATTGTATGAGACTTATCATTCATGATTTCATTATGTGGACAGGTATTCTCTCAGACGAGGAGAAGCTACATTTTCAGGAGGCTTTTTGGGAGATGATATAGATGCTAGTACGTCAGGCCAGGAGTAGAAGATCGTAGTAGAGGACAAAATCAGATTGTGTCTGAAGGATTATTGGACTTTTTTTTGGTTTTATTTTTATGTTTTATTTAGAATTTTTATGTAAACTTATTGACCCGCTAGTGGTTCTAACTTCTTATTATTATGTTATTATCTCATTAATGGAAAGCGAAGGGTTATATTCCGCCGTTTATCGTCAATTTTTTTTATTTAAGGGATTGTTCTCTAGTTGGCTGGAGGGGTAAAGAATCTTTTCTTCTTCTTCTTCTTCATTTTTACTATTGTTTTTTAGGTTGTTGATGAAGTTTTTATCATGCTTATGATCTCTTGTATCCGAGTTTTTAATTTCATTATGAGTTGTTTCATGTGGAATATTTTTATTGAAGCTTATAAAAAATGAGGAAAGATTGCAACTTTATTGAGTTCAAATAATTATAAGATGAACCTATAGTTATATCATAGGATTGAATTACGAAGAATATAACACTCCTGTATTATTTGTAAACCTCTGAAGATGAAACTTGATCAGAATGATTTTTTAGCCCTTTTTGACAAACCGAAAATGATCTTGTTAATGGAGATCATGAAGAGGAAAGGTTCCGTTGGCAGTGAAAATTTCTAAGTAAAAAGGATTTTCCACAACAGAACGTGGAGCTAACTCCGCAGCTCCGCATTTGGCTATTTTAGCCTCGCGTTTGAGAAAAACGCGAGCTAATTGATAGCTCCGCGTTCTGGTCTTTGGCGAGATTATCTCCGCATGAGCAGATAACTAGAATCTCAAAATTGATTCGGATTATGATTTGGGCTTATCTAAACACCCGAATTAAGTCCGATCAGAACTCTAAATCAAGATATTTAAATCAAAATTAAGATATTTGATTGGAATCCTTAATGAGTACAAATTCTATTTACATAGAAACTCTCATATAACCCTAAGGCAATAAATATCCTCTTGAGGAAGTCTTGGAGGATCTTTTCCGGAGAATCAGATTTTTCAAGTTTCTTGGAGAGTTCAAGTTACGCATAGAGCCTTGAATTCGTGAAGAGCAGAGAAGAAAAGATCCAAAAGTCGGCTGCCATCTTCAAGAGAAAAGTTCGACGTCAGATTTTCTAAAGGAGCTACTTGATAGATCCCATCGCCATACAGATCCCACAATTCATTGTAAAAGAGAGCGATATACCTACAAATCCTCTCGTTTGTTCTCTTTTTCTTTTGTTCACTTTCGTTGTAAATCAAGTTATTTCAATGGAAGGAAGATAAGGAATTTCTGCTGCAAACAAACTGGCAACCACAGTGGGAGACGTCTCTTTCACTAGAGAAGTGATTATGGCGCAATCTGACGTCGAGAGGATCGGATCCGATGTAGATATGCTGGTCATTGAAATCGATCAGCAGAAGTACGAGGAATACCTCTCCTCTGAATCAGGTAACTTGAACGAAAAACGACACTATCGTCGCGTGCGCTCCAATACCCGAGCAACAGGTAAAAAGGTATCCATCGATGAACGGGGATCCTTAGAGACTGTGGCCATAGAGCCGGTGTTTGGACAGGAAATCCTAGTAGAGGATGGCCTCTCTATTGCTGAAGAAGGCATGGGAACTGGATTGACCAGAACCCAACTCCGAAATAGAAATCGGAGAGCGAGACGAAAAGCCCTCAAAGCCCGCATCGAACACGAGGCTAACTCCATAGAACGCAAGGCTATGGTCCCTCGCAAACTGGCTCACGTTAATCGCGAGACCAGTCATTATCGCGTTAAACGCGAACTTGCAACTTGCGTTGATTACAAGGAAAAGCCAGCATGTGATTCTCCATGCGAGGCTATTACTGAGCTTAGCGAGAAACTTGAAGCAAGTAAGATTTGCGTTAATTGCAAAATTTCTAACACTCGCGATAAACGTGAGGATAAAATCTCTTTAAAACCAGCGTGTGATTCTCCACGCGAGGCTATTACGAGGCCTAGCGATAAACGCGAAGCTAGTACGACTTACGAGAAACGCAAGATTTTTGACACTCGCGATAAACGCAAGGATAAAAATTCCTTACGGCCAGCGTGTGATTCTCCACGCGAGGCTGTTACTGGGCCTAGCGATAAGCGGAAGCCAGTACAACTTGCGAGAAACGCAAGATTTTTGACACTCGCGATAAACGCGAGGATAAAATTTCCTCACAGCCAACATGTGTTCTCCACGCGAGGCTGATACTGTGCCTAGCGATAAACGTGAAACTAGTAGTACTTGCGATAAACGCAAGGTTCCCCAGTTCCGCATAAATTGCGAAGACGATTGGCAAATTGTCGTTAATCGTAAAAATCGCGGTAGATGCGAAGTTTTGACTTGTGTTAATCACAAGAGTAAGCCAGTGTGCAAGAATTTTCTTCCACGCAGAGCTAAGATTCTAGAAGATAAACTTCTGAAGAAACGCCAAGCCAGCGTAAAACGCGAGGCTAGCGTATCCAAACGCGAGGCTATTATTCAGGCCGGCGACACAAAACGCGAAGCTAACTTTCAGCTCCGCGTAGATCAACCCGTGTACAAAATCAGGGTCGATCGTCACATCAATGGACCAGAACTGAATTCCAGTGATTCCAAGAAACTTCAACAGGCAACTGGACCCTCTAAACAGTTGAATGGGTCCCACAGCTCCATGATTAAAGTCACTGACCTCAGGGAGTATCTCAGCAAGAAGAGAGGTATAGAACAAGTTCAACCTGAACCAACTTGTCACTGCCAGCAGCTTATGATAGCGGTATCCGCTGTAATCGATAATTGCTGCTGCAGCAAGAACAGGGTATCGGTGTTTGACCGATTAAATAAGTCAGACAGAAACCCTGCTAAGAAAACAAAGGCTACTCCCCGAGAAGAATGGAGAATTGTAACTTCCAACATGTCGGCAAAGGTAAGAAGGTCATAGAGAGAAATGATAACTCAGAATCAAGTGATGAAGAACTCCATCACTTTCCCAGACTTAAATCAGGAGCTGTCCTGCCTCGAAACTATAAGAAACTTGTAAAAGGCTCTTATGACGACGACAACGATAACTCGGCTATAGCTTCACCTCGTTCCTCTGCATCATCTCGGCTACAAAAGTCAGCATCTCATATGGCGGATAAATCTGACGATATCGATCAAAAAATTGAAGCCCAAAAAAAAGATGATTCGGGAGCAACAAAAGACAATTGAAGATCTTAAAATGAAGCTCTCAAAAGTGGTCGAAAATACTCAGAAGATTGTTGAGGATAACGCTAAGAAGGAAAAAGAAACCTCGTTCAATAAACTGAACGAGGAAGAAAAGGAAGAAAAAGCCCACTCAACACATGAGGACGAGGACAAATATTCTTTTCATGACCCACATGAAGAGAAAATCGAGAAATTGCAAAGTCAACACGAAGCGCTAATGCACAAAAAGGAGTTGAAAGAATCGGGAGTCTCAAGACCATATCCGCCTGAATGGGATATGCTACCATACCCTCAGAAATATAAACTGCTCAAATTAGAGTTATATGACAGGAAATGGTCTCCTAGTCAACATATTTACTACTTCTTGTCCCAAGCAGGATATTTGATGGGCAATGACCCAATAATGACCAAGATATTCGCAAGTACCTTGCGAGGGCCTGCCTTTACTTGGTTTATGCAGCTGCCCGTAGGTACTATTAATACCTTGTTTGATGTTGAGAAATTATTTCTCTCACGTTTCTTTGAGAATGATACCGAAATTACGGTTCATTACCTCCTTGCAACTAAACAAGGGGAACAAGAAACAGTAAAAGACTTTATAGAAAGGTTCCGGGAGAATTCCGTACATTGCAAACACGGAATGGTCCAGGAAACTCTAGTCGAGACATGTCGACATAATCTTAAGACTAATGTGCTCCTAAAAATGGGGGCTGTAGAATCTAGGACATAGAGGGATTTGCTCAAGCAAGGAGAGCAAACCGAGGACTTGATTCGTCGAGTTGAAGAGTCTCGTGGATCAAGAAGTACCGGAAGTAGCAGGCCGTACACCCAAAATAACAATAAAAATAAAGGTAAAGCGGCAATGACATCAGAGGCAACTCCACAGAAGACAAATCCTTTGAACTCAAAGCCCCAAAATCAGAAGGACGCAAGACAAAATAGGCCCCCGCAAGAGATGACATATACCTTCAAGGCAGAGCAAACGCCTACACTCTTCCATCCTCTCCACAGAAAGGGTGTGCTGAAACTTCCAGAAAATGGAAAACCGGAAAACGCTGGTAAAAACAACAACCCTAACTATTGCCTGTACCATCGGAATGTCGGGTACCCAACTAAGGATTGCTATCCTCTTAAGAACTGAATTCAGGCATTGATAGAAGCCGCGATTCTCACACTTAAAGAGAAACAAAAGAAAGTTTCTGCAAATATGACAATTTTAGTTGTAGGAACCAATGAGTTTCTTACCAGAGCGATCCCTGTACCAGTAGGGAAGCCAATATCGACACCAAGCACGGGCAGTCCGCACTTGCAAGCTGGCCCCTTGGGTATGCTCTGAACCACAGCTACGATCGAATCGTCCTTATTGGATAACAACCGAATTTGGCTGGGGGTGCCAAAAATAATGACGATGATAAACATCATACTTCTGCTATTCTCAATAACCATTGGAATGGCTAATTGGGTGCTATAAATAAAAAAAAAATTGCCCAACACTGTCAAAACGGCGGGAAGAGGAGATCAAGTTTCTCGCCAATCCTATCATACTGGGGATAAAAGTATGAAATTAACTACTCAATACTGATTAAAGACAAAAGGGAGAGGAAATCAATTCCTCAACAACTCATCATGCTGAAGGAAATAACATGGCTAGCCCAACTCGAACGGTAGTTGGTAAAGGCTAATCAAATCCGTTGATAGCTGGAGATTTGCTAAAAATCCCATAAACTCTGTCATGTTAAGTTCTTACCTCTGACAGTATGATTTGGATTATTCCCATCTCCTTTCAAGTTACGCGTGAGAACACTTGGACTTGGCATGTGCAAATAGGCACCTCTGTCGAAATCTGGTGATCCTGACCCGATCATCTTGGTATGTGCAGTTCAAGTTACACATGAGAGTCTTGAACCGCCTCCAATCAAACACTAGGCATGTGCAATTAGGCACCTCTGTCGAAATCTGGTGATTCTGACCCGATCATCTTAGTATGTGCAATTCAACTTACGCATGAGAGCCTTGAACCGCCTCCAATCAAACTCCAGGCATGCGCAATTGGGCGCCTCTGCCGAAATCTGGTGATTCTGACCCGATCATCTTGGTATGTGCAGTTCAAGTTGCGCATGAGAGCCTTGAACCACCTCCAATCAAACTCTAGGCATGCGTAATTGGACGCCTCTGCCAAAATCTGGTGATCCTGACCCCATCATCTTGGTATGTGCAGTTCAAGTTACGCATGAGAGCCTTGAATCGCCTCCAATCAAACTCTAGGCATGCGCAATTGGGCGCCTCTGCCGAAATCTGGTGATCCTGACCCGATCATCTTGGTTTGTGCAGTTTAAGTTACGTATGAGAGCCATGAACCGCCTCCAATCAAACTCCAGGCATGCGCAATTGGACGCCTCTGCCGAAATCTGGTGATCCTGACCCGATCATCTTGGTATGTGCAGTTCAAGTTACGCATGAGAACCATAAACTGCCTCCAATCAAACTCTAGGCATACACAATTGGGCGTCTCTGCCGAAATCTGGTGATCCTGATCCGATCATCTTGGTATGTGCAGTTCAAGTTACGCATGATAGCCTTGAACTGCCTCCAATCAAACTCTAGGCATGCGCAATTGGGTGCCTCTGTCGAAATCTAGTGATCCCGACCCGATCACCTCGGTATTAGCAGTCTAAGTTACACAGATGAGCCTTGGACCGTTTTACCTAAGCAAATGAACTATTTTGATGACAAGTTATTTGTTGTGCAAGTAAATTTTCTAGCCAACGGATAAAAAGAATCAAAAAGATTTCCTTTATTCATCATTCAAAAAGAAAAGAATGGAGTTACAAAAGAATCAGTAAAGTTCTCTCTCTCCTATTATAAGTTCCTGTTACAAAAAGAATAAAAGAATAGAATGAAAGAAAGTTATGGATCCCCTAGGAGCCTCAACTTATTCATCGTCTCGTCAATTACTCGATGACGAGTCTCCTCCACGGAGTGTTGAGCCCGCTGGTATAAATCATCATCATTTATTGCCAGTTGCTGGGCCAACTACTGACGTGATTCTTCAATAGTACGGCTCTTCATTACGCCTTCTTGTTCGAGCTGTCCTTGTTGAAGAATCACCTCTTCCCGTTTCTTAACGGATTCCCCTAACCGAGACTCACTGGCTTCCAGAATAGCTCGAGCCTTAGCAATAGTCTCTCTGGCTCTAGGGATGGCGGCCTGACTTCCCTCAATCACGAAGTCCACTATCTCTAACCCCCTGAGGATTGATTCCTGACTGGCTCGTAGTTCTGCCAACTCCCGAGACCAGACTTTCTCTTGGTGCCTCAGTTCCTCTTGATGAGCCACCAACTCTGCCCGAAACCGCGCCGACTCAATCTCAATGATCGCTTCCACATCCGCTTGGCGAACCTGTTTAGCGTGTTCACCTGATCTTCCAAAGCTTCAAGGAGGGCCCGGTCGGGAGCTGCTCGGTCATATCCCCCAATCCTTTCAATATTATCCAGATAGCTGGACAACATTGGATGCCCAAGATTAAAGAAATCTCTTCCGTCCAGGATCATTTCGATACACCTCCTTAGTAGCCGCAAAAAGTCATTTATACTATGGTTGAAGAATTCTTCAAGAGGGTCCATAATGTCTGTGTTTAAGGCAGGAAGCACTAAGGAAGATGTCGCTGGGGGAGGAGTGGCATCCGTTGGAATCGAGGAAGAAGAAGCCCGTCCATGTACCAGATTTATGACATGCGGGGCCAGTAAAGCCAATATGGACTTGGCAGAACTGGAAAATCGAGGAGAAGTATTACTGGTACAGATCATTCGAGTAGCACCACCAGCAGAAGTAGATGATGGAGTGTTTTTACCCGAATCTCCTCCTGTGGCAGAAGTGGTTTCGAATGAGAACTTAAGATTTTCTTCATCTCCCGCTGGCAGAAGACTTGGAACTGGATGAGTCGCAGGTATCTCAACAGCCACAATGGTAGAAAGCGTTAATACCGCTGGCTGAGGAGCAGAGGGCACACTAACAACTACTGGAAGGGTCTCTTCGAAGCAGACTGTTGGTGTTGGAGACGACAGACTTGGGGATGGAGTAGCTTCTCTTGCCGTAACCGCGACAATGACTTTTGTCCTGTCGTCACTCCCGAGTTCATCAATTGGGGGAACTGAAGAAGGAACTGAGCATGAGGCCGGCGTGAAGTACTCTGCATCAAACTCATTTGCAGAACTACCCAAACCACCCACCGAGCCAGTTGCGCCAGAATAATCCACCTTTTCCTCAGACTCCCCCATGGTAATCGAATGCATCGGTGAGTGGGGTTGACCACCAACTTTTCAGAAAGCAAACAAAGAGTGTTACATATAATGATGAAATGAATAATGAACAGAAGATAGAATATAAAAACCATACCAGGAGATACAAGTCCAGTTGTCGGACTTGAAGGAGGAGCCGTCGCTATTTCCAGAAGTGCACCAGTTTCACTACCCACAGGTTGCGTCGCGGAGTGTTTGACAGATTCTGCGGTTGGGTAAGCCAGAACCTCAGCAGCACCTGGAGCTTCAGCAAGTCCACTCTCCTCTGCCGGCGTCGGAGGCAGAGATGAGGTTAGCAAGTCTGAAGCAAACTTGACCACCGCCTCTTGAGAGACTAAGAGGGTCCCCGAGGCTAATTTCTGCTTCTTCTTCGCCGGTTCGCCGCGTTTGATGGTTGGACTCCGGGGGCGGGGAACCAAGTCTTGAGGGGCAACACCATCATCCCGTCATCATCATTACCATTATCGTCATCCCCATCAGAGTTACCCAAGTCTGATGGATCAGCTGCCGCACCAAGGAATTCGTCCATTCCTTTTACCCTCACTCTTTTGGCCCCTTTGCGGCTAGCGTAGAAGGTCTCTATCTCCTTGCAGCAGCTGCAGTTGATAGAAAAGTTGGGCACATCGGCATTGGCAATACTGAACCAGGTGCAGAAGCTTAATACCATACTCAGCTCTGGCGATTTTAGGGGTAGCATAAATTTTGCTCCGGTTCCTCCAGCAACAAAATGGAACTAGCCTCGTGCCTCTGCGTATAGATTCCCTTCGTACGCCAACTCTTTATTTGGATTTCCTACATAAAGCTGCGTATATCCAAATTGACGAGCAAATCTGCTCGGAATATACGGCTCTATGTAGCACATGGTGTCTTCCCTATACACCAAGTGTCCGGGGCGAATATTCAACAACCACCAGAAAGCCCCTGAAGATAAATTGGTGAACTTGTTTGCTCCTAAAATATCTTTAAACTTAGATCCATACTCTCCCCCAGGGAAGTCTGGAAAGTAGTGGAAATCTCATAGTTTTGATGATGATGGAGTGTCCCGCGGATCTGAGACATATAATTGCTCTTTCATACGGAACGCTCATACTTCTCCACAAAGTACGGCTTGTCAGTCGAGCAGTAATCCGCAGTACTCATCAGCGACGGACAGTGCATGACCAGCCACGCCATTAAATATGTATCGGGCATATCTACCCTTGGGTGCGGTGTCTTCACCGAGGCAACTTCTTTAGCCGCTTTTCCTTTTCCAGCTTTGCCTTTGTTCTTCTCTGCTAGCATAAAACTGTCGCAGAGGGCCCGGAGCCCGCTTTGGAGGTTGGCAACAATTGCTGGTAATAACCTGAATGGTCGTCCATAGGCCAATAAAACGGCTGGATAGACGATGTTCTTGGCGATAGTTTCCTTAGGCAGCGAAGGGATGACACACCTCTTCAGCCACAACATTAAAAAGCCAGCAAGGAGACCCTTCTCAGAAATAGGGAACTGGGCTTGATAATGGAAGCTCTGAAAAATCGTATTAGGACTAAATCCTCCTTCATTTGATTCGGTCGTATATATTGTGGCTTCTAAGTTGGAGATACGCTCCTTCAGTTCTTCGATACTAACGGAAGGGCATCCACGAACCATAGGGAGACTCTCTTTCAGATTGATGAAGAGATAGTCTGCCCACTTCTTATGGCCAATCCCCTGGTTCCTTACTCCAGCCAGGTCGGCACAAATATGATAGTGGCACATCATTTCTCAGTAGGTCTGGTAGATGTGTTCATCCCCTACTTTTAACATCTTTAATTCTTCAGCTGTGGGGATATATTTCTCATAAGGGACTTCACCTATTGATAACCCCGACACTTCGAACATCTCGTGGAGAGTGAATCCCAGCTCACCTACCGGTATAAAGAAAGTACCAGTTTCGGGGTTATACATCTCCAGCAGGCTGAACAAGTGGTACGAACTTTGAGGCAAGCCAAACTGGACGTTTCTAATGGCTTTGTACAAGCCAATTTCCTTTAGGATCTGCTCATGGGTGTCCAGTATGTGTTTAACAAGTCTGAACCACCACATGTTGCCCGAGGAGTGAAGCTATCCGGGCATTCTAAAGTCTTTGGCGGGGTACTGTCCACCCTTGGCCAAGAATTTGCTAAGGAAAGTCTTAGCACGAATCAAAATTTCACCAACAGGGTGTTCTTTGGTGACTCTGCCTGGGAGGAGCCCCGTAATATATCTAGGGGGACCGTCTTGGAAAGCCCCATTCGCGCCGAACTTGCCGGTCGCAATACCATCATACTCACGAGTTAGTTCAAATTCTAACTCGCGGTGGGAAGAAAGCCTCTGGAGGTACACTAAGGGGTAGCTATGCTCTATGTCAGGCAAAAACATGAGCAGATCCCCAGCCTGATATAGCCACTTACTCTTTTCTTCAAAGAGGATTTCATCCAAGTGCGCTATAGCATCTCCAAAGAGGAACGTCGGTTTCTCCAAAGCTTCCCAGTTCGTGGCTTCAAAGGGAACATCCATTATGATTTCCCGTGCGGTAGCAGGGCTGTATCTGATTAGCTTCTCCCTACGCTCTCTTAAACCTGGCTTATAGGCGGCAAGAACAGTGGTGAAGCGAAATTGGGTGGCTGAGTCTACACCTGCGCCATGGCCGAAGTGATGCCCTTAAGGGAGTGGATCCACTGAGTAGCCAACTGCAAAATCAAAGAATCAGAAAAATTCTGACAAAATCGGGAAAATTTTCTAAGTATGGAAACGCGGAGCTAAGGATAACTCTGCGCGAAGTTAAGAAAATAGTCTCGCGTTTTGACAAAATACGAGGATGACAAAATAACTTCGCGTTTGGATAATAAACACGAAGTTAAGGGGATAACTCCGCATTAAGAAACGCGAGGCTAAAATTGTAACCTCACGTAAAGAACGCGACAGACAGCAAAAGTAACTTTGCGTTTCCAAACGCGAAGATAACGCGATACCTTCGCGTGGAGGAAGACCAGAGATCTTTTCCTTCTTCTCCAAGCCATTTGGCTGGAGTACGGCGATCTCGCCAGTAAAAGAGATGATTGGCCGGTTAAAATCGAGCCAAATCACTCCTAAAAAAGTTCTAAAAATCCAAGAAGTGAAGAATCTTACCGCCGATAGGTGAGGCGTGGACTGGCTCGCCGCTGCGGCCACTTCCATGGCCACTGCCACCGCTGCTGGCACCAGTCGCTTACGGCGAGGCTGCGCGTGAAGAAGCACTGGTCTTGGGTGCCACTGCTTGCGAGATCTTGAAGAAAATCGACGGAAATCAGGTCGAAAATCGCTCGGTTGCCTGAGTCGCCTGGATCGCCAGAGTTCTGGAGCTCTAATCTCTTAAAAATCCTTCGAATGAAGTTAGGAAGAAAAGAAGAGACTCCATTTATATGAAAAAACCTGCCTCTTGGTATTCGGCGCAACAATCAGAGCGACTAACTAATCAGTTGCTCTCCAAAACGCGAAGCTATTAGCTTCGCATGGTGATGCGAAACGCGAAGCTATTAGCTCCGCACAAAACGCGAAGATAACTTGGCAGTTTAGCTACGCGTTTCTATGAGAAGCTTGGACTTGGCATGTGCAATTAAACGCCTCTGCCGAAATCTAATAATCATCATTCGATTATCTTGGTATGTGCAATTCAAGTTATGCATGAGAGCCTTGAACTGCCTCCATCAAACTAAGGCATGTGCAATTAAGCGCCTCTGTCTAAGTTAAATGATCCTTATCCGATCATTTCAGGTATTAACAGTCTAAGTTACGCAAATGAGCCTTGGATTGTTTTACCGAAACTATGAACCATCTATTTGTTGAGCAAGCAAAATTCTTGAAGTGAACAGATAAAGAGAAAAAGAATTATCTTTATTCATAAAGCAAAAGGTTACAGAAGAAGAGGGAGTTATAGCTCTCCCAAAAGCTTCAACCTATTCATCGACTCATTAATAACCCGACAACGAGTCTCCTCCACGGAGTATTGAAATTCCCTGGTTCACATGCAAAAAATCTCCTATGCAAATGTCAACTATGATCTGTTTAAAAAGTTCTTAGTGGATCATCTGAAGATACTACTATAAGAATCATAATGAAGATGCACAAGTTGAATTCGACATGCTACAGGCCCTAGATGATCATCTCTATCGCTTTGGAAAGCGACAGAGATTGTCATCTAACAGAAATGATCCTCAAGAAAAGTTAATGAGCTGCCGCAGAGTTCTTGTAACTCCTTCAAGAGTTTATCTTTTGGAGCTAGAGCTTGAAACCTGCAACTGTGTTGTAAAGCATATTCTTCTGGCTTTCTTAGAGTTACTTTTGCTGATGAAGATCGGAGCATGGATGGCTTTTGGAGATATATCAGGGGATAGCTATGCTCCATGCTGGGTAGAAATATTAGCAAGTCATCAGATTGGTAGAGTCATATGCACTTCTCTTCAAAAAGGATCTGGTCCAAGTACTTAACTGCAAAAGAAGAATCAAGAGTTAGAAAAAGTTTTATAAAACTCGAAAAATCTTCTAAGTATAAAAACACGGAGCTAAAAATAACTCCGCTCGCAGTTGAGGAGATAACCTCGCGTTGAAAATGCGACTGCTAATCAAAATAGCCTCGCGTTGAAAACGCGACTTCTAGTCAAAATAGCCTCGCGTTGAAAATGCGACTGCTAGTCAAAATAGCCCCACGTTTAAAATGCGACTGCTAGTCAAAATAGCCCCGTGTTTAAAACGCGAGGATGACGCCATAGCTTCGCGTAGTAGAAGACCAGAGATCTTCTCCGTCTTCTCCTTCTTCTCCAAGCCTTACGGTCGGAGAATGGCGATCTTGCCGGTAAAAGAGATGATTGGTCGGTTAGAACTGAGCCAAAACACTCCAAAATTGTCCTAAAGAGTACAAAAGTTGAGATTTTTACCTCCAATGGCCGCGGCATGAACTGGTTCCCCACTGTGTCCGCTCCCTCGGCCGCTGCCGCCGCCGCTAACGACGACCGCCAATGGTGAGGAGGCGCGCGACGCCGTACTCTTCTTGGGTGACAATCTAATGATGAAAATCTATGGAAAATCGAAGGAAGTCCGGTCGGAGATCGCTCATTTCACATGAGTCGCTCGGCGCCTGAACTCTAGATTCCTGGATTCTTTGAATGAAGTAAGGAAAAGGAGTTAAAGTCTCTATTTAAAAGAGAGAACCCGCCTCTTGGTATTCGGCGCAAGGTTCGGAGTAATTACTGAGCTATTACTAAGAATTACTGAGCAATTAATGAGTAGTTACTCACTAAAAAGCGAAGCTATTTAGCTCCGCACAAGTGAACAAAACACGAAGATGACTTGGTATTCTAACGCCGCATTTCAGTTTAATTATCCAAAGTATTTCAAAATTTGTTAAGTTCTAAGCCATTTTGAAAACTTTGGAGGGGGTTCTGTTGGCAGTGAAAATTTCTAAGTAAAAAGAATTTTCCACAACAGAACGCGGAGCTAACTTTGCAGCTCCTCTTTTGGCTATTTTAGCTTCGCGTTTGATAAAAACGGGGAGCTAATCGATAGCTCCGCATTCTGGTCTCTAAACTCCGCGTTTTGGCGAGATTATCTCCGCGTGAACAGATAACCAGAATCTCAAAATTGATTGGGATTATGATTTGGACTTATCCAAATACCTAAATTAAGTCCGATCATAACTCTAAATCAAGAGATTTAAATCAAAATTAAGATATTTGATTGGAATCCTTAATGAGTAAAAATTCTAAGGCTATAAATACCCTTTTGAGAAAGCCTTAGAGGATCTTTTCGAGAATCAGATTTTTCGAGCATCTTGGAGAGTTCAAGTTACGCATAGTGCCTTGAATTTGTGAAGAGCAGAGAAGAAAAGATCCAAAGTCGGTCGCCATCTTCAAGAGAAGAGTTCGACGTCAGATTGTCCAAAGAAACTACTTGATAGATCCCATCGCCACACAGATCCCACAATTCATTGTAAAAGAGAGCGATATACCTATAAATCCTCTCGTTTGTTCTCTTTTTCTTTTGTTCACTTTCGTTGTAAATCAAGTTATTTTAATGGAAGGAAGGCAAGGAATTTCTGCTACGAACAGGTTGAAGAGCACTTATCAGAGATTTAGTATTAACATAGCAAACTTTCTCCTTGGTGGCTTAATGAATGCCCTTCACATGATCACGATGATGGAACTTTGAGGATAAATGAGGAACAAAACTTATTTACTAGAGGTACACTTTTGAATGTAGCCAGGAGATACTAACGGTGTTGGAACCTTCCCCTTGGTTGGTTTAAAAGCCTTATATTTTGAACATGGTAAAAGAGATCTTGATGAAAACGAGAAAGATGAAGTAAGGATGTCTTTTTGACATGAAGACCGTCTTGTTGGCATTTTTATGGATGTTTTTTTTGTTGATGGTGTTCAATGAAAACCTTGGAGAATCTACGTGAAAAATCAAACTCAAAATTAACTCGACCAATTCAGTCACTCCCCCTTAGGCCATAACCTGACCCATTGACCCAACGACAACTTGGTTGAGTATGATGGGTCTAAATACAAAATTGAGAACCAGTTTGACCCAAAAACTTAAGCCATCCATTGGACATTGTGAGTATATGGGCTTAAACACAAAACTGAGAACCAGTTTGACCCAAAAATTTAAACCATTAGGTTAATATCCTAACTTTGTATTTAAACTCATAAAATTTCTTTGTTCTATCCGATGTGAAATTATACTCACATATGAACTAACTTAACAAGCTATGCATGCCTTGTCTTAAAGAAAAGATGTCGAGTCCAGTAGTCAATTTATTTCATGATATAAAGTCGTTGAAGAATATGAAATCAAAGTGTTTCTTCCCACAATGGCCAAACTGAAGTCTTTTTTGTCTGTTATATGTTAGATGATAAATATTGACCAGATAAGTTTGATTTCCTTCTAAATCTCATTCTAAATCTCTCTTGTGTTTTTTCGTTATCATGCTCGATAAGGAGACATCAACAACTCCCATCAATTTAGTGAAATCAAGCTTTATTGGGTGAAGATGTTTTACGAGCTTTCTGTTAAGTTAGTTCATATGTGAGTATAGTCCCACATCGGATAGGACAAAGAAATTCTATAGTTTTAAATACAAAGTTGGTATCTCAACCTAAATACTTAAATTTTTGAGTCAAACTGGTTTTCAAATTTGTGTTTAGGCCCATTATGCTCAGTATAGTCCCACATTCTCCCCAACACTTTTGTCCTCCTGGCGGAATATTGATTATTTACCTAAAGGATTATCTTTGGCTGTCACGGGCTTGAGCGACTCCATGGGAGAAAGAATGCTCAACACTAGATTGTTATATAATGCAGCACTGGACTTTGCCATCATTTTTTTTTTTTTTTTTTTGTTTTGTTTTAGCTTTTCGATGTTTACGTATTGTTTTGCATTGTAATGTATCCATAACTCCTTAATTGAAATGTTTGGCGCTTAATGCCCACTATTTTATATCAAAATAATTGTTACATCTTGTTAGGGAAATATGTAGAGGATTATGATGATGGACACTTGTAATTGCATATACATGCATAGTCAGTATTAGCAGTATTAGTGACACAAACTCCGAAACCTTTCTTTTGTAAAAAGCATTGCTTTCGGCATTCTTGAAGATCACATTTGCTGCGTTTGAGAATAATCTGACACTGTGTAGCATTTATCTCAAAGATCTCATTTGCTTATGGAGCCAATATCTCCCCTTGGACATTTTAATTTGAAAAGAGATGGAGAAAAAAATACTAAAGGTTAAGCAAAATAAAATATATTATATAAACTAGCGGACTCATTGAATGATATAGATAGTTGACAAAATTCATTTCATAATAGCTTTTAAGGAATAAATATTCATTGATTGAGAATACAAAAATTGAGAATTAATTTTTTTTTTCTAAGACACCGGAGAATATTAAACTCATTAATTAACAACAAATGAAACATAACCAATTATTTATTTGATTCGTAACAAAAAAAACTATATTTTGTGTCTAACGTAGCCCTTGTATGTACAATATGAGGTGTCCTTCAAGTGTTAAATATGTACCTGATGCAATGACGAGGATTGCAAGGAAAGAACAGATAAAATAAGAGAACTTTGTCATTCTTTTTTTACAAACCCGTTTTTTTTTTTTTTTTTTTTTTGCAGTATGTACAAATGCAGTGTTTGGTCTTGGTATTGTATGTATTTATAGTCACCAACACATACAAACAGTTTCGTACATGCAAGACTCATATTAAAAAGAAATTTATTATCTATCTTGGTGTAGTTTTTTTACCTTGCCTATTTATTTCTAGTTTTAAATGCTTAAATTTCATCTCCCCATTTATTGAGCAAAAGGAAGATTAAGATATTTGTAACGTTTAATACATAGAAGTAATTAGAAATAACTTTCAAAATAAAAGTTCCATATAGCTTAACTTTTTGTTCAAAATTATAATCATATTTTTTTTTCACATGCAATTGCATTTGCAAAGATAAGAGTAACATTTAGAATCATGGGGCAATCTAATTGAACTCCTGCAGTTCTTTTACTATAACTAACCGTAAAATCCTATCATAATAGTTATACCAAAGGTTTTCTAAGCTACTACAAATACCTTCTCTATGATAAAGAAAAATCTTACTTGTTTATCTTATAGCATAGAGCAATTACAATTTATAAAATGTATAAGATAAATACAAAGTATTTAGCATATATAATAATTTAGAATTAGATTCTTATCCCATCCATACTATATCAATTGTCATGTCTAGTGATTGGTATATCAGAACATTAAATGAATTCGATTTTCTGGAAGCTTCAGCATGTCCTTTCTGAGAAGAAAATGGAACAGAGTACCTATCTGCTCCGTTTTGAATGTGTAAGTCATATTCTGTCGGGGTCTGTTCTGATATGCACCTTTCGCATTTTGAGGTCTTGGATTCGTCAGATTGGTTGATTTTGGAGTAATATCCATAATAGAAGGAGGAGATATAGTAAGAGAAACTAGAATTTGTTGATTCACTTTGTATACTAGATTCTCTACCTCTATGAACACATTAAGATCTTATACATATATTGACTGCGAAAGGAAGCAACATACTAGTAAAAAAAATAATTTCTTATCTATTGGAAAAAGCTAGAAATATCGCTACAAATTAATATCCAACATTGATGTCAAAATTGGTCGATTAGGTTTACCGAGCCAATTTGAGAATTGACATAAGCTGGATTGTGGTCTTACTTGAACAAGGTTTGTGTGATTAGAATAAATTTAAGAGAAGCATAAATGAATCGATTATAAAGATACAAATTTATATCTATATATAAGTCAGTAAAAAAAGTCAAAAACATTACCACATTTATCCGAAAATTATAGCAAACATTATGAAGATTGGTAGTGTTAGTAAACTAATTATTACGAGTAAATATAACTTCAAAAGAAAAGGAATATAAGTGATGGATATGTCAAATTTTGTCGCATACAGACGTCACCTCATTCAACTGAACATGCATTGCATGTTTTGATTAAGGGATATTTACTGGTTTGTCCCTCAAATCTTTATATACTATGATTTTGCCCCCCAAATCTTCATATTTAGAATTTTACCCTCCAAATCTCATAAGTTACAACAATTTTGCCTTCCTCTCTAACACGGTTAAATATTTGACCATTTTACCCCTCTTTTCTTCTTCTATTTTCCTCCTCTCTTCTTCTTCTCTCTTCCTCCTCTCTTCTCCTTTTCTTCATTATTTCTCCTCTCTTCTTTGAGTATTTAACTGTGTTAGGGAAGAGAGGAGAAGAGAGGAGGAAGAGAGGAGAAAGAAGAATGAAGAAAGGAGAAGAGAGGAGGAAGAGAGAAGAAGAAGAGAGGAGGAAAATAAAAGAGAAAAAGAGGGGTAAAATGGTCAAATATTTAACTGTGTTAGAGAGGGGGCAAAATTGTTGTAACTTATGAGATTTGGGGGGTAAAATTCTAAATATGAAGATTTGGAGGGCAAAATCATAATATATAAAGATTTGAGAGACAAACCAGTAAATACCCCTTTGATTAAATGATTGGTGGTGTTCGTCATGAAGAGAGCCAACGGAGGCACAAAAGGTGCCCCTCTCAAATTTCCTCTCTCAAAGTCCCTAATTCTCCATGAACAAATGAAAAAAAGGCTGCAGTGAGATCCCCGCCACTGGCGGCTTCTCCGCTATCGGAGATGCGATGGCAGTAGAAAGCAAGGAGAAGCAGAAGCAGAAGCTCCCATTTCAACTTGCCAAAGGTGAAACCATTCCCATCATTAGAGACCCAATTTATTTTTAAAATACCCCCGCTTCCTTTTTCTTTTTAATCTCTCTTAAATTAGAGAAATTTAAAGTCATTGTATATTTGATTTCTTTTTTCTTTTTGTGTTAGATTATGAGATCGGACCCAATCGAGGCCGAACAGGCTGTCCTTCGGCTCCCCATTGTTGCCCTGGAGTATAAATTTTACTATTTCAGCAGACATGGGTATTTTACAACGCTATGCATAAAATATGTTTTTTTTTTTTTCCCATCGATCCTGATTTGCAAGACGTTGGGAGCCGAAGGTAGTTGGGAGCCAACAATAGAATAAATTTGTAAAGCTGCGATGCTAGGATTTTTTAGGTTACTAGTTCTACTAAGTATGAAAGTTAATAAGACTCATATGAAGTATAAATTCCTAAAGCTATCTAATGTAAATATAGATATTAGTAATTTAGCAATCTTTATTTTCCATTTTTTGAGAGTATTTAACTCTTCTTTGTATTTAACTCTTCTTTTTCAGTCACAACCTACATGAAATACGGACGTGACAATAGCGATATTTTTTTTTTCTTTTTATTTGACATGCCATGTGGCATGTCAAACAAAGTTTTTGTCAAGTTCTTATTAAACACGCATCTTACATGGGAATGGTGTCCCCAACAAAGTTCTCATGCTTCTTGGGTTTATTATATTGAATAATTGATTAGTAATAAGAAATAATAGATGACATTGGAGATTAAAAAATTCTTCTCATGGCAAATAAATTTCCACATTCTCCTAATTTTTTTTTTTTACTTCACTGAGCCCCATGGTGTTGACCTCTATTCCCGGGGTTCACTTATACAAAAACTTACTGGGATAAAGTATTCATTTGCGCATCCATATCCGTCAATGGGTATAAAAAGTTATATTTTTGAGAAAATCATTATTTTTATAGCCACTCAATGAAAAGTCAAATCTCATTACTGTACATGATTTTTGGTATACAAAAACCCTAGGGAACTAAAAACTATTAATTATGTACCCACTTCATTAAGTATCGAGTCTCATGATTGTCCATGATTTTAGGTACATGATAACCCTAGGGAATTGAGATCAACATGGTATAATCGGATTGAATTAAGAGGCACGAAAAGATGAAGCTTTAGTCATAATTGGAGGGAATTTTCTTACAATATCATTTGATACCTCCTAATGTCAATAAGAATAATGATACATGGAAGGAGAAAAATGGAGAGAGAAGCGAAATCTTTAGAAAAAACAAGTCATTGCATGGACACACAAACTAATAGTGTGTCATTGTTTTGTGTTTTGCTTCCTTGTAGAACTTCAAAATGCTAAAGTCTTGAAATAGCTTGGAAGATATAAGGTTCTAAAATGGGACAATTAATTTTCTAGTAATAAGGTGGATGACTCTCACTTTCAACTACATAAGAGAACAGCAATACGGCACCACTGGCCTTGGAAAGTTTCAGCAAGCACTCGGACTTCTCCGATAGCCAAGTGGACCCCATGCCCAAAACATAACTAAAAATTCTCTATGTTCTAAAATTCTTGATCTCAAAGAATACTTGACAAATAAAAAGAAAGCAACTCAAACTCAGTTGCACTCGACATGCCATTGCAAGTAACTAATATCAGTTGTATTAAAAAATACTGTTGTGGCAAGAAAAGAGTTTATGTATTTGATAGAATAAGTGAGTCTCATCAAAATGCTCCAAAAAGGAGAAAGAATAATCTAAGATATAGAGTCAAGGAAAAAGAATTGAAAGCAGTTACCTCAAATATGGTCGGTAAAGGTAAGAAGGTCATGAAAAAAGAAAATGAGTCAAATGCAGATGATGAACAACCTCACCATCTTAGCAGGCTCAAGTCAGGCGTTGTTGCTCCTCAAAATTATAAGAAACTTGCAAAAAGTTCCCACAACGATGATAGTGACAACTATACTATAATTTTCCTGCAGTCATATACTTCTTCTCGACCAATAAAATTGACGTCGTACGCAGTGGATAGGTTTGGTGAACTCGATAAGAGGTTTGAAGCCCAAAAACAAATAATTCAATATTAGCAAAATGCTATTAATGACCTCAAACTAATGCTTCTAAAAGTGGTCGAAAATATCTAGAAGATAGTCGACGATAAGGCTAAAACTTTCTCGGAACCACTACGCAAGACAAATGAGGAACTACCACTAAGAAGATAAAGAAGAAAAAGTTTATTCAATGCATGAAGAAGACGATAGATTTTCTTTTCATAATCCTCATGAAGAGAAGATGGGAAAATTACAGAAGCAACTTGATACGTTGATACAAAAAAAGGAGATGAAGGAATCAGGGATTTCAAGAGCATACCCGCTTGAGTGAGATTTCGCTCATTTTCCTGAAAAGTACAAACCCCTTAAGTTGGAATCATAAGATGGAAAATGGTCCCCAACCCAACACATGTATTATTTCTTATTGTAAGCCGACCATCTAATGGGAAATGACCCTATAATGACTATGATATTTGTGAGTACCCTGCGAGGGTCTACTTTTACATGGTTCATGCAGTTGCCCTCGGGAACCATTAATACTTCGTATGAAGTGAAGAAATAGTTCTTGGCATGTTTCTTTGAGGATGATACCAAAATATCGGTTCATTCTCTCCTTGCGACAAAACCACGAGAAGAAGCGGTCAAAAGCTTCATTAAACACTTCATGGAAAAATCCGTACATTGTCGACACTGTATGACCCAGGAAACCCTGGTGGAAACCTGCAAGTATAATTTTAGGATCGGCATGCTCATAAGAATGAGAGTTGTAAAGTCCAAAACTTGGAAGGACTTGTTAAAATAAGGGGAGCAGACGGAAGATATAATTCATCGGATTGAAAAATCTCGTAATACGAGAAACTCTACAAATAACAAGTCATATTGACATAGTTCTAAGAATAAGGGAAGACTATAATGGTATCAGATACTACTCCAAAACCAATAAGTCTGACGAATCCAAGACCTCAAAATGCGAAAGGTGTATGTCAGAACTGACCCCGACAGGATATGACTTACACATTCAAAATGGAGTAGATAGGTACTCTGTTCCATTTTCTCCTCAGAAAGGGCATGCTGAAACTTCCAGAAAATCGAAGGCTGGAAGATATTGGAAAAACCAATGACCCGAGCTACTGCCTGTACTATCAGAACATCGGGCATTTGACTAAGGATTGCTACATCAGGACATTGGGTTTATTATATTGAATAATTGATTAGTAATAGGGAATAATAGATGACGACGGAGATTAAAAAATTCCTCTCATCGCAAATAAATCTCCACATTCTCCTAATTTTTTTTTTACTTCACTTAGCCCATGGTGTTGTCCTCTATTCCCAGGGTTCACTTATACAAAAACTTATTGAGATATCGTATTCATTTGCTCATCCATATCCATCAATGGGTATAAAAAGTTATATTTTCAAGAAAACCATTATTTTTATACCCACTCAATGAAAAGTCAAACCTCATTATTGTCCATAATTCTCGGTATACAAAAACCCTAGGGAAAGAAAAACTATTAATTATGTACCCACTTCATTAAGGGTATTTATTTGCATGAAAGTAGAATGAAAGTTGTAGAATTAAGCCTACTTCCTTTACTTTATTTGTTTATTTAGTCAAAAAGAGAATTAAAAGTTAGTTCCACTAGAATGACGTGGATTCTATATGGCATCCCAACTTTCCTTTTTCTCTTCCCCTCCTTTTTGGTTGGAAGTACTTTTAAAGCTCAAGAAACAATGTGAGATATTATTTTTTTATTAGTTTCTCATTATTACTTTTCAAATCTACTTAAGTAACAAATATATTAATATTATTTTGTATTTAATATGATAATAAAATAATATTTTTCATATTTCACTTATTACTTTCAAGAGTGAGTAGCTCTATTGAACAACTCTCTTTCTAAACTTCTATTTTGGAAGCTACTTTTATTTTCCTTCTCTATTTCTCCCACTTTTAAAAGCCAAACATGCCCTAAGTGTCAAGTCTCATGATTGTCCATGACTTTAGGTACATGATAACCCTAGGGAATGAAGATCAACATGGTATAATCGGATTGAATTAAGAGACAGAAAAAGATGAAGTTTTAGCCATCATTGGAGGAAATTTTCTTACAACATCATTTGATACCTCCTAATGTCAATAAGAATAATGGCATGTGGAAGGAGAAAAATGGAGAGAGAAGCGATACATTTTGAAAAAAAAAAGTCATTGCTTCAATTGGATACACAAACTAATAATTCGGCATTGTTTTATGTTTCTCTTACTCATAGAATCTCAAAATGCTAAAGTCATTAAATAGCTTGGAAGATATAATGTTCTAAAACGGGGCAATTAATTTTCTAGTAATAAGGTGGATGACTCTCACTTCCAACTACGTAAGAGATCTTTAAAATATTTACTGGCTTGAATCTATAACTTTTTAAGTAAATATTAGTATACTTTTTGTTAGAATTTTTTTTCCCAGCATCACTGTGCGTGTTTTGCTACTCAATTAACATTTCTTTTGTTAGAAGGCATTCAGACCCCTAAATTTGATCGCTACTTGCGTCTTGTCTCAAAGAAGAGTCGTCGAGTGCGGTAAGGGACAAATAATTTTATGATATGAAGTCGTTTAAAAATAGGGTTATTTACAGATCTGTCCCTTAAATCTTTATAAATTATAATTTAGTCCTCCAAATCTTCATATTTAGATTTAATCTCCAAATTCTTTAAGTTACTACAATTTAGTTCCCCAGTTTTTATTGTGCCCTGATTTTTCCGTTTTACCCCTAATTTCTTTCACTTAATTTATCTTCCCTCTTCCCCTTCTCTTCTTAGTTCTTGTTGGTTCACCCTTGTTCTTCTCTTCTCTCTCTATTCATTTATTGGGTTCTCTCTCTGTATCTTGAAACCAAATATATTATTCTCTACTAAATATATTAAACTTTTAAGTCTCAATATAAATTCATTTATTGGGTTCTCCCTCTCTACATCGGATAAATTTATTTCTAGGTTTAATACATTTAGTGGAGAATAATACATTTGGTCTTAATATAGAGAGGGAGAACCCAATAAATGAAATGAATGGAGAGAGAAGAGAAGAAGAATGGAAGAACCCAATAAGAACTAAGAAGAGAGGAGGAAGAAGGAAGGAGAATTAAGTGAAGAAAATCAGGGGTAAAACGGAAAAATCGGACAAAATATAAATTGGTGGACTAAATTGTAGTAACTTAAAGAATTTGAGGACTAAATCTAAATATAAAGAATTGGAAACTAAATTATAATTTATAAAAATGTTAGGGACAAATCTGTAAATATCCCTTAAAAATATGCAGTCATAGTGTTTCTTCACACAGTAGCCAAACTGAATTCTTTTTGTCAGTTACATGTCAGATGATAAGTTTTGACAAGATAAGTTTGATTTATTCCGTCTATTCGGTCTAAATCTTTTGCATTATCATGTTCGTTGAGGAGACATTAACAACTCTCCTCGATTTTTTAGAAACCAAGCTTTATTGGGTGAAGATGTTTTTACGAGCTTTCGTAGTATAATCATTTTCGAAAGGAATCATCATTGATTGTCACTGGCTTGAGGATTCTAAAGGTGAAAGTAAGGTAAACACTAGATTGTTATTTGATGCAGCACTGGACTTTGCCAACATTTTTTTGTTAAAACTTTTCTTCATTTATGTATTGTTTTGCATTATAATGTATCCATAAACTCTTTTAATGAAATGTAAGAGGCTCAATGCCCACTATTTTATGTCAACATAACTGATTACATCTTGTTAGGAAAATATGTAGAGGATTATGATGGTGGACACTTGTAGTTGCATACACATGCATAGTCAGTATTAGCAGTATTAGCGACGCAAATTCCAAATCCATTCTTTTGTAAAAAGCATTGCTTTCGGCATTCTCGAAGATCACATTTGCTGCTTTTGAGAATAGTCTGACATTGTGCAGCATTTATCTCGAAGATCTCATTTGCTTCTGGCGCCAATATCTCTCCTGGACATTTTTAATTAGAGAAGAGATAGAGAAGAAGATACTAAAGGTTAAGCATGATAAAATTTATAATATAAACTAGCGAATTCATTGAATGATACAGATAGTTGATCAAATTCGTTTCATAGTAGCTTTTTTAGAAATAAATATTCATTGATTGAAAACACAAAGGTTGAGAATTCAAATTTTTTTTCTAAGACACCAGAGAATATTAAACTAATTAGTTACAATAAATGAAACTTAACCTATTAATTATTTGATTCCTAAGAAAAAAAAAACCTTTTATTTTGTGTCTAAATGCAACCATCGTATGTACAATATAGTGTGTCCTTGAAGTGTTAAATATGTACCTGAGACAATGACGAGGATTGCAAGGAAAGAACAGATAAAATAAGAGAATTTTCCCATTCTTTTTTACAAGCCTTTTTTGTCTTGTTCTAGTAAGTTCAAGTGCATTGTTTGGTTTTGGTATTGTATGTATTTATAGTCACCAACACATACATACGTTTTCTACATGCAAGACTCTTATTGAAGAGAAATTTATTATCTATCTTGGTTTAGTTTTTTTTTTCTTTTTTTGCCTTAGTTACTTATTTCTAATTTAAATGCTTTAAAATTATATCTCAATTTATTGTGCAAAACGAGTGTTAAGATATTTATAACGTTTAATACAAAGAAGTAATTAGAAATAACTTCTGACATAAAAGTTTCATGTAGCTTTACTTTTTGTTCAAAATTACAACCCATATTTTTCCCGCATGCAATTGCATTTGCAGAGATAAGGGTAACATGTAGAATCATGGGGGGTGGGGGGATGCAATCTAGTTGAACTCCTGCATTTCTTTTACTGTAATTATCCATAAAATCCTATCCTAACAGTTATATCAGAGGTTTTCTAAGCTACTACAAATACCTTTCATAAGATAAAAAATAATCTTGTTTAACTTATCGCATAGGGCAATTGCAATTAGGAAAATGAGTTATACCAGAGATTTTCTAAGCTACTACAAATACCTTCCGTAGGATAAAAAATAATCTTGTTTAACTTATCGTATAGGGCAATTGCAATTAGGAAAATGAGTTATACCAGAGGTTTTCTAAGCTGCTACAAATACCTTCCGTAAGATAAAAAATAATCTTGTTTAACTTATCACATAGGGCAATTGCAATTAGGAATATGTATAAGATAAATACAAATTATTAAGCATATATAATAATTTAGAATAATATTCTTACCTCATCCTTACTATATCAATTTTTCATATCTAATGATTGGTATATTCATGATAAAAGGAGGAAATATAGTAAGAGAAACTAGAAATTGTTGATTCACTTTGTATACTAGATTCTCTACCTCTATGAACATATTGAGATCTTACACATATACTGACTGTGAAAGGTGGCAACAAATTAGTAAAACTATTAATTTCTTATATATTTGAAAAAGCTAGAAATATTGCCCCAAAAATCCAAAAACCATCATGTTGATGTCAAAATTGGCCGATTAGGTTTATGGAGCCAATTTGAGAACCGACATAAGTTGGATTGTGGTCTTACTTGAACAAGGTTCGTGTGATTAGAGTAAATTTTTGAGATACAGAAATGAATAGATTATAAAGATACAAATTTATATCTATATAAGTCCTTAATGGAAAAAGTTAAAATCATTGCCACATTTATCCAAAAATTATAGTAAACATTATGACAAGATTGATAAGTTCCTTGCCTGATTGGAAGATGTTAAGCTAATTCAGGCATTTTATGTTCGTAAAACTAATGCTTACGAGTAAATATAACTTCAAAAGGAAAGGAATATAAGTGATGGATTTATCAAATTGTTTCGCTTACGAACATCACCTCATTCAACTCAACATGCATTGCATGTTTTGATTAAATGATTGGTGGTGTCCAATCTATTGGGTCATGAAAAGGCCAACGGAGGCATAAAAGGGTGCCCCTCTCAAATTGCCTCCTCAAAGTCCCTAATTTTCCATGAACAAATGAAGAAACGCTGTAGTGAGATTCCCGTCATTGGCGACTCCTCCACTATCGTCACTGCGATGGCAGCAGAAGAAGCCTGAATTTGGAAAATCCCCTTCATTGTCATTTATCAAGAATTACAGCAAATAAAAGAAAATTACAACTCTCAATTCGAATTTACAGGTAAAAGAGATAGTCACTTTTCCCTTTTCATTTTTGTGGGATCTTTAGCGGCTGTGGAAGGTCGTTTGCTTTGTACATTGACGATATGAACATCGATTGATTCCTTCAGCACCAAATCCTTGGCCAGAGAATAAACAGGAACTCTTGAAGTGCATTAGTTTTTGCTTCTTTGGATTTCGCCCGTCTTAGAATCTCTGGATCTATATGTTTCTGAATCTCTCGAGCTCTATCTTTAGATCTATGGATCTCTATATCTCCTCTGAATTTTATTTTTCCTCCTTGTTGTTTGCTCAAAATTTGGATCTTTCTTTCCCTTGTAAAATTATTTGATTACAACGAAAATTGAGATTACAAAAGAAATCTGAGAAATAACAAGAATGAGAATATTAATTTATTCCCTTTTTTTATGTGGGTTCGGGTGGCGATGGAGCCTCGCTAGTGCCTCCGTGGACCGTCTGACCGGAAAGAGAATGGCTCAGTTTCGCTTCTTGATCTCACGAGCTCATCCGAAATCGCCCAAAAGTCCTTTCTCTGGAATTAATTCTTGTCTTTTATAGACCGAAGAAGCTCGAAATCCAGCTCTAATCCTTCCTGAAAAATCGGATCACGGAATATCAGCGAAACAAATAAATAGAAATAGGCGGAAAACAACCCGCGGGTTGGCACTTGCGGGAGCGCTCCCGCGGGTGCCTACCGCGGTTCCAGCAGGTGCGCACCCTCGGGATTCCTCCCGCACCCGCGGGACGAATTCCCGTAGGGCCCACCTGCGGGGGAAATCCCCCTTTCTTTTTAATAATAATAATAATAATAATAATAATTATTATTATATATATTTTTAGTATTTTTTTAGTATCTACACTTGTCTCTTAATTTTTTTTCCTCGTCTCTTAATTTTTTTCTCGTCTCTTATTTTTTTTTTGTCTCCTCCTCTCAGACTCTAGCCTCCTGCTCCCTTCTGTTGAGAGAGATGAGTCTTTTTATAGATACGGGAAGGTAACTATTCCAAAAAAGTTCTTCGTAAATGTAGATTAAATCATGGGATCATCACAACCAATTCCGCACACGAAGCGGGATTCCGGAGTGCACGACATACAAGAAGCACTCCGAACATGCATGGTGCGCCCAGTGCACGCGTCTGGGCACGCTTGAGGGGGCAGGCACATGGGGCACATGCAGGCGCTCAAGGACAAGCATGGCATGCGCTTGCCCCCGAGTGGGGGCGCAACGAGGTGTGTGCTTACAAGTGCGCATGGTGCACGCTTGCCAACGTGTGCTTGCTCCCGTGAGAGATGCGCCCTTGCTTGTGCGCTCGGAGGCATGGACACTTGCTTGCGAGGCTAGCCGTTGGATCGCATCAAAAAATCTCTAATTGGCTGGAGATCAGATTTGGTTTAGATTTGGGTACCTAACCTTACTTAATCATGCTTGATCTTGATTTTTGATATCTAAATCATAACTAAACACATCAAATAAGAGATTGTGACAAATCTTAAAGATCAGATCAAGTCCAGATACGATGAACCAGAAATTTTCAAATCTTCTTAAAATAGAAACAAATATTGTACCTTATCTATAAGGCAGGTGATCTAACCATCTCATATCTATAAATAGGCATCATAAGGCATTGTGGACGTCACCTAATGGGGAGACCAAGGTCCGTACTCTTGAACGCGTAATCAATGAGTTCTTGAGTGGGTATAACCCGGTTAATCCGGTCAATTTAACATGCATATGCGCGTTCCAAAAATCTGACAGGCAGGGTGACCTCATGCTATAGGATGGTCAATGGAATCCAAGACCTTTCGGAATTTTTCCACTTTTGGAGATTCTCATGAGGAAGAACACCCTCATCAGGCGCTGCACCAAGTTTCACGCTGAGGCCACCGGCAACCAAAACTACCTCAACCTCCTCCCTTGCTCGTCGGGAACATGGGTTTGATCTTCACCAAGGGAGATCTCAAGGAAGTGAGCGAGGAGGTCGCCAAGTACAAGGTTGGGGCTCCTGCTCGTGTTGGACTTGTGGCTCCTATTGATGTTGTTGTTCCTCCTGGCAACACTGGATTGGATCCCTCGCAGGCATCTTTCTTTCAGGTTCTAAATGGTACTGTTGAACTCATCACTCCTGTTGAGCGGATCAAGAAAGGGGATAAGGTGGGTTCTTCTGAGGCTGTCCTCCTCGCCAAGCTTGGGATAAGGCCCTTTTCATATGGGCTTGTTGTCCTCTTTGTCTTTGACAATGGATCAGTCTTCAGTCCTAAGGTTTTGGACCTCACGGAAGATGATCTTGTTGAGAAGTTCGCAACTGGTGTCATTATGGTTACTTCCCTCTCCTACCCAACTCTGGTAGCGGCTCCTCATATGTTTATCAATGCCTACAAGAATGTCCTTGAAGTTGCTGTTGCTACTGAATATACCTTCACACAGGCCGAGAAGGTGAAGAAGTATCTCAAGGATCCAAGCAAGTTTGCCGTTGCTACTGCCGCTGCCCCTGTTGATGCTGCGGAACCTGCAGCTGCTCCTGCTGCCAAGGTGGAGGATAAGAAAGAGGTAGCCTTTGGGGTTCTTTTGGAGCTTTTGTGCAATTCAAGTTACGCGTGAGAGTATTGAATTCGCGAAGACCAGCAGAGAAGATCTAGGGCCGGTCATTTCTTCATCAAGAAAGAAGACTTCCACATCAAGATTGTCAAAAAGAGCTACTCGATAGATCCCATCGCCACATAGAGCCCACAAATCATTGTAAAAGAGAGCAATAATGTATAAATCCTCTCGTTTATTTTCTTTTGTTCACTTTCATTGTAATTAAGCTATTTCAATGGAAGGAAGTAAGAATTTTGCGAAGAACAAAGGCGAGCGGGTGCGCTCTTGCTCGTGCGGTTGGGCACATGCTTGCCTACACGATTAGGTGCATGCTTTCCCCCGCATGAGCGCCTGGACGCTTGCTGTGCGCGCTTGCCCGTGTGGACGCGCGCTTGCCCGTGTGGACGCACGCGGTTGCTCGTTGGCGCGCACATCACGAGGGCTTGGGCGGGCGCACGTGCGCGTGGTGTGCACAATGGGCGTGCTTGAGTGCGCGTGTATCAGGGTGCATAGGCAACCTCAGGTGTGCTTTGCTTCAGGCGTGTAGCCTTAGGATTGTGCGCTCCACAATGTGTGCTCCTTAGGTGCGGACATCTGGCGCTCTCATTTTAGCTATATTTCTTAGTGCCTACACAAACATTATTATTCTCCATTATTTTTGGTATGCAAGAACCCTAGGGAATGAAAAAAATATTAATTATGTACCCACTCCATCAAATGTCAAGTCCCATGATTATCCATGACTTTTGGTATATGATAATCCAAGGGGAGGAAGATGAACATGACATAATCATGTTGAATTAAGAGGCAAGAAAAGATGAAGTTTTAGTCATCATTGGAGTAAATTTTCTTACAACATCATTTGATACCTCCTAATGTCAATAAGAATAATGGTATATGGAAGGAGAAAAATGGAGAGAGACACAATATGTACAGGCATTGCTTTAATTGGATACACTAAAACTAATAATTTGTCATTATTTTCTATTTTGCTTACTCATGGAACCTGAAAAATGCTAAAGTCTTTAAATGGCTTGGAAGATATAACGTTCTAAAACGAGACAATTAATTTTCTAGTAATAAGGTGGATGACTCTCAATTCCAACTACATAAGAGATCTTCAAAATATTTACTGGCCTGAATCTATAACAGTATAACTTTTCAAGTAAATAATAGTGTACTTTTTGTTAGAAATTTTTTCCAAAATCATTGTGCGCGTTTTGCTACTCAATTGACATTTCTTTTGTTAGATAATTTTATGATATAAAGTCGTTAAAAAATATGAAGTCACAGTGATTCTTCACACAGTAGCCAAACTGAATTCTTTTTGTCAGTTACATTTCAAGTGATAAGTTTTGACTAGATAAGTTTGATTTATTCCGTTTATTCGGTCTAATTCTCTTTGATTTGCTTTTGTATTATCATGTTTGTTTTTAGAAATCAAGTTTTATTGGGTGAAGATGTTTTTACGAGCATCCGTACTACTAGCAGAATATTAATCATTTTCGAAAGGAATCATCATTGATTGTCACTGGCTTGAGGACTCTAAAGGTGAAAGTAAGTAAGGTAAACACTAGATTGTTATTTGATGCAGCACTGGACTTTGCCAACATTTTTTTGTTAAAACTTTTCTTCATTTATGTATTGTTTTGCATTATAATGTATCCGTAAACTCTTTTAATGAAATGTAAGAGGCTTAATGCCCACTATTTTATGTCAACATAACTGATTACATCTTGTTAGGAAAATATGTAGAGGATTATTATGGTTGACACTTGTAGTTGCATACACAAGCATAGTCAGTATTAGCAGTATTAGCGACGCAAATCCCAAATCCATTCTTTTGTAAAAAGCATTGCTTTCGGCATTCTCGAAGATCACATTTGCTGCTTTTGAGAATAGTCTGACATTGTGCAGCATTTATCTCGAAGATCTCATTTGCTTCTGGCGCCAATATTTCTCCTGGACATTTTTAATTAGACAAGAGATAGAGAAGAAAATACTAAAGGTTAAGCATGATAAAATATATAATATAAACTAGTGGATTCATTGAATGATACAGATAGTTGACCAAATTCGTTTCATAGTAGCTTTTCTAGGAATAAATATTCATTAATTGTGAACATAATGGTTGAGAATTCAATTTTTTTTTTCTAAGAAACCAAAGAATATTAAACTAATTAGTTAACAACAAATGAAACATAATCTATTAATTATTTGTTTCCTAAGAAAAAAGCCTTTATTTTGTGTCTAACGCAACCCTCATATGTATAATATGCGGTGTCCTTGAAGTGTTAAATATGTACCTGAGGCAATGACGAGGATTGCAAGGAAAGAACAGATAAAATAAGAGAATTTTGCCATTCTTTTTCACAAGCCTTTTTTGTCTTGTTCTAGTAAGTTCAAGTGCATTGTTTGGTTTTGGTATTGTATGTATTTATAGTCACCAACACATACATACGTTTTCTACATGCAGGACTCTTATTGAAAAGAAATTTATTATCTATCTTGGTTTAGTTTTTTTCTTTTTTTGCCTTAGTTATTTATTTCTAATTTAAATGCTTTAAAATTATATCTCAATTTATTGTGCAAAACGAGTGTTAAGATATTTATAATACAAAGAAATAATTAGAAATAACTTCCGACATAAAAGTTTCATGTAGCTTTACTTTTTGCTCAAAAATAATCTTGCTTAACTTATCACATAGGGCAATTGCAATTAGGAAAATGAGTTATACAAGAGGTTTTCTAAGCTACTACAAATACCTTCCGTAAGATAAAAAATAATCTTGTTTAACTTATCGCATAGGGCAATTGCAGTTAGCAAAATAAGTTATACTAGAGGTTTTCTAAGCTACTACAAATACCTTTTGTAAGATAAAAAATAATCTTGTTTAACTTACCGCATAGGGCAATTGCAATTAGGAAAATGAGTTATACCAGAGGTTTTCTAAGCTACTACAAATACCTTCCGTAAGATAAAAAATAATCTTGTTTAATTTATCGCATAGGGTGTTTGCTCAAAATTTGGATTTCTCCTTTCATTGCAAAAATTGTTTAATTACAACGAAATTGAGATTACAAAATATCTAAGGAATTACAAGAACGGGAATATTTATTTATTCCCTTTTTTATGTGGGTTCGGGTGGCGATGGAGCCTCACTGGAGCACTCCGTTGACTGTCTTACCGGGAAGAGATTGGCTCTACTTTGCTCCTTGATTTCACAAGCTCGCCCGAAATCACCCAAAAATCAAAAATTCCAAAAGTCCCTTCTCCGGACTAAATTTCTATATTTTGTAGACCGAATCCGCTCGAAATCTGGCTCCAATCCTTCCTGAAAAATCGGATCACGGAATATCAGCGAATAAATAGGAAATAAATAAATGGAAAACAACGGAAACAAACCCGCGGGTTGGCACTGCGCGGGTGCCCACCCGCGGCACCAGCGGGACTTCTCCCGCGGGTTGGCACCCGCGGGAGGAAATCCCATGGGTGCAGGGCACCCGCTTTCAACTTTTTTTTTTTGACTTTTTCTAATTATTATTATTATTTTATTTACTTTTTTATTATTACTATAATATATATATTATTTTTATTATTATTAATTTTTTTTAGTATCTACATAACCCCCTCCAAAGTTTTCGAAGTTCTGTATTGAGTTGCACTAAATTTCGAAATACTTTGGATTCTTTAATTTTGGTTATCAGACGTTTTAAAGAATTTGGTAAATAGAGATAACTGTTAATATATTCAATTATTCAGAGGTATGATTTTAACGTGTTCATTAGATGACAAGTAGAGGTATGATGTTAATATGCTTATTTTATGTCAAGCAGATGTATAATGTTAACGTGCTTATTTTAATCCTAACCGTTCAGTGACATCTAGTATGACGGATCAGGGAAAGACAGAGGTGACATTAAATGTGTCTTGGAGCTTAACCTATTCAGAGAATCTGGTCGTGATAGGGACAAGCTGACTAAACAGAGGTGACGGTTAACGTATTTAGTTTTGGAATCGGACTATCAGAGGTAACTGTTAACTTGATAGGGGATGATTTTCGTCAGAGGTAATTTTTAACTTAACGATATCGAAACAAGTTCATCAGAGGTTGTAATAATGGACCTGATGAAGTGTGAGTTTCCTTTTCTGTCAGAGGTGAAAGCTTAACATGACGGGAGATTTAATCGGATTTTATCTCATTTGATTTTGAATTTTAATGTCAGAGGCATAATTTTAACTTGACAAATATTTTGGAGCGTCACTTGCTCTGTTGAAGAAAAATGATAAGAAAAGTTTTGCTGTCAGAGGTGAAATTTTAACGTGACAAAAGATTTATCTGATTAGGGTTTTCAGCAAGCCCCCAGCTATCAACGGATTTGATTAGCCTTACCAACTACCGTTTGAATCGGGCTAGCCATGTTATTCCCCTCAGCATGGTGAGTTGTCGAGGATTTTGTTTGGGCTTAAATGCCAAACTTTTCCTCTTCCCTTTACCTTAGCAGTTTAGGGCAGCGGCGTATCATTATATTCGAATAAGGATACTGTTGTGACATGTTCGTCTTGAGATTTTTAGCAAACCCCCAGCTATCAACGGATTTGATTAGCCTTTACCAACTACCGTTTGAGTCGGGCTAGCAATGCTATTTCGCTCAGCATGGTGAGTTGTCGAGGATTTTATTTGGGCTTAAATGCCAAATTTTTCCTCTTCCCTTTGCCTTAGCGGCGTTGGGCATTTCATACTTTTACCCCTAGTATGAAGGGGTTATCGAGAAACTGGTTCTCTTTCCGTTACCTCGACAGCATTGGATAGTTCATACTTTCTACCCCCACCATGGTGGGGTTGGCGAGAAATTTATTCTCTCCCCGTAGTCTTGTCGGTGTTGGGCAATTCATGCTTCTTACCCCCAGCATGGTGGGGTTGGCGAGAAATTTATTCTCTTCCCGTAGGCTTATTGGCGTTGGGCAATTCATGATTTTTACCCCCAGCATGGTGGGGTTGTCGAGAAATTTATTCTCTTCCCGTAGCCTTGTTGGCATTGGGTGATGTATTATATTTACTGCAAGCGCACAGTATCATTAAAGTGCTGTACATATCGTCTCACAAGGATCTAAGGTGTTTCTGCGTTCTTACTTTCTCTATAGTTCAACGGACTAACCAAAGGTTCTAGGTTGAAGTCGGATTAATCTAAGTAGCATAGGATATAAAATCCACTAATTTCCAACCATGTTCTTACTTTTATTATTTTCTTCTATCATAAAAATTCAATCTTTTTAGTTTAATTTTTACTTAAAGTGCCCTAAGCATGAGCTATCAAGTGTTGTGCAAGTATAGCTCATCAAAAGATGCTACTTCTTATAAAAATAGACTAAATCTTTTAGATAATTCAAATAAAAAGACAAAACCAGCAACCCCAATCCCTAACTAAGCATAGATTATTAAGAATCCTAATTCAAGTATAACCTATCAAAGTTCTAAACTTCAGGTCCTTTTATTTTAATCTTTCATTTGAAAAATCATGGCTTTATTAATTTTATGTAAGAAGAAAAATATTAGAAAATAATTTCATGGTGGATCTTAGCTTCATCTACATCCTAGAGCTGATCTAATTAGCTACTCATGATTTTTACTAAGGAAGATCAACTTTTTATTCATAAAATGATAAACCCTAATCTAGAAAGCAGTAAAAACAAAACTAGAAAGCAATAAACTTTATCTAGAAAGCAATTAAAATCTCAAGAACAATGGGTTACCTCTGGACACGGTGTTGTGGCCGTCGACCTTCAGCAAGAACCCTAACTTTATTGATCAGGAAAATATGGGTACAAAAATTCCAGAATCCCCTCAAAATACAAGGTTCGGCCAATATATAGGCCTCGGAAACCAAACCCTATTTTTAGTAGAACCACAAGACCACTAAATTACAAAAAAGCCATGTGAGAAAACTCAGCTATTGGGGCCCATATTGGGCCGCTATTTGGCGGCAAACCCGCTAATTAGCGGCTCAATTAAGCCTAAATTTGTTGACACTTTTGCTGCATGAAACTATTGTCTTGCTTGTTTGATATTCCTGACTGTATTCGACTTTGAGTCTCTGTAGCATCGTAGTCTCGTAGTCTTGCCCACTTTAGTAACTTTTCGGACTCTGATTTCCGACTCCAACTCTGATTTCATACCATCTCCTTGTACGAATAAAATTCCTGAAAAACATACTAACAATACCCGAGTAGTATTATTTATATACAAAAATATGTAATATGAAGGTTATAAATATGCAATATATGACACTCATCACACCCACATACCTATCTTTTGCTAGTCCTCGAGCAAAACCTAAACCTAAAAAGAAAAATAAAAATCCTAACTCACTTTCGCAGGAATCGCGATTGTACTTAGCACGTGCAATAAGTCTTTAAACCCCTATATTACCCTAGTGGACGAGTTGTGTCTCGTGAGGGTTTGCAGTGAATATACCCACAAAATTCCTGAAGAAAATAGATTAAGAAATAAAGAAAAGAAAAATAAGGATAACCAAAAAACAAGAAAAATAAAAATTTTATACAAAAGAAAATTAAAATCTTTTTTATGATATTTTCGTCAATTAATCTCACTAATATACAAACTCAAGAACGCATTTAGATTATCAATTTTCAAATCAAGCGTCATATCAGATACACTTATCATTTTAATCAAAAATTTAAATCCTATCTTTCAATACCTACTAACAGATAATTCATTGGCTCTTATACAACTACGTGCACTTGTGATAGTTTATTTTGGCCTTGGACTCAAACTCTAACTCATGATTCATCTCCTCTATCATAACAATTTTTTTTTTCTTTTTTTTCTTTTTTTTAAGAATATTTCACCTTTCATGCGAATATTCACGCTTGCTTAGGCGCAACATACCCGATTACTTGGTTCATACTCTTTTCTTTTTGTTTTTCTTTTTTTTTTAAGAATATTTCACCTTTCATGCTAATATTTACGCTTACTTAGGTGCAAAGTACCCGATTACTCAGATCATACTCCTTTTTTTTATTACTCTTGAGGCTATTGCATTAATACCAGGCGCACCCCATTATTTTACTCTCACTTTTTTTCTTTTTTTTTCTTTTTTTTTTCAGAGAGAGAAGACTAACTCAATCGTTATCATCTTTGTCCTTAACCTAATAAATTATTGTGAAGTGAAAAATAGATGTATACTTGCCTCAAAACTACTGTTAGCGATATTTATTTTTCGAATTTTAATCTTTTTTAATAAAAATCAAAGTGTATCATCCAATCTACTCTCCTATCCAATTTCAAATCTAAATTTGTTCTTTTATCTGTAATTAGTTTGATTTATTGATAAAAATACATAAATTTGTTGTAAATTTATTTTTTTATTAATTTTTTTCATTTTTTTCAGATTTTTTTTTCCGGTTAGTTACCCTAAAATACCCTAAAAACTACCCAAAGTGTAAAATAAATAAACCCAAAAATAAAAAAAATAAAATCCTAAAAAAAATAAAAATAAAATCCTAAAAAAATAAAAATATCCTAATCCACCCCCCACACCTAAACTTGTGTATGCCCTCATACACAAATAAAGGGTGGTAAAATAAATAAGAAAACTATTACACAAATACAAATAATGAGAGTCGTAAAAAGTTATGATCTTAATATCCTCACCCTATTAACGCATGTAAAGCGGTTACGACCTCTCGATCGCTTCCCACTTTCATAGTGTGTGCGTTTTAAACGTGAAGTGGGTGCATTATTATATCTCATCAACCTCTTACAAGTCACGAAATTACCTGTCTGCTTCCTATGCCGTCCTCGCTTTTTCTTTGTCCACATATAAGTATTAACAATTGGGTTAAAGAATTTTTTATTATAAACCTGCCAATCATTGTTAGTAACAAGCATACATGTAGAAATATTGTGAGGTGAGAAGAGTGCTACAGGATCATGTGAATGTGGTGGTGGCTCTTCTAACTCACGCTCCTCTGCAAATAAATCCTCAAAAGTTCGCTCATAAATCAATGGCGCACTTGCACAAGTATCATCATATATAAAATCAGTATGTGCCAATTCTTCTAATAGTATGAGCTCATCTTTGAATATTTGCTCAAATGAAGGTTCATCATCAGTGTAAGAGGTCGAATGAGAGTGCAAACTATGAATCATATTGACCTCAATGAGAGAGCTCGTTGCGTGCTCATCCATATTAAATATGTTCAATGCCACAGTCATATTCCAAAACGATAACTTCATGAGACCACTCCTACAATCAATTAATGCATTTGATGTTGCAAGGAATGGTCTACCCAAGATAACGGTAATTTGATTCTGTGGATTGGAGATCGGCTCAGTTTCTAGGACAATGAAGTCTATAGGAAAGATAAATTCGCCGACCTTAATGAGCACATCTTCAACCATACCAAGTGGTCTCTTGATCGAACGATTAGCTAGCTGTAGTGTGACCTTGGTAGGTTGAAGTTTTCCTAACCCCAGTTGCTGATAAATAGTATAAGGAAGCAAGTTGACACTTGCCTCTAAATCAAGCAACGCCCTATCAAATGTAGTGTTCCCAATAGTACATGATATTGTAGGGGAACCTGGATCTTTATACTTGATAGGCAAGGAGTTAGAGAAGATATGTGATATATTTGCAGCAAGAAAAACTTTCTCAGGAACGTTTCTTACTCGTTTCTTAGCACACAAATCCTTGAGGAACCTAGCATAAGTAGGAACCTATTGTATAATGTCAAGGAGTGTAATATTAACCTTTACCTGCTGAAATGTTTCAAGAATCTTTTCTACTTGCGGTGAAGACTTCCTAAGCTGATTGGAATATGGTACTTTCGGCTTAGGAACAGGTTCTTCCAAATGATCATGTGACGATGATGGAGGTGATGGAGATGGTCGAGGAGAAATGGGTGGAAGAGATGATGTAGCCTGCGAGATAGTAGGAGTGGGATCAGGGGGCATGGCTACATTATTGTCCACTTGCTTGCCAGATCTAAGCGTGTGAATGGCATTGCATTGGTGGACATGCAACTATTGGAGTTTGAGAAACTGGCATTAGGGTTCATTATGGGTTGATTTGGAAAGGTACCCTGGCCACGTTCACTCATCTGACTCGTTAATTGTCCAACCTGCTGCTCTACATTCTTAATAGATTGAGAGTTCACGAGCAGGTGCTGATCTGTTCTTTGAATAAAATCAGTTGACACTTTCATAAGATTCTGCATGTATGTGTCAAGGTTGGACAGAGACTTGAGAAGGTTTTCAATATTCTTCTCAAGTGATTGAAGTCGCTTTTCTTGATCATTATTAGACCCCTGTTGTAGATATGAGTGGTTTTGTACAGGTGGTCTATGCTGGTTGTTCCCATGGTTTGAAGCATTTGGGTGTTGATAAGCACCCATATTCGGTCTTGGAAACTGACTAGTAGTTGGAGGTTGCATGTTAGGGTTAGGGGCCCCCTGATATTGCCCTTGACCCCATGATAGATTTGGATGATTCTTCCAGTCAGGACTGTATGTAGGAGCGTAAGTATTGTTCATGGGTTGTTGATACAAGGCATTAGCCTGTTCAAGTGTGGAACCCATGGAATTCATTAATAATGGACACTCCTCCATAACATGATTCGGAGTTCCACAATTAAAGTATGTGGGACTTTGAATTTGATTTACCTGACCCACCGGTGGAGTACTAGGAGTCTCCAATGCCTCAATTCTTCTCATAAGGGCTGCAATCTTAGTTTCGGCAGCTATAGAGCTGTCGATGCTATGAATTCCACCTTTATGCGTAGAAGTTGAAGTACTAGGCTTCTCAGTGGGACTCTCCCACTGCATAGTCTTCCACGATAGGTCCTCAAGAAAGTCCCATGCTTCATCCTCATTCTTTCTCATGAACTCCCCCTGACACATGGACTCAATAAGAGTTTTGGATGTGTAATCGAGTCCTTCGTACACAATTTGACACAATCGCCACTTTTCTATCGCGTGGTGGGGGCACTGAGCTAATAAGTCCTTGAACCGTTCCAAATATTTCCAGAAGGGTTCTCCCGGCACTTGATGGAATTGATTAATTTGATTTCGTATTCTTGTCGTCTTATGTGTGGGATAATACTTATTGAGAAACACTGTAACGAATTCATCCAAAGTAGTGATTGAATCAGTAGACATACTGTACAACCACTTATCCTTAAGTGCAAAAGGGATGAAGTGGAGCTTAATTGCGTTCTCCGATAAGTGTAGCTGTTTAATCATTACGCATACTTCCTGAAATTCACTGATAAAGAGATATGCATCTTCTGAATCAGAACCAGTGAATTTAGGAAGCATACTAATGTACTGCGGCTTCAATTCATAGTGATTACCTGCTGCGTGTGGAAGTTTGATGCATGATGGTAATGATGTACGCAACGGGTAACATCGATCCTGAAGGATCGGGATCGGTTGGTCCATCTTGGCTCCCATGAACAAATATGATCTCACAAGTTGACCAAATTGATCACGGGTCCAGTGTGGCATGAACCAGCGACCGTGAGTGTATGCGTGAAATTCCTAAACTAATGCAAGAAGTGGGGTGTGGTGGAGATAAAACGGTGGAAGAGATATGATCAAATAAAAATGTGATTCCTAATGTTTCTAACCTTTTTTTTTGTATTTTTTTACAACACTAGGGAGATAAAATATAGATATCAGGAAATTTTTGTGGACTTTCTTACCAAAAGTACCGCTACATAGCAGTAATTACCGCTTATGAGCGGTCCAAGCAGAGAATCAGCTTCTGTATTTTTTTTAGTACACTCTAAACACTTGTATAGTCCTGTTTGTTTTCCTGTATATGTACTTTCTTGTCTCAGAACACTCAACACACACTGTTAATCCCGTAAAACGTTAGAAAAAGCAAGAAAAACACCGTCGATCCTAGCAACGGCGCCAAAACTTGATGTATTATATTTACTGCAAGCGCACAGTATCGTTGTAGCGCTGTACAGGTCGTCTCACAAGGATCTAAGGTGTTTCTGCGTTCTTACTTTCTCTATAGTTCAACGGACTAACCAAAGGTTCTAGGTTGAAGTCGGATTAATCTAAGTAGTGTAGGATATAAAATCCACTAATTTCCAACCATATTCTTACTTCTATTATTTTCTTCTATTATAAAAATTTAATCTTTTTTAGTTTAATTTTTACTTAAAGTGCCCTAAGCATGAGCTATCAAGTATTGTGCAAGTATAGCTCATCAAAAGATACTACTTCTTATAAAAATAGACTAAATCTTTTAGATAATTCAAATAAAAAGACAAAACCAGCAACCCCAATCCCTAACTAAGCATAGATTATCAAGAATCCTAATTCAAGTATAACCTATCAAAGTTCTAAACTTCAGGTCCTTGTATTTTAATCTTTCATTTGAAAAATCATGGCTTTATTAATTTTATGTAAGAAGAAAAATATTAGAAAATAATTACATGGTGGATCTTAGCTTCATCTACATCCTAGAGCTGATCTAATTAGCTACTCATGATTTTTACTAAGGAAGATCAACCTTTTATTCATAGAATCATAAACCCTAATCTAGAAAGCAGTAAAAACAAAACTAGAAAGCAATTAAAAGTCTCAAGAACAATGGGTTACCTCTGGACACGGTGTTGTGGCCGTCGACCTTCAGCAAGAACCCTAACTTTATTGATCAGGAAAATACGAGTACAAAAATTCCAGAATCCCCTCAAAATACAAGGTTCGGCCAAGATATATATACCTCGGAAACCAAACCCTATTTTTAGCAGAACCACAAGACCACTAAATTACAAAAAAGCCATGTGAGAAAACTCAGCTATTGGGGCCCATATTGGGCCACTATTTGGCGGCAAACCCGCTAATTAGCGGCTCAATTAAGCCTAAATTTGTTGACACTTTTGCCGCATGAAACTATTGTCTTGCTTGTTTGATATTCCTGACTGTATTCGACTTTGAGTCTCTGTAGCATCGTAGTCTCGTAGTCTTGCCCACTTTAGTAACTTTTCGGACTCTGATTTCCGACTTCAACTCTGATTTCATACCATCTCCTTGTATGAATAAAATTCCTGAAAAGCATACTAACAATACCCGAGTAGCATTATTTATATACAAAAATAGGTAATATGAAGACTATAAATATGCAATATATGGCACTCATCATTGGGCAATTCATGATTTTTACCCCCAGCATGGTGGGGTTGGCGAGAAATTTATTCTCTTCCCGTAGCCTTGTTGGCGTTGGGCAATTCATGATTTTTATCCCCAGCATGGTGGGGTTGGCGAGAAATTTATTCTCTTCCCGTAGCCTTGTCGGCGTTGGGCAATTCATGATTTTTTCCCTTTTTTTTATGGGGGTTTAAATTAACTGCCCTAAGCTCGTCTTGGGAATTGTTGTGAGCCCAAGTGGTACCTTTAGACCACACACATTAAATGTGTTGGAGTTAGCTCTAACTCCTTTTTTGTTCAGCTTTGAGCTGAACTGCTCCAGCGTCAATCAACGCTTGAATTTTGTTTTTTAGAATAAAATAATTTTTTATAGGGTGACCTACAATCCGGTGATACAGGCAGTAATTGGGATCGTTAGTCTTCCCTATCTCTTCCGGCCTCTTGCTTTCCGGCAATTTGAGCATCTTGCGTTTGCTGAGCAGATTGAACATAGTAGCAGTATGTTCATCCTTGAACGAATATTGCTTTTGAAGCCTGGGCGACTTTGCTGTGGTTCTTATAGTTGGCCATGGTTTCTACTTCGGTGTGCTTTCTACCGCCATTGCCATTATATCTTTCCCTTTGGAACGGGAAAACTAGAATGGAGGTTTATTTGTACCGCCTCCGATTGCAGACTGCTATTTTTCGAGGCGTCGAAGTTTTTCTTCGGCCTGTTCACCCTGCTTAAGCAGATCTTTCCATGATTTGGATTCGACCGAGCCCATCTTGTCTAGTATATCGATCAATAAGTTGTGTCTGCAGGTTTCCACAAGTGTGTCCTGCGTCATACCATGTGGGCATCAAACAGAAAGTTCTCGGAACCGCTCGACATAAGTTTTGACTGTTTCGCCTTCTTTTTGCTTCGCTGCTAGCAAAGATAGTATAGAGACTTCTGTATTATCTTCAAAGAATCGGGCTAGGAACTCACGTTCTACATCAGCCCAAGATTTAATTGTTCCCCGGGGTAGCTGCATGAACCAAGTAAATGCGGGCCCCCGTAAAGTGCTCGCAAATATCTTAGTCATACTCGGATCATTCCCCATGAGGTGACCTGTCTGCGACAGGAAGTAGAACATGTGCTGTTGCGGCGAATCTCTACCGTCGAATGACTGAAGGTTCAACGGTTTGTATTTTGCAGGATAAGGTACGGTCTCCCATTCTATGGGATAGGGACGGACTACCCCCACCTCTTGCAATTTCTTTCGATGAAGAAGAGCTTGTAGTTGATTCTTCATCTTCTCTATTTTCTCTGTGTGAGGGTTGATGATAACCTTCACTTTCTCTTCCTCTCTTGAATGAGGAGGAATTTCTTCATTCTTGTCTTCGCTGTCTTCAACTATTTGGACAGGTCGTTTTCCTTTCTGTCGATCAGAAATGGACGACGAGGATTGGCTCTTTCTAGTCTGAGCTAACAACTCAATCAAAATTTGTTTCATTTCTCCTATAGTCTTCTCTTACTGCTCGAGACGTTTTTCTTGTCTCTCAAGCCTTTTAGAGACTTCTTCTAGAAGCGCGCCCTCTGGTTCAATAGAAACTCCTTTTGACCCTGGAGTGATTTCTTTATCCGAAGGGTTGTTTCCGACCACCTTTTTGCCTTTATTAACCATATGTGATGAGGCAGCAGGTAGATCAGTTCCAGAGTACACCTTTTTCACCGTCCGTATTCTTTTGGGCTCGGTGATCCGCTCAAAAACGGACCGTTTTGAGTTGCATTGGCAGTTTGATAGAACAGTTGAAATCAGCTGTTTGTATTGGCAGTGAGGAATATTTTGTGAGGAGTTATTCTTCCAATTAAGATACTCTCTCAAATCTTGAGGTATCTTCTCCTCTCTATTTGCATCCTGACGCCTCTTGCGTCGCAAATTTGGTTCATAACGCTGAAGAGTCTGCAATATTTCAGAGCTGAGTTTTTTTCAGCATCAGATTATTCTCCAACCCTTATGCGGATTCTTCTAGAGTACCCACTAGTCTGAGTAGTTGTATGGGCTCCGCACGCCTCTGATAGAGAGATTAAGATTCTTGGTGTATGTTGCATGCTCACCATAGGCGTGCTCGAAGAGACATGATGGTTGTGTTCATTGAACGTAACCCGTCGATTACATCTGCGGGATGCAACCCGCGGTTGCAACTGTGGATTTGTACCCGTGGGTTCGCTCCTGCGGGGTGCAACCTGCGGGTTGGCACCCGCGGTTGCAAGCCGTGGGATGCCACCCGCGGGTTGGCACCTGCGGGATGGCACCCGCGATTGGCAACCGCGGTTGCAAGCCGCGGGTTTGCGCCCGTGGGGTTGCTTCCGAAGTTCTTTACCGTCCCGGAGTTTTTTGTCCCGGAGTTTTCTGCAAATTTTCGCGTGCTCGTTGAGTTTTACGCCTCAAATTTCTCTTTTGGGAGCGGGTCAGAGACTGGTTTGACTTTTGGCTTGACTTTGGAACGGGCGATAATGCCGTATACTTGACAGACGATGACATCTTGTCAGTTTCAACGGGCGATAACGCCTCATAAGTTTTCATAGGCGATGACGCCTTTTGATTTTCGGTGGGCGATGACGCCTCACCTTTTTTCATCGTCACCCGGCGATGACGCCTAGGCTTCGAATCAGAGGAAGAAAGAACTTTCTCATATTTTTGCTGGTCAACTTCTATGACCAGCGTCTCAACCATTGAGCCAATCGGCACCCGGTCGGACTGCGCCACCAGATTCTCTGTCGTAAACAGAGAGGGCTCCCACTGTGGTCGCCAGTTCTTGTTTGCTCAAAATTTGGATTTCTCCATTCATTGCAAAAATTGTTTAATTCCAACGAAATTGAGATTACAAAATATCTGAGGATTTACAAGAACGGAAATATTTATTTATTCCCTTTTTTATGTGGGTTCGGGTGGCGATGGAGCCTCGCTGGTGCACTCCGTTGACTGTCTGACTGGAAAGAGATTGGCTCTGCTTCATTCCTTGATTTCACGAGCTCACCCAAAATCGCCCAAAAGTCAAAAATTCCAAAAGTCCCTTCTCCGGACTAAATTTCTGTATTTTATAGACCGAATCCGCTCGAAATTCGGCTCCAATCCTTTCTGAAAAATCGGATCACGGAATATTAGCAAATAAATAGGAAATAAATAAACAGAAAACAACGAAAACAAACCCGCGGGTTGGCACTGCGGAATCGCTCCCGCAGGTGCAACCCGCGGGATTCTCCCGCGGGGGCACCCGCGGGAGCCCTCCCGCGGGTGCCCACCCTCGGGATTCTCTCACGGGAGCAAGCACACGTTGGCAAGCGCGCACCATGCGCACGTGTAAGCACACACCTCGTGCGCCCTTGCTTGTGCGCTCGGAGGCATGGACGCTTGTGCGCTCTAATTGGCTGGAGATCAGATTTGGTTTAGATTTAGGTATCTAACCTTACCTAATCATGCTTGATCTTGATTTTTGATATATAAATCATAACTAAACACATCAAATAAGAGATTGTGACAAATCTTAAAGATCAGATCAAGTCCAGATACGATGACTCTGAGATTTTCATATCTTCTTAAAATAGAAACAAATATTGGACCTTATCTATAAGGCAGGTGATCTAACAATCTCATATCTATAAATAGGCATCATGAGACATTGTGGACGTCACCTTTTGGGGAGACCCAAGGTCCGTACTTTTGAGCGCGTAATCAATGAGCTTCTGAGTGCGTATAACCCGATTAATCTGGTCAATTTAACATGCATATGCGCATTCCAAAAAATCTGATAGGCAGGGTGACCTCATGCTATAGGATGGTCAATGGAATCCAAGACCTTTCGGAATTTTTCCACTTTTGGAGATTCTCATGAGGAAGAACACCCTCATCAGGCGCTGCACCAAGTTTCATGCTGAGGCCACCGGCAACCAAAACTACCTCAACCTCCTCCCTTGCTCGTCGGGAACATGGGTTTGATCTTCACCAAGGGAGATCTCAAGGAAGTGAGCGAGGAGGTCGCCAAGTACAAGGTTGGGGCTCCTGCTCATGTTGGACTTGTGGCTCCTATTGATGTTGTTGTTCCTCCTGGCAACACTGGATTGGTACTGTTGAACTCATCACTCCTGTTGAGCTGATCAAGAAAGGGGATAAGGTGGGTTCTTCTGAGGCTGCCCTCCTCGCCAAGCTTGGGATAAGGCCCTTTTCATATGGGTTTGTTGTCCTCTTTGTCTATGACAATGGATCAGTCTTCAGTCCTGAGGTTTTGGACCTCACGGAAGATGATCTTGTTGAGAAGTTCGCAACTGGTGTCATTATGGTTACTTCCCTGTCCTTGGCCCTCTCCTACCCAACGCTGGTAGCGGCTCCTTATTGTTTATCAATGCCTACAAGAATGTCCTTGCAGTTGCTGTTGCTAATGAATATACCTTCCCACAGGCCGAGAAGGTGAAGAAGTATCTCAAGGATCCAAGCAAGTTTGCTGTTGCTGCTGCCGCTGCCCCTGTTGATGCTGCGGAACCTGCAGCTGCTCTTGCTGCCAAGGTGGAGGATAAGAAAGAGGTAGCCTTTGGGGATCTTTTGGAGCTTTTGTGCAATTCAAGTTACACGTGAGAGTCTTGAATTCGCGAAGACCAGCAGAGAAGATATAGGACCGGCCATCTTCTTCATCAAGAAAGAAGACTTCCACGTCAAGATTGTCAAAAAGAGCTACTCGATAAATCCCATCGCCACATAGAGTCCACAAATCATTATAAAAGAGAGCGGTAATCTATAAATCCTCTCGTTTATTTTCTTTTGTTCACAATCATTGTATTTAAGCTATTTCAATGGAAGGAAGTAAGAATTTTGCGAAGAACAAAGGCGAGCGGGTGCGATCTTGCCCGTGCGATTGGGCGCATGCTTGCCTACACGATTAGGTGCATGCTTGCCCCCGCATGAGCACGCCGGCGCTTGCTGTGCTGACGCGAGCGGTTGCTTGTTGGCGCGCACATCACGAGGGCTTGGGCGGGTGCACGTGCACGTGGTGTGTACAATGGGCGTGCTTGAGTGCGCGTGTATCAGGGTGCATAGGCAACCTCGGGTGTGCTTTGCTTCAGGCGTGAATTGTGCGCTCCACAGTGTGTGCTCCTTAGGTGCGAGCATCTGGCGTTCTCATTTTAGCTATATTTCTTAGTGCCTATACAAACATTATTATTCTCCATTATTTTTGGTATGCAAGAACCCTAGGGAATGAAAAAATATTAATTACGTACCCACTCCATCAAATGTGAAGTTTCATGATTATCCATGACTTTTGGTATATGATAATCCAAGGGGAGGAAGATGAACATGGCATAATCATGTTGAATTAAGAGGCAAGAAAAGATGAAGTTTTAGTCATCATTGGAGTAAATTTTCTTACAACATCATTTGATACCTCCTAATGTCAATAAGAATAATGGTATATGGAAGGAGAAGAATGGAGAGAGATGCAATATATATAGGCATTGCTTTAATTGGATACACTAAAACTAATAATTTGTCATTATTTTCTATTTTGCTTACTCATGGAACCTGAAAATGCTAAAGTCTTTAAATGGCTTGGAAGATATAACGTTCTAAAACGAGACAATTAATTTTCTAGCAATAAGGTGGATGACTCTCACTTCCAACTACATAAGAGATCTTCAAAATATTTACTGGCCTGAATCTATAACAGTATAACTTTTCAAGTAAATAATAGTATACTTTTTGTTAGAAATTTTTTCCAAAATCATTGTGCGCGTTTTGCTACTCAATTGACATTTCTTTTGTTAGATAATTTTATGATATAAAGTCGTTAAAAAATATGAAGTCACAGTGATTCTTCACACAGTAGCCAAAATGAATTCTTTTTGTCACTTACATGTCAAGTGATAAGTTTTGACTAGATAAGTTTGATTTATTCCGTTTATTCGGTCTAAATCTCTTTGATTTGCTTTTGTATTATCATGTTCGTTGAGGAGACATTGACAACTCTCCTCGATTTTTTAGAAATCTAGTTTTATTGGGTGAAGATGTTTTTACGAGCTTCCGTACTACTAGCAGAATATTAATCATTTTCGAAAGAAATCATCATTGATTGTCACTGGCTTGAGGACTCTAAAGGTGAAAGCCAGTAAGGTAAACACTAGGTTGTTATTTGATGCAGCACTGGACTTTGCCAACATTTTTTTGTTAAAACTTTTCTTCATTTATGTATTGTTTTGCATTATAATGTATCCATAAACTCTTTTAATGAAATGTAAGAGGCTCAATGCCCACTATTTTATGTAAACATAACTGATTACATCTTGTTAGGAAAATATGTAGAGGATTATGATGGTGGACACTTGTAGTTGCATACACATGCATAGTCAGTATTAGCAGTATTAGCGACGCAAATTCCAAATCCATTCTTTTGTAAAAAGCATTGCTTTCGGCATTCTCGAAGATCACATTTGCTGCTTTTGAGAATAGTCTGACATTGTGCAGCATTTATCTCGAAGATCTCATTTGCTTCTGGCGCCAATATCTCTCCTGGACATTTTTAATTAGAGAAGAGATAGAGAAGAAAATACTAAAGGTTAAGCATGATAAAATATATAATATAAACTAGTAGATTCATTGAATGATACAGATAGTTGACCAAATTCGTTTCTTAGTAGCTTTTCTAGGAATAAATATTCATTAATTGAGAACATAATGGTTGAGAATTCAATTTTTTTTTCTAAGAAACCAAAGAATATTAAACTAATTAGTTAACAACAAATGAAACATAATCGATTAATTATTGTTTCCCAAGAAAAAAGCCTTTATTTTGTGTCTAACGCAACCCTCATATGTACAATATGCGGTGTCCTTGAAGTGTTAAATATGTACCTGAGGCAATGACGAGGATTGCAAGAAAAGAACAGATAAAATAAGAAAATTTTGCCATTCTTTTTTACAAGCCTTTTTTGCCTTGTTCTAGTATGTTCAAGTGCAGTGTTTGGTTTTGGTATTGTATGTATTTATAGTCCCCAACACATACAAACGTTTTCTACATGCAAGACTCTTATTGACAAGAAATTTATTATCTATCTTGGTTTAGTTTTTTTTTCTTTTTTTGCCTTAGTTATTTATTTCTAATTTAAATGCTTTAAAATTATATCTCAATTTATTGTGCAAAATGAGTGTTAAGATATTTATAATACAAAGAAATAATTAGAAATAACTTCTGACATAAAAGTTTCATGTCGCTTTACTTTTTGCTCAAAATTACTACTCATAGTTTTTCCCACATGCAATTGCATTTGCAAAGATAAGAGTAACATGTAGAATCATGGGGGGCAGGGGATGCAACCTAGTTGAACTCCTGTATTTGTTTTTGTTTTATTATAATTATCCATAAAATCCTATCCTAACAGTTATACCAGAGGTTTTCTAAACTACTACAAATACTTTCTGTAAGATAAAAAAATAATTTTGTTTAACTTATTGAATAGGAAAAATAATTTTGTTTAACTTATTGTATAGGACAATTGCAATTAGGAAAATGAGTTATACTAGAGGTTTTCTAAGCTACTACAAATACCTTCCGTAAGATAAAAAATAATCTGGTTTAACTTATCGCATAGGGCAATTGCAATTAGGAAAATGTGTTATACCAGAGATTTTCTAAGCTACTACAAATACCTTCCGTAAGATAAAAAATAATCTTGTTTAACTTATCGCATGGGACAATTACAATTAGGAAAATGATTTATATCAGAGGTTTTCTAAGCCACTACAAATACCTTCCATAAGATAAAAAATAATCTTGTTTAACTTATCGCATAGGGCAATTGCAATTAGGAAAATGAGTTATACCAGAGGTTTTCTAAACTTTTACAAATACCTTCCGTAAGATAAAAAATAATCTTGTTTAACTTATCGCATAGGACAATTGCAATTAGGAAAATGAGTTATACCAGAGATTTTATAAGCTACTACAAATACCTTCCGTAAGATAAAAAATAATCTTGTTTAACTTATCGCATAGGGCAATTGCAATTAGGAAAATGAGTTATACCAGAGGTTTTCTAAGCTACTACAAATACCTTCCGTAAGATAAAAAATAATCTTGTTTAACTTATCGCATAGGGCAATTGCAATTAGGAAAATGAGTTATACGAGAGGTTTTCTAAACTACTACAAATACCTTCCGTAAGATAAAAAATAATCTTGTTTAACTTATCGCATAGGGCAATTGCAATTAGGAAAATGTATAAGATAAATACAAAGTATTAAGCATATATAATAATTTAGAATAATATTCTTACCTCATCCTTACTATATCAATTTTTCATATCTAATGATTGGTATATTCATGATAAAAGGAGGAAATATAGTAAGAGAAACTAGAAATTGTTGATTCACTTTGTATACTAGATTCTCTACCTCTATGAACGTATTTATATCTTCCACATATACTGACTGTGAAATGAGGCAACAAATTAGTAAAACTATTAATTTCTTATATATTTGAAAAAGTTAGAAATATTGCCACAAAAATCCATAAACCATCATGTTGATGTCAAAATTGGCCGATTAGGTTTATGGAGCCAATTTGAGAACCGACATAAGTTGGATTGTGGTCTTACTTGAACAAGGTTCGTGTGATTAGAGTAAATTTTTGAGATACAGAAATGAATAGATTATAAAGATACAAATTTATTTCTATATAAGTCCTTAATGGAAAAAGTTAAAATCATTGCCACATTTATCCAAAAATTATAGTAAACATTATGACAAGATTGATAAGTTCCTTGCCTGATTGGAAGATGGTTAAGCTAATTCAGACATTTTATGTTCGTAAAACTAATGCTTACGAGTAAATATAACTTCAAAAGAAAAGGAATATAAGTGATAAGAGAAGAAGAGGAGAGGAAGAAGGGAGGAAGCCAATGAACCCAATGAAGAAAAGGAGAGGAGAGGAGGAAGAGAGAAGGAGAAGAGAGGAGGAAGAGGGAAGGAGAAGAGAGGAGAAAGAATAAAGAAAATGAGAAGAGAAGAGGAAGAGGGAAGGAGAAGAGAGGAGGAAGAGGGAAGAGGAATTAAGGAGGGGTAAAATGGAAAAATCAGGTCAAAAAATAAACTGGACTAACGGAAGTTAGGGAGAGGGACTAAATTGTAGTAATTTAGAGGATTTGAGGACTAAATCCTAAATATGAAAATTTGGGAGACTAAATTATAATTTATAAAGATTTAAGGGACAAATCTGTAAATATCCCTTTAATTTTTGTCGGATCTTTGATAGCTGTGGAAGGTCGTTTGCTTCGTACATTGACGATCTGAACATCGATTGATTCCTCTGGCACCAAGTCCTTGGCCAGAGAATAAACAGGAACTCTCGATTTTGTCTTTAATTTTTTCTTCGATTTTGTCCATCTCAGAATCTCTGGATCTATATGTTTCTGAATCTCTCGATCGCTATCTTTAGATCTCTGGATCTCCTCTTATTGGATATCTATATCTCCTCTGAATTTTATTTTTCCTCCTTGTCTTTTAATTTTTTTTCCTCGTCTCTTAATTTTTTCTTGTCTCTTGTTTTTTTTTTTTTTTTTTTTTTTTTGTCTCCTCCTCTAAGACTCCAGCCTCCTCCTCCCTTCTGTTGAGAGAGATAGGTCTTTTATAGATACGGGAAGGTAACTGTTTTGACAAATTTCTCCGTAAACGTAGATTAAATCGTGGGATCATCACAACCAATTACGCACACGAAGCGGGATTCTAGAGTGTACGATATGCAAGAAGCACTCCGAACACACATGGTGCGCCCAGGGCATGCACCTGAGCATGTTGGCGCACTTGAGGGGGCAAGTGTGTGGAGGCACATGCGGGCGCTCAAGAACATGCATGGCACGTGCTTTCCCACATGTGCGGGCGCACGCGGCGCGTGCTTACCCATGCGCACGGTGCGCACTTGCCAACGTGCGCTTGTCCCCTCGCACGATGCGCCCTTACTAGTGCACACAGAGGCGTGGGCACTTGCTTGCAGGTGCGCGGGCACGCGCTTGCCTGCGCGATTGGGTACAAGCTTGCCCGCACGTGAGCATGTGGGCACTTGCTATGTGCACTTGCAAGTGTGGGCGCGTTGTTGCTCACTGGCATGCGCACCACGAGCGATGTGCGCAACGCGTGCGTGATGTGCACAACGGGCGTGCCTGAGCACGTGCGCACCAAGGTGAACAGGTAACCTCAGGCATGCTCTGCTTCAGGCGTGCGTAGCCCCATGTGTACACGCTCCTTGGTGTTTGCTCTTTGGGCGCAATCGTCTGGCGCTCTTAGTTCAGCTATATTTTTTAGTTCCTATACAAACATCGTTATTCTCCATTATTTTTGGTATACAAGAACCCTATGGAATGTAAATGTCAAGCATGATTATCCATGATTTTTGGTACATGATAACCCAAGGGGATGAAGATCAACATGGCATAATCAGATTGAATTAAGAGGCATGAAAAAATGAAGTTGTAGTCATCATTGCAGGAAATTTTCTTACAACATTCTAGATACTAAAAAAATACTAAAAATATAATAATAATAATAATAATAATAAATAATAATAATAATAATAATAATAATAATAATAATAATAATAAATCATAATAATTTAAATAAAAAAATGGGGGGATTCCCCCTGCGGGTGGGCCTTGCGGGAATTCCTCCCGCGGTCCCGCGGAAAGAATCCCGCGGGACTCCCGCGGGAGGGCTCCCGCGGGTGGTCTCCCGCGGGAGCGCTCCCGCAGGTGCCAACCCGCGGATTGTTTTCCGCCTGTTTCCGTTGTTTATTTGCCTGATATTTCATGATCCGATTTTTCAGGGAGGAATCGAGGCGGAATCGGTCTATAAAAGAAAAAAATTAAGTCCGGAGAAAGAACTTTTGGAGACTTTGGGATGATTTCGGGCGAGCTCGTGAGATCAAGGGGCGAAGCAGAGCCATTCTCTTCCCGGTCAGATGGTCAACGGAGTGCACCAGCGAGGCTCTATCGCCTCCCGAACCCACATAAAAAAAGGGAATAAATTAATATTTCCGTTCTTGTTATTTCCCAGATTTCTTTTGTAATCTCAATTTTCGTTGTAATCAAATAATTTTACAATGGAAGGAAAGATCCAAATTTTGAGTAAACAAGAACTGACGACCACAGTGGGAGCCTCTCTATTCACAACAGAGAATATGGTAGCGCAATCTGACTTGGTAGCGATCAGATCGGTTGTTGAAACACTGGTCGTAGAAGTCGACCAGAAAAAATATGAGGAATTTCTTTCTTCCTCTGATTCGGAGCCTAGGCGTCATCGCCGGACGACGATGAAAAAAGGTGAGGCGTCATCGCCCACCGGAAATCAAAAGGCATCATCGTCTATTAAAACTTACGAGGCATCATCGCCCGTTGAAACTGACAAGACGTCATCGTCTGTCAAGTATACGGCGATATCGCCCGTTCCAAAGTCAAACCAAAAGTCAAATCAAACTGTAACCCGCTCCCAAAAGAGAAATCTGAGACGTAAAACTCAACAGGCACGCATCAATTATACAGAAAGGGTTGCAGAAAATTCCGGAACAGTGAAAAATTTCGGAGCAAACCCACGGATGCAGCCACGGGTTGAATCCCGCAAAAGCAACCCCACGGGTGCAAATCCGCGGCTTGCAACCGCGGGTGGCATCCTGCGGTTGCCAACCGCGGGTGCCAACCCGCGGTTGCCAACCGTGGGTGGCATCCCGCGGCTTGCAACCGCGGGTGCCAACCCGCGGTTGCCAACCGCGGGTGGCATCCCGCGGTTGCCAACCGCGGGTGACATCCCGCGGCTCGCAACCGCGGGTGCCAACCCGCGAGTTGCACCCCGCAGGAGCGAACCCACGGGTACAAACTCACAATTGCAACCACGGGTTGCATCCCTCAGATGCCACCGATGGGTTACGTTAAATGAACACAACCCTCATGTCTCTTCGAACACGCCTATGGTGAGCACACTACATACACCAAGAGTTTTAATCTCTCTATCAGAGGCGTGCGGGGCCCACACAACTAATCAGGTCAGTGTGCACTCCAGAAGAATCCACAGAAGAGTTGGGGAACAATCTGATGCTGGAAAAGAGCTCAGTCCTGAAATATTGCAAACTCTTCAGTATTATGAACCAAATTTGCGACGCAAGAGGCGTCAAGATGCAAATAAAAAGGAGAAGATACCTCAAGATTTGAGACAGTATCTCAATTGGAAGAAGAACTCTTCACAAAATATTCATCACTGCCAATGCAAACAGCTGATCTCAACTGTTCTATCAAACTGCCAATGCAACTCAAAACATCCGTTTTTTAGCGGATCACCGAGCCCAAAAGAATACGGACGGTGAAAAAGGTGTACTCCGGATCCGATCTACCTGCTGCCTCATCACATATGATTAATAAAGGCAAAAGGCGGTCGGAAATAACCCTTCAGATAATGAGATCACTCCAGAGGAGTTTTTACCGAATCAGAAGGCGTGCACCTAGAAGAAGTTTCTGAAAAGCTAGAGAGACAATAAAAACGTCTCGAACAACAAGAGGAGACTATAGGAGAAATGAAACAATTTTTGATTGAGTTGTTAGCTCAAACTAGAAAGAGCCAATCCTCGTCGTCTATTTCTGGCCTGCAGAAAGGAAAACGACCCGTTCAAATAAATGAAGACAGCGAGGACGAGGATGAAAAATACCTCCTCATTCAAGAGAGGAAGAGGAAGTGAAGGTTACCATCAACCCTCATGTAGAAAAAATAGAGAAGACTGAGAATCAACTACAAGCTCTTCTTCATCGTAAGAAACTGCAAGACATGGGGGTAGTCCGTCCTTATCCTATAGAATGGGAGACCGTACCTTATCCTGCAAAATACAAACCGTTGAACCTTCAGTCATTCGACGGTAGAGGTTCACCGCAACAGCACATCTTCTACTTCCTGTCGCAGACAGGACACCTCATGGGGAATGATCCGACTATGACTAAGATATTTGCGAGCACTTTAATAGGGCCCGCATTTACCTGGTTTATGCAGTTACCTCAGGGAACAATTAAATCATGGGTCGATGTAGAACGTGAGTTCTTAGCCCGATTTTTTGAAGATGATACTGAAGTCTCTATACTATCTTTGCTAGCAGCGAAGCAAGAAGAAGGCGAAACGGTCAAAACTTATGTCGAGCTGTTCCGAGAACTTTCTGTTCGATGCCCACATGGCATGACGCAGGACACGCTTGTGGAAACCTGTAGACACAACTTGTTGACCGATATCCTAGACAAGATGGGCTCGGTCGAATCCAAATCATGGAAAGATCTGCTTAAGCAGGGTGAATAGGCCGAAGAAATACTTCGACGCCTCGAAAAGCAGCAGTCCGCAATCGGAGGCAGTACAAATGAACCTCCATTCCAGTTTTTCTGTTCCAAAGGGAAAGATATAATGGCAATGGCGGTAGAAAGCACACCGAAGCAGAAGCCATGGCCAACTATAAGCAACACAACAAAGTCGCCCAGGCTTCAAAAGCAGTATTCGTTCAAGAATGAACATACTTCTACTATGTTCAATCTACTCAGCAAACGCAAGATGCTTAAGTTGTCTGAGAGTAAAAGGCCTTGAGAGGTTGGGAAGACTAACGATCCCAATTACTGCCTATACCACCGGATTATAGGTCACCCTACAAAGAATTGTTTTATTTTAAAAGACAAAATTCAAGCGTTGATTGACGCTGGAGCAGTTCAGCTCAAAGCTGAACAAAAAAGGAGTTGAGCTAACTCCAACATATTTAATGTGGGCGGTCTAAAGGTACTACTTGGGCTCACAACAATTCCAAAGACGAGCTCAGGGCAGTTAATTTAAACCCCCATAATTAAAAAAAAGATAAAAAAATAATAAAAAACATGGACTACCCAACGCCGACGAGGCAATGGGAAGAAGATAAATTTCTCGCCAACCTCACCATGCTGGGGGTAAAAAGCAAGAAGTACCCAACACCGTTAAGGTAACGGAAAGAGAATAAATTTTTCGCCAACCCCATCATGCTGGGGGTAAAAAGTATGAACTGCCAAACGCCGTTAAGGTAACGAGAAGAGAATAAATTTCTCGCCAACCCCACCATGCTGGGGGTAAAAAGCATGAAGTGCCTAATGCCGTCGAGGCAACGGGAAGAGAACCACTTTCTCGCCAACCCCTTCATGCTGGGGGTAAAAGTATGAAATGCCCAACGCCTCTAAGGCAAGAGGAAGAGGAAAAGTTTGGTATTTAAACCCAAACGAAACTCTCGACAACTCACTATGCTGAGGGGAATAGTATGGCTAGCCCAACTCAAACGGTAGTTGGTAACGGCTAATCAAGTCCGTTGATAGCTGGGGGTTTGCTAAAAATCCCATGACAAATCTGCACAACAGTATCCTTATCCGAATATAATGATACATCACTGCCCAAAACTGCTAAGGCAAAGGAAGAGGAAAAGTTTGGCATTTAAGCCCAAACGAAATTCTCGACAACTCACCATACTGAGGGGAATAGTATGGCTAGCCCAACTCAAACGGTAGTTGGTAAAGATTAATCAAATCTGTCGATAGGTAGGGGTTTGCTAAAAATCCTAATCAGATAAATCTCTTGTCACGTTAAGATTTCACACCGAACAACAAAATTTTTCTTGTCATTTTTCTCCAACAGAGCAAGTGACGCTCCAAAATATTTGTCAAGTTAAAATCATACCTCTGACATTAAAATTCAAAATCAAATGAGATAAAATCCGATTAAATCTCCTGTCATGTTAAGTTTTCACCTTTGACAGAAAAGGAAACTCACACTTCATCAAGTCCAATATTACAATCTCTGATGAACTTGTTTTTTGATATCGTTAAGTTAAAAATTAACTCTGACAAAAATCATCCCCCTATCAAGTTAACAGTTATCTCTGATAGTCCGATTCCAAGGCTAAATATGTTAACCGTCACCTCTGTTTAGTCAGCTTATTCCTATCACGACCAGATCCTCTGAATAGGTTGAGCTCCAAGACACGTTTAATATTACCTCTGTCTTTTCCCTGATCCGTCATACTAGATGTCA